>OU461585.1:13269649-14469649 GCA_911812115.1 Pristionchus exspectatus | reverse complement strand
TTGATGATGATGATGATGGAGGTGGAGTGAGCATTGTGAAGGGGAGTTGCCAGAGGGAGAAGAATGACGAGAGACAAATCACTTTCCTTCGTTCTTTCCTTTCGAATCGTTCGTTTTTCGTCCCTTAAATTGATGGTAATAATGACTCAGTCGAAGAGAAGGTGAAAACAATCGAATGAGCAATAGGAAGGATGGGACAATTCAAGAATCTATTGAAGCAGACGGAAGATTCAGACGTTAGGTAGCGAATAATCAGTGTCTATCAATGCACTATCAGAAATCAGAGTAACGAGAGAGCGTGGGAATTGAGGAGGGTCGTGATCCCAATTGGGAAGATTGGGGAAAGGGAACGACAATAGAGTGTGGGAATGAGAGGGGCGGAGAATGAATGAAGAACAACAGTGAAGAATGAAGAGAAGTGAAGAGAGAGAGTGACCATCTAGATGTCATATGAGGATGATCTATGAGGGAAGAGAGGAGACAAGGCAAGAATGGGTCTCTTCAATCCACACTATCTCTCTTCAGTGAAGAGAGAAATTCTTCATCTGACAGTCTTACAGTGAACACGAAAGCGAACCGATCCATAAGGAAAAGCAGAGAAGAAGAAGCCAATATAGAGAGTGAGAATGGCTATAAGGGAGAGAATGGATGGGGAAGGGGGAAGGATGAGAGAAGGAGGACAATAACCATCAAATAATGCTCCATTTTATCGAATATGATTGCGCCTCGAGAAAGATTTATCGCTTTAGCGCTGTACCTCCTGTTCTCGAGGAAAGGGAAGATTTCGTAAGGGGAAAAGGAAGGAATCACCAAATCACCGAAACGGATCGTTCCCTTCCTCCTCTGAATCACGCCAACTTCCTACAGGACGACTAATCGGAAACGTCGTTAAGAGGGAGATGGCTAATCACACCACGGGGGTAAGCTCATCAGGCTACTTTGCGGAACTGGACTGAGAGGAGAGAGTGCGTGAAGATCAGTGGCGAGAAGAAGGGAGAGAAGTGATGGAGTGGGGGGAGGAGAAAGGGGGGAAGGAGGGGAGGAGAAGACAAAAAGGGATCGGATTTGACTGGAGAAGAGAGAGAGAACAACAGTTGATACTCTACACAAAAACGACGAAGACTGATTGCCTGCCAACCAAATTCCTAGTGCTAGATTATCCACAAAAAGCGTCCTAGTCAATGAAGAAAGAAGTTCCTTATCACAAGAACTAAAGTGATTTCTTCGTTAAGATAATCTCTGGTTATCCTAATTGGTCTAATAAGGGGCAGTTCGTCAAGAGGCAATCTCGATCAAGAGAAAGAGGAAGGGAAGTGATTATAGGGTCGTTAGATATTGAAGATGCCCCCTTCTCCCTTCTCGTCCCCCCTCAAGGATGATCAGTACAATAACTACAGATGCAGCTCGTTTAATAGTACAGATGGTCTAGCTAAGGTCTCTCTTTCTATCACTAATCCTACCGGTACCATCGAAAGTGAAGGGAAAGTACCCATTCGTTTGCCCGAGGAAGGGGTTCAGGGCACTTAATGCTTTAATGATCAACTCTCGTTCCTAGTAAGCGAGTGATAGAGGTTTGCTATACGCTTCTGCATTCGTGCAGAAAAGGAGGGGGCAATGTTAAGACTGAATGGAATGAATCATAGGAGCTTTGAAGGAAGGATCAGAGCTAGCATTCGAATGAACAACGGAATGGCTTGTCCAGTGAGAGAGAGGAATACAAAAGCCGCGCTGCTTAATTTCGAGAGACCATTCGATCTCGCTTATTCTCCTCTCGCTCTCACAAAGAGTAGTAAGGGAAGGGGAGGGAAGAGTTCCTCCTCTAATCTCCTACCAAAACACTGTAACTGACTCCTACAGCACGGGCAAACAGACAAAGCTAAGATTTATCGAAGGATTCCGTCGAATTCTGAACACAGATGACTTAAACAGCGAGCAAAGAACTTGCAGAATCCGAGTAAATCTCGAAATCTTGTCCACTTGGCTCTTTTTCCCCATCACTGTCACGTAAGTTGCCCTTCATTCCTTATGGGACAGAGATGGATGAGGGAGAGGGGGAATTACTTGAGTGACTCCCCCCCTCCTTCAACTTTGACACGAATCACATTCGGAATACTACGAGAATTGACAGATTTGAGAGACGGGTTATGAGAACTGAGAAAGAATGAATAACTACAGTAACCAGCGCTTCAAAGTCAAACGAAACGCTCGTGTTCGGTAAGAATATGCAAAAACATCAAGTAAATGGGGGCTGAACTCAGGGTCAAACAAACTCTTCTTCTGTTAGAATGATAAGGAATGAGGCGGAAACTGTGAGGGAAACCAGGTGAGATGGAGAGGGTGAGAGAGAAAGGAAAGTAAGCCAAAGTAAACAGAGGGCGATAGAAAACACTTGACTCTTTCTTGATTGGGTTAAAGAGAGAAGAAGAAGGGGGAAGACCCTACGGCTCATTCACTGGAAGCCATGAAGGAAAGAGACCAACAATGGAAAACTGTAGTAGAAAGGAAGAGATGGAAACGATAGTGAGAACTGTGATCAGATAAACGAAGGAAAAGGGAAATCATCGCAGTTTCTTTTCCTGTTCCGTATAAACCGATCTGAGAACTGAGAAAGTATCTAAATGTTCTGGTCACTTTCCTCTACAATCTGATCAGATCTATAACTAGAATGTAAACATGATTGATATAGCACCATCTAGTGGTGTTGCATGATCTACGACTGATGCCAATGCGAAGAAAGAAGAATAGGTGGTAACGGAGGGATGAATGGGAGGAAACAAGTGCGATCGGAGGATAGAAGAGTAAGAAAAAGAGAGGCGTGCGCACTCTATTCATGAATGAGGACTATCCCAATGGACTCAATTGAGGTGTTCGGATAACGTGTTCGATTGCTCATCTCACAATATTTGCCCGTTCCCTTCTTCTCTCGATTGCAACCAGTATCTCTCTCTTACTTGTTACTGTGTTTGCTGATATTCACTCCCCTCTGGCAAGAAATCCAAACCATGAATAGAGAAGATGAGGAGGAAACTGTTAGATAGAATGGTTAGTTTATCGATCTCGTCCGTGAATGAGAAGTAGTGTTTGAAGAATACTACTCTAGTAGCCACGGGCTGGAGTGCCATCGAGAAAGAGAAGAAGAAGAGGTGAGAGAGCAATGACCAACTTGAGACCGGATCGAGATCGAAAGAAGAGGAAATATGAGGATGAAACTCAAAGGAAGTCATAGCAAGTGTCAAAGCTGCCCCTCACAACAATAATTATTAGTTGTGAGGAGCACAAAGAAAGGCAATTTCCGCATACTCTTTGACAGAAAGGAAAGAAGAATGAGTCTTCTCTTCCCTCCTTCATTGGCACTTCACTGCTCTCGCAATTAGAGTAAAAGCCTCACTTTGCGCATTCTAGCAAAACAATCATTGCAGAGGTTGAGTGGCAGCAATGATAAAGTGATGTCTTCAGAAAAGATAGAGAAGTATAACTTGAGCACTCAGATCACTCTCTCTCTTCCCTTATTCGACGAAGGGATATTGTTTACATCGATATTACTTCCCGGACATTAAACTTTTCACAAGGAAGGAAATCATGGAATAAGGAAGGAACGGGAACAATCAATCTCTCTCCCTACACGGGTCTTATCACCCCTATCACCTTCTCATCCTTCATATGATCGTGTGATCTGTCCTCCTCTCAATACTCATAATTCCCTCACTATCGTCTGACTCTCCTAAATTCCCTTGTCTCTAGACATCTCTGACCCGATAAAACCGATGAGTGACCATTATACGAGACTGTCCACCCTTCATCACTCTTATCTCCATCTCCACTACTAATCCCTCCCACGTAGTACCACCTGATGAGAAACCATGTTCAGTCAGCGAAATAAACCATTTTAGTTCCAAGGGTTTTGTCCGAATGATAAAAGAGCTAACTGCTGTCAATTTCAAGTGTAAGTCGTATTTCTCAATCACTGCAATGAATATAAAGTAAATATTACTCACAGGTAGAGAATCTCCTTCGAGCCTTTTCTTCTTCTTTCTCTCTCGCTTTCTCCTCTTCTTTCTCCTTTTCCTTCCTCAGAAGAAGCGAAGGAGTCACTGAGAAACGTCGATGGGGAGAAAAACGACGACGACTGAAGAAGGATCAAAGATCAATTATGGACAGGATTTTGATTTATCGTTTACTCGGAAAAAAATGTATGTGAGTGTGGATGTGTTTCAAAATCCACGGATGATCATGAACGTTTTTTTGATTCAGAAATTGATCGTTTTGAGCAATGTAATACTGTTAGAAAATATGTTTCCTTATTTTCTATGTATCTGTGAACGTACCCATTATTATTCCTGAGTGGAACCGTAGGTGATGAAGGAGGAGAGAAGTCAATTGATGGTCTATCTTCTACGAAGGGAGATGAAGGAAAGGCACACGAGGAATGAATCGCGTATTCTGAAAAGATGGAAATTTTCCATTTCCCCGATACACGTATCTATCATATTTGGGTGATTTTTTCGATGCTTACCTCCATTAGTCTTATTCGAATCGAATGATCCACTAACGAGAGCTGAGATTGATTTTCTTCTTTCGGCTGCGAAACGACGAACGCTTTCCATTTCTGATAATGAATAAACTCATTTTGTAGATCACAAAAAAACGTAAATCGATCTCGTTGTACAATCGCAATCATTAAAAGTAAGAGATACGAATCTGTACAGATGCAGTAACACTCCAGATAAGGATTCTGATAAGGAAAAAAGGGGCAACTTCCCGTTCCAATATCGGAACTGCGGAACAAAAGAGGAACGCTCTTTTCTGATAACAAAGAAGTATGAAACAGAGAGGATGACGAAGATGCGCAAGGAAAAGAAAGGAAGAGGAGAAGAAGTGGGAACGAATAAAGAAGAGGAAGAGGAGGAACGGTATCACGACAGTCTCAGTCAGGCTACTATTTTAAAATAATCCGATTTAGGTAACAAAATACAGGAACGCATAAGCGGAAGTGATATCAAAACAACAAGGTTATTCGGACAAAAAAGTCTAGTGAGTGGAGAGGAAGTGGAAATCGTAATACGAAATGACGATGATGATTATGGACTCTTATCATTCGGAGCTTCAGCAGGCAATAAAGACGTGCTGCAGGGAGAAAGTAGAAGGAGAAATAGGAATGAGAATTGGGATACCATTGAAACATTCACTCGAAGAAATACAATGAATATGTATGAAAGACGATTGAAAATCGCTATCAGGACCGAAAAGTAGAAGAGGGAAGATTCCGTACTATCTTCATTCTTCCATTTTCTTGAGAGTGAAAGGGTCAAGCTAACATCCATGAGTCAGATAGAGAAAAAGCATATAGATGCGATGAAAGATAGAGTGAAGAGAGGAAGAGAAGTCATGGACGATCGAAGAATGATCAGGGTGAAGAGAGGAAGAGAAGTCATGGACGATCGAAGAATGATCAGGAAAAGCTATTTTTATAAATGTTCGAAATACCTTCTTCCATCATTTTATGAGACATCAAAACATGAGATCAGGAGGGTTCGAAGAATGGTAGGCGTAAAAGTTAGAGATCGAATGGGAAAATGGAGATTGCCAAAGGTGAAAAGACAAAAAAATCTTTTCAAGAGCAGTTTCAGAATTCTCGGAAAGTTCACCGAGGGGTCACGAAATGTGTTGAAATAGAGGAGAAGTTTGCTAAAATCAACGTAACGATATTGTGTAAAAGCTACAAGATGGATCTGCCAGATACATGGAGTGAGCCATTCTTTCTCTCATGAGATGGCTGAGTGAGTCATTCCATTCTCATAACCACTCATTGTGCATAGTGAGAGAAGCAATGAGAGTGCTTGCCAAGGGAAGAGAGGAAAGAGAGGGAAGGAAGGGAGTAAATCTCCGTTCGCTATCGTACTCTAAACAAAGATTGCACCACTGTCTCTCAGCAACTCTCTGAGTCACTCAACTATTTTTCACCCATGATAATGCCTCCCCCTCTTATTAGTAACCAACCGGATACATGAACAGATGGCACTTTAGAGAATTAGTCATGAGAAACTTGTGATTTACTTGATTGCTATTCAACTAACAGTGATGATATTTCTTCAGAGATAATCAACACGAATAAATCAACGGGAAGAAATCATTCGACAGTTGAAGGAATGAGGATCAGAAAATTGTGGGTGAGAAACAAACAAAATACTGATAAAGAGAGAGGAGAAAGATTGATAAACACATAGAATGACTTGGATTGAACGTCTCATCTCTATAATTCACTACTCAAACACGGGTGGTCATTCCATAATCTGCACTGAACTATCGATAGACAAACCGTGTACGGAAATTAATCGAATCAAGAGATATCAAAGATCGAATATCATCAAATAATGTCTATCATTCATTCTCATTCCCTTCTCGCCACTAAATCGAAGTTGCCGTAGACTGGGACAAAATTGGAAGGATCGTCAATGAATAGCGGAGTGTAGCTGATCTAGGGAGAAGCCCTCAATGCCATGCTTCCTCTCTAACGATCCTTCTATCCCCATGGGAACAACCATAAGGGGACACTCCATCCTTGATTGGGCACATTCACTCATCCTCCACTAAAAATTGCTTGGAACCGCAATTGAAATGAATTCCGAACGAGAGTTTGGAAGTAGAGAGAAGGAAGGAAGAGAATGGGTGAAAAGGGACAGATTGATGCTAATAGGAAAGAAGGAGTGAGAGAATGAGAAAGTAGCCAGGGAAAAGGCGATAAAAACGGGCACTTTGTGATCTACCGAGAGAAGAAAGTTAATGTAGTGAAGAGACTCTCTCAATTATCCCTTATCTCTCGCCGGTCAGAGATACACGAACCCTAACTACCTCACGATAAAAGGCGGGTAATCATCCATTTCCCTGTCCTATCACACTGAATGGAATGAAGTGTGAGGGGTGATTGAACTCTGCAGTGAATTCGACTACCGCAGATCGAAAGCGTGCGATCGAAGGGACGGAGGGGAGGGAGGGGTCGGGAATGATGAATGAGAAGGATGAGGAAGAGATGGCACATCAAAGGAACACTCGCAATAAGTGAGCCCATGAAATGCACAAGGGCACACAGAGGATCAGGAAGATAAAGCTGATGGGATTGAAAGGTGAAAGAGATCTTCAGTGATGGAATGTTGAGAAATCCAGTAAAGATGACGAATTCATGTCTTCACTCTGGCTTGTGAGGGAGTACGAGAAATGAAGAGACGGATTTTTCATCCTGACCGCCCCAAACACCGAATTTAGTATTGAACTACGATCTAACTGTAGATTTCCAAGCCCTTCACTGAATTGCCAGGGGTATAATAGAGTGAAACATCGCACAGTTTCGTACTAGTGCTCATGATGGCTAGTCGAATGGGCAGAGAAGAACCATTCCCCCTCTCCCCTCCACCTCTCTCCTTCCTTCCCCTTCTTCGTCCTTTATGATCATAGGACGGAAGGAGATTATGCAGAAACATGAATAGAGTGAAAGTAACACTATTACGAGAATGAGATTGACCAGAAGGAGAAAACAATCAACTATGTTGATATTATGTTGGTATACTATAGCACGAGGATCAACAAGAGAATCATTCAGTGAAAAGTAGTCATGAAATCGTATCACGATTGGGTGTGTCAGAATGAAGAATTCATCTCTTCAGTTCGCATGCTCTCTCGACACTCTGATCTGAGATAGTCAGAAGAATGAAGTGACAGATTCTTCATCCTGACAGCTCTACTCACGATGAATCAGTAATGGACTCGTCCGATCACCCACACTCACTACTACCCTCCCTCTCTCTGAGACTGAAGAAACGAGGGAAAAACGGGGGGTACGAACAGCTGTTTTGAGAGGGACGGATAGAAGAAAGAAGATTGAGATACTAATAAAAAGAGAGTAGTTAAAAGAGAGGAGATGAGACCTCCACTGACCAATAGAGCGAAGAAGGGGAGATGAATGGCAGTGATGGGTATGAATATCAGAGTGAAATGCTTCAAAAAAAGGCTTCAGAAAGGCTTCATGAGGAGTGAACAGACAAAGAGAGGAAATCTCTCGACTGAATCAATCGTTGTAATCTCATTCACAGAGTTTACACGTTACAACCTCTCTCTCTCTCTCCCCTCGCAACAAAAACAGAGGATTGAGAGTTTACAAAAGAAAGTGAGCGAGAAGTGAAAGATCTCTGTCGATGATAGTGGAATTACAGTACCCATCTCATGACTCAGATAGTTCTCAACACGAAGGATGCTTCTCATGACATCAGTTTGGAATGGAGCTTTGTCGAAGTACAGTCCAGCTTGATTCCCCAGTGAAAACAATCCGTCCCGGCCGGGCCGGGACGGTCCCTGACGGTCCATGGCCAATTTGTGGCTCAATTAGAGAAAAATTTGGGCCTTTCTCGGCAGCGTTGTAAAGCTCGTGTAATATGTAATCGATTACCGTTGTCAGAATCTAAAATAATTCATTCGTTAATTTGTAAATTGAAAGAGAAGTGTCAGCAGTTTCGAGAAAAAAAGAAGTGCTAACACAGTAAGTATACGGTAACGAAAATCGTCAAACTGTTTTTCAACTTTTTTGCAAAATCTTAAATACTGCCGACACTTCTCTTTTAACGTACAAATTAACGAATAGATTATTTGAGATTCTGTCAACGGTAATCGATTGCATATTACACGAGCTTTTCAAAGCTGCCGAGAAAGGCCCAAATTTTTCTCTAATTGAGCCACAAATTGGCCAAGGACCGTCAGGGACCGTCCCGGCCCGGCCGGGACGGATTGTTTTCACGGGGGAATCAAGCTGGACTGTATCTATCACTCCCTCCTCCTCCCTTCTTCATTCACAATGGTCTAACCCCCTCTTCGTCTCTTTTGATGGCCTCTTCCCATTGTCCGTCTTTCTATCACGTCAATATTGGCGAAATATTGCATGAATGGAAATAGAATCGAATTGGAAAATGAATAAAAGACATCTTACACGGCATTCCTTCCTCTACTCGCATGGAAATCACATCTGAGTGTGAAAAGAGATGAGTTGCTGGTTGATTTCGACATTGATCGGAAAAATATTCGATTAAAGACATTTGTAAGAACAAGTGCAGCAAAAATATACAAGTTTCGAAAATATATTTGAGTAATTGATCTTTCGATAGTCGAGATCAATCATGCATAATTTCCCACGCTGGAAGTTCAAACCATCCGATCTATGGTATCCGATCTTCCCTCTCCCTCCTCATTCCGAAGAAAATTTACTGATCTCACCTAATCAAGTTGTAAATAACTGGATACTTCCAACCTACTCAGACAGTGTAAACAAATCTCCAGAGCCTATATAAGGAATCCCAATCAGTCAGTTTCACTTCACTCTCAAATTCAACGTTAATCCGTCTAAAATGGCCTCTACCTCTGCATCCCAACTGCAGAATTATCTTGCGAAGCTTGATGATCCCTCCCAGGTGCGATTAATAAATTGATACTTCATTGTTATCTTATATCTATAATCTATAATATTTTTAGACGAGGAAGTTTCTTCACAAGATTTATGAACTTCGCCTTACGAATGATATCATCTTTGAGTATGGAGCTGACCTTGTAAGTCTCTTTTCATTTTTAGAAAGAAATAATTTTGCATAATTTTCTATTTCAAGGTTCTGAACAATTGGACTTCCCATGGAACTCATGGTTATCTTGCGAGGAGAATTCTCGAGAAATGGTCGAGAGAGGAAGTCACTATGTCTTCATCGTCTCTTCATAATTCAAATTCATCATCTAATTCCAACTCATCGTCAGATGAGAGGTATGTTGAGAAATAAGTCCCTAACCAATCTATACATTTCATTGATCAAACTCGAATGCTTATCATCATATTCATCATTATAGCACTGATCAGACCCCGACTGCTCCTAATCGAAAGAGAGCTCCTCGACATATGCTATATGGCATGAATTCAACCAAGAAATATAAAATGGATTCGGATTATGAAGAAACGGATGAAGAGTATGCAGATGAATATGAGCTAGCCATTGATGAGATTATTAGAAGAAATCTCGAGAATCGACCTGTAGAGTATCCATGCGTCCACTCATTTATGAAATCTAGCGACTGGCAAAATTACAAGAGAATGGCTGCTAGAAAGTCATTATAATATTCTTATCTATTTATTGACCTATTGTATTTATCTCTTCATCATAATTATCTATTATTGCCTTGATAAACAAAATGTCATATCTCTTATCGTATTGATGTGTCTCATCTTCATTGGCTCATCTCATTTCCATCTCCATTTTCATTTAATAACTTCAAATGAACTCGTAATACAATTCCGTCTCTTCATTTTCTTCCCTCTCTCTAATCCATATTTGATTAGAGGTAAATGGTCTCTCCCCTCTCCCTTCTCTTCTCTTTTCATTCGACCATCGTTCCTTCATAGCAATGGGTGACAAGGAGGAAACCCCCAAGGAAAAAGAAGAACGTATCCAAGGATACGTAACGGTGAGACCTCCCCTGACCCGATACCCTACCCCTACCCTGATACCCCAAGTCCATCTACAGTAACCCACCTGGTACCTGCCTACAGTATCCCGATGAGACCTTGATCATTGGATACTGTAGACAGGGTTATTGTAGATGGATTCAGTCATTGATCCACAGTAATCGATGATCATTTCAGTTCAACGCGGGCCGGAGATTCGGTGAATGGACTATAGAGAAGAAATTGGACGAAGGTGGATTCGGAAAAGTACCGTAATCTCTGGATCCAATCCTACCGTAATCCTACCGTGTTCAGGTTTACTTGGTTCGAAGAAAAGATGGCCAAACGGCAGCCCTCAAGGCCGAACCGAATGAAGTTGAAGGCGGCAGTGCCATTAAACTGGAGGTACGGTAGTCCCGCCCCCTACCGTAACCTAATCAATATCATTGCAGAAGAACGTGCTGAGGGATCTGAACGTGAAGGGCGAGATGCCCCACATTCCTGTGGTTAGCAATCCCCGCCCCTTCTTCACTCTCTACAGCCCACTTGTTGCAGCTATACCACGCAGCGAAGCATCGAAACTTCTGCTACATGGTGATGACTCTACTCGGAGACAACTTCAAGGCTCTCCGCGTAAGGGATTACTGTAGTCAGACTACGGTATCGATCTGTCATTGTAGAATCAACAACCACAGAAGAATGGATATTCAACGTTCACTGTTAGCACGTGGATTAGACTGGGCATTCAGTGCCTATACAGTCTCAAAGTGATCCATGATCACGGATTTCTCCATCGGTACTATCCATTACCGTACTCTACCGAATTCCTCTCTCAGGGATATCAAACCGAACAATTTCCTTATGGGACACAGTTCGGACCCTGAAAGAAGTCGAATCGTTTATCTACTCGATTTCGGGCTATCAAGAAGCTACGCCTTCAAGGTATCTAATTGGAATGGAGAATTATAATGTTACTATTCAATATCAGAGTGCAAATGGAAAATGGATATGTCGAATGGCCCGCCCAACTGCTGAATTTAGAGGAACTGTACGCTACTGCAGTCCGAACGTCCACAATGAGGTGGAACAGGTACCGTACCCCCTCCCCGTGATACCGTAATCAAGTACCGTATCCTCAGGGTCGAAGGGATGACATATGGAGCATGTTCTATGTGCTGATCGAACTGCACTGCGGTCTCCCATGGCAGGTATATACCGTATCCTCTGACCTACCGTACTCTTACCGTACTTAGACGATCAATAGCAAAGAGAAGATTGAATGGATCAAATGTCGTATTAAGGACGAGCATCTCACACAGAATATCCCTCGTAAGTTTGAATTCCCGCCCTACCGTATCCCCATTCCTACCGTACTCCAGACGAACTTCGATCTGTTATCCCTGCTCTGAGAAGATTGGATTGTTACCACAGACCCGATTACCACGGGATATACCAGTCTATGATTGCAGTACAGAAGAGGTGAAGAATGGAAGGACAAATATGGAATTTATCTTTTATTTGCAGGTACAAAGTCTCAAATGATGAGCCATTTGATTGGGAGAAGGCAAAGGGCTTCAAAATAGTGAGTTTGTCCCTCCCCTCTCTCTCCCTTCAATCCTTCTCTTCAGTTAAAACCATCGAAGAATCCAGCCTGGTTCGATGCGGATCAATTCTTTGCATCGGATCCCCTCAAGATCACTGATTTCAATGATGGAATGAAGAGAGATTACGAGGATTACAAGACAATTGCTGATGAAATGACAAAG
This sequence comes from Pristionchus exspectatus, assembly GCA_911812115.1. Classification (NCBI taxonomy): domain Eukaryota; kingdom Metazoa; phylum Nematoda; class Chromadorea; order Rhabditida; family Neodiplogasteridae; genus Pristionchus; species Pristionchus exspectatus. Next base: position 14,457,418 of record OU461585.1, on the reverse strand, counting down.
ACAACTGAGAAGAAAACAAAGGAAGATAAGACCAAAGATCATTGAGAAGATCAAACGATTCCCTCCTCATTAACATGGTATAAAACGAACCTAAAATCGATTTGTTTATCGCAATACTACCGTACTCTCATTCATTATCCTAGTCATCAATTATGTTGGCATTTTGATTATTGTTGCCTAGAGTCTGCGGAAATCAGATCCATCACTTCTTGAATTCGAAATCACTTCTTGAAAGGTTCATGGGTGAATGAAACAACAGTCTTCCATCTTCTGTCATCGATAGTCATGGCAAGAATTTTATGGTACAAGCAAGAAAATGAGAAATAAATCACTCGTAATCATCTGATATTTAATTGAATCTTCTTCATCTACCCAACTGATGCCTGAATATCTCGTAGTTCCGATGTCTTGTAGATCTTGTCGATATCCTGCAATGGTTGCTGGCTCTTCCCTCTCCTCTTTCCTTCCCTCTGCTCTACCTAGACTCATCAGATTGAAGAATCCGTCTCTTCAATCCTCGTGCTATCTAATCGCTCAGAATGAGGAGAGAGCATGCGAAATTAAGTACCCTACTCTGCCCATTCCTAACGTACTCACCGTCAATTCACTAATCCATATCTTTCCATTCATCTGTCTTCTTCTCTTCCTCATCGCACTCCTCTCAGCTGTCGCTGGTGGTCCCATCTTATCCATTCCCGCAGCATTGAACTTATTCTCCAACTGACAATCAATATTCATTCACTACCGTACTCTTCCCTTCTACCGTACCTGTTCGAATGTGTTCTCCTTATCCCATCCGAGTATGATATCGATATCATGGGGATCTCGCGTGTATCTTCTTCTCTTCAATGCAGACCTTCGTCGACGTTTCGCCTCAAAGAATCACAGTTATGACCCATCGAACTACAGTACTCGATCTATGAATGATATACCTTTGGTTCGGCCGTGAGGGTGCTTGGATTCACCAATTCCTGTGTTTTCCTTCGAGCAGAGTATCTCTTATTGGCCGATCGATCGGATGAAGCTTGCGAGATATCGTCCGCCTTCGCTTGAGCCTGTCAATTACATTATTTGATCCTATAAGTTTTTCTCTCCCCTTACATTTCTAATCTTAGTAGCAGCAGCTCCATCACCCTTCGGCCCTTGAATCTCCTTTATCGTCTTTCCCTCTCGAAGTGCTTGCAATCTCTCCTTCTGCAATCGATACATCAATTCTCATACCGTATTCCCCGTACCTTTGCTTCTTCCTTGGCATTTCTCAATTCGATAATGCTCTTCTTTCTCTTTGTGGCCACAATCGCCACTGCCTCGAACAAATCTGCATTGTTGTCGTTAACCTGAAAGAAACACTATCAATGAAGAAAACGATGAGAGATTCAATGAACAGGTTTACAAGAAGCAGAGTTGCCTCTAAGGAAGAACCTGTTTGTATTCTCCTATCATGATCATCCTTCTCTCACCTCAATCTTTGCATCAGGCATTTTCATTGGTCCGGATTGAAGAGAAATCGGCTGCTGCAAGAGAAAGCATCACTACTTTCACTAAATGAGAATGGAAGAATACACCCACTACTGCATTCTCTCTTACCGTATTCATAGTCTTCCTCAATGGTTTGGGTGTCATCTTCTTCTCTTCTTCCTTCTCCTTCTTCACTGTTCCTGGTGCAGGAGGGGCCGCAGGTGGGGCAGGAATCTTTCCAGCTGCAGGTAAAGTTCCAGGCTTGGCCGGAGCTGATGTAGGTAATGATTGAAGCATGATATCAAGACTTTCCCAAGTAAATCGTACTACAAAATCGAAGCGTAAGCACGACAATTCCCCTCACCACCACTTGCTGCAACAGTCTTCTCAGGAGCTGCAGCGGCCGCAGCAGCAGCATTGGCAGGAGGAACGGGAGTGGGACTCTTGTCTCTGTTGATCTTTCGCACCGTTCGTTTTGGTTCGGCAACCACAGGTTTCAGCTGAAGAATCACTTGTCTGGTGTCAATTGATAAGTATGTAGATGTGTGTCTCTCATTCAACAATGAACTCTTTCTTACCTCATCCATCTTCTTCTCTTCAGGTTGAGGTGTTCTTCCTCTTCTCTTTCCTTCTTCAATCTTAATCAAATCCTTCTCAGTCTCAGCATCTCTCGCCTTCTTCCATCGCTCTTTTTCTTCATCAGCTTTCCTGCAATGGATTGATTGTATTGAAATCTATTGGTGATTGGATGCAGTCACTAATGATCTCACCCGAATACTCCACTCGCTTTATTGATTAAAGTCTTGTGTTTATCCTCCAATTCTTTCAATTTCGCTTCTTCAGTCTGAGAGAGAATTCCCTTGTTCAGCTCCTGAATAGAACAACAATCAGAAAATCGACGCTTTGACAGCACATATCACTCCATGAATATACATCAAATGTCACGGTCTAAGATCAAGATAAATCATCCCACCATCATTTGACTCTGCAGTTGAGTCGTTCCCGTCTTCATCTTACTGCGTAGTTCAGCAACCTAAATGAATTATGATTCAATTTCAGTGTAGAGAACTCAGTTACCGCATCATTTAATCCTCTCTTCCTTTCTTATGTGAATAATAAACTCACTTGTTTATCGAAATCATCATTAATCACTGGTTTCACAATCTCGTATTTCTTCCTCGGTCTTTCTTCGTCTCTTTGTGTGAGACGAGAAGATCGTTTGTATCTAAAATGGAGAAGATATCAATTCTTAATGTTAGCACATTTTTCGACTGTTTTATCTAGTGTTATAGGAGAATGAAGAAAACGAGAAGATGAATAACATACGAGTATTCCTCTTTCTCCTTCGGTTCTTCTTTGAATTTATCTGCCAATGAGCTGACAGTTCCGAATCGACGCGCCTTCGATTGAGCTGCTTCCTACAAAGAATACTTGGTCAATTATTTCTAGTCGTTTATCGTCTCACTTTCTCTTCCTTCTCCTTCTTCTTCGCTTCTTCTGCACTCATATTCAGTGCTGATTTCCTCGCCGCCGATTTATCCTCTGGCTCCACCTTCTTCACTGCATCTGCAGCAGGTTTTGCTGCCGCAGGAACGGCCGATTTTGCTGCAGCTGCAGCAATCGGAGGCTTCGCTGTATCCTTCTTTGGCTCTTCAACTGGCTTCGGCTTCCTGCGATGACTCGATGATTATCAATAGATCAAAGATCAACTCACTCTTCTCCAATCTTCGTCTCTATTTGCTTCACATCGGCTTTAGCCAATTTCGGAGGTTGGATCACTGATTTCTTGGCGAAATCAGTGGCAGTTTTCTTATCGGCAGCCAATCTTCCGGCCTCTTCCGCTCTCAACTTCAATGAAGAAAATTATCACACAAAATGCAATGTCGATATCTCACCGTAGCCCCTACGAACTCAGCAGTTACAGTAACTTCGGCTTTATAATCCAGCGCTACAGTTACTTGGTGGATAGCTTCCTTTAGTTTCTCAAGAAGTGCGGAGAAACTAAGCATGACTACGGTTGAGAATGAGGAGTGAACTCAACCCTTGGACTGGGTGAAATTGAATCTTCGGAAGAAGAAGAAGAAGAAGTATGTGAAAGTGATATATCTCGCGAACATAACAAGAACTAGGCTCATTTGTGCATTCGTTCTAACAATGACATCTCTCAATCTTACAAGGTTCATCGTACGCAATTTCGAGAGTAATACCTTCCCGTTTTCAGTCCATAAAATGATTTCATAAACTCGCCTTCTCCTCCTGTGGCTTCACATACGTGGGCACGACGTTGATGTCCTTTCTACGCTGAAAAATCAATAATGAACTACCGTACTTCATGATAACCTACCACACCCTACAGTACTCACCGCAATAGGACTGCTTTGAATCATCTTTGCACTGCTCGTTTCTACCGTTGGTTCCTTCAATTCGACCACTTCTTCTCCTCGGACATTTTCCTCACAGGGAACAACGGATTGAGCGACCACTGACACATCCGGCTGCAATCGATAAGAGTTTTTGATTGTCTCTTTATTGTATCTAAAACTGAGGATGTATCTAGATACTGAAATAACATTATTTGTGAATATTTCAAATCACTGATCATTTGATCTTTTGATCAGCAAGGTCAATAAAGTTCATGTCCCTTCCCAGATCGGAAGTTCGATACTCCCTCAGATTTCAAACCATCCGATCTATCCTCTCCCTCTTCATCCAATATTAATTATTGTTCTCACCCAATAAAGTTGTAAATAACTGGATACTGTGTAAACAAATCTCCAGAGCCTATATAAGGAGTCTCAATCTGCCAATTTCACCACAGTCTCAAATTCAACATTAATCCGTCTAAAATGGCCTCTACCTCTGCATCCCAACTGCAGAATTATCTTGCGAAGCTTGATGATCCCTCCCAGGTGCGATTAATAAATTCATACTTCATTGTTATCTAATATAATCTATAATATTTTAAGACCAGGAAATTTCTTCAGAAGATTTATGAACTTCGCCTTACTAATGATGTCATCTTTGAGTATGGAGCTGACCTTGTAAGTCTCTTTTCATTTTTATTAAGAAATAATTTCGCATAATTATCTATTTAAGGTTTTGAACAATTGGACATCCCATGGCACTCATGGTTATCTTGCGAGGAGAATTCTCGAGAAATGGTCGAGAGAGGAAGTCACTGCGACTTCATCGTCTCTTCATAATTCAAATTCATCATCTAATTCCAACTCATCGTCAGATGAGAGGTATGTTGAGAAATAAGTCCCCAACCAATCTATCTATACATTTAAAGAAGGCGTAAACTCAATATTTTCCGGGGTTATCTGACGTCATAGGTCGATAGTTTCCGTAAACCACGTTCCGAATTCGAAAATTAGAACTCGTTAGCTCAACTTTGAACCGAGTTACACGCGCGCAAAGTTTCTACAGGGCACAGGCAAAATCAAGATGCGCGGTGCAAAGGGAAGGGAGCTAGGTCAAGACGCAGAGGAGATGGGAAGAGACAGGAGAGGAGCGAAAAACTCTCGCGTCTGTCACTCTCACCCTCCTACAGTACTTCCCCCTGATTGCACAGGGAAGTGCTTCCCCGAATTTGGAGTTTACGCCTTCTTTAATTGATCAAACTCGAATGCTTATCATCATATTCATCATTATAGCACTGATCAGACCCCGACTGCTCCTAATCGAAAGAGAGCTCCTCGACATATTCTATATCACATGAATTCCACAAAGAAATATAAATTGGATTCGGATTATGAAGAGACAGATGAAGAGTATGCAGATGAATATGAGCTAGCCACCGATGAGATTATCAAAAGAAATCTCGAGAATCGACCTGTAGAGTATCCATGCGTCCACTCATTTATGAAATCTAGCGACTGGCAAAATTGTAAGCGAATTGCAGCTAGAAAGTCATCGTAAAATTTTTATCTACATATCTATTTATCCACCTATTGTATTCATCTTTTTGTCTAATTATATTATTGTCCCGATAAAGAAAATGTCGAATCTAAGCAACGTGTTGTGATCAGTACACTTTCACTGGCCTTTCGGAAGACTTGACGGAAGATATTGGTCAAATTAAATCGAGCATACCCTTTCACTTTGTCCATCCTTCAGAATTCTCTTGGTCGTTGCCTTCGAGAGGGAAAGAATTGCCGATGCTCCCATCTCTCCATCCACCTATCAATTTTCTCTTTTAGAATCGTGAAAGAAAGACAATACTCAGAAATCACTTTGTTTTGCATAAGAAACATCTAGCCGATAATGAATTGATCAACCTCCTCATACTCGACCATATCCACAGAAACATCCGCCTCGAACGGTTTGAATCGAGGAGCCGGAGACTGTAAAGATAGATTGAAGAAGTACAGTATCCCATCAATCCGTATCTACTAACCGAGTCTCTAGGTGGTTCACTCCATCTGCTCACATCATCCTCATCTTCATATTCTTCTTCATCCTCTTCGTACTCACTACCGTATTCCTACAATCGATTGAATAGATACAGTATACCTCTCCTATCTACGGTACCTCTTCATCCTCATCAAACTCTTCGTCTTCATCCTCGTACCACGACTCGTCAGAGTACTGTAATTATGATTATTGATTGAAGAATAGGGTGAAATAATGTAATGTATTTCTATTGGAAACCTATGTGCAAACAGCAATCCCAATAGGAAATATGTAATTGAGGAAAGGATACCTCTTCACTCTCATATTCTTCACTATCAGTCTCATCATCTCCTCTCAACGCTGCTTTCTGACAGAGAGTGAGAGTGCATCCAACGGCAACTGAATCGTGATAGTGCTCGCCATCGAACGACTGAAGAGAATGATGATATTTATTGGATTAATTGTTATTCTTTAGAAGTAAATCGTACCTCATCAGAAGAGAATTCAGCAGGAGAAAGGTAGACTCCCATGGCAGAAGAGCCGGGACGATACTGGAATCTGGGCATATAAAGAATTCTGCGTTCCGCATGCTCTCTTCAGTGTGGCAAGTGAAACAAAACGAGGAAAGAAGAATCGGATTCTTCATTCCCCACTCACTCCCTTATTTCTTCATACCTCATCATCATCATCTTCTCTGGCTGAATCCCAACAGTCTTCCTGTCCATCGAAAGTGATAGAAGCAGTGAATATGGGAGGAGGAGGAGCGGGAAGAGCAGCACCTGCACCCACTCGACCACGAGACTCACGACGACCACTGATTGGGAGATGATTAGAGCTGATTGGTGATTAGATGATAATTTCAAGGAACATGCGGTGGATTGCACTGTATCTTGTCGTATTCTGTGAACTTATTGTTCCATCAATGTCGTATAAGTAGATAGTTCGTGATATCGTACGATTAGCAGTGGACGATCAAAGTGATCTAAATCCTGATTAGTTACCTTCCGGGCGACGCGAGGAACACACTCATGTCGATATCGGAATCGAAGTCAGATCCGAACGGAGATTTAGATGATCGACCTCCGTCGAGAATACCGAGATGAACTGGAATGGAACTGATGAATATAGAAATCGATTATTTTATACTTGAGTAGAAATCCATGATCATCATCATGCAAACAAGATTTTCCATGTGCACAACATGTGTGATTCATTGCGATGTTGCACTGATAATATCTTACTCATACTGTATCGCTAGACTGCAGTAGACTGTGGCTTTTGTTTCTACCGTACTCCTACCGTACCTCTTGGTTGCTCGATTCGGAACGTCTCGCTCACACAGAATTCTGTGTCCGAGTCTTCTGAAAATTGAATCGTTAAAACTTTACAAATAAACACCAATGAAGATGGAAAACTAAGAGTACTTGATCACAACACTCAGTGAACCCTTCCTCTTCCTCCCCCTTCCTTCCCCCTCTCCTTCCTCCCATCCATTCATCCTCTCATCACTTCTTTTCCCTTCATCTGCATCCAAATTGACGCTCCCTCCGTGTGTAATAGTGCGAATCTCGGCCTCCTAAGCAGATAATAAAAAGAGGAGGAAAGAGAAGTGAATAGGACTCTCGAGAATGAAAGAGAGATTGAGTGAAAATGACCGGATATCTCTCTCTCCGGACATCTTGGAAGGCTCAGGCAATTCGCGTTTGCAAAATATCCCAAAAACACTCCGTCGAAAAGATAGGAAACAAGTCACTTCACGTTCTTCTCTTTCTACACCCGTTTTGCATACCAATATCTCTAATCGAATCCTTCCCCCTCTCTTCTCTTTCTTATTTCCTCCCCTCACTCCATGTCTCCATATCGACATCGGACGGTCGACATCAATAGCGGAGGCAATGGTATCGACCTTCTTCTCCTCCAGAATACCGTATTCTTACCGTAAGCTCCCTCTTTCCCTTTAGGAGCCAACACTCATCGTTCTCTTAATCTTCGTTGGTCTTCTCATAGCCATGATATTCGGAGTCTGCATTGCATACTGCTACTCAAAGTGAGCATTACGGTAGTCTACCCTACTCTGCTGATCGTGAACTGACTATAATCCATTCGTTCATCTCAGGAAGAAAAGAAATCCATCAGCGTATTCTCCAAAGACAATCCAAACTGAGGAGGCATCGGGGCCGGTCAATTCCAAGCAGCAGCAAAATTCCCTTGTGACGAAGACTCAATCGGCCTCTGCAGAGATTATCGATGTATCGGACTCCTACAGTATCCTCCACAGTATCCCATTCAGAATTCACCCACTCTTCTTACGCCGAAGGAGCAGCAGTTGAAGGCGTACAAGGGTAGTGGAGACAGGGTACCGTATCCCCTCCTCTGGATACCGTAATCTACCGTATCCTTTAGTCGATTGTAACGGCGATCAAGACGAGAAGTGCGAATTCATTGCCAGAGAAGAGTCAATATGGTCGAATGAAGATGAAACAGTTTAAAGTGAATGGAGGAACTCATAAGAGATTCACAAGAATACCAGAAGGACCATTGGTAAATTAATGGGAAGGTGCAATATCACTATTCAATCGGAATTGAGTTTGAACATCAAATCAATGTCGATCATTAGAAACTCATTATTGCGAAGCATACCATGGATTAGAGATCTAACGATCTTAATCGTTCTCTATTCCTTTCCTTTCAGATGCATTCGTACACTCACGTCCCTCGTAATCACTCGATAGTCCCCAAGATTGTCCTCAAAGAGATCAAGGTTCTCCCCTCCCCTCCTTCCCTTTCATCCCTCAATCTCAGGGCGATATCACCGTGTATTCGCCTGATTTCTCTGTTAATTTGCCCCTGTTGGCATCTGCGAGGAGAAGACAGGGTAAGAAAGGGAAATGATGATGATGATTCAGTTGAAATTCAATCTATCAATGTTATCAATACGAGCAAAACAACAACAACAACCACACTCTGGTCTACTCTCATCTCTCATTCAGATTTGATCGATCAGTACTACCACTTGGGCAATCCAATGATGGACAATGTAATGTACAGGCGGAAAATCAATGACGCTCGGGTACGGCAGATTACTGTATTCGTCCCTGAATCAATCATCTCAGGCAATTCCCGAACCGTGGCCGGCAGAGGGAAATCATGAGAAAGTGAAGAATATGGTCGAGGGAACGTGAGACTCATAGCCCCATCCCAATCTATCGTATCCTTCAGGCCATTCCTCGAGATGAAACCGCACTTGGCCAAGATGCCTGCTATGAGGTGTGACTATCGTACCTACCGTAACCCTTCTCCTGATCTACAGGGACGATACTACTCGACACTTCATTATCAACACGCAGTATGCTGCTAGAATCGCCATTCGGTTCAAGTGCGAGAGTGGACGGTGAGGGGAGGAGGGAATCTGATCTCTGATCTTTGATCTCTCTAGATTCGTCTCCATTCCCAATCACGAGATCATCGAGCCATGTGGGAGACTGCGAGTCGTCATCGTTGCTAATTCCGATGTGAGAATTGATCTTTGATCTTTCTAATCTATCGTATTCTAGATGGATGAACAAGCAGAGAAGGAGGTCGTCTACTACGAATACGTCCAGGTAAGGAAGGGATGATACTCAGCGACGAGAGAGCACGATAAATCGAGAGAGTTCTCTTCCTCTTTGAAGGTGCCGGAACGAGCAATGGAAGCACAGCAAGAGTTCATGAAGAGACCAGTCATCGGGAGGATTACTCTCAGACTATTCCCGTTCGTTTGATCTTTGATCTTTGATCTCTACTCTTTGATGTTGAGGTGCATACTCAATCTGAGTCCTAACACCTTCTATCCGTCAACTCGTCGTCGCACAACAGTCTACACGAGCACACTCACCAATTCGGGAAAGGTACGAGAAAAGGATATCTGATAACTTGGAAACCCTCTTTCAGTCGCCATGCAAGTTCATTTGGCCGGATGAGCGCGACGTCATCGTGTCACCACAGGTAATGGAACTAATAGGCGGAATGAAGAATCCAGAAAATAATGAAGAACCACATGAAATGAGGAGACGGAACTCTTCATCAATCACTTCATCCTCCAACCCTCATCCCATTTCAGAATGGTTTCATCAAGCCTCAATCTTCGGTCCAGTTCACATTCACCCTCAAGAGACCGGCGACTACCGCTGCCATTGTGGCTGAGATGAAGTACTCGCTGGTATACCGTAACTCATCGGTCCAATCACTAACTGACTTTCTTGCTCAGAACGATCGACCAGGCGCCAATGGCGTTATCGTCGCTCGTTTCGAGACAGTGGACATGAAACGATTGATACAAGTATCCACCAAGGTACTCCCGCCCCTACCGTATACCTCCTATCGTATTCCTTCTAGGCACTGGCAGCATGTGACACTGCAGAGGATCCCGGCTACTTTGGCTGATACCGTAGTACTCACGTCGATACTAACAAGCAATCAATCGAGACGAGATCTTACGAGTTCGCTCAAATCGATAAACTCTGAAGTAACTCCACAGGACCCACATACACACACATCTTCATCTTATCAAGCATCAAAAGTTTCTGACTCCTTTTTGGATTGGGTGGGAATGGAAATAATTGAAATGTTGTTTACCCTCTTCGTCCTCATCATCGTCTGTTCCATCAGAACGAGCATCTTCCCACACGTATCCACCACAAGTCGAGGCCCTGAGATCAAAGATCAAGTTCAACGAAGGAATGGTTGCTGAACAACTTGAAAGAGTCGGAATTGAATGACTTTAGAGGATCAGTGAATTTTAACGAAACGAAAAAGAGAGTCTGGAGTGAACCTGGGTGTAGAAGGAAGAGAAGGTTGTGTAACGAGAAGCATGGGAGGACGAGAGGTTGAACGAGTCATCTGAAATGGAAAGAAGGTGAGGGACGAAGAGTAGGGCATTTTAGTAACCCCTTCGAGACATCGGTAAGAGTTAAGAATCACGCATTGATTTCAATATAGGATAGAATTATCGTCACTGAACAGTATTTTCGCAATAATTCCTGCTTACCTCGTCCACTTTATCCGCTTCCTCTCCCTTTTCTCCTTCCTTCTTCTGTTCTTCCAACTTCGTCTTCAATGCATCCAGTGTGCGAGATGTACGATCCCGTCGTTTTGGCACTGAAGAGATCAAAGATCAACATTCATTCAATGGCTGATTCGTTTTGGCGTTCAGTTCATTCGGTATAAATATTTTTACGAACTCGAACAATACTGATACATGCATGTTGGGAGTGAATTTATTTAATATTTTCAGAATATCAACTAACATGTGGCGCTGTCTGGAGGAGAATCCATCTTCTTTGTTGCCTCTGCTAAATGAAAATATTCATCTTAGTGAAACATTGAAATGAGGAAGGAAGAGAATTAGGAAATCAGAATTTGATTCAATAATGAATCCATAGAAAAAGGCAAAATAACGCGGGGCTAGACTCGGACAAACAAATGACTCAATGAATGAACGGGAAGATCTCCCTCTCACTTCGATTTACTCTCTTCTTCTCTTCTCCCTCAGGCTCACATTTTATTTTCCCCTTACTTCACTCCTCCTCCTCTTCACTCTCATCAAAAACACATGGCCCTCTCATTCTCCTCTTCTCTTCAGTTCTCATTACTTACCTGTTAATCACCGCTATTTCATGCTGTGAACTTCAACTTTCGGTCATAAAGACTAGCTCTCCTCGCGAAATCTGCCAATGAATTTTGTGCCCAAGTAACAACGTCTTCAAACAACAGAATGTATCTATCTGGTATTATCGATTCATGAGATACTCCAATTTTACACAAAATTAATTTTTAATGCTTACTCTCTGGACTCTTCCTCGTACTTTTCTGGGGAACAATCAGTGTAGATGGACTACCCTCTCGCACCAACGATCGCTCCTTCTGCAAAGGATATTTCAGATGTGCGAAACAAAGTCATGCAGATTGTATCAGTATCCACTTTAGAAATATGATTCAGTATAGCTAAACCTCTAACCTTCACCCTATCGACCGCACTCTTCGGTTCTCCTTCTCCTCCCAATACGATAGTCACTCCGATTGAAGGTTCACGAGATCTGCAATCAAATCGGAAATGAAGCGAGAAATAATGTTGATGAACAACTTATCAATCTATGATCAGAAAAGGAAAAAGGTTGGGAATCTTTCCTGCAGCATAGAGTTTCACCAGCATCTAAACACAACTGATTCGCCTTCTCTCTTCCCATCTCACTAGAGAATGAAAGCATTCCATTAGGCTAGCCACTGATTTATCTCCGTCAATCGAATCGAGCGACTAGTTTAAACTATCCTTCATGTTCTGGCTGCTAATACTAAAAAAATAGTCCATCCTAAAATATAGCAGTCCTATCATAACGCTTTGACAGTACCTGCTTCTTTCTCTCCTCTTGGGCGCTGGACTCGCTTCTCGTTTGGTCGCTGACTGATCTTTGATCTTCGGTGCAGGACTAGCCTCTTTCTTCACTACAGTAGCCGCTGGTTTAGGTGCCGGGCTCGGTTCCTTCGTTACGATAGTCTTCGGGGCAGGACTAGCTTCCTTCTTTGCCACCGTAACCTTGGGCGATGGACTGGGCTCTTTCTTCACTACTACAGCAGCAGCTTTAGGTGCGGGACTGGGTTCCTTTGTCAATGGAGGCTTGGCTACTGTAGTTGGGGTTACGGTAGATGTCTTCGCTGTTGGAGCTGGACTGGCCTCCTTCTTCACTAAAGTCTTCACTGGAGCAGGGGACGACTCCTTCACTACCGTACTCTTCTTCACTTCTGGAATTACGGTAGGCTTCGGTGCTGGACTAGCCTCTTTCTTCACTACAGTAGCCGCTGTTTTGGGTGCGGGACTAGTCTCCTTAGTTACGATACTCTTAGGGGCGGGACTTGCTTCTTTCTTTGCCACCGTAACCTTGGGAGCGGGGCTCGCTTCCTTCTTGAGAGTGGATGGTGGAGGCTTTGCAGTGGCTGATACACTAGTCTTCAGAATCGGACTGGAAGGTACTTTAGGGGTGGGTGCAGCTGCTGGTTTCGCTGTTGTCGTGGTGGTGGTAGAAGCTGAAGGAGCAGACGTCGCGGCCTGGAATAGCAGATGTCAATGATCTATCTAGCTATTTCAGCTAGGTAGATCATTGAAGGTATGCATCGAATGATACATATTTCCGTTCCATAGCGATGATGGAACGGCTCTTTCTGGTACTATATACTATTCTCATATTAAAGAAGGCGTAAACTCAATATTTTCCGGGGTTATCTGACGTCATAGGTCGATAGTTTCCGTAAACCACGTTCCGAATTCGAAAATTAGAACTCGTTAGCTCAACTTTGAACCGAGTTACACGCGCGCAAAGTTTCTACAGGGCACAGGCAAAATCAAGATGCGCGGTGCAAAGGGAAGGGAGCTAGGTCAAGACGCAGAGGAGATGGGAAGAGACAGGAGAGGAGCGAAAAACTCTCGCGTCTGTCACTCTCACCCTCCTACAGTACTTCCCCCTGATTGCACAGGGAAGTGCTTCCCCGAATTTGGAGTTTACGCCTTCTTTAATCGATAATCTTACCTTGGGAGTAGTATCTCTACTGACAGACTTCCTTTCAATGGCTTCGATCGTTTTCTCATTCTTGAGTAATCGATCCATCTGAGACGACGCCGGCTTCAGATCTCTCTTTGGGATCGACACTGCAAAGAATATTTTATTATTTGGTCCGTATCAAATAAATTCAACATTTTCTAAAGATTGCTCGATGAGCTCGCATTGATCTTCATCAACAGCGAATAATGATGACTACATGTATGGATTGCACCCTAGGAATAACTCGTGATTGAATGAGATGCGTTACCTGGTTGCATGCCCACATCGGCAAATTTCTCCGTGAAACTCGTTACGGGGTTCTCTGCTTTCTGAAATTTGAATAGTTATCGAATGTTTCATTGAAGATTCGAATCACAATGATCAAAGCTCTGTTTTCACTCAATGACAATCAGTCCTCCCGTACCTTCTCAGCCTCAACAGCCTTCTCTCTCGCGACAGTCGCTGCCTGCTCTGCTATTGAAGAGATCGCGTTCACTTTGTCCATTGCCTTCACTGAGGAATCCTCTGCAAAAAAACGGACATTTTTTACTCCATTGCGTTTTTTCTCACAATCTGAATGTGAGGGTAAATGAAAACAAATGGAAACAAATAAAACCAATAAAATTGAGAGGACCTTTCGGTTTATCATCCTTCTTCATAGGAGAGGGCGACTTCTTCTTGGGTACGACGATAGGCGTCAATTCCTTCGTTGGAGAACACATTGGAGTACGCTCGTCGTTCTAATGAACAAGGATTTTCTATTTTGAAATTAATATGGTCTTGGAGATGTCGTCAATTTTTCGGACACAAAAAACGATGGAGCAGAAAACCCCTGTTACATGCACTGACCGCAGTCAGATTATTCCTTCCTCTAAGAGGTGAGAAATCGATTTCTTCAGGACTATCCTCTTCTTCCGTTTCTTCTTCTGCTTCAGAATGGGAAATGAACTTGCGAGGCATTGATAGAGACACTTTTTTCACTAAAATCAGGAGCGTTCTTCTTGCTCTTTTTAATTTGATCAGTCAAAGACCTTCTCCTTACCAGGTTGATTCTCCTCAATACTGCTCACACTACTGCTGCTTGCATCTCTTACGTATCGATTGTATAGAGATTGGAAGGTTCGCTCCACTTCATCACTGTCTTTCTGAATACATCCAAGATCGAACACTTCACAAAAATATCATCAACATCATTATCATCATCTATCCACAATGACAGCGTGGCATAGCTTATTTTATCTAACGAAAGATGCATAATTCGAAGAACAAGAGATGAACTGACCCTTTCCCTCGTAGGAGTCTCTCTAGTGGGAGTTGCTCTCTCGAATCGAGATACCGATCGATAATCTCGATCTCTTCTCGTCGAAGAAGTAGTAGTGGAATAATCAGATGAGAACCTGAATATAACGAGAAATCATCCTATACATGTTCAGATACAGGCAGTCCGTACAGCTCTGTCTTATTATTTGTGAAAAAAACTTATCCGATCGATCGCAGTCCATAATCGTACTAACCCGGGTGTCTTTGATCGATATTCGTATCTTGGAGTGACTCGTGGAGTGTAGGAAGAGGCGGAAGTTGTAGTTGAAGAATAGGACGGAGAAGTGTACGGAGGATGGGATGAATATCTGCATGGTTGCAAATTGATGATAACTATTAATTAAAGTGAACTATCATTCTCAAATTTCATCAATAACTCACGAGCTAGTACCGTATCCTCCTCCTGTTGTTCCACTCAATCGATAACTACTCAATCCACCGTAATCTCTTGATGGACCCGTTGATGATGTTGTGGCGAAAGAACGAGAGGGCGTATCGCGGGTTACTGTAATATTCAGATTATCGACTGATTTAGTCAATCAATGATTTAGTCTACCGGATGCTCGTGAGTAACTCGTAGTGGATGGGTTTCCATAGCTTCGTGACATCAAGGAAGAAGAGGCAGAAGAGGGATAGACGGGAGGACGATGGGAGAGAGAAGCAGATGAGGACATTGAAGTGATGGTGGACAGACGATCCGATGAACCAAATCTGGGCAATTGAAATGTTTAATAATCTTTAAAATTAGAAGAAGAAGATGACAACGTTCACTGTACATCCCTGTCTCACCTGGTCGAATATGGTTTCGGGGCATAGTCAGAGTGGGAGGATGATGACATACCGCCAGCTGCTGCAATACAGATATGTTGTATTTTTAATGCATTCACCGTAAGCATGTGAAAATGTCGTTAACAATAAGATAAGGAAATGAAACGTTGAATACACTCACGTCTACTATATGACGACGAATACGTCCCTCCAGTGGCTGATCCACTGTCGAATCGTGAGGAGCGAGAGAATGATGATGAAGTAGAGAAAGGATCGTATGATGAAGCACGAGCGAATCGAGATGATGATGTTGATGAAGATGAAGGAGTGGACTGCAATGAAGAAGAGAATTCACTTTATAGCTCGAATCAATTTGAACAACCCGGTTGTCATCTATTCAAATAAGGGCTGTCAAGATGAAGAAACTGTCTCTTCATTCTGACATCCCCAATCGCGATAGTCAAACTTCATAAATGCATGATTCATTCTGCACCCCTCATGAAAAAAGTTGATTATATTTCCGTAACGTAATCGTTCGTGAGATTGAAATTTGATCGGTCGGCTAACAATCCCCTTTACATCTTGATTCCTAGTCGTTAGGGGTGTTGATTCTCAACTTTCGATACAATGTTTTGGATGCCTCCTCTTTCCTCTCCCACTCATCCTCCCCTGTTACACCTCCCTCTCCCTCCAGCTGATGGAGAGAGAGTATGTGCGGATAGAGGAGGAGCAGAGAAGAGAGAGAGACGAGAGAGTGAGGAATATGAAGAGACGATGGAGAAACGAACGGGATACACCAGGCATAAGAGATGTATTAAAATGATAGAATAACGAAATAAAGAAGAGGGGGAAGGAAGGAAGAGGTCACAATGCATAGCGAGCAGGAAATGTGGGAAATTTCTTCGAGAAACTTTGATTTCACAGATTCGAAACGAGAAGGATCAGCTAAACGTCGGGAATCACTTGAGGTAAATGGGTCGGAAGCACGGGAGAAGTAGGAGGGTTGATTGAAAGAAGTCCTCGGACCCATCTGACACTGAGTCACGTTCAATGGCATGAGAGATGAGAAGGAGTGTAAACTTGATCGGAGACTAGAGATAAATCAGCCTATTTCAAAGATGAGCGAGGGAGAGAAATCTGCGCTCATCTAACTTTCAACACTTCCTAAGACTTCTGGTAGGAAGTAAATGACACATTGTAAGGGCCTGATGACCCATCTTACACAAACTCACTAGGAATTGAGTCTGGGTAAGGTGGATCATTAAATTTGGCAAGAATAGTATTGCTTGTGTAGTGAATTGAATGCTATTGAATAAATAGAAAAGTACCATAGTATAGGTGGATCGATATCGTGAAGATGGTAGATTGGACGATGAAGAGGAAAGATCATGCCGACCGACCGAACCCGATCGGTATCGCCCGTACATACCTGCGAAATATTTATTGAAAAAATAGATTCATTAATTAGATTTCTCTCTTCACTTTTCTCTCACATTCAGTGAGAGTGTGATTTCGCCACTAGTGCAGGGTGAAGAATCCGTCTCTTCATTATGCGAGCTCTTTCATCACTCTGAGCTATGAGAGGAGAGGTGTGAAGAGACGAATTCTTCAGTTGGACAGCCCTAATCGGAACCACAAAGTCAACAATGAAATGATAAGTGATAGTGATCTACAATAGAACATCGATCGGTAGTGAACGACATCGGGAAGAGGAAAGAGAGAGAGAGAGGACGAGATCGAGAGGGCAGAAGAGAGAAGAAAGAGAGGAGAAGAGTCAGGTGTCCGATAGAAGACTGCACTCATTGACCAATGTGAACTCACTCTACGATCATTGCAACTATACTATCGAGATAGTGAAACAGGGGTAAACGCTTCAATATCAACCTGAAAATGAAGACTGTACCTATGGGAAAATTGACTATATTCAATTTTTCATGCTGGTATTTATTATCTTGTCGGTCAATTAGGATATTTTAAAGTTTTATCATTGCACAAACTCGATCGTATACCAGACTAAGAGTGAGAAAGTTGCACATTCGAAGGGTACGGCTGGTAGAATGGGAAGAATACGGTAATACTATGGAGAAGTGTGACGATAAGATGGAGAGAAGAAGAGTGGACATGAGGAGGCATTATTGTACTCGTTAGGATAATCAATTTGAGAGCAATCTGAGAGGATGGGAGAAGATCAAGATGGAAGGAGAGTAGATCAATTGAATGAAAGCTATTGAGTGTACCAGGAAAGAGAGACAAACAACTGAGATATCGAATGGATAAATTAAATGTACACAAATCATAAATCGATATTTCATTCAGATGCTGATGGAGATGTCGAACTATCGGAGTTGGCCTGAACAGAAGATTATTAATGTCTGAAAGATCAAAGATCAAAGTACTCACGAGTGCTCCGAGAGAAGGAACTCCTCCCAACATCAATAGTTGAAGCTGACTCAATTCCATTCGGAGGGAGTTAATCTGTTGTCGGAGTTGTCCATTCTCTACTTCCAGCACCTGAATCGATAATTATTGGATTACGGCAGACTACGGTATGATCGTGATACTCAGTCTGTAGACGACCCACCTGCATTCTCTCCCTATTCGATTGTTCTCTGATTCTTCTAACTTCTCTGGATCTTCTTGCCGAATCGTTATTCTTCCTTCGGCGTTCCTTGTAGTCATCCTGAGAAAGGAGAGATTGATTACGTCATTACGATGTAATAGGGGAGAGATTGTTGCACAAGGGGAATGATCACGCATGCACTCGCTAGTTCTTCTCTTCACAGGTCATCCACCTTTTATCGACTTACACTACTCTCGAGACAGATGGATCGGTGCAAAATAGGTTTGTGGATAAGAGGCTGTGAAGAGTGAAATAGCTCACCGAGCTCTTATCTAATTCTCCAAATCCCTTCTTCCTTGGACTGCTCACTGTGGATGAAGGAGATTCCGATGGGACACGCAATCTGAAGGCACGGATTGAGATTACGGTAGGGATTACGGTAGCACCAGTGATCAAACGAATAATGAAGAAGGAATACTCACAATTCCTCCTTCAGCACGAGATTGAGCAGGGGAGGAGGAGGAGGAATGTTGAGACTCTGCAATTGTCCATTTATTTATTGATTATTCGATTGATAGTCGAACCTGTGCAGTGGCGAGTAGTGACATCTGTGGAGGAGGAACGATTGTGACTGGGTCGAGCTGAAATATTTAGGTAAGGTAAGGTCCAGAGAGCAAAGATCAAATTTCAACTGACCACAGTATCCATTGGTTCGGAATCGGAGGAGGATGAATCACACTTGATCTGAGTGTTCATTGTGGCTGAGGGGATGGGAAGAGCAGATTGCAGCTGAAATTGAGAGATGACGATACCGTAACCGAACAATGGAGTACTGTATCAAGTAAGTGATTATCGATTACCTGTGCTTGGAGAAGGGCGAGTATCTGCTGTTGCATCATGAATGGTTGAAAGGCGGAGAAGGCCGATGACTGAAATCGATCGATGAATACCGTACTCAGTAAATACCGTAACCCCATGTGTGCGATCAAAGGATGCCTTTGCATGAGTGAATCATCATTGTCTGTCATCTACCCATGATCTCTCTTTCATACACAAGAGACTGACCTGACTGGAGGGAAGGGAAGAATGAAGGGAAGGAGAAATATCAGATGATGAACTGCTAGAGGAAGGAGAGCATGCAGCCATTCTGGAGTACGGTACATTACGGTATGATACGGTAGTCATTAGATATAGTAATCAGCGGAATATGAGGAGGAATAGACCAAGTGTCCTCGATCAGAGGAGAACCATTCGATTGCAGCACTGAGAATGGATGCAGTGGTATCTATTATAAACAAGGACCGGATAAGGTAAAGGGGGCGGAGCATCGTGGATTGAGAGATAAATATAGGCAATGAGAGAGAGGGGAGAAGCGAGATAGAGATAAGCTAGAAATCTACGTAGATTCTCAACTGGAACCGTATGAAGATCATCTCTACTAGGGGAATGACTGAAGAGGGAGAGACTTGGAAGGATGTACATATCTCGATACGTGACGCAGTAGAAGAAAAGCGGCTTCCGGAATGATCTCCCCCTTCAGACCCCCTTAGCCCCCCTCTCCCAATCCAACCATCCAAATATCTACGCATGAAGGAGAGTCGTTCCAGCATGGGATCAGCAATGACGACTGTGTGACCTATTGAGGATTACAGTAGGAATGAAGAGGGTACAGTAGTACGGTAAGAGAAGGAAAAGTGGTTACGATAGGATGAAGATTATGGCGCAATATTGCAGAACCCTCGAAGGCGACAAAAAAGGGACGCGCAATGGTAGTGGCGGATGGTTGTACAATGGAGACTGTCCTTACGGTTAGATAGAAGAAGAGAGAGAGAGAGATGCCATTACTCTCGACCCCGCCCACTGACCTCTTGTGACCTGACAGGAGAGGGAGGAAGGAAGGGGGTTCTCTCCCCCTAGGGTACTCCATCCCCTCGAGGACTCCCTCGCTGTCACAAAGAGACTGCAACAGCCGGCAACCGCACTGTAATGCATTGACCCGAGAGATGCAAAGAAGGACTGGGGGAGGGAGGAGGGGAGAGATCCCTCTGGAGAGACTAAGGGAAGGGACGGACTGAATGAGGGAAAGAACCGCAGATGGTCCATAGATTAGAGGACTGTATTATTGTGATTTTGAATGCATAAAGAAGCTGATGGAGAGGCTATCCTTTGATCTGTGGAAAGAGGAGATGATTGGAGATTTGAGAGGAGGAAGGGGAAGGAAGAGTACGGTAGATCACTATAGTCAGTGATGTAGGCAAGGAACTGTTTTGAAGTTCAAACGAGATCAGAAATGGACAAATGAGAACGTTTCACGCGAATGTTCAAGGGCAAAGCAGAGAGACTGAGAGGAAAACAGTGTCTAATCTCATTTATAGTTACAAGGTAATCGATATACATATAACATCTCAATCACTGGATACGATGTGATCTATCGATTGATGAACATCGTCTGTCCTACTGTAAGATATTGGAATGAATCGTCATGCGACCAGTCTCCTTCCATTGTCTCTTCTTCTTCTCTCACTAGATTATACTCAACACTTGACCTCCATCTTCCTTCCTTCATATAATCCACTGCCTGCTGCCTCTGAGATCCGACTACCGTACCCTCTGATTATCGATCGTCCGACTGCATGGCAGTCCCTCTGGGTCACTGTGCAGCCTTTCCCCTTATCAGTGTGCATCAGAGTGTCCACATAACCTTAGGTAAAGGGCGAGGACCGTTCTCTCTCGAGAGAGAAGGGAGAAGAAAACCCCTCCCTCTCCTCCCCCCTCCACAATGCAAATAGTGCACGGCATTTGCGTATGAGAATGGCCAACTATTCCCCCCTCGGAGGGGAATGAGAGTTGCAAGAGATGGAATGAATGATGATCAATCAGTGATACAATAAGATATCTTTATTGTATTCAAAAGATTAGCAAGATTGAAGAGGAAATAGAAACAAAATTGATAAAAGCTTACAGAATGTCTACTAATGGGATGGAAGGAGACTGAGATGCGTGCAATTTCCATCTTGAAACACGCGCATAAAAAAGAAATATGAGATTGTGCAAGAGAGAAAGGGACATGTTCTCACTAACAACATCGGGAAGAATAGTTGTTATGATAGAATAGCTAGGAAGAATGTTTATAAGAATAGGGTGAGATGGACAATTCACTTGTCTGGATAGTGAGATTCAGTCTATCGTCTAAGTGAAGTAGACAGAGCAGACTGCATCTCCTACAGCGATGTGAGCATGATGGAAAGTGATTGCATATCCACAGGCATCATAATCATTACTCAGTTCCTTCCGGTGTTCCCCCTCTCTCCGGATGGTCTACTAAATGACGGAATCTATCGTTCCGAGACCTGTTGCTCGAAGCATCGGTATCCCCCTCTGACGAAATAACTTGGGTAGTGCCAGAGCGGATAAGGGAAGGATCAGAATCCGAGTACTCAGGAGGATTTGGGATCTCCCAAAACACCGACATCTCCCAGTTACTCTAACAGGTATCTAGAGACCTCGTGGTAGGGGAGCAAGTGAATAAGGAAAATAGTGAATGACGACAGTATGGATAATGTTCCATCACTTCCCATCATGGGGTTTCACTCTTCTTCTTCTCTATCGACCACGTTTATGTTCCACTCCCTTCATCATCTGCCTCTTAGAGTAAATGAACGAGGAGATAAAGCGATTTCGATGAACCGATTAGCCATATTTACCGAGTCACCTCATAGTTAATCACTACTTTATCCATTACTGTATCCCAGCGTAGGACAATCGATACTCTCTATGATTTGAATCTCGGGTGGTCTTATCTGGCGGGTGGATGTAATCTTATGCGCGCGTTCCGATAGATGGGAGTTGCGTCATACGAAAGAGAAGAGGAGGGAGGGGGGGGGGATGAACGGTCAAAAGAGGTCAGTGGAGGTGAGTGTGCATTGCCATTTGAACGAGACTGGAGGGAGGGCGGGAGGAGCTCCTCTCGGTCGATGATCAATGAGAGAAGGAGAGAGAGAGACATTGTTGCACACTCTCATCCTGTAAGGCCACGGAAGAAGGAAGGGGTTTGAATATTCCAATGGTAATCAAGATACTTACTGCAGCTCAACTGTAGATGTGTCGCAGGAATGAATTCAATAAGGACTCTGTTGTGAAAGCTTCAAAATTCAATTTCCGTAGTTTTCTTTTCGGAAAATTTAAAAATTCTGTAGTAAACTTTGCATTTTCATTTCTCTTGGAGTTTTTCATCGATCCAATCTTCCATGATGGTGTAATCTCGGGAGTCTGCTAGATAACTACCGTATCCCCTTGCAGAGACTAATGAGAGTGTATGGTCGCACCTGTGTCTGACACGTGGGAGAAAGAGAGGGGAGATTAGGAAAGGGGCTTCCGACAGACTCGAAGGGATGAAACCTAATCCCTCTCACAGGCAGTCTTCATCATCATTGCGTAGTTATTTGAACGGACAATCGGGGGCAGTGGTAGAGAGAGAAGGGAGGAACAGACGGAGTAGGAATACGATCGGAGACTATTCTAATGAGAGCAACAGACAGCCATTGTTGATCTGTCCCCTCTCCAGAGAGAGACTCGAGAGTGATCTATTGAAGAAGAAGAAGAAGAGAGATACGATCGATGACCCTGGATGGAATCGAATCATCCTTTCATCTATCAAATTTGAAACGGAAGTTGTATCTTGTAGCGGAAGCAGATAATTAGACCACATGCTTCAGAGACCGATTCTTCACTTAAAATTTTCAATCTTCAAATTTTTCACTTTTCTTCAAATCGGACTGTGAGAAAATAATTGTAAGATGTTTCTGAAAACATATTCGAGTACAAAAGTTCCATAATGATATTTTCAGGAAGAATTATGAGAAAGTGGTAGAATTATTTAATTTATTTTTGCTATAATTATTTTAAGGTATTTTTTAATTGTTTGATAAATCACTCTTTGATCGTGAAAGGTGCATAGAAAGTGTACTACAGTAGAAAATTTAAACGCGCGCGCTCGCGTCTCGAGTGGATCTCTCGCTGAAACCTCTGTTTGCACGGACGTCATTTTTATCGATTGTGTGCCCTTTGTAGTTATTAATTTTTCATTTTATACGCTCTATGTGGTTCGTACGATGCTGCTCTATGATTCTATTACTGTTGTGATGAGCATAATCCATAGGAAACGCGTTATTTTGAAGTTGAATCCATATTTCATGTTTGCATAGAGGTTACGTGTGAATTATAACTTGTTGAATATTAATTATGCTGAATTCGAATATTAACTCCTTATGCGCTCCCATTTCCTAGTTTGTCGTTCGAGTCGAGTGGTGCGTTTCACTTCTCGTTCAGTCTTTCAAGTAATAATTCAGGCGATGCTTTCGCGTGCGCTTCTCTTCCCCCGATTGGGTCAGCTCTCCACCCGGTCCCTGCACACGTCCGTGTCTGCCCCGAGTGGTCACCATATTGAGCACTGGTGGGGACCCGAGAAGGCCGCTGGAAGAGACGTCGTCGGATACGGATCCAACGGAGATGAGGTTAGACTATCGTTAAACTAAAATTAATATATTTTCTCTGCCTTTCTCTAATGTAATATAATACTAAACGTAAGCAATGTATTTTAACTTAAACAATGTACTCAAATTGTTGTTGCAGGCTTACCAGGATCGTCTCGACTACTGGTATCCCGCCATCAGATTCCGCAAGGAGGACGATATCAGCAAAGCTCTCCGCATCAAGGAGAAGAGCGACTGGAAGACCCTCTCTGCTGAGGACAAGAAGACTCGTAAGTTGTATCTGTCATAGTAAACTATACTTTGGATATATTTTATGTACCTCAACATTTCAGTCTACCGTTACTCCTTCCGTCAGACTCTCTCCGAGTTCGAGGCTCCCACTGGATATTGGAAGGTGATTTTCATCAACTCTCTGTTTGTGGTTTGAAGGAACCTAAATGTCATTGTAGGTGATGGTTGCTGCCACCGCCCTCGTCATCTCGCTCGCTACCTTCTACGCTGTTTTCCTCAACGTTTACGGTGAGTTAACGTCGGCTTATTCGGTAAAAGTCGGATATTCATAATTGTGTTGCAGTGTACCCCGTTGTCCCGCCCACCTTCCAGAACGAGTACAAGGAGGCTCAGGTCCAGAGGCAAATCGTTCTCGAGAAGGTCAGTTATGAGCTTTTTACTGGTTCCATCCAGATTTTTTCAATGTGCCTGAATAACAGTTGTCCGTTTTCAGGGAGCTTTCCTCGGACCCGCCAAGTACTGGGACTACGAGAACAACCAGTGGAAGAAATAAGCGTCGTCCCGATAGCAAGCCTCTCAGTGAATGTAGATGCCCTGCCGTATTCTCCCTTGTGTCTCGTCTGTTGCAAAACATCGCTCAGTGGTCCCGTCCCTTTTCGTACTCAACCATTGATTTCATCTTTCCCTCAGGTTGTCGTTTGTAGTCAATCCAGCTTTCACGTAGGATTATCCTCTTACACCTTGAGATGTATGAGTAGCGAGTGCGACTGTGATGGTTTCGCTCTGCGTAGTCGAGTAAAGATGATTCCATGTATTGTTAATGTTTATTACAAAAGAAATAATGAAATTAGAAGCTCTGTCAAATGTGCTGCTTTACGTTTTGTCTTGGGAATACTGATATTTATCGGATACATACAGAAAACAATAACTTTAAATTATTAACCTATTTAACAAAATCACCAGTTAAAATCCACCGTCAGGCAAATAACGAACAAATGGATTGAATAAATACCACGAGACGAGAAGTACAACACTTACAACGGATCGCCCGTAGAGATCACTTCTGAAAGTAGATTCTATTATACACGTATATTATCAATAGATGCTTACATTGAGTTTAGTCTCCAATTCATGAATCTTCGTTCGAGCTCTCTCGAGATCCACACGGAGATCATCCACCTGACAAGAGATTCAGTCACAATTGACAATTGAATGGAGTCTAACCTGCTCAGAGAGATCCTTCTCCACCTGTCGACTAACCACCAGTTTCTTTGCCAGATCAGCACGCTCGTGAACTAAAAAGTCATGATTATGAGCATTCATTGAGGCATGACATCGAAAATAATCAGATCACTACAGTAGAAATTGGCGATCATCCAAGGAATTACCTTCAGCTTCGAAGAGGATTTCCACAACTTTCTTGTATCTCTTCTTATAGTCGCTCAATGTGGCTCGAGCAGCTTCTGCTTCGAGTCGAGCAGTGTGGGCAATTCCCTGCAGCTCCAGCATCTTCTCACGAATCGATGCAGTTCCCATCTGCAAGCACACTTAGTTAACGATGAAGGAGATTCGTTGCTTTTCTAGCCAATAGCAGAGGATCAAGCTGATACAATTCGAGTTCAACTTAGGTTATCACGTATCGTGTGATAACGAGAGAAGTGATACATGGTATTAGAAAGATTGTAACCATATCACTCGTTCAATTGCAATATAAGATAAGTAGCTAACTAGAATGATCACTGACACTGGCGGAACTGAGCTCCTTAGCAATCGCAGCGACAGTGATGTCTTCAGGATTCATCGCAGCAATGAGACTCTCCTTCACCATCTGACTCTGCTCCTCCGATTCACGCAGCGCCTCTTTCAGTTGCTGAATTCATAATCAAGAAATAAATAGAATCACAAGCATCCACCATGAATTAAGTTGTAACGTGGCAAGAGAAAGATACCTGCTGGAACTTCTTATCCTCATTGTAGTTATCGGGAGCGTCCTGCACGACGAACCCAGTTTCCTCATCAATCACCTGAATGTTGCCATGATTCGCTCAAAGAAGAAAATTGATAGATAACAAACAATCTCTGGAATGCATTAGATAGACTACTAACCTTGGCCTTGTTCTTCGTACCCTTCTTTGTCTTTTTTCCAACAGGATGCAGCACGAGTCCATCGGTAAGATGGACGGCATTCGGGCTAGTCGAGACGACGGGCGCCTTCAATATATGTTTAGATAGCGAGCATACTACTCCTCCTCACCACATGAACTCTTCATGCATCAAAAGATAGATGGTTCTAACAAATAATCAATTAACCTTAGGCTTGCTGGCCGGCTTCGAAGCGCCCTTCTTTTTCGTATTCGAAGCCTCAAAATATATGAAATACACGTGATAATAAGGTAATGTTACATCTAAAAACATGATCTCACCACGGTCTGAAATTCGTGATCCGAATCGTCCTCTACTCTCAGCGCGGCGAAAGCATTCTTTCCGACGTTCTTGGACATATCTCTGGTAGAATAATTCGAGGAGTACTCTGTAAATCGAATACGAAGTGATCGATAAACCGTTGGAAAGTTTGAGCATAAAGTAAACTTCGAAGTTTTCACACATATCGCGTTACAACGACCTACAATAAATCAGATATCAAAAGTTTACGTACTACATGATATATCAACACAGTGTAGAATCTATAACAATCATAAAAGGAAAATTAATTAACAAATATAAAAATATTGTTAAGTAACTATCACTTTTGGAAAAATCATATGTACAGACTCTCGCACGGAATCACGAAAACTTGAACGGTACAATGAGAGAGTACCGTATACTACAACCAAGGTGAATTTTTCTTTTTTCGCGTTTTTCTCGCTTTTTTCAATCCTTGTTACTTGTTTTTGTATCATTTTGAATAAACAAATTCTTCGGGACGTTTTGTCCTGTTAGCATGTATACCGCTGATTCGTTATGTTTTGATTTATGTCCAAAATTTGTGCTTTTAAAGGTAAATATGGCCAAGGGTCAGAAGACTGACAAGAAGCGCAGCGCCATCACCGAGGTCGTGACTCGTGAGTTCACGATTAACCTCCACAAGAGGATCCACGGCATGTGAGTTTACTTTTGCGATTTTTCGAGTTTTCTATCACTTCGTAAAACAAATACTGGAAATGTGAGCCTTGCTTGATTCCCTTGATGGTATGAATTATTAAGTTATCCCTTTTCGCATTCCTTTTCGAAAATGTAACTTTTCCGTTTTGAGGTCCTTCAAGAGACGTGCGCCTCGCGCGATCGACCAGATCCGCAAGTTCGCCGAGCTCCAGATGAAGACCAAGGACGTCCGTATCGACTCCCGCCTCAACAAGGCTGTCTGGTCCAAGGGAATCAGGTAAATGTACTATTTGTCACTAAACAAGAGATCACTATGTAAGTTATTGTCGATACTAGAATAATATACTGAATTTGAAAGTCATCATTATGATGGCTTAGAATAGGAATGGAAATAATGAAAGTTTCTAAACAAAAAAGACGAGATTGGACATGACCAAACTTTCAATCTTAAAATTGGTAAGGAGGTGAATTCCGTTATTTGTCTCTAATGATATGGTGTTTTTGTCTCATTTATATTGTACCTAAAAAAATGTTTCGTACCGGATTAATGGGGTGATGGTCGCCCAGTCTAAAACTGCACAAGTATACCCTTAAGCTCTGAACCTAATGCATATGGTAACATTTATGGTTTTTGTTGTTCTGATTGTGGAAAACTTGAATATAGCAGTACTTCTGTCGAGTATCGGATTGGAATTCGTGTAAAATTTATTTTTCAGAAACGTGCCCTACCGCGTGCGCGTCCGTCTTTCCCGCCGCCGTAACGACGATGAGGACTCACCCCACAAGCTCTACACTCTCGTCACCTACGTTCCCTGCACCAACTTCAAGAAGCTGACGAACGTCAACGTCGACAGCGAGGAGTAAATGCAGACCGAATGCCCTTGTTTTGTTTGTTGGCATAAATCTGTTATGACAACCCCTATATCCATTTCGAATATCGCACAGTATTGGGACACCCGTTTGTCTCGGGAAGTGACAATATTTTACAGTGCATTAAATGATAATAAACACTGACTTACCTACAGAAACCTAAAATCTGATGGTCTTTCGATTCAATAGAAGAATACACAGTAAAATATAGGTATGTTTGTAGTAGTAGCAAAATAGAACTTCACCGCCACGATCATGCATCTTGTTTACGTTACGTGGGATGGGTCTTGCCAGTGGTGTGTATTGAAGGAATGTCTCCCGGCAACTTGGATTTCCTCCGCTTGTATACTACCAAGGAGGCCTATCTTATCCAACGAGGAGATGCGTCGGATGACAGTAGTTGTCTCGTAGTGCTCCGTAGCGAACAGAGGATGTACCCTATGAGGGTTCAAGGTACTCTATGGCCTTTGTTTCCATCTTCATCACTGACTCACTAGATGGTCGATCGATGCTGGGTCTCACTGCTGTTTCCCTTTCGGAAGCAATTCAAGCAGTATTAGGAAGATTAGAGATTGAGGGAGAATCGTTTCTCTTCGTTGTCGCTGATGCCAGTCATGCAGCCACTCTCACTAGCTATGATCAGGTCAGAGGGCGATGCTGCTTGATAATAATCACATAATCAGCTATTTCAAAGCTGGAAATAAGTAAATGGATGGTTATTCCTTGCACGTGAGTCATAACTCTTCTCCAGAACGAGTATCCAGTGATGAGAGTGGACAGAGTGCGTGCATTGCCCCTTTCTATGACTGAGACAGCAACGAGTAGTGGAGGACAAGAACAGGTATGGAGAAGAGATATGAGAGCTAATGAACGGATTGACTATGATAATGACGGAATAGAGAACGATGAGTAATCGGAACGCGCTTCGATGAGTAACGAAAAGGGTAAAACCTTATTCCTGAAATCTAAAGCCAATCGTTCCAGCCGAATCGCGGACTGGGAAATGCAGGAAAGAGTGCACTGAATAAATTGAAGAGTGGAAAGCAGGCATTACTCAAATTCGTCAATGATAAGATGATTAGTAAGTGATAACTGTTTTATGCGAGTTTGCATTTTCCATCCCTTCTCTATTAGTTGGAAAGTTGTTTGTTTTCAATCGAATACTCTTTTCAATGAAGATTTTAGCTCTCGATTGTTAGTTGGGCTTGTGATGTTACTGATTGGAAAGAAACCCAGAATGGTATCGTGCCGTTTAGATCCGACTCCATCGATGCTGGATGAGATTCTTCGTCTATTCAATCCCACTCCAACCACCTCCGATTTCTACTATTGCAAGGATAGAGATATCACCCATAGCACACAGAGGTAGCTGATTTCGGCTCTTCTTCACTTTACCTGCCAGCCAAATATTCATTTCCCCCCACCCCTCTAGTTGAAGGGAAATTCATTTCCCTTCAACCGGAGGAGCGGTCAGCCCGCGGGGGACAGAGCACCCCACCTTCTTCACCGAAGGAAGAAGGCCGGACTAACCAGAGGAACGAGGGAAATGGTCTTTTATAGGCGTTGGCTCGAAACTCAATTATGTTGTTGTTCAATGCAAAATACCGCGCCATTTTGCGAAACTGAGGCGGAATGAGGCGGTTGAGTGAGGGTTTATAAGCAAGTTAAAATGCGATATAATTCATTGCGCAAAGTGCAAAGCACAGGATGGTGCTGCGGAAGAAGATATGTAAAATCTCCATAAACCGTACCCCCTCAAACCGCACCTTAACCCGGACACACGATTAAACGATAGTCACATTCTTTCTTGTTTCTTATTTGACCGCACTCATAGTTCTAGGAGGCAAGAAATGAGAGGGACGGGGGGGGGGTGGGGGGAAATGAATATTTGGCTGGCAGGTAAAGTGAAGAAGAGCCCTGATTTCACATGTTTCAAGCCTAGTGTGTCAGGAAAACGGAAGTGATGTACATGTGTCGTCATGAGATAGTCGTAACCAAAATATGTAATATGAACCCTTGTTCAGACATTTCGAACAACGAGAAAAGAGCGAACCGGATCAGAGATTCTTCTGGAATCGACATATGCTTGATGATCTCTATGGAGATGATGTTGATGAAGAGATGGCTAAACCATGGTGAGTAAAGATCAAAGATCAATTTGAGATATTGTTGACATCGAATGATAGACGATAAGTCTTTATTATCTCTGTTGCGCTTGTGTGAAACTCAAATACAAATGTACAGAACAATTAATGGTGTATCTCTCTGTTCTCGCACAGTGGGGGGGGGGGGGGGGGGTGATATGAGGGGATGGGAAGGGGGAAGGGGGAATGGGGAGGAATTTTTTTGTGATTCAATCAGTCCTTGGATGCAGTAAATTATCCGAATCCGAAGGTAAGGAAGTTAGGCATTTTGATGGATGAGAAGAATGACGTCGTACGGTTGACAAGAGAAGGATCCTTCTTATCCTTCGACGATGATGACGACTGAAGGGACGACTTCACCACTGATGGTCAATCGATATTCTACCGTATCCCTTTGAGAGAGAGAGATACTACCGTATACCTTGGCATCGTAACCACGACCACAGAGAGGAAGGGCAAAGACGAGAGCTGTACTACTCAGATGAGAATCTTGAGAAGCACGAGTACGGTAGTATCCAGGAATTGTCGTGTAGTGAGAGAAACCTGAGAGAATACGGTAGAATGGGAAAAGGAAGAATGGAGAGACACACCAGTTCTCTTGTAGAAACGAATGGCTCCCAAGTTGTCATCAGCTACATTGAGGAAGAGGAGAGAAGGAGGCTGAGAATGAGAAAGGGAGTACGGTAGATAAGAATGGAATATGATACATTGGGAAGACATCTCAGCTCTTCGATTGCTTTGCTGATGAGTTGACGACCGAAGCCAAGCTTACGATAGGAAGGATGGATACAGAGGGATGTGATGTAGGCACACTGAAGGGAGAGAGAGGTAGTTTGTAGTCTGCTCTTTGATCCCTACCAATCCATAGTAATTGAAGAGCATGGCGACATCTCCTCCACGTTGAGGAGATGGAAGGAAAGAGTGAGCATCTGGAGCCACCTGAGAGAGGAGTACGGTAGATTGATCTTTGATCGATCGAATACCGTGATGAGGCCCAGCAGATTGCCACTCGCGCCATCTCTGCATCCGATGCAGATTATGTCCTGAATATAAGAGCATGTCGATAGAGTAGTCCCGATGGGATCAATCACTAACAGTCTGATCGGAGAGCATCGAACACCAGTACGTGTCAGGATAGTGCATATCGGGGAAACCAGCGTTACCGAGACTGAGAAGAGTACGGTATCGATCGATATAGAGGGAGTACGGTACTCACTCTTTGACATCACAGAAGTCGTGCATGTCCAGTCTCTTGAAAACGACGAAGGCAGGAGTTGGACTGAGAGGAGAGAGGATTACGGTAGATAAGAGATACGGTAACTCACAATTGATAGCCGCCGTCGTGTGAAGAATGAACGGAATCGATGGAGAAGGGCTGTAGGACATACATGGGAAGAGAGAGGGAGGGGAGGGAAGAACCACTCCTGATGAGAGAAAGGAAGGAGAATGAGGGAAGAATGGAGATGAAAAATAAGAGAAATGGAGGGGGAATGAGAAGAGAAAACTGAGAAAATGAAAGTACAAGATTGAAAGTAGAGGCGCACAACGAGTTGTAGCCTGTAAATGGGATGTAGATCAAGGGTGTGTTTTCACATCCGTCTCTCGATATCGGATCGATATCTGTCTCTTGGGAAGAGGGTGTCGCTCCCCTTGGGTTAGAGGGATAGTACCTCTTCTAGTGGGGATAGATGTGAAACCCTTGAATGAGCTACATCAATCGAGTTTTCGGTTTTGATTGTGATAAAAGTGCCGAAAAGGAATGTGAATAATGATGTAGAATGAGTAGATTGTAGGCGATTGTCGATCACTCAAGGATTCGCTGCCTCATCGGAGCTTCGATTCGATGGAGAAGAAGAGGGAGAAGGAGAAGAAAGAAGAGAAGATGGAGGAAGAGGGGTATTGAGAGTCACTCTTCTGTCCAGGAGAGGAATCAAGAGAGCAGGTACTGTAAGCAAGCCAATCGATATCACTGCTGTAGCTACAGTAATCTCTTCCCCTCAATGTCAGGAGCCCGTTATCTCCGACGAGGTATCGACGATGACGCCAATGTGGCCAATTTCGTCGAGACGGAACTACTACTCAACAATGACGGCCATCATGTTAGCTTCGTTCAGGTAGGAAAGTGGAGGAGTGATGGAAAATAACTGGCCACTTTCGTCTTTCACAGATATTACTTTCGAGGTTTCAGAGATAATGATTTTCCGTGCTTTCTTACATATAACAAACGTAAATGATGATGCAAAAAAAAATGGTAATCACAATGAAAAGCTGAATATTCAATCCCCTCGCAGGTTCGTGGTTCGATTCCGTTCTTCTGGACGCAAGAGGGAATGAGATATCGGCCACCTCTTTCCATTACCAAGACTATCGATGAGAGTGCACCATACTTCGTGAGACACATGGAGAGGTACGGTAGGAAGGGGTTACGGTAGGAGTACTTGTAGCTACAAAGTTGTATTTGGTCTCGGCAGTTTCGTGTTTCAGAGGTTGATTGTATTCACTTTCCCCCTCTTGGCCACTTGATTTAGTTCAGATATATTGTTAGAAAATATCCCATGTTCTACAGATTGCGCGAGGATTATCGATTGAAGGAGGAGAGACCGAGGAGTAGAGAAGGAGAAGGAGAAGAGATGGAAATGAGTGAGGAAGAGAAAGAGGAGAGGAAAGAAAAGGAGTGTACGTTGTTTTAATGAATGAATTACTTGAGTTCGGCTGATTTATCAATGATTTTAAACTAGACGAATTCGGGTTTCTCAACGTGAACATATTTGGTTGGTGTTGGATTGTTTTGATTTCGATAATCCAGAATACTACAAAGTAATTGTCTCCATTTCAGCGGGCAACGTAGTCGCAGTAAGTCTGGTGGATCAAGGAGGAAGAGAGCAAGCACTGGCACTGAGTTTCGTTGAGGTGAGGGCAGTTGATTTGAGGGGTCTTTATTATTATTTGCCTAACTTTTCCCTTAAAAATGATTTGCAGCACACTCTTCGGGCGGATAAACCCTGGCTGCACCTTCTCTCCTTCGATTTCCATAGACACTGCAGAGGATTGAACTTCGATAAGGTATGGACATGGCCGAGGAATTGTTGTTTCCACCTGCGATGTCCCCGTTTCAACGAGTTATTTTGAAACCTATAGTAACAGTACTTTCAATATTAGGAGGTCTCTATGATATAGTATATATAATTTGAAGATTCCTTTGTAATGGACGTCCTTCTGTTGAGGTGTCAACTCTTGTATCCCAGTTGTCTCCTCTCCTCTCTGATATGGGATATTGTTGGGTGGACAGAGAGGGGAAGATTGCCAAGGAGCAAAGAGGAGTTATCAGGACGAATTGTGTCGATTGTCTCGATAGAACCAATGTCGTGCAGGTGAGTGGGGGGAGGGGGTGGGGGGGGGGGAGTAGGGGACAACATGGTGAATCGGGGTTAGCTAGTTCGACGATGCTCGGAAAAGATACGGTGTGTCCGATAATTACTCATTTTCTTTTCTAACCAATAAGAAAAACAGACGGATCGATGTTTGGCGATTGAGTGATGTTTGGAGAGAGACGTAATGGTCTTCTTTTGCAATTACAAATATTCCACCTTGTTACATTTCCTGAGACGTGGTGAATTCTCGCTGCAGTGCGTAATGAAGTAATTCGATTGTCTCGATAGATGATGCCTTGATAAGTGGACAAGACGATGAATGCCTTCTCTCCCTCTCAGAGTGCAATCTCCTTCCGTGTGTGCATGGCACAGGCGATGCGAATGGCCGTCTTCGGCCCCTGTGCTGAACCCCCCGAGAGACTCGTTGAGGCTATCAAGAAGATGTGGGCTGATAATGGAGATGCCATATCCAGACAGGTATCAAGGGCATGGGATTGGGGAGCAGGGGGAGGGGGTTCGGTGGCTGGAACTAGGACTAGTAGAATGTACAACTACTCTTCATTTGGTGTCCCATCTTCATTTGTAATAGCGACGAAAGAATAAGCGAAATGTAGAGACATGGTGATCGGAGTCTGACAATGAGAGAATGCGTTGATTGCAGTACGCGGGTACGGCAGCTCTGAAGGCGTCGATGACGAGAGGAGAGAATAAATGGTTTGGAATGTTGAAGGATGGAATGAGCAGTGTTAGGAGGTGACATTTTTTTATCGTGAGAATCGGAGAAGAGAATGTGTGAAGTATAAGTAGAGGAAAGAGCCGCATTCACTATATAGAAGTGATCCCTTCTCAGATATTATCTGTACATCCTTCACGACGCGACGAGACAAAGGGCGATCAATATCCTCCTCAATCAGCCTGATCTGGGTACGCTACCTATTTTTATTGGAAATTCCTATCATTATGGTGATGATACGTGTGCGAGTTGTGTTTCAAAATTAGGATATAAAGTGTGTGCCTGAAGTTTCAGCGATATTGGTATCGAACTCAAGCATCGATCGATGATTATGAAATTTGTGAAAGTTGTGTTTCAATATTCAGATATAAAGTGTGTTTCTGAATTTACTCAATATTTGAGCGAAAGACTATCAGTATGGAGAAATTTATGAGGTCGCGCCTTAAAGTGTCTCGGAAAACCGTTTGTGACGTTTGAGACCAATGCAATGAGCATTCTTTCCATTTCAGCTCCTGAATCTCGTCAAGCGTCGATCGATGACGATAATCTACCCGAGGAAAGGGAAGAGGATCTGAATGAGAATCTACAGAGATTACTCAAAGAAACTATCGATTTCGTCCTTCCTGCCAATGAGGTATGAGTTATGGTGGGGGAGGGGGATAGGAAGAGGGCTAATGAAGTCCTTCCAAACGTGATTCTCTTCTAGGTGCTAATCTGTGGTTGGCCCCTCGTGAATCCTTCTACGGACGGGGATCAAGTGGATACGGTATTGCTTCTCACGAGGTCAGTCGAGTATGCACTGGGAAACATAATTACTGGTGATTTCGAGCCACAGTGGCTCTGTGTAAACCTGTAGTACCCATGTCCGATGATTTATCGTAGAAAGAGTTTAAAAATACAGATGAAAAATTGGATATAAAAAGTTCGTCATATCGTATCTTTTATCATCGAGTACCGATACGACGGAAAACATTGCAGACAAAGAGAAACCTATATACGATGCCTTTAAAGTAGATAAATATATTTGTCTACTCTGTGCAGGTCATCAGTGTACATTGCCATCTATGATGAAGACGCGGAGAGATTGGAAGATGTGCACATTGTGCCACTCGATCAAGTAGAGGGAATTGAGGTCAGGAGGGAAGACAAAGAAAACGATCACCACCGTGATATTGAGAGCTGCTTCTTCTGTAATATGGTAGATAACGATCAAAAAATGAATCCATGAACGGATGTAATGACAGCGTGCAACCGCAATCAGCCATGATATTTCGCATTTTTTTGTTGTTATTGGAAATCAACGATCATCGCCATAGTTTTTATCTTGAAGTGAAACAGCAATGTTCAACGATGTCTATATTCATCCCTTTGCAGATAGGTCGTCCCCATCGTGCACCTCGTGTGTGTCTCCGTCTCGTGACTACAATGGGAGCATGGACGATGAGACCAGGCAATTCAAGGCTATTCAACAATGTCATCATCGGGTCAGTGAAGGAACTTGTGCTTTCTCCTCTATTTGTCATCAAAAACGAAACAAATCGTGTGAATATTGAGCTCAGTTGTGTTGTCAGTTGATGCTTGCAAGTTCTGAATTGATTCCAGTCTTAAATCTGGGGAGGAAGCGGACGAATACGTGGAGTCGATAGCAGAGCAATTGAGAGTGACACTCGAAATGATGAGAGGAGGAGGAGAATGGAGAGTGAGAAGACCACCCAGATTGATTATTGGAGATGGAGCGGAGAGAGGACACATGTGAGTGAAGGGGATTGGGGATACATTGGGGGGGGGGGTCAAGGGTGGTGATTATTGGATCATGTGATTTGATGGAGTTGCATTATTGTAAATAATTGAAGCATAAAAAATAAATAATCGGGATTCTCCCAATGTAAGAAATATTCGGGCCAAGTGCGTAGTTCGAGTTTCAACATTGCAACAAGTTGAACGGTGATTATTATTTTGCAATAAAAGTCGAGTAGAATGCAACAACATCATTTCAGTGAGTATCCCGCTCTTGTATACATTCATATCTGCGCAGGTGGGGGGGGGGAATGATTGGAATATCTCTCCGTCTTCATCATCGATTGATTCCGCCTTGCAGGAAGTTGTTCAACAAGGTGGCAGGCGTCTTCAAGCAGAAGAAGGAAGGAGGAGGAAAGATGAATCCATCTGCTGTATTCTACGCCAATCCAACCACACCATCACAGGTAGTCTGTTGTGCGATGTCTAGTGTGATCTTTGATCTTTGCAGCCTCCAGTGTCAGTGTTGGTGGATGTGCCTGCAGAGGGAGGCGAGGGAGAGGGAGGAGGAGAAGGAACAATGATGAGAACGAGTCAATCAGAAGGAGGATTGGCTGGATTGGTCAAGAGAGGATTGAAAGGTCAGGCATATGTTGAAATCGTGTCAGGTAGGAACGACAATGAAAAATGCGATTCTTCATTTGTTCGTTTTCTAACTAATCAGAGACGAATTCTTCAGTCTAATTGCCCATGTATCCATCTTCATTTTCTCCTTCAGGAGGTCCCTCCACAGCCTCTTCCACTTCTTCCGTCTTCGATCCATTTGCGAGTATGAAGGAACGAGCGAAACAATCGAAGAGTGTCGTCTACTTCATGTGAAGAGTCTATCCCAATGGGACAGCATAGCCTCAGGGCATAAATGAATCTTCTATTTCCATGCTATCTCGTATTGTATTGCTTCGCTTTGTATATTCTGGGCTGTTGTTAGCCCACTTAAATTAACTATTTGTGTGCATAGTTTGGATGATAATTCGTAAATAATGTCATAATTTTGACTTGACCTTCCTCGTGGTTCATAGATGTGTAATATGTGAGATTACGAGACTTGTATATATAAGAGCTTACTGCTAGAGTAGAGCAATACTCACAAATGGGCTAATAATGATGAAATAATCGCATTTAACTTCGTATTTGAATATAGGACCTCATTGCCTTCCAAACCAGTGTTGTTTCCAAAGGTTACAGTACCCTTTCCCCTTGATTATCCACCCACCGGTTACCCTTCATTCTGTTCACTTTCTATCCCGCTTTTGCATGTGATAAACTAGTGCTTGTAATTTAACAATTTTCAGCTTCCAATCAAATCGTTCCTAGCGATTACAATATCTATCCAAATCGAATACTTGCATTACATCATTATCGAGGACATAATGTGTTTCACGTTCATTTGACTGCAGCAGACCTTATGGGTATTAGGGATGTCTATACGGAATTTATTTCCGTAATTCCAAATCGTTCTCCCCCCCCCCTCAAACTCCGATTTCTTCAGATGGTATTAGTGGAAGTTCTCTCTGAGACGGCCCCTCCTTCGTCGTCTCCTGAATGGAATCTCGTGTGGCAGATTATCCCTTGGATCATCACTCCCATTGCAATCGCCATTCAGTTGTATCAGGTAAGTATAGGAGCAACTTGTTCCATTCCGTCAGAAATCTGGGGACTGGCGTGCATTTACTCTGTCTAACGTGGGCAAAAGTAAACGTAGTTGATTCTCCCGTTGCAGTCTCAATTGGCATCATTCCTCGCAGATGCC
Organism: Pristionchus exspectatus; assembly: GCA_911812115.1. NCBI lineage: Eukaryota > Metazoa > Nematoda > Chromadorea > Rhabditida > Neodiplogasteridae > Pristionchus > Pristionchus exspectatus. The sequence continues at coordinate 14,419,856 of OU461585.1, read as the reverse complement.
GTTCGTATGGTCTACTCCAATAGGGAACACGATGAGAAGGTATTCATTTGTGCGAAGATATGATTTGAACTCCGGTAGGAATTGAGTGATAATCTTGAATGTAGTTGATTTATCTTGAGATTTATCTTGCACTGATATGGTAGAAGATGTTGATCTATCAGAAAAATGTTGTAGATACGATTGAAATGGGTGATTAAGGTGCGTAAACTGGCAACGGACCTTTCTCTCCTTCGAAGTGAACAACGACATCTCTCTCCTGTGAATGATTTCGCCCTCTACTTCAAGAAGGATAGAGCTATCATTAAACTACAGGAGCAATATGATCAAGCAGGTGAGAGAAGGGAGAAGGGAGGGAAGATTACGGAAGGAAGGAATTGATAGATTGTGTCCCGAGATGCTCTCCTAATTTGTTTGCAACTATTGTATTTGTTGAACGTGCATACCCGTGAAAAGATCCGTGAAAAGAGTGGAACAGTGCTCTTCAAATAAGCTGGATCCAAAGTTAATGCAACTGCGATTTTCGGTGTTAAATATACATCAGTCAAGCGTTGAGATTGAGGGGGGGAGAAGGATGAATAATAATATAAAAATATTCGGTCCTTTCAGTGAGAGATCGTTCGTCATCGGCTCCTAACTCGTTGTTGCTCAAGCCAGTGACCATGGCAGTCGTCAATCTTCTGCCCATTCTCCTTCTCAATCTCAGCTCTCAACCAACTGCAGTATGCATCCCATACGCAGCATTCTGGCCCTTCCACTGGTTGCTCAGGTCAGATTTGACTTTTTCAATAAAAAAAGTATATAAAATGCGTCAACTTTGTTAGGAAATTGTAAAAATAGTAAGTGAAAACACGGCAAAACATTGAAGCCCGATGCGGGGCTCGAACCCGCGACAGCCAGATTAAGAGTCTGGTGCTCTACCGACTGAGCTAACCGGGCCGGCTGTCTATTATCTAGAGAGAGTGCATGAGTAGCATACAAAGAGCGTGTTCGAAGTGCATTTCCAATTGAATTCTTCGCAAATGAGAAATATTAACACGGATTGTCTTCCAGATTTCCGATGTTTTCTTCCCCTGTGGATTCTCGATGTGATGAACTCTCGACGGAAGTTTCCCTCTTCGTTTTCCTCTATCTCACCATCCTTTTCCTGAGACGAGCAATTAGTAAATGAACTTCCCAATATTTATTCGTCTCCACTGTTTCATATGGGTAATGTAATTACAAGCAAGCTCTTTTCAACTTTTTGTATGCTGTTGTTGATAATATAAATAGATTTCAATATTTGGAATGCTTTGTTGCCTCATGCTAGCTAGTGTCATGCGAATTTTTTATTATGGTTATACATAGATGGATGGGGAATCATTCTTCGATGCAATATTCTCTCGTCCAAATTGTTCGACAGTAATTGTTTATGACTTGTCTCTCATTTGAATAGAGTTCCTTCCTTAGAGCAACTTCGTTTTTCTTAAAATCGTTAATTTCAGATGAATTGGCACATTTTTCTTACAGTGTCGTCATCTGGATGGTATTTATGTGAGATTCTTTTCGGATTTTTGAAGAAAATGTATGCCCTTAATGCGTTCTCACTACCTGAATGCTCCACTAATATGTACTGCTGAAAGTAATCTTATCTGACGAAAATTCGTGGAACCATCATACCAACAGATGTTTTTTTAACTCGAAACCTTGGAAGATCGGGAGTATTTCGATTCTATAGATGGTCATGCCCCATAGAATTTTCCTGAATGTATTTTTTGTTCTTTATTGCATTCTACACTTTCAATGCGCTTACCTCGGTTGTTCTGCATTGTACAAAACCTGCAAATTTCTAGAAGGAGCATTGAAAATAAGTAAATTACCAGAGAAGATTTCAAGAATCTGGAAAAATATTCGTCGAAATATTTGAAGATTGAAAAATAAATAAAAAAATAGAGAGAAATAGTTCAAGAATCTGCAACTACACTGTAAAAAGCGATAAGAAGGATTAGTCAATGTAACCTTATGTTAGCATCCGTCACTCCTTCGTTCAGACCTTTCACGGATTCGAAAAATGAATTTCGCTCTTGCGACATCTGTGTGAATAGGATACAAAGTTTCAGACAAGAATAGAACATTTTATGGCGTTATGAATTTCCCTTGATATTTTTGAAGAGAGACGCAGCTGGTGAGAACGAAGCCGAATTGTTTTTTTTTCAGAACAGTACGTAGAATTAAAAAAATCTAAATGCTTACGTAAGGTACAAGTGAAGTTCCTCTCTCCTCCAAAGGTGTTTATGTATTTTTTGGTAGATTGCCCATTTTTGGCTATCTTGAGTTCTCAAATGACATTAGAGTAATATTTATTTGTCATAGCTGGCATTAAACATGAGATATAGAATTTCTCTTATCTAACTATGTAACGATAAAACATCATTCAAGAATATCTTAGCTATAACAATAATTGCATGTCGTAATAATATTTTGATTGAATTCGTAATTAATATGTGCAATGAGATACAATAGTAATGGAGCATCTTTCTTGGCTCAGGCGATATTCAACTTCGAGGTAGATTCCATTCATCTGTAACTGTATTGCATTGGGTACTGTACTTTTAGACATCACAACATCATTCGAACACTTCATTTAGTCCACAATCACCACAACTCAACGACACAAATGGGCAATATTGCTAAATGTACGTTGGGTAACGGATCATGAGGAACAAATCAATACATGTGAACGATTACATAATATACAACGATATATTTGTGAGAAGATACTACGTTATTTATGCAATTCGCGTGAATCTTATGCGAGAATATGTATGTGTATGCTATTGAATCTATTATACTACTCCAAACTATGAGATAGATATCGAATGGGAGCGTTGAGAATGCGAAGTACTCTAAAGAGGGAAGATCAAAGATCAAGAGTACACTAGTTGATCATGGGGGTAGAATCGACGATAGGTTAGTTGCCTACTGGTAAAGCTTACTAGTATTGATCGATGAATGTTTAGAGTGAGATACAACAGTGAAACTGAGTCATTTTGCAATAATGAGATACAAATGGTTTGGGGGAAGGGAGGAGGGGGAGGGTGATATCTATTTGTAATCTACTACATAATCTCAAAATGCTCCAGTAAAGAAAGAAAAATAAAGCGAGGGAACAAATGATACAATAGATCAAAATATATACTTCTCTGCGCAGGATATATACTACTCTTCTTCATCTCTCCCCATGCTGCCTATTCTCAGAGTACGGTAGGCCTAATCGGGATCGAAGGGTCACTGGCTTACGGTAATCGAGTTGTGCATCAATCGATAATGCACAATGAGAGATTGATAAAACAAGAGTCACACAAGAGAGATACAATATAATCGAAATCTATCATCATCTACTATCTATCCATTGCATTTTGACTGAAAGAAAGAATAATGGGAGGGGTGGAGGGGAGCAACAAGGGGATGGTAAGGGGAGGGAAGAGGATAATGATCAACAACATAAGTGAATGTGGAAACATGAGAACATTAGGAAAGCTAGTAAGAGAGTAAGAAATTGGTAGTAAATATGAGATAAGTGTGAATCTATCCAATAGTAGTATGGGTTGGTTAACCTCGTTCTGCGTAGATAAAAAGTTCGAGTTAAAAGAGATGCAATACACAAGTAGGAACGATGTTTAAACAAATAATGAGGAATACGGTAGGAGGGAAGGGAGAAGAAATACTCGTATACGAACCGAGTTGGAATAGGGTACGGATTACGATGAAACAACGAGTGACAACGGATACGCAACAGAGACACAACATCTAATGATGGAAGGAGATAAAGTGTACCGTAGTCAAGTAGATACATTATTCCTTCTAAGCAGTAGCCACAGGGGCGAGACCATTATCCACTCTCTTAGGGGCAGTATTCTCTACATCAGTCGATGCCCAGATGGATGACATCATCGAGTAGTCCTTTCCGCCCAATTGATTACTGCAATACAATCACTTATCGATCAGTTACTTCCGTATTCCATTCTTCAACTCCGATAGAGTAACTTTCACTTACGTGGTGGGAGGAGAATCTCCTAGTCCCTCATCTCTCGGCATGAGATTCATTCCCTGCAGTCTCGTTCCAAGCATATCAACTCCTCCTCTATGAGTGGGAGGAGGCATAGCCATTGACCATCCACCAGATGAGGATACTCCTCCTCCATTGCCCCAATCACACGAAGCAGAGTCAGATGACGACATACTAGCCATCACTGAAACACAACGCTTATTTAGGATACGTCGACCATCGCACAACTCCATGAACAAAAAGCCTAATTTTGTAGAGCATCACCAACTAGTAATCGTCGTCTATTCACTTACCATTGCTGGTCGACGAGGTGACAATGCCAAGAGGAGCAGACCAAGTGGAGGAAGAAGGAGGAGGGATGGAGAATGAAGGAGGGAAGCCCATTCCCATCGAGGGAGAAGTGGATGAACGAGTTGACGAATTGATACGAGGAGTTGCACGAGCTGAAAAGGAGGAATGAATGAGATGTTATCCAGAATCCCTTTTGAATCCTTCACTATCCAATTGATCATACCAGCAGCAATCTGTGCAGCGAGTGCCATGTGTTGAGTAGAGGGAAGAGATGGATGGAAGAGAGAATGAGGAGAAGAAGTGGAACGACCATGGAGAGACGAACCATCACCCTTGCTCAGAGCTTGCAGCTGCAATCATAATCGATCATTTCCCATTCGTGGTATTGTCCTCTCAACGCAATCAACGATCAATCGCTCATAAACTCACAATGGAGTGCATCTGCAACTGCTCGTTGGCGTACATGGAAGCGTGATCGGCAGCTGCGGCTGCGGGACCGAAGTGACGGGCTGCAGCTGCTGCAAAGGCCGCTGCTGCGACCGCACCGTTCTGATGAACTGAAATGACAAATATTGCATCTAGTTTCACACCCATCGTCAAAGATCAAATGAGTCAGTAATAATTCGGACCTCCAGTGAACTTGGCTCTAGCAGCAGCTCCCTGCAGTACACTCTGCATCTCAGCCGAAGTCATTGCAGACGAGGGATCAGTGATCGGCATGTTACCCGTACGCTGAACAAATACACTATATTGCATCCATTTGAGCGCCAAAGAATAAAATCACCTGGAAGATGTGCTGTTCAATCTCCTTGCGTGCCACTTCTACGTTCGCGGGCAGACCCGTCACCTGCAAGACAATCAATCAATATCCCGCTACAGTACCCCGTAACTTTCCACATTCCCTCTCGATACTTACCTCGAATATGGGTTCTCTCTCCCTTGATGGAGTGATGATATAAGTACTTGTATCTTGTTGAATTCTCTTGATGGTTGCTCCCTTCGGTCCAACAACCAATCCGACAACTCGAAGGGGAACTCTCACATATGCAGTTATGTGACCGGGAGCATTCATTCCAGGAATTCCTCCTCCCGGTGATTTACGACAAGTGCGCACCTGCTGTGAGGAGAACATTAACATTTCTTCTTACGTGAACAACCAATTCTACACTCTATCTAGTCAATCATCGATCGAATTCGTCTACCGTACCTGGGTGAAGTGTTCGGCTGCCAATTTAATCTCCGTCTTTGCTTCAGCCACATCCGCAGCCGTACCAGTCACTGTGAAGATGGGATCCTCGCCTCTGCAAATGAATTATCGATTAGTTATCGTATGCATCAGAGGATAGAATGAGGAAAGGAATAGATCACCTGATGGGAGTCTTGATGTAAGTGTTAGTCTTGGCACGAAGAGCCTTTATCTTGCAGCCTGCAAAGGGCGAGAAATCAATATACTGTCGACTCCTTCCATGATTCCATCCAGAACCCCCTCCACTCTTTTATTGCATCAACAACAGAGGAAATGGAGATAGATAGGAAAGGGGAGAGGAGCAAAATACTAAGGGACCCCCACTAAATAGACATCGGCAAGAGTGCTCTTCCCTATTTTTGTTGTATTGGCCATTGCAATCCATCTGTGTTCCCTCGTGCTCTCTATTGCATCTCTCCCTCTCTCCCTTCCCCTACCTCTCACCATCCATACAAATATTGACGACTGATCAATGCTATCGACTCTCTCCATTTCACAGTAATAGAGAGATAAAACAGGAAGACGCAATCAGCTATCATTGAGATGCCTCCATCTACCAATCAAGTGCTAGACCTCGTCCATCATCCCCACAACAGCTACCGTAGCCCTCTCCCTCTCACAACTTTCCCAACCCCATTCATATCTGGTCACTCCGATCACTTTTGCTCATTCCTCCCCTGACTCGGTCGTCCTTTTCATCACTGGGGGAGAGGGAGCAAGATGAGGGTTCTTCCAACCAAAAACATGCCCTTTCACCATCTTCTCGTCTATCTACACGGCATGCGCAATAGGGCATCACACATCTAACGCGAGCGTTTTGTCAAGGGAGGGCGATTGCATCATCCCTAGGCCATCATGAGGAAGAGAGGGGGGAGGAGTACTCTAACCCATTTCCATCCGGATCCACTCCTTCCTCTTCCTCCATGCCCATCTACGATTCGAGTATATTGAGACAAAGAGGAAGAGTCCATCAAGTCTTCTCTTTACAGAGAGAGGGAGGGGACAATCTGCCACTTCCACCCCCAGCATCCCTCCCCTCCTCTACCATCATCAATCAGCATAAAACACACACCCTGTTTTCTCCTCCTCTTCTGTACCTCCTATCCGCAGCATGAAATAAGGAGGCAAAGAATGGACCATAAAAAAGAGGGAGCAGTCAGCTCCTCCTGATCTATTCCTCTTTTCTCTTTCCCATTCTAGCCACCTGCCTGTCCCTCAGTTCCTTTCCCTCTCCTTTCCCCTAGGATACTAAGGGTGGAAGAGAGGGAGAGGAGGAGGAGGGACAGCCAAAGAGCACCTCTTTCTTCGCCCCGCTTTCTACAAAAAGTGCATCGTCAAAACCCATGATGAGGAGGGCATTAGGGGGTCACAAACTCCATGTTAATCCTTCCCCTTACAGTACTACTCATTCCTACTCTACTCACTAGATCTCCAAATAATCGTTTCTTCATTTCTCACACTATCTCATCGGTCAGAGAAGCGAGAGAGTGTGTGAAATGAAGAGACGATAACTCTGTTCTACTCACCTTGTCTGCCAACAATCTCAGCGACATGTTCACTAGTGGGCACTTCCACAGTCTCCGTGATATTCTTAGCACAAAGAGCAGCTCTCAATCCATATTCATCGTCATGAAGAGGAGAATTGTTTCCATTCTCTCCATTCTCGTAGAACCATGCACCCGGAAGACGCTCCTCCTTCATTCTGCAACGACAAGTGATCAGTTAATGATTGGATAGCATAGTTTCCAGAGAGTACGATGGATTAATACACTCGTTGCCTACAGCATGTACCTTCGCCATATCTTAGCTAGCGCCATCACTTCTTCCATATTCATGATGATCTATGGGTAGGGAGGGAAGAGGGAGGGAAGGAGGGGATGATGGAATGGATAGAGGAGTATGGAGAAGATGGGAGCAAAGTGTGAAGACAGTGAGGGTGATGACTGTTTCCTACTGAATGAGAAGGAGGAGGAGGAGGAGGGGGGGGGGGGGGGGGAGGAGTGAGGATGGAAGAAGGAAAAGATAGAGAAGCAGATGAATCAGTGAGAGAGCAAAGGACTGTGAAGAGACTAACGATATGACGGAAATGATGGAGAGATCAGGGGAAATAGAGAGGGCAAGTCATAAGAAGAGAGGGGGGAATCAGTGGAAGAAGGAGAAGAAGAGAGAATACAAGAGTATGAATCGAATGAGGATGACCATGGTGATCAAGTGAGAATGAAGTAATGCCACAAGAATTTATCATGGCCACTTGATGAATAGCCACTTGACAGTAAGGAGACAAGTAATGGGAATATTCCCCGTGGTGATCATTGTAGATCAGAGAGTCAGTCATCGATACTCACTCCTTTCCTTCTCTTACATGAGACTGGTCTCATCTCCGGTAGTGACTGGGGGATAGGTGAGGAATGGAGGGAGAGAGGGGGGGGGGGAGGGAGGAGGAGGGAAGGTGCTCTCACTTACCTCTTTCGATGCTCTTTCTATGTGAGGGAGACGAGCACATAATACGTATACTAGCTCTGAGAGGCGCTCTCTCTCTCTCTCTCTCTCTCTCTCGAGAGAGAGAGAGAGAGAGAGAGAGAGAGATCAACAACAGCAAGAATGGGAGACGATGGGTCAAATAAGGGAGTCAAGTCAGACAGACAACGACGTCTTCCCATTCAAAGGTGTCAGTAATCTAACTGGTAGAGGAATGGAACAAGCCCCTTCTTGAGCATCTATCGAGTGTAGACTAGATCCATCCTCTCGAGGGTCAAGCTTCCTTCCTTGAGAGAGAGAGCAACCCCATCCATTATGGCGAGCATTCGCTATCCCCTCTCTCTTCATTCACTCATTAACAATCCTCATCCACTAATTGGCACCATGTCGCCTTCTCAACATCTCAATCTTTCACTTGAGATCTACACCTCCCTTTCTTCTTTCTAAACTGCCCATTCGGTCAGTGACTAATCACTCGAGATTCCAATCACTTCATTTCCTCATCCCTCCGATCTTCCCTCAAGATAATCTCTAAAAAAGCGTTTCATCCCTTCTTCTTCTCCCTCAATCCGTCCATTTATCTTCCTTCAGTTCATTCTCATCTCATATACTCCATGTGAGAAAGGCAGCTCAAGGACAGTTCCAAACGAGGGAGTAATTCTTCATTCTCTCTTCAATTCACTTCGCATTTGGGCGCCAACCTCTGTGGCAGGCGGGAGGAAGAGAGGAGGAAGGGAGAGGGGAGTCACTCTTCTCCCTTCAATGACTAGACAGTATGCAAATCGAGGAGTGTCTCATTTGCCAGCCTCCTCTCTTTTCGCAGTTAGACAGAGGGTGACAACCTTTGCACTTTCTCTGTGCTTCGATGAGAGGAGAGAAGGGAAGAGGAGAAGAGGAGGGAAGGAGAGGAGGGCATGAACTACCGATTCGAAAGAGACAAAGAGGAATCAAGACGCACTAGTGTTGATCGGCCTCCATCTGTCTCTCTCTCTTCCTCTTTTCACCCATCAACAAGAATACGGTGGTCCAATCAGCAGTTGGGATGAGGGAAAAGGCGAGTTGATTGCACACTGATCTAATACTGTAGAGTACAAAGTTGTCGTTGTGCAATAGAGGCTGTTGCCGCTGTGCGCAGACACGTATGGAGTTCAAGTCAAGATAGAGATCAGCCTATTAGGGCATTCGTCCCATTCTTCTCACCTTGTCTCTCAAGAAGAGAAGAGAAGGGAAACTATGATGAAATCGGTAGACTCGATCTCTGACACAAAAGAGTCCGCACAGCCATTTCGGCACGTGCCTTCAACTTTCCCCATCCAGTTCCGCATATTCATAATAGGGCAAGTATCCTCTATCCCCCCCCCCCCCTGGAGGGTCTTGATCGGCCATAGATTGAGTGATAGATAGATGAGGGAGATCATTGCATTGGCGAGTCTTTCAAATTACGCAATGCCTATTCATCAGTCTATTCACACCACAGGTGCGCCCTCGTAGCTTGTCACTCCATGCTGCAATCCCATTCAGTCCCCTCCTCCTCTTCCTCCCTCGAGACAATTCACTGTCCATTCATCCCACTCTCTCTCTCCCTCACTATTCATCCACACGCACGACCCATTCACGCCAACTATTTTCGCGCCAAAATTCAAACATCAAAAGCGGTGCCAATCGTTCAGGAGATGGTGAAACGAGCAAGGAAGAGAGGGGAAGAGGAGGGAAGGGAGGGAGACTGTTTTGCGAATAGATCAACAGAGGGGTTATGAGGGCAGAAGGGGACAAGACATATGGAGAATGGAAGGGAGGATGAAGCAAGAGGGGAATACTCAATGCATTCCCAATCCAATGCCGATCGAGGTCTCCCCTCTCTCATTCTCTTTAGTCAACTTGTCACCTCCCCCTCTTCTCCTTCTTCCCTCTCAGCATGGGTTCTCCTAGAGGGGACGGTGCCCTTCCCTCTTCTCACCAAGGAGAAGAGGAAGGAATGCTGTCGGATCAAGATAGATAGACTAGCTATGCTCCAATCTAATTGTAAGACAAAAGGGGTTCCTCACTCCAGGACTCCCTCCCTCTCCCTTGCCTAATCCAACTAATCTTTGGCACCTCTCTTCCCTTGGATCCATTATGTGTGGGGTGTGTTTCTTTCTCGAACACCGCCAATTATACACGAGTGGATGGAGGGAGAGAGGGAGGGTAAGGGGATAGGGGAGGGAGAGAGACGAGGGACAGGCACTCTCACTTAGAAAACATGTCATCAATACCTTCTCCTTCTCTCCCTCTCATCTCACTCCAATTGGAAGGAGGATGGCCTGTCCTTGTCTACCAGTCAACATATGCATGTGATTGGAAGAGGAAGAGGAACAAGACTGCATCATGACACCAGATACGAGACAGATGGATCCTCCTTGATACCATCACACCAGGTGCATCTCAGTCTCATCAAACACAACATCCATCTCCTCCCTTCTCTCCCCATCAGTGCGTGATAATCCCTACCATTCTAGATCATTCTTGAGATTATGTCCCATCTGAGGAGAGTGGAGACTAGAGCTCAGGTGTTTGGCATTGCGCCAAGTGGGAGATAGGTCACATAGGAAGGAATGGGTCCGCATGGAGGAGAGAAGGAGCGAGCCATTCTCTTCCCTATTGGTCATCGTGCACAGAGTTGCAAAAAGAGAGCAAGGGAAAGAAAAGAGAAGAAGACAAAACAGAATGAAGATAGAAGGAGAAAGGATGAAGCCTCTAGTTGTCACGCAATCGGGTTTTCTTTCTATTCTCATCCACCGTACCCTCCCTAACTAATACTTCTACTTTTCTCTACGGTAAACTGTAAAACAAAAAGATAAAGACGCATCCATGTCAAGCTATTTCGAAGCGTCAAGCGAGCAACAACGCTAGGTGGGATCTCTCCCGTACTCACCCCTTATCGGATCCTTCATTGTCAGCACCGGAACTGGCTCCAGAATCAGAACGAGGTCCAGTGGATACTCTCTCATTGGTCAATCCAAGACTGGCGAGAGGATGTTGGTGCAATTGATGGAGAGACGATTGTGATTGGTACTGTGACAGCATCGACTCACTTCCTCGAAGATACGAGGGTGTAGGGAACATATCTGAAATGAGGAAGCTCAATCAATGAACGGATAAACGAAGATGAATATGACATGATCAAGAAAAAAAGGGAGTCAATCCATCATTGGTTCTCTCCCCTACCGGCGCGCATGAAACATTCATCACATAATAAATGGAGAGAGGGCGGCTCTCGTCTTATTCCCCTCCCTCAATCACTCAATACTGTCTCCCCCCCCCCTCCTCCTCCCTTCCATTGTCCCTACTGGCATCTCTTCCTCATTATCCCCTCTGGTCATTCTACCTAATCCATTCCCCCTCCCCCTCTAGCATGGATCCACCATCCTCCATACACTCATCGTTACTAGGGGAAGCAAATCAGCTATCGGGGCGAATTCTCAGCTACAGTAGTAGCTCAGTGGTCCTTCCTTTCGTAATCCGGGAATGGAGGAATCGTCTTTCTCTCTCACCGAGAGGACCAATGAATGCCCCCTCTTCTCTCCCAGCAAAGAACGGACGAGGGTCGAGGCATGCATAGACAAACAACAACACAAGAGAGAAGAAGGGAGAGGGAGGACTTCCATTCCCTTTCCTCCTCCGTTTGCATTGCATTATAAAGGGGGGAGGGGTCATCCATGGGCGCCAAATCGAGGAAAAGGGAAGCAGATGGCCTCCCTCTCTCTTTGCGTGTTCCATTTCAAGCGGGAAAGCGATCGGCCCCCGATCAGACTCCTCCCTAGGGCAGACAAAGGAGAGGGAGAGAGAAGGGAGGAGGGAGAAGGGGGAGCAAGGTGGTCGGAGACCGCCTGGAGTGATGAGAGATGAGAGACACCAGTTCAATCAATGCCATTCACATCTGTGGAATGGAGAGGAGATGGTCAAACTGGTGAGAGGATGGAGAAGGAAGAGGAGAAGGAGCCAGGTGAGACATGATAAAGCACCATCAATCTCCTTGAGGACAGAGGGAGATAGACTGGGGGTAGGTCATTCAGGGGAAGGGGGGGGGGGGAAGGGATCACCTCTCACTCCTCCTCCTCCTTCTCCTTCAACAGATGCATCACACATGTCTCCCACAAGGAATTAGCCCGCCCCTCGATCAGAGAGAGTTCTCATTTCAATTCAAAAAGGTAACCGATGAAAAGAGTAGAGAAGAGAAAAAAAACGAGCAATCACCACCTAGCCATACAGGAGAGAGAAAGGAAGGGTAGACCTCATTTCGGACAACACGAAACGATACTATCGAGGCATACAAAGGTAGTTAGAGGAGGGAGGGGAGAGGGGAGGGAGGATGAGGGATAGTGGGAAATAGAGGTAGCGAACACTCTTCACACGAGGTCAAAATAGAAGGAGAACTGTGTCTATTCGACTAGCCCATTCATTCGATATCATCGGGGAGGTTCAAACATCTCTTCATCTACGCCTACGACCCTCTTCTGATCCAAGCTACAATCGCACTATAAGAAAAGGCGTCTGAAGCTACAAAACTGCCGTCTCACTGCATTGGGAGGGAGAGTGAAGTAGTTGGCCATTCAAAGGTTTACAGCCCCTTCGACAGACAAGGAGGAATGAAGCAGCGGCGACTAGGGGAAGGAAAGGGGATTAACAGACCCATCTGAGAAGGAGAAGAAAAAAAGGAAGGAGGGACAGAAACGAGATAGGGGAAGGGAGGGAAGACAAGTAGGCAATGGCTACTTGTTCATTCCGAATCGACGCCTAAGACCACCCCAGTACTCCCCTCCCTCCATTCCCTCTATTGACTCCGCCCCCTTCACTCTAGGTAACGAAATGAACTGCGGGTAATCATCAACTATCAGGACCTAATCACCATATAATCTCTCACCAAGGTTCGAGATGAGATTATGTGACATGGAGGATCATCCTACCACCCGTTATTAACTCCCTTCCCCCTCTCTCTATGGGAGGGAGAGGAACGAGGAAGGACAGCCCATGGGTGCACATTAAATCGGGAGCGAGAAAATGATGATCCGGTCATCTAATCTCGAGACTGAATAGTGGGAGATCGTTCATCCTGTCACTATTCCATCTGATAACTACTCCCATCACAACACTCGCGTCCCCATTCCCATCACTATCTGTTTGAGGCATGTGCTCAATCTTACTATCAACAAAATACAGACAGCTTGAGGAACTAACTAATGCATCACTAGAAAACCGCTGAACCCTGCGCCATTCATATTTAAATAAGCTAAATATGCGTAATAACCCTTACGCTGTTGGAATGCGTCGACTTGCTCGAGTGCAGCCTGGAACTGCTGCTGCTGCAATTGTGCTGCAGCTGCAGCCGCTCCTCCATTGAGACCAAGATGAAGACCAGCGTAATCCGAACTGGAGGGAGAAGATGCAGTGGTGAGACAGGGACCACTTCCTCCCGAGGTCGATGACGTTGAATGGAATCCCTCCTCCGATGATGAATGCATTCTACAAGAGAGAAATGGTTAGAGGGTGAAACGAGGAATACGCGGGAGAAGCAAACAACGAACATCGAACGATTTGAATTAATGATCGATCAGAGTAGAGTGTAGTCACAAAAATAGAAAAGGGAAGAGATGAGGCTGCAAAGGGGATTGGATCTCATGAGAGGAAGAGAGAGATGGGAGAAGACTGGGGGACGGGACTGGGGGTAATTGGCGTATGCGCTTTGTTCGGTAGGAGGGAGAGAACGGGGGGAGAGCGCGCGAGAGGTTCACCAGATGGGAGGAGGAGGGGAAGAGAGGGCGAGGGGAAGGGAAGAGAGAGAGAGAAAAGAGAGAGGGAGGGAGGGATGGCACAAGGACAGATAACATCTGCCGCGCATCTGCCTGTATCTTACCTTAGAGGTTAGAGAGCTCCCTTCTATTCCTACCGTCCTTCCCCAAGTTTTGCTCAATCGGAATAAAAGCGACAAGAGAGAAAGACGATTGACCACAAATCAGATGGCATTTCCGGATAGGACCCTCGTCTCTCTAAGAGATTGCTCGTCTCTATTCTTCCCCTCTATCTCTCTCTCTCTCTCGAATCCAACAGAGGGGGTTCTCCTTCTCCGTATCTAGTTCCCATTAAGAGTCATTTCCCAAGAGGCGAGTCAGCAGCAACCAAGACGTTGCGAAAAGAGAAGACGAGGAGATGGTAGTAGAGAAGAGAATCATGAAATCAACTCCCAAGGAGGAGAAAAGGAGACCTTCAGAAGGGACATACACATGCATAAACTAGTGTGCATCAAAGAGACGGGACGAAGCGACGTGCAATCTACAACAAAATGGAGTGATTGGAATGGATGGAATAATTGAGAGATGGCGATAAAGTGGAGACGGAAACTAGCCTACTCGACGAGTACCATCCTCGTTCCAGTATGTAAACATGACAGAGTAGTGAGAAGTGGACAGTATCGTCCATAGGTGAGAAGAGAAGAAGAGAGAGCAACTGAGAAAAGAAGATCACTCCTACCACTTTCCCGCCAATTTCCTCCCCCTAGAGAATGGCAAAGGGGAGGAAGGGTGAAATGGTAATCAGTAGAGGAAGATCGCGCGCGAATGAGAGGAGGCAACAGATGGGATCGGGATATATGGGAAGAAGAAGGGAAGAATAGAGAGAGAGAGATGACCTGTGGCAGTCAGATAGATACAAGTATGTACATGCACAAGTAGGGAAGAAGTGAGAGATGAGAAGACGACGAAAGGGTGTGCCTGGGGGTGAGGGAGAATAGAGGCCTATTTGTGTCGTCGAGAGCAAGAGGGGGCAGTGGTCGCTGCCTGGTACGTGTGCGGTAGTCTCACAACAAGAGACGACGTCGTCTCTCAACGGTGTAGCCATTCATCAACCATGCACGAGGACTGTCCATCAACACCCGCAGATGGGCAAATACTCGCCGCAGATCAAAGCAACCGGCAGTAATGATAAAAAAGAACAACAAACAGTGTCCCAGGTAGCCATCGAAGTATGAAAATCATCGATCCAACAGAGAAATAGCGAGAAAATGAGAAGTAAACAACCCAGAAAAAGCGCGCGAAAATATTGATTGAACATCGGAACATTTACGGTTTTCCTGATAAAATATTTATGTTCAGAAATTCAAGATGATCGGAACGATTTATTCAAGCGATTTTATTGATCTGAAATTAAAATTATTTCTAGATTGTTTTGTTGTTTTTCTTTCGGATAATCTAAGATTCAAATGTAAACGGGGAAATGTCTCTTCGAATTAGGCATTGTGCGGTCAACCTAAGGAGGATAATGAGCCTTGTGCGGGTATTTACGAGGTCGACCGTCGATAGAATGCATTATATCGAAGCCACCTGTTGACTGGATGCACCTGCTTGTACTGAATAATACTCTCAATGGACCATCTCTTACGCGATTCCTCTTCCCCCCTTTCATCTCAATCGATCATCTATCGTAATCTTGGGTAAATTCTCTTCTCGCTGAAGGTTCTCTTCGCACCTGTCTGAATGGTTCAAGGCGATAATGAATTACTTTCATTCTTCCGAGTGAGATAAATCCCCAGTGGAAAGAACCCCTATGGCAAGTATGGATAAGTGGGATCTCACTTCTTCTCACTCCTTTGATGAACTCTCTTACCACCTCAGATAATCTTGGCCTCTCTATCCATTGTCTCCTTCCCTCATTCTCAGCCTTGGAACTCTTTTGAGATATACCGCCTCTTACTTTTGAGCAAGACTAGAGTGGGACTGGAGAGTCCTAGCTTGTTCTCATCCGGATTACGGTATCTCTATAATCTAGATGGGGGAAGTGGGTGAGAGATACGTCTGTCAGTCACTTTAACCATTGTCTTGCAAGGGTGCGAATTATCCCTTCTCTTCTTCTCGGTCAAATCAATCAAGATGGACAGACCAGATATCCATTGTCCTAGACTCATCTTTATTCATCGTCGTATGGGTCATGGTGTAGGAGAGGGTGTGATAGATATCGACGACGTTATTCATCGTCGTGGTGTGAGAAGGGGTGTGATGAGTGACGACGACGTTTCTCACTCCTTGGGATTAGCTATGTACTCCTTGTACTGGTCACGGAAGGTACAAACACGAGGATCTTGCTCCAGCTTCTCGAATGACTATAATCTATCGATTATTGTAGATAAGAGAGATACGGTAAACTAACCGGACAATCGACAATGTGCTGAATGAGAGCAGAATGAACAGTGACGGATTGGGTGAGAGACTGCAAAGATGAAATGATTGTTGATCTTTGTTCTCTATTCTAACCTGGATAGAATGCAGTCTCTGTTCTCTGAGGGAAACAATGCAGTTGTTCAGATTCACTTCCTTGCATGTTTCATCGTGCATTCTAATATGTGCCATCTACAAGGATCAAAGATCAAACATTCAACTTCAATCTACCGTAACCCTCAGTGCAGCGAATGTCGATGCCCTTCCCACTCCAGCACTACTCATGTACACATGGGGAGATGAATATCTTCAATCAGTTATCGATTAACTACTGTACCGAATCTACCGAACCTTCTGAAGACAGATTCGATCTCCCAGAGGTTCTTCAGTCTTATCTCCTCATCGCCTCCCCATGCATACAAGTGAACATGGAGATACCTGATGGATACGGTAGATTACAGTACTTCCATTAGATCGTCAACTAACTTTCTGACGTCACCTCTGCACATGAGATACACGTTCATTGTCCATTCAGCACTCACTGCCAATCGATGAGTGTGGGTTACGGTAATACGAGGAGGGATATGCACCGTAGCCCTGATTGACATCGATTATCGATTGATGAAAGGGATACGGTACTTGTTCACGGGGAAAATCTTATCTGCCCCGAAGGTCAGAAATTCATTGTCATCACAGAAGAGGAGGACACCCTGAATGATCTTTGATCTTTGATCTCTGATCTCTTCCCACCTTGATATCGTTCTCAGCAATCATCGACCAGAAGGCCTCAGCACACTCGGGAAGAGGAAGTTGAGCAACGATCGCCTAAAACAGATACGGTCGATTCCAATTGATAATCGATCCACCGTACCATCTGCTTGGGAGGATCTTCTGGCTTCTTTCCCGGTTCGATAGTCACCCAATTAGCATTGAGATACAGTGAAGAATCAGAGAAGAGAACCCGAGTCTGATCGATACAGATCACATCTAAGATGAATACTGTAGACCAGTCGATAACGGTATCTCACCCTCGAATCGATTGAGGCAGATATTGTCATCAAAGGCAGCTCTGCTCACTGAATTGGGCAATGATCCAAGGAACTTTCTGTGTTGATCAGCCATAACAGAGAACTTGATATCGAGGAACTTGGATATCTTATTCCCTGATAATCAATGGATTACGATTCTCAATCTACCGTATCCTCACCAGCAGCAGCTCCTTTCTTCCCTGATTTCTTCTCAGTCTTCTCCAAATCAGGACTGATCTGCTGTGGAGATCGTTGTTGAGGGGTTTGCTGCATAGGCAGTGCGGGTCGAGTCGGCTGCTGTTGCTGTCTTGGAGGCAGCTGCCTCTGTTGCTGTTGTTGAGGGGGAGGACGTGCAGCAGGGGGCGGAGCTGCAGCCGGTCTCTGTGCAGCAGCTGCAGCAGGCTGAGGAGGAGGAGGAGGAGGTCTCTGCTGCTGCTGTTGACCAGTCATCGACTCTGCACTAAGTGACTGACTGCTGCGAACTTGTCCCTTTCCCTGCAATACCGTATCCATTATCGTAATCAACCGTAACCCACCTGAACCGGGACTTGCTGTGGCTGCTGGGGACGAGGTTGCTGTTGCTGGGGTGGTCCCGGCTGTCTCTGTTGTGGAATTGGCCTCTGAGGGGGAATGGGTCGACCCTGCTGCTGCTGTTGTTGTTGCTGTTGTTGTTGTTGTGCATAGTATGCTCTTGGATCCAGAGGGGGAGTACGAGCAATCATCTCTGAACAGATACAGTAACTTCCATCTAAACTGATCTACCGTACCTCCTTTTCCCTGCTTCGGAGGTTTGTGATGACCGGGTGGCTTGACCATAGGTGGTCCAGCATGGGATCCCTTCTTCTCATGATGGCCTTTCTTTCCTCCCTCAAGATACAGCATGATTACCGTACTCCCGGACAGTACTCACACGATGTTTCTTGTCCATTTTCTTCAGAAGATTAGACGACGACTTACTTTTCTTCTTCTGATTCTTATCTTTCTTGTCTCCCTTCTTCGATCCTTTATTCTCTGCAATAGAGTAGGGTCAAATCCCCTTGTGACAATGAGATCTGAATCTGAGAGCCCCATCTCTAATTAAACTCACTGTTCCTCGATCCCATTTCAGCCGACTGAGACGAACGATTCAAATGAAAATGGCTAGATCAGATATGAGAGATGCAAGAAAAAAAAATTAATCTACGCAAATGAGTTGAAAAATTCCATTGTCTGAAAAATAAATCAGTTCACAATTTAGTACCGTCACACGTAAGTCGGCTGCGTCCTTTCTGCAAAATTATCAAGTAAAGAAAACTTTCATTGCCTCCTCGTTTTAATTACTTTTAATTTGTGTTTACTATTTTATTTTTGTAGGTATGCTCAGGCGGCTGGTGCCTCTTGCTACTCGTGGCTCCGCCGCGGCTCCTTTCTCGTCGGCCGCCCCGACCGAGGCCGCTCAAGAGAAGAAGCGTATGTTTCGCTTTTTTTGCAGTTGTTGAACGCAATATATTTGCTTCATTGAATGTTTTCATTGAATGCGTTTAAGCTACGATCTGGAAGATCGACGAGAAGAAGCGGGACAAACTCGCCAATTTCGGTCGTTACGCCGCCCAGTGTCTGCCCAAGTTCGTACAGCAAGTGCAGGTTCGTTGATCAATTGATGTTATTTGTTTTGGCTTTTCCATATATTGATATCTAGTTCGCTGCCGGTGACGAACTGGAGCTTCTCATCCATCCCACTGGAGTCATTCCTGTCCTCTCCTTCCTCAAGGTTTGTCTTATCGTTCAAAGTTATGCCAACTGAAAATCAAAATAGTTTCACTTCACATAGTAACTCGAGTAATCTAAGTCGGTTTCGTTCAGGGCAACCACTCTGCCCAGTTCACTAACCTCACCTTCATCTGTGGTGTTGATGTGCCTGCTCGCCAGAACAGATTCGAGGTTCGGTTTATTTTCAGAAATCAACATAACTTGTTTCCATTTTTTGACTGTTCAGCAAATCTTGATCTTCATAGGTTGTCTACTCGCTCTATTCCGTTCGCTTCAACGCTCGCATTCGAGTCCGCACCTACACTGATGAGGTAAACATTTTTTCCGTGCTTCTTTAGTATAATAATCGGAAGGCTCTCAAGAACTATAATTCAAATGTTTTTATTTGTGGGCCACAAATTGTGGCTTATGATCAATGTTCTCTTGCAGGTCGCTCCCATCGACTCTGCCACTCCCGTCTTCAAGGGAGCCAACTGGTTCGAAAGAGAGGTAAGACTATTTTATTTTAGAACATAGTTGATGGTGCCTAAATGTTATCAGTTGGCTACGTCATGGTGAAATTCACGGTTCATTCGAGAATCTATCCCGAATTTTATTTCAACTCTTCCATTCACTGATTCTAATCTTGCTTTTCTTTGAGGTGTACGATATGTACGGAGTGTGGTTCAACAACCATCCTGATCTTCGTCGTATTCTCACTGACTACGGATTCGAGGGACATCCATTCAGAAAGGACTTCCCTCTATCGGGATACAACGAGGTAAGCATCTATTCGTCTTAGTTAAACGATTGAGTCATTAAGGGTTGAAATAGCGGCGGTTTCAGATTGAAGTTGCGATGAAACATATTCTTCCAGGTTCGCTACGATCCCGAGTTGAAGCGCATCGTGTACGAGCCTAGCGAGCTCGCCCAGGAGTTCAGGTTAGATCATACTTTGCTTATTAAGCTTTTGATGTTTTTGTTGTGAGACTTCAATAAAATTGAATCCCATTCGTAAACCAATCGTAACCCCTTCTCTATGACAGGAAATTCGATCTCGAGTCTCCATGGGAGCAGTTCCCGGCCTTCCGCAACGAGAGCATGTCTGCCGCATATGAGAAGATCGAGTTGAATCCCACCGAGAAGAAGTAGATTGACTACGGTAGAATACGGTAGTTACCGCTCAATATCGATTGATGTAAAGTTTGCCAGTTCAGGATAAAGTTATAGTTACATGAAAGATAATGTGCAATCATCAGCAATAGGATAATAAAAACCAGTATTTATTATGCAGCATGGAACAGGAGTATCACAAAAAAAATATAAAGTTGGAATGTTCAAAGTGTAAAGCGAGTACCACTGAGTCAATACAAATATTATTGCTCTCTCTGAATTACCTTGTTCTAGGAAATAAGGGTACGTAAAGCATCACATGGAATGTTATGACTAGAAGATCATCGATTGATTAACCTACTATCCTACAGTAATCACAGCTTGAATTATCTTCCTAATAAGGAAGATTATCACTTCTTCTGCTTGTCCACAAGGGCAGGCTGCAATCAATTGATCAGTACCGTATCTCCATCTACCGTAATCTCACTGTTACTCCAATGGCAATTCTCTTCTTCTCCTCATCACTAATTGGCGTCTTATCATCACCCTTCGCTCGTCGTAACAATTTTTGCTTCATGAACTGAAAAGGAGACGGAGTTTTTTTCAATATCGAATGCCAAACGTCAGTAATCGATTTCATCGTCATTCATGATACAGTAACAATCAATCACACAATACCGTACCTGTTGCAGTAGAATCCTTCTACTTCTCTGTTTGATGGCGATAGACAGATCGAGCCATGTCCAATTCTTCTCATGATATTCACAAAGAGGGAAATTGAGGGGAAGATTTCGAACGTCTTCGATGTTCTTCTCCTTATTTCCCTTGTATGAAACGAGAATCGGCACCTAAGGAAGAGATTCATTTATAATACACACTTGCTACACTTTCTAATATGTACCTATCGCTGTCATGCATCTACAAAAATTGAGATCGGCAATTTCAGACTAGACTATCGATGTTTCACCAGTTTTACATATACGAACTCATGTGAAACATTTGATAGTCGTTCGTTAATCAGTTCTAAAACTTCTAGATTTACTCTAATCCAAACTAAGCTTGCGGACTCACCTCAGGAATCTTGATGTAGAGGAATAGATTGTTCGAATTAGCCCTTTGTCTCATCTTATCAATATCATCGACAGCAATGGGAATAATTGCACTCGTTGTACGACCAGATGAACGAACCATTGACAGACCGCCAGTTATACGTCTGAACGGAACATGTAATAAGACACTAATTTATGCGTTACATAGATCGCAATGTCTCATCGACGAAATAATTGTTTGTTTTTTTCTGGAGAAAAGTTCATCTTATCGAAGACATCCACCCTACATCCATTTTAGTAATATCCGTGAAGCACACATTTCCCGAGTGCAAGTCGTTAAACATATGGGATTTTAGATAGAGCATATTTATTTTGTCCCCTCGTTCTAACCTGCTCAAACTGAATCTCCTCGCTGGCGCCTTCTCCCTCTCTCCCTCTTCCACGTCGAGATTAGCCTCGCGGATGTGAGCATGACCTGCAAGATGAGGACATCACATGATAAATACATGTGTCTCATTAACCCTTCTTCTCCTCTTATCTTCAGTCTACAGTACATCATGATCTACTTCTATTATATTCCCCTACCTGCACCAACTCATCATCTACCGTACCTTCATTTCTCTCTGGGAAGAAGAATGTCATCATGGCATCGAAGAATTTGAACGTGAACTGAACGACCATCGGAGCAATGTTCACCTGAAATATAATCAGTTATCGATCATTCCCTTCTATCTCATAACTACCGTATCTACCGTACCTCAAAGTGTTCTTTCAGTGCAATTCCTCCCACTGGCGCGAGATCCTTACACAGCACTCGCACTGCAGAGGAACTGCTAGGGTGTCTACAAGAACGTATGCTGTATTCTTAAATCTTCCGTTCCACATCGCCCTTCTCCTCATCAAATAAATGAACAAAAAAAAAAGAATAAAAAATGAATACCTTGAATCTCTATCGAGTGTATCGGGGAATGGAGTATCTCTGAGTAGATTGCTCACTCTCATTGTTCCCAATTCGAATAGATGTTCTCCTCCGTTATCAACTCTCATTGTACGAGCGTATCTGATATTACGCAGTTATCACCATTTTCAACACCCTTCTGATTCGACGTTTCAGCGATTTCACATAACCCATGGTTTCCCCTTGAATTTGATTGTTCTCAGACTTATTCCGGAAAAAAACAACAACAATTCATTTGCAGTTGAAGATGTTACATCACGGCACGTTATGACCGCTCCGGAAAACGCATGACCGCGACGATTCGAAATTTCGCCGCGTCGCTCGCTGACTGCTCCCCTTTTTACTTTCAACGATTTTCATGAAGCATTTAGTTCCTTGCCCAACAATTCTGTATTCGGTCAAAACTGATGGCTATCGATTCTATAATGAGAACTGAATGTTTCCCCAAAGAATCGTCGAAAAAGATTCAAATCGTGAGTAGTTAGAGGCAATAATACACGGAAAGTGGTATAACTTATTTAATAAATTGACAAATTTTAGTTATTTGTGCCGCATTAGCAACATTATCTAGAGGACTACGACACCTGCTAACGGAAAATTGAAGAAAATCCCCAGGGAATTAGAAAAATTAAGCCAACGTCAAAATTTGAAATTTGGGATGTCATGCACAACCTTGTAAAACTTTCACAGATCAGTTCAAATCAACGTAAATGACTCACCAATGAATTCCCCAATGGTCATTTCACAATGTGTGCTAAATAAAAATGTTAAAAATCGTCCAGTTTTCCCGCGAAATTGAAACGAAAGGCGAATTCGTCGTTTTCGTGTTAAGTAACCTTGGCACTCCAAATTTGAATGTAAAAAGCGCGCGAAACCGCTCGCGCGTCGCGGTCTTTTCCGGAGCACTCTGATTCTTTCATAACGAGCCGTGACATACATTCGTGATTCACTAAAGATAAAGATCAATCACATTCCCTCAACTCACAAGAAATTGGTGATATGTAGCTGAGCGATTCCGATCATTCCATCGTGTTCTGTCAACTTCCACGTACAATCTTCGAAGCAAACCTGATATCAACGATAGTGATATCACCAGTTAGTTTCAGGCCACACATTCATTTGATACATCAGCGTTTTGGATATTAACGATACATCTTCGACTTAGAGTGAACACAAATATCTCTAATCCGTCCTTTCTCACCTCGAATTTCCTTACAACGGGCACTTCCTCCTCTTGCTGTCGTAGAGAGACCACTCTATTCTGCAGAACTTGACGTTGCTTGAGCACACTGAATAAGAAGACGTACTTGTGAGTGTTTCAGATAAGATAGGAGTAATATACAGACCCTTACTCATTGATTGTTGCACCTATTCTTGATACATAAAATGAATAATAAAAACGCTGGAAAATATTGCTATCACGCTTATTCCACCCTTATTAGCTACGCAGCTCTATCTGTTCCACTGCATACCTAATCGTAATGGCCATCAACTCTGCGAGATCCAATTGCTTCGTCTTGTACTCTTCCATCTCACGTAGCAGCTGCGACCGTCTGCAAGTGTTCCGTTGCCATACCATGCCTACAATATCTCTTCCCAACTACCGTATCCCAACCGTACCTTTCAACATCTCCTCCCGATTGTGCATTATCCATATGGAATAGCTGTCGTTCGATCGATCTCACCAGACAAACCACCTCACGAAGCTTGTTCTGCAAAGGGGAAAGGTCGTATGTAATTTTTGTTTCAATTGTCGCCTTTCGCATCCTGCGATTTTCTCGTTTCATGCAACTCCTTAAGATATCACTGGTACAAATAATCCAATGGTGATCGAATTTCATTCCCCTAGATACCTAATTTCTGACCTGTTGTGTCTCGATGCTCTTCGTCATATCCTCCATACTCTGCTGACGACATTCGAAGAGTCTGAATAGAGATCAAAGATCAAAACTACTTCCGAGATAAATACAAATCCTCTAATTGTAATATATTATTTTTTTCAAGCCCAACGCAATACACTACGACTACATGGTAACATCCATCTTGGTAATGACCATCCATCACAACCTCTAATCACCTTCTATTTCTCTTCTCTGCATTTTCCTTCATTCTTGGATCGACGAAAAGAACCAATTGATTGACGACGTCCACGGCGAGAGAATACTGCTCGGAGTTTGTCGACGCCTGAGCGATCGATCGATATGCCGTTACCGTATCCCTCCATATACCGTACCTCTAGCATATTGTGCTTTAGCGTGATGCAATCCACAGCCAGCTCCTCTTCCATCTCTTCGTTTTCCTCTGTCGATTCCTAAAGGGCCGGGATACCGTATTCTACCGTAAACGTTGCCATCTACAGTACTCCTACCGTACCTCAACAGCCTTTTCCTCTTCGTCATCCAATTTCTCGGAGAAGGAAACCCAGTAGATTTGACAGGAACAACGAGAGACGATGCGCTGAAAAATGTGAATTTTTTATTCAAATCATTTAAGGGAAGACGATCTCAATCTATCTTGGATCAGTAATCATCTATTGCAGCGGCAGCAAATCACCAGGGCGAATAATTGCTGGAATTTGTCAACTGTAAAAAGCAAGCCAAATTTAATAGATTTTTCGAACGATTGAGACGAAACAATTTTTTTTATTTCTTTTGTTTTTTATTTCTCTATTTTGGTTTTCAATAGCCTGTATTCACCGGGTATCTTTTACCATCCCAACAACGCCCCCCTCACCTGTAATTGTCTTCCATTAGCAGTCTTGACCATTCCTCCCACTGCTTCTCCCGCTCCCATCAATGCATTCACACGATCTCCATTGTGAGCTGCAAGAAATACCATTTATTTTGAAAAAAAACTTTTCAACTTTTCTAACAACTTTTCTTGCTGATTCATGTTTCAAGCTCAATAGTTATGATCGTGTTTCGTGGATAAAATTGATATCGGATCAAAACCCCCAACCCCATTCCCCTATTCCATAATCCCATCTTGAATCAACTAATACATCCTGATCTCGATCAGGTTGTCTTCCCGCATCTAACGAGGAGCCCTTGTGTCTATCAGTACTATCATTGGGAAAAGAGTTTTTTTTTTCAAAATACAAGTATCACAATGCAGAACAGGTCAATTTCATTAGAATACCAATAACCTCAACGAATAAACAATAATCTGCACAAACCTTCTCCAGCCCATTTATCCTCGATTTCTTCCCTCGTCAACCAACTTCTCTCTTCGTCTTCCCATGCAGAACGAGAGATCGGAGCGAAGTACTGTAATCATCAATGAATCAATATCATTTCTGCAGTCGTTATCACATCTCCATACGCGCGTGATCATTGTTTATTCCCGTGTACAATCATGATTCCCTCCCCTCTACAATTATCATACTGCTCTAATCACGTTACCCTCATTTGATATTTTGGTTTCTCTTCTTCTATCGTATCTCGTTCATTCCGGGTGTGTCTATTTAGGTATTATCTCTACCTCCTCCCCTCCTCTCTTCTCTCTCCGTCCCCTCCTTCCACTCTTCACGTCACACACACACTACCACGAGATCATTCCTCTATTCGCTCCCCTATAGCTTAGACCATTCCCTGTTCGGCTAACCGTCTCCTCTCTTCCCTTCTTCTCCTCTTCTCTTTCTCACGAGAGGGGAGTGTTCCCTTATCCATCCATCGTATAAATACCCTAGTAGAAAGGATAGCCAACCCCTTTTCCGCTCCAAACTGCTTGGCCCAAAATGTCATCCCTTTTCCTGCTGATTTCCGCCTTTTTGGCGCTGACCACTGCACAGTATTACGGTGATTACTATGGTGGATATGGAGGGTATGGAGGTGGATATCCAGCTTATGGAGGATATGGAGACGGTAAGCATCTACATCATCACTTGCAACAATTACCGTAATCGTTTCAGGATATGGAGGCGGCTACAGTTATTACCCTCAGTGAGTTTCGAGTTTCGCTTATATTTCATACAAGCTCTAGAATGCCAATTTGTGATTTTTTCCACTTGTCTGATGCAATTAACAAATTTGAGGTACAACTATGGATACAGCTACGACCCTTACTCATACAACACTGGTACGTATTTCTATCTTCGAGTGTGCCCTTTCAAATCTCACGCGAGCGAATTTCTTTTCTGACCATTCCTTGATAAGTCACATCTCTTAGTGTCTGTCTGTCTGTTTGTCTGTCTGTCTGTCTGTCTGTGTGTAACGTCTGTCACGCTTTCGTTTTTTACCCATAACTCGGCTCAAACTGATCGTACACGTCTATCTCCGGTACCATTGGACTCCGCATGGACAGGCAAACTTTTTGCAAAAAAAATTTCGTCATCATTACGTAATATGACGAAATTCACCTCTGCACCGTTTTTTGCGTTTTTTTCGCTGGGTACTCAACCAATGCGGGCGTGCAATATACCAAACGACTTGTCATGAAGTGCACTTTCACTTTTCACATGAAGTTCGTCATCATTACGTAATATGACGCAATCCTTAGGCAATAACTCGTTTTTCGCGTGTAACTCAGCGCAAAAGCGTCCAATCGAGGCGAACTTAGGCTCAAACGAACCAGCAAGTGTATCGCCACTAAATTTAGAATGAATTTCATCATCATTACGTAATATGACGCAATCCTTAGGCAATAACTCGTTTTTCGCGTGTAACTCAGCGCAAAAGCGACCAATCGAGGCGAACTTAGGCTCAAACGAACCAGCAAGTGTAGCGCCACTAAATTTAGAATGAATTTCATCATCCTTACGAAATATGACGTAATCCTTAGGCAATAACTCGTTTTTCGCGTGTAACTCAGCGCAAAAGCGACCAATCGAGGCGAACTTAGGCTCAAACGAACCGGAAAGTGTAGCGCCACTAAATTTTGAATGAATTTCATCATCCTTACGAAATATGACGTTATCCTTAGGCAATAACTCGTTTTTCGGGATGATGTTTTCCTTAATGTTTTTTTTTGTTTTTCAGAATATTCTATACTATTCTATATCAATGTTTTAAATACGTAACCCGGCGACGCGAAGCACTCGCAGACGACTATCACAACCCGGCGACGCACTTTCCTGCGAGCGAAGCGAGCCTGCGAGTCCCTGGCGGAAGGCCCCACGAGCCTTTCGCGAAGGACGATGCCAACTCGGTCCGCGACTGTGAATATTCTATACTATTCTATATCAATGTTTTAAATACATAACCCGGCGACGCGAAGCACTCGCAGACGACTATCACAACCCGGCGACACACGCTCCTACGAGCGAAGCGAGTCTGCGAGTCGCTGTCGGAAGGCTCGTGGGGCCGAGGGCAAGCCGAAAAAAGATGGGATGGGGCCACGAAGTGGCCCCATCCCATCTTTTTTCGGATTGCCCTCGGCCTCATGAGCCTTCCGACAGCGACGATGCCAACTGGGTCGGACCCGGCGACACCTAGCCAGCGTAGCTGGCTAGTTAACCTTGACTCTCGACCAAAGGAGAACTTTTTGTTTCAATCACTTTTCTCTCTGCAGGATACTACAACAGTGGCTATGGATACAACAACTACGGATACAATAACTATCAGTGCTACGGTAAGAGTTTTTCTTACTTCTTGTACATCAATAGCCGTCTATCATGTTAAAAACAAAAAAAAAATGTGTACCTCTTTTTCCCATCTTAATTCCGAATTCCCAATATCCTTGAAGGTCTAATCCACTGCTTGCGAGTGAATCGACATCGTCGAATTCTCGCCAGATTGGGATATCCCACAAGGAAGTGAACGATATTCTACTCATTACGTAGCCCCGATTCACCCCACCCATTATTGCACATATGAAGGTCTCAGCGTCTTGCTTTTCACGAATAAAATGGTTACGTATCAAACTAATATGGTCAACAGCAATCTGAATAAGTAAATGTATTGGTACCTGCATTCCATTTAGCATTGCTGACCAACTCTTCTTACTCAGCAACTGAGCACTTCTCCACACTGAGCGATGTACCTGAAATGAGATTCGATATAAAAAAAGGCATTTTATGTTTTGGATAGGAAGGTGAAATAAATCGATGTAGTATTCGGGGTTATGTATATATTGCTACAGTGAAACACAGACACACAAAGTGCGCTGATACCAAATTTATCTGATCTCCAACATTTCAGTCAGCCTCCAGCTGGTATTCAATATAATACACTCTAATTGTAAGCTTCGAATCACCGCGCAGTCCTGTTCCTCTTATTTTTGCAGACAAAAATATACACATGTTCTCCCTATCTCACCTTCTGACTGAGTGTCGCTCTACTCGCTGCCACAAGGACGAATTTCCCCGCGTCTCCACTTAACATCATCTGACTGTTCACGAGTTCGACTGCAAAGAAGAAGGAGATCAACCATCAATAACAACCGCATGTATCAAAATTAAAAGAAAGTTATTTGCGTGAATTAGATCCTGGAGTTTTCAGATTTCATAGACCAATGATAGGACAGGAGAAAAACGTATTCTTGATTATTTCTCTGAACCTTTGTAAACAATTTCTTACAGTTAGTCAATTGAGAGTTGATATTTCGTATGTGGAAAAAGATGAATAAAACATAAACTAACTGTGCCAATTGATAGCCGTGACGTCATCACTGGTCGCCTGTGATATTCCCTGAAGGGAATCAGATGGAAGCTCAGCTGAGTGCTCACAATGAGCAACCTGTAAGAGAATGGTTTCAGAGAAATTTAAATAACTCATAAGAGTTTGCACATCATCTGATGGTATCGCTCTAACCAACGCCATTTTCCATATTTACTTTAATAATTGTCCGATTGAAAGAGTACTCACTATGTGACTCGCTGTTTCACACATCACTCGTATACCCTCTATCCAAAAGACCTTCGATATTTCCTTCGAATCAGTTCTCAATCCCCCCCCCCTCACCTTCTTAGTATCAGCTTCCTCAATCAATCTCTCCAATAGATCAGCCGGTTGTTCGCCCGTCGTCTCGTCTCCGTCCTCTTCCCATCGATCTGAACAATTCACACTAAGATGCCGTCAATTTATTCTTTTCCCATCGAGCTACACTCAAAACATCATTCTTCACCTTTTTACATAGAATTAAGAAAGATGAAACGAAAATATTTTCAAAATGTTGCTATGTGGTTTTCGGTATCACGAGTATTGCTTAAACTCTCTGTTTCCCTGGTCACTCAATTCAGCTAGCGTCACTGACCAAAAAGAAACCCCTGACCTCTCTCTCTGGCCGAATCCCTTCCATCCTTCCTCCGTCGTTGCTCGTAGTGCTTACGCTCCTCACTCGCAGCCTGTGAAGGAATTGATCTTTGATCTTTGCAACAATACCTAACTCAAAGCTACAATTCTTGCTCTACACCTACTCGATTAGAACAATCATCATTCAAAATTCGAAGGAATACTAATACTACTGAGTCATCAATAATATTTCACCTCCAATATGGCAGACAGATGCTGTCCGAGCATACTTCGAAGGAGCGCCGCTCGACGTGTCCCTGCAATAGGAGATAAGAATTCAAAGATCAACTTCGGCTCTTCCAAAGATCAAAGATCACTCACCCTCCAGTATGACTAGACACACATCTCGCTGTGCGGCAGTCCACGCAAGGCGCAACTCGTGCACTGCAAAAACCGAAATCAAGTGTCTTCAGACTACGGTACAACCGATCAATACTATTAATTTCTTACCAGTGACTCTTTTCTGTGCTGCACCCGCTCCTCCTCCCTTCTCACTGGTATGGACAACTCGTGAGAAAGAGAGAAGAGGACGAGGAGGAATGGACGTGCGGGCTGATCCCGGAGAGGGAGGAGCATCTACTCCCAATACGTGCACCTGATATCAAGCAGGATGATTCATAGAAAGCAATGAGACATTGACAATAATCGCATTCCCCAACTTTCATCAATTAGTTGAAACCAGAAACTTACGGTTCAAAATCATTAAAAAAATAAGGTTTTTAGTTTTTCCATGATAGCTGAGGGCTCAAGTGGAATCTCAACAATGATTCTTAGAAAAAAACGACAAATTGTAATCCTCTTTCCCTCTCAAAATCAACTGAATTCACCTGTGTCTCTCCCAGTGCAGCAGATATATGCTCGACTGTCCAACGGAATTGAGGACGACGACGAAGTTTCTGTAATCAAATCGTGACATCATAATTAAGGTATCGGAACAACTACCGTATCCAACCCCTCTCCCTTCTACCGTAATCCTCACATCATCGATCGATAGTTGTGCACTCTGAACGAGGGATGAGACAAGTTCCACTTGATCGCATGTTAGACGAAGACCCTGAGTTCATTAATTAGTTTTCAACCACTTCAACGAAGGAAACAACTGCACGATGGAGTGCTGCGGCTACTCCGGTCCATCCTTCGATTGCTCCTCTTGATGGGGCGACAAGCGCCCGGTGCACAACCACACTGCGGTGTGTGGCGGCTACTCCGGTCCATCCTTCGATTGCTCCTCTTGATGGGGCGACAAGCGCCCGGTGCACAACCACACTGCGGTGTGTGGCGGCTACTCCGGTCCATCCTTCGATTGCTCCTCTTGATGGGGCGACAAGCGCCCGGTGCACAACCACACTGCGGTGTGTGGCGGCTACTCCGGTCCATCCTTCGATTGCTCCTCTTGATGGGGCGACAAGCGCCCGGTGCACAACCACACTGCGGTGTGTAGCGGCTACTCCGGTCCATCCTTCGATTGCTCCTCTTGATGGGGCGACAAGCGCCCGGTGCACAACCACACTGCGGTGTGTGGCGGCTACTCCGGTCCATCCTTCGATTGCTCCTCTTGATGGGGCGACAAGCGCCCGGTGCACAACCACACTGCGGTGTGTGGCGGCTACTCCGGTCCATCCTTCGATTGCTCCTCTTGATGGGGCGACAAGCGCCCGGTGCACAACCACACTGCGGGGTGTGGCGGCTACTCCAGTCCATCCTTCGATTGCTCCTCTTGATGGGGCGACAAGCGCCCGGTGCACAACCACACTGCGGTGTGTGGCGGCTACTCCGGTCCATCCTTCGATTGCTCCTCTTGATGGGGCGACAAGCGCCCGGTGCACAACCACACTGCGGTGTGTGGCGGCTACTTCGGTCCATCCTTCGATTGCTCCTCTTGATGGGGCGACAAGCGCCCGGTGCACAACCACACTGCGGTGTGTGGCGGCTACTCCGGTCCATCCTTCGATTGCTCCTCTTGATGGGGCGACAAGCGCCCGGTGCACAACCACACTGCGGTGTGTGGCGGCTGCTCCGGTCCATCCTTCGATTGCTCCTCTTGATGGGGCGACAAGCGCCCGGTGCACAACCACACTGCGGTGTGTGGCGGCTACTCCGGTCCATCCTTCGATTGCTCCTCTTGATGGGGCGACAAGCGCCCGGTGCACAACCACACTGCGGTGTGTGGCGGCTACTCCGGTCCATCCTTCGATTGCTCCTCTTGATGGGGCGACAAGCGCCCGGTGCACAACCACACTGCGGTGTGTGGCGGCTACTCCGGTCCATCCTTCGATTGCTCCTCTTGATGGGGCGACAAGCGCCCGGTGCACAACCACACTGCGGTGT
Organism: Pristionchus exspectatus; assembly: GCA_911812115.1. Lineage (NCBI taxonomy): Eukaryota > Metazoa > Nematoda > Chromadorea > Rhabditida > Neodiplogasteridae > Pristionchus > Pristionchus exspectatus. The sequence goes on along the minus strand of OU461585.1, from coordinate 14,388,180 downwards.
GTGGCGGCTACTCCGGTCCATCCTTCGATTGCTCCTCTTGATGGGGCGACAAGCGCCCGGTGCACAACCACACTGCGGTGTGTAGCGGCTACTCCGGTCCATCCTTCGATTGCTCCTCTTGATGGGGCGACAAGCGCCCGGTGCACAACCACACTGCGGTGTGTGGCGGCTACTCCGGTCCATCCTTCGATTGCTCCTCTTGATGGGGCGACAAGCGCCCGGTGCACAACCACACTGCGGTGTGTGGCGGCTACTCCGGTCCATCCTTCGATTGCTCCTCTTGATGGGGCGACAAGCGCCCGGTGCACAACCACACTGCGGGGTGTGGCGGCTACTCCAGTCCATCCTTCGATTGCTCCTCTTGATGGGGCGACAAGCGCCCGGTGCACAACCACACTGCGGTGTGTGGCGGCTACTCCGGTCCATCCTTCGATTGCTCCTCTTGATGGGGCGACAAGCGCCCGGTGCACAACCACACTGCGGTGTGTGGCGGCTACTTCGGTCCATCCTTCGATTGCTCCTCTTGATGGGGCGACAAGCGCCCGGTGCACAACCACACTGCGGTGTGTGGCGGCTACTCCGGTCCATCCTTCGATTGCTCCTCTTGATGGGGCGACAAGCGCCCGGTGCACAACCACACTGCGGTGTGTGGCGGCTGCTCCGGTCCATCCTTCGATTGCTCCTCTTGATGGGGCGACAAGCGCCCGGTGCACAACCACACTGCGGTGTGTGGCGGCTACTCCGGTCCATCCTTCGATTGCTCCTCTTGATGGGGCGACAAGCGCCCGGTGCACAACCACACTGCGGTGTGTGGCGGCTGCTCCGGTCCATCCTTCGATTGCTCCTCTTGATGGGGCGACAAGCGCCCGGTGCACAACCACACTGCGGTGTGTGGCGGCTACTCCGGTCCATCCTTCGATTGCTCCTCTTGATGGGGCGACAAGCGCCCGGTGCACAACCACACTGCGGTGTGTGGCGGCTGCTCCGGTCCATCCTTCGATTGCTCCTCTTGATGGGGCGACAAGCGCCCGGTGCACAACCACACTGCGGTGTGTGGCGGCTGCTCCGGTCCATCCTTCGATTGCTCCTCTTGATGGGGCGACAAGCGCCCGGTGCACAACCACACTGCGGTGTGTGGCGGCTACTCCGGTCCATCCTTCGATTGCTCCTCTTGATGGGGCGACAAGCGCCCGGTGCACAACCACACTGCGGTGTGTGGCGGCTGCTCCGGTCCATCCTTCGATTGCTCCTCTTGATGGGGCGACAAGCGCCCGGTGCACAACCACACTGCGGTGTGTGGCGGCTACTCCGGTCCATCCTTCGATTGCTCCTCTTGATGGGGCGACAAGCGCCCGGTGCACAACCACACTGCGGGGTGTGGCGGCTACTCCAGTCCATCCTTCGATTGCTCCTCTTGATGGGGCGACAAGCGCCCGGTGCACAACCACACTGCGGTGTGTGGCGGCTACTCCGGTCCATCCTTCGATTGCTCCTCTTGATGGGGCGACAAGCGCCCGGTGCACAACCACACTGCGGTGTGTGGCGGCTACTTCGGTCCATCCTTCGATTGCTCCTCTTGATGGGGCGACAAGCGCCCGGTGCACAACCACACTGCGGTGTGTGGCGGCTACTCCGGTCCATCCTTCGATTGCTCCTCTTGATGGGGCGACAAGCGCCCGGTGCACAACCACACTGCGGTGTGTGGCGGCTGCTCCGGTCCATCCTTCGATTGCTCCTCTTGATGGGGCGACAAGCGCCCGGTGCACAACCACACTGCGGTGTGTGGCGGCTACTCCGGTCCATCCTTCGATTGCTCCTCTTGATGGGGCGACAAGCGCCCGGTGCACAACCACACTGCGGTGTGTGGCGGCTGCTCCGGTCCATCCTTCGATTGCTCCTCTTGATGGGGCGACAAGCGCCCGGTGCACAACCACACTGCGGTGTGTGGCGGTTACTCCGGTCCATCCTTCGATTGCTCCTCTTGATGGGGCGACAAGCGCCCGGTGCACAACCACACTGCGGTGTGTGGCGGCTGCTCCGGTCCATCCTTCGATTGTTCATCTACGTGGGCTGGTGTACTCCGAAGTTTTTCGCAGCCAAGTTCTAAAGGGAAATTCAGGCGCGTAGCCGATAAAAAAATATTCTCAATTTTCTTTTTTTTTATATTCTCAACCTATTCTCTTTCAAACCTGCGATGACGACTGTGACATGAAGTAAGTGATGTCGAAGAGGGGCAATTTGATGGAGACGTGCACGTTACTGCAATCAGAAAATAGATACCATAATCCTCCCCTGATACCGTACTCAATCAATCGATAAGGGACTAACCGGAAGTGCTTGCTCAATTGTTTCTTGCTAATGGGAGGAACTCCGAATACGGGTCCTCGTCGAGTATTCCCATTCGTACGAGAGATCGTCTTCTGTTACATATTCTAGTCATTTTCGGTAGCTTTCAGAATTGATTTGTTATTGAAATACTAAAAGGATTCACAACGAAAGCAAATTTACGCTTAAGACTACATGTGATTGCTGCAACCAGAAAGATGATGGTCATCAAGAAATTAATGAGATGACTCAATATTCAAAGTTCGTTGAAATAATTATCATTTTTTCTTCGATTAAATAGTACCGTGGAGACCATCAATCTCCATCGAGCACGCTTACTAATCATTACTAGTTGTTACCCAATTCCACCAATCATCTCTATTTACCAACTTTACAAACAATTATATACGAATTTGCGACATTTCCCCTCTACTTTCCCCCGAATAAGAAAAGATAACCCACTAACCAGTAGTAGATCTAGACATCGTATGCAGTTAGCATACATGAGTATACTTGGTTTGCCTCTTCCTCCTCTTTCTTCATCTGCATGAACTCCCAATGAGAGATTGACGTGAACGGAGAGGGAACGAAAGGCACGATATGAATCGTGATCCTGAATTACCAATTGAATTAATGGAACGAGTTGTCACTTCCATCATACAGTGCTTTTAGAAACTAGGGAAGTTGCAGTTTCATATTGTCAATGTAACGGAAAACTTCGATTGAACCTCGGTACTGCATAAGAATTGCTCGAAGAAAATAATAAAAGCCAATCCGAAATTAGGAAAGTTGTAGTTTCGCAGTATCTATGTAATGGAAATTTTTATTGCATTTCAGTGCAGTCGTGAAATCATTTGTTCTAACCCACAGATATGTCTCCCCTCCCCTTCCTCCTCCTCACCGTTGACAGATGGGGCAATTTATCAGCAGTGCACAATTCAACTGCATGGTGATCGTACGGTTGACCGAGACAATTCCATGCCATCTCAATCCTGTAATAGAAAAAGATTGAGAAGTACCTCCCATGACTTATGTGTTTCACACCCAGAACATATCGCTGTGTATGATCTCACTACAATTCGTTCCAAACTCAAGATTCCAACAAAACATTTGAAGAGGAATTGGAACTAATCGAACCAGTGTGAACAAAGTTTCTGGGATTGTCAACCTTCGAAATTACATTAGTGAATCAATAGCAAGAATTCTCCCAATCATCAAACTATAAATCATAATCGCTCACAAACCCACCGATTTTCTGTTTTATCACTCAAATGAAAAAAACGATACCTCAGATTGACCCTTGGAAGGTACAGTAATCGCGAGTCGTCGTAGCGAGAGGCCGTCCGCAAGAAGACTTCCAGTACTGATCGAGTGCACATCTCACCTAGAATACCATACCGTAATCTCTTGTCTACCGTATCCCATAGATATCACTCTAATCAATACCGTACCTTGTCCCCAATCGAGTCCCCAGTCGGTCCAAACCCATTCGAGAGTCTCCGATGTGTTATATGGATCGAGTGAAGCGAGCATATTGGTCACAAACTTCTGACTCAACCAGAGAAGACGACCGTGCATTAGAAATCTGCAAGGGAGAAGAGAGATGACGAAGTTGTAAATTGATTTTCTATACTCGATCGCCATGTATAATCATGAACCCAAGTGCGACTGAGACTTATCAATTTACTGAAACGTAAGATCCGCAAGGTGCACCATTTCGACCGCATCATGTCGTAATCGCGAAAAATTATGCTACGCGTCTTGATACGCACAAGGATAACTCAAATTCGTTAAACTCTCGATCTTCAATAGTTCGTACCTCATCTTATCCCAGAACGGAAGGAGTGGAGAGGGATCTCTGCTTGGTTTACTGATGTTATTCCATTGAAGGGACATCATAGCAAGGGCCGGCTCCCAGCAAGGACCGTAATTAAGCGTCATCGAGTCCGATTCTGAAGTACATCGGCATATTATTTTTATTTACAGTCAAAGCCAGGATGAAATTGCAAAGAGACAACAACTCCCAAGTGGTATCGCAACATAAGCTCAAAGTCACCTTGTTTGAATTTATTTCCAAATTCTCAAAAGGCCCCTCAACCAAATCTCTCTTGATTCCTGACTCAATAGCTAACACTTCACCATTTTAACTAATCAGTAGATTACCCAAATGTACACAATACTCCTATCGTACTCACCTGCTTGTAGATCGTAGAACAACTTGAGGGGTGAGATGTTTCGATTGACAGCCAACGTTGTCCATGGAGGAGGAAGGGGCACCTTCTGCTCACTACAACACACGAATCATCCATCAATCAATCAATAGCTACCGTAATCCTATCGTACTCCCTCTTTACCGTAAACTCCTTCCTCCGGCCGACAGTCGCTCCGCAGCCACTACCGTACCGAACAAGTGCAGGTTTTGCGCGAGACTGAAACGAATTAATCGATAACGGTATAAGCTACAGTAACCGTACCCGTAGGGAAGAGGATAGTCCCTTAATCGGACGATCCATTCATCCATTGAAATGTGTACACTTCGTCCCCACATCGTAGTGAATTCGACTGAGGGAGAGGGAGGAGGACTGAAGGTACGGTAGATTATCGATTGATTATAATCCAGCGTTTCAGTATCACTCAAACCAGTTCTCGATCTCACTACAGTATCCGCAGACTACAGTAACTCACGCGGCGGTATCGATTTCCGTGATGAGTGCAATACATTGCTCGTCCCTTCGCATACTCTCGTCCGCCAGTGCACTGCAATACGAAGATGTTCAGGCAGTCAATCTAATTGTTTCCATCTTCAATCGGGAATACGCATATTGGCTTATTCAAGCTTGTTCTTTATTCTCTTCAATAAATTTTTCATACAATTTCCTTTTCAAAAAAAAAACTATATTTTCACCAATTTTTATTTTATTAACTCACCGTAACTCAATCTTGGTCCAAGTGGAACAAACAAGTGGGGTTTCATTCTCTCCCAATTGAGCGTGTCTCGAGATGTAGATGTCAGCATTCTTCGCGAGAAGATTCGCGTACAATTCATCGATCTTCGCCTCTGAAATGACATAATACAATCGCAGAAATAGATTTTCATCTGCAGTGTGGCAGTCTCATTGTCAACAAATCTCTTGAGAGTTCAACATACGAGAGAAGAGGGGAACACTCTTTATATGTGCAGCGATGTGATCGGCAAGCATCTGTCGCCGTCTCTCGCACTCGAAAACCTACAAAATTAAACTTAAATTAGTTCAAATGGCTAAAATTGTAGAAAAGGAAACCCATTCCGTTAGCGAAAAATCGGGCAAAACGTTTGATCTCGGGCGGGCTCGAACCGCCGGCCTTCTGTGTGTTAGACAGATGTGATAACCACTACACCACGAGATCGATGGGAGACAGGGAACTAGCGCGCGCTCTACTCTCTGCACTGGGGAGAGTGTAAACAACGAAAGAGATGGAGAATTTCATCCTTTTTCTCTGGCGCATTTTGCCAATGCTCTCTCCCAGGGTCATTTCCCCTCCCTCCCTTCCCTCACCTCATCCTCCTTCAATTCATGATTACTCTGCAGTTTTCTCTCAAATGGATCATCTTCCATCTCCAGAATGGCCTCCTGCAATCGATACACCCTGATGGATACCGTACCCCATTCTACCGTACCTGTATCAATACGTGCAAATCAGCTGCGAGTGACGGATCCGCCGGTCGTCCCGCTCTCTTTCCGCCCATAATCTTCACCCATTTGATCACTGTTACGAACTGAAATGAACGTGATCACACTCCATAGTCCAAAGATCAAAGATCAATTTACTCACCTCATCAAAGGCGGCAGCCCAATTGAAGGCGAATGGAACGAAGAAGTGAAGACGTTCCGCCGTCCACGACCATACCTTCAATCAATCGATAATCTTCCTGACTACCGTATCCTCCTCAATCAATCGATCTACCGTATACCTTATTACTCTTCGTTTCGAGACCTTCGGTGGTCGCCCGTAGACTGTCCATGTACGCATCGTGTAGACGGCGTGCGATGCATACATCCTAATATCGATCGATCAATATTTTTCCTACCGTACTCCCTCCACTTACCGTAACCGTCAACCATCGTACTCCATCGAATTCGACGTTGAGAGAGGGCGAGAGTACGGTAACCTCACGATGCGTAGTCACCTCCACTTGCACTACGGGCGCGTACCACGACATACTGGAAGATCAAACTATAAACTACAAAGATCAAAGATCAAACTACATACACATGGTAGTCGGCCAATTCCAGGTCGATCTGTACATCTCCATCAGCAGCGATGGCCAATCTCATTGGAGTGGAGGGAGGAAGGGATTTGTCCATGGAGGAACGAGAACGAAGAGAGGAGAGAAGACTGCAATCGAAGCATGCACTCTTTGGTTTCAACTTATATGCTTATTTATTTGTGGCACTGGTTTCACCAATACATTGCATATTTCAATTAGCATCTAAAAAGTGTAATCTCACTAACCCAATGGTAGTCCTCATCACATGCAATCCTATCGCGTGTAGTAGTGGAGACCACGCGAGATATGCAGACGAATCGATCTAGAATTGAATTGATAACCCAGAGAAAGAAATGATTAATCCCACTCTTCGATACCACCTTTGATAGCTGTGTGAAACATCAACCAATCGAAAATATCTTCCGCATTATTTCAAACATCAACTTACTCACCTCAATACTCGCTTCTTTGCCCTTCTTCAGCGTGATTTCGATCAAAGGAATCGCTGCATTCTGGAAGAAATTTTCCTTGTTACAACGACGTAGCAAAAGATGAATTCGGAGAATGAAATTTCAAATCGTTTGCAATGAATTCAGAAAATTACCAAATATATTACCAAGATATATCCTGGTTTCAACTTTCCAAGAAGTTTTATGTTCCGTGAATGCATCCTGTTCATGATGCAACTCAATTGAACAATATTTCGAAGCAATACATCCCAATACTACATATACATATTAGCGAACATTCCAATTTATTTAGACAGAGAATAATCTCCAATCCTCTCACCAATGCCAATCTCCTCCTCTCGAAATGGGCTGCCCTTATCTGTCTCCACATATCTTCTGCCTCTTTCTGCTTCCACGTTCTGCAAATGATCAGTGTGACACACGAACTAAGAATACAATGTCTACAGTACCCCATATCCTACCGTAACCCGTCTACCGTACTTGTACTCTCTCCTCATTTCCATCCAATCACTCAGTTTCATCTTGGTCGAAGTGAGAACTTCATCGAGACGGAGACCAGAGGGGAAACGGGCACCTGAAGGGAACCAGTCAGTTTACAGTTTCTGAGAGATCACATAGATTATGCTTATTTAGAAGCCCAATGCGATGTCAGCAAGTATTGGATCTATCACAAGTACAACTTTTCTGAACATAACGTTCCACGCCCGTACCTTTTCAGTTTCACGTATACGATATGATCCATAATCTGTGGGAAAGGATTATGAATGAATCAACGGACATTTAGAAACAAAAATATTGAATTAATCAGCTGACCAGTGACAATTCTCGTCTCTTTGCCCACTACATTCCACTCATCGCCGTCTCCACGAATCGTCAACTACAATGATACCGTACTACCGTATTCACGTCTCTCATCGATATCTCTACCGTAACCCTTCATCTACCGTACCTCTAACACAGCGATACAAGCCATACTCGCTTCCCTTGCAGTGGCAACAATCGTCGCTCGTCGAAGGGTCGCCTCCACTGAGAGACCATCTGAGAGAGATATGGCAAAAATTTTCATCCATCGAATCATATATTACGTATTCGGAAATTTTAAATATACACTCAAACGAAAGAATTGACTAACAGAAACAGCACTTGTTCGAGTATCATCTACTCCCGAAACACGAATCTGTCAACTTTTCACCCTTTCCGAATTTTAATTCGCATGGATGATAGTCCATTTTCGCTAACCTCTGTTCTCCGCAGTCTCTTTGCTCTCTCCCCTTGCATCTCCTTGCATTCTCTTCATCAATTGTTGTAATTGTTGAAGGAAGTCTTCACTCCATTCCATCTTGGCATCATCTGCAGCAATGAGAAGAGAACGACGACCGGATGGAGGATGAGACAGCTGGAGAGAGGGAATGAATGAAAAATCATTGAGTCACGGACCCGGTGAATTCAAGTTACACGATCAAATAATAACCAACTGCAATTGCACTTGTACAATTCCCCCCCCCCCTGCACATTCGAGTCTCACAATCAGAAAGAACAGAAACCGCTAGCACGTAAATGTAGAACAATGAGCGGATCATTTCCTTTTGAAACGCCAATCTTCCTTCTCACCCTCACATACCTCAAGAATGGCCGTTCCAATGGACAATACTTCTCCCCATTCATGCACTCCCTTCGATGGAATTCGACCCGCTCGAGTCACCCATACTTCGTCGAAAGCTATCTGAAAAGAGAACGAAAGGACTAGACAATATAATTATCATTATTCTCCAGGAAAAATTCTATTAATCATCTCAAATCCTACATCACATACTTACAACAAGAGAATGCAACCACGATTCACCTATCAGCCAAACACAGATTAAAGAAGGCGTAAACTCCAATTTCAGGGAAGCAGTTCCCCTGTGCAATCAGGGGAAAGTACGGTGGGGAGAAGAGGGTGAGAGTGACAGACGCGAGTTTTTCGCTTCTCTCCTGTCTCTTCCCATCTCCTCTGCGTCTTGACCTAGACCCCTTCCCTTTGCACCGCGCATCTTGATTTTGCCTGTGCCCTGTAGAAACTTTGCGCGCGTGTAACTTGGTTCAAAGTTGAGCTAACGAGTTATAATTTTGAATTCGGAATGTGGTTTACGGAAACTATCGACCTATGACGTCAGATATCCCCCGAAAATATTGAGTTTACGCCTTCTTTAAAAATGCAAAATCATTCATCCTCTAGATTTTCGAAAAAGATTAATGATCACTTCTCTCACCTCGGTGCTCAATTGATTCTTCGTAAGAGTGATCAATTTGGCCACAGCCATCCATTCCCTTCCATCCAATCCAATGAGAGTACAATCGAGATGAGTGACATCCACAAGGAGAGAAAGGGAGAAGGAGGGAAGGGCAGAGAAAGTGGAAACAGGGAGGGAACTGAATCAGACATTTTCACACCTACTCAATCGCCAGAAAGGGTTCAAGACAAAGATCATCGTCTTGATCTCTAATAATATCCTCGTCAATCGAATTTCGAACAAAAATAGGTCACTTTGGACTGTCATCATCATATCCAACTGAGTCAGACATTTTCCACACGTAATCAATTACGGTTTCAGAGAGGAATCAAGACAAAGATCATGCCCTTGATCGCTAATAGTAGCCTCGAGAATCAAACAGCAAAATAATATTCCTCACTTGGATCTATCATCATCATATCCATTCTCTTCTTTCCTCCTTCCTTTCCTCATCTTCATCAATCTTCCTACATGGGATTGCCATTGGAGAACATCCGGCACACTGCATACAACCGTCGCCCCCGCTGCAAAAAAACGGTATAAACTATTTTGTTTTTAGTGCAGAAATATACCTACAACTCATTAGCGAATACTCAGCGACTTTTATAATATGAATGGTAACACCTTATCATATCACCTAAACCTCTTATTACTTTAATAGTATGTGAAATCCCAAGATAACCAATGAATTATTTTTCTCGCAATCGCTTCCCCACCGGAATTGTATTTTCAAGGGATTTTAGCTTTAGTCACCTAACTGAAACATGCAACTCACCAGTGGCCACACTCGCTTCCAATCTTCTCGGTTGCTGCGCAGGAGATGTTGCAGCTTCAGTCGGCGGCAGCTACAATTCCAATTACACTTTGACCAATTACAACGGTGTTTCACGGATCGTTCATACCCAGTGCAATTTGACGATTTCAATATATCTCGAACTGGATATCTACACACTAATGAATACCTACCGTACCTTGAGATCTACCGTAATGGCCGCCGATCTGACAGCGGTCTTCCTTCCCGTCTCTACAACAGCCGCATCGATCACTTGCAGTCTACAGTTTCCTCCCTTCCTCGTCAATTGAGTCGATCCCGTGGTTAGGGAGAGACCGCGACTGAAATTATGAGATTGAAGATAGAGAACTAGGTGATATCATGTATCAGAGGGTGTATGAGACTCTGAATCCAAATTAATGCGGTGTGAATCGATTGAAAATAAAATCGGTGAATTTGCCAGTCAATTTCACGCCACGTAGTTTCATAAACATGATGATATAAGCTCATTGTCAGAACAATCTCATTAGAATTTCCTGTATAACAATATATTATAATGTGACCTCGCTCCCTCGATCTCAGCTCCATATCGGAATGCGAACGACGACAGAGTGACATTGAGATTGTTGAGCATACTTCCCTCTCCAATCTCATCCCCTCCTTCTTCCTTCCTCTTCTCTTTCTTACTCGGCAACTCGAGTGCACTACACAGCTCAAGAGCTCCTGCAGATCAAAGATCAATCTGTGACCATACAAATCGAAAAAAAGATGTAATCGGTTTTAGTAGGCTTGAGACCGTGTGTGCATTGCTATACCTACGCACACATGTTCAAGAGTCAACCATGAAACACCAAGTCACCGGTTCATCAGCATAGTGGAAACAAATGCCCAAAAAAAGAAAACTCACGATGTGATATTGAGAGGACGGGTTCCTGTAGTGATAGATTGACAGCATTGAGAGAGGAATCAATTGAGAGGGAAGCAGCAAGGGAGAATTCAGCTAGAGGAGGAGAGGGAATGACCGATGAACGATGAAGGGCCTTCCCTTGTAGGAGACGAATCGAACACTCAACGACAAGACATCTCTACCGTACTCCCTTACCATACCGTAACCAATTACCCTACCGTACTCATATTCCCCTACCGTACTCATATTCCCCTACCGTACCACTAATCCTCTACAGTACCTCAGCCTGCCACTGTTTCGGTCCTCTGAATGCTTCTAATCTGACGTCATCGAGTGTCGAATGGAGCATTGCTGCAGCTGATGAATCGAGATAGATCACGTGAGCTCCATCGATAGAAATAGCCACGTACTGAATGACGGAAATTGATCAAAGATTGCATACTACACCACTATTGGCATAGTTAAGATCCGAAGACGGTTATTCATTTCTAGAAACATGAATGCTGAAGTCTACCTTATTTTGGATTTCTGGATAGTTCCTACAAATGTCCCATCAAGATTGAAGAAAAGTATATCCAGGATAGACATGTATTCAAATCAGTAGTCACAGCTTATGATATCTCCCTGAAGAAGCAAGTCCCGTCTTTCTACGTGATTCTACATCATTTGCCTGCCTTCGTCCATCCTTTCATTCGCTTCTCCTTCTCCTTCCTTCATTCCACTCATTCTCTTCGATGAGCGGCGGTCGGAGTGGTGGCAGTCTCATGGGTGGTAATGACGATCCACCCGGGACATTCGTCAAGGTACTGTAGGTCTACCGTACCCATTACAGTACACAATGCGCATTATCAGGACGATAATTCATACATGGATGGTCGTGAGAAGAAGCCGATCCCTGTTCCCACTGCATTGATTGTAAGAGCCTCGAAGGGACATAGGGTGATTACGGTATCTCTCAGGAGACGATTTCCTTTCGTGTTTGCACCAAGCAACGACTTGGATTCAATATCCGACAGAGGGATAACAGGGTATGGATTCAGCTCGGATTATCTATCTTGATCTTTGATCTTCTTGAAGGTCATGCGAATTCACTGGTCGTCGCCTCTCCACAACAAAATGTGCGTCGGCGATAAAATACTCAAGATCGATGATGTAGCTTTCGACACGAAAGCGCATCTCAGGGTCGGACTACCGTACACTTACAGTAGTCTACCGTAATCGTTCCAGGCAGTGACACCGCACAAATCGATCAGTTGTAGCAGTGAAAGCATTGAGGAAGGACACGCACCGGTAGACTATTGTAGTCGGCATAGATCGATAACCGATTACCTTATTCAAGGTGATAATGAAGATTACGATAGAACGAGCTGTCTATTCGTGGTCTCGACTGGAAATGACTACATTGGAACAATTTGAGCTGCAAAATAACAAGAAAATCTTCACTGGCCGTCCCCTTAAGCGATACACTGTAAGTGCTGTGACTTCGGTAGTTCTTACGATAGCTGAGTATACTGTATCATCGCAGGTGGTATTACGACGACCGCGACTGCCCGGCCTCGATATGGCTCCCATCGGCATCAGTTTGCGATACGATTCAACCGAGCGGGTTACGGTAGCAGCCGTGGCGCCCGGGTCTCTAGGCAGCGCCCATCTACGACCATGGGATATTATCAAGTGAGGAGAAGGGGGGAGGATACGGTAGTGACATGGATACCGTAATCAGACGAGTGAACGGAGATGAAGTGAGATCGAAAACGATGTGCGCCTTTATGATCGTCAGATCACTTAAGGATAGTGGACAGGTATACTGTAAGATTACTGTAGATGGTGGTACACCACCATCTCAGGTTGTTCTCGATGTGGAAGTGTTGAAAAAGTGTTCTTCTCGTGATACGATGGAAATGCCTGCGGATGTCGTCAACATCTGCGCCAATCAAGTAGGCGTTGACGCATTTTATTCCCAATTATGTCGGAACACACGAGTCAAATTGATGTTTCAGATCGGTGTGATCAAGTCTGGTACTCTGAAGCCCCCTCGTCCAATCATCATCGTTCGTCCTTTCCATGTGAATCCTAAGAAAGATGCATCCACTTCTACTACACCGTCGACCAGTCCGGCAAAGAGTCCGAAGGAGAAAAGGGTAAGAGAACGGGCATCCACAATCTGATTTGATCTTTGATCTCTGCAGCTAACTCACGCGGATAAGTCACGCATCGAAGAGATCGTGTCAGATGTGGAGGAAGGTTTGGACGTTCAAACATTGATCTTTGATCTTTGTTCTACACACTACAGGCACGCCCCTCAAGCAGTCCAAGTTCGCTAATGTCATGAATAAGAAGTGATCTCTGATCTTTGGCGAAATTCCTTCTATTCGTCACTACGAACTCTAGAAATCTCTATGATTTATACCAAGAAAATGTTGATAGAAATTACTCGAACTGTGATAAACAAGAGACTGTCTGTCGTTAACGAGGTTGTATTTCTCAAAAGAAGAGAGCAGCTATACAAGTGATTGTTTATGTTTCAAACTGCATCGAAAAGAATTATTTTGTTTACCATGCACATGGTGATTCCATGTTGCTCTCATATTATGAGTACACCGAAATTGAAAACCACCAATTCCTTTCTCCATCGCGTTTCAACAATTCAAATCATACCTGTGCGAGTGACTGCAATCGCTGCAATTTGTTCGTGGTAGATTGGTGTGCTGGAGGTGGTGTCTCGGGTGCGATCTCCTCTGTCTGCTCTTTCTCAATCGTCGCTCCTTCCACACGCACATCGTGCAGCGAGATCAACAGAGGTTTACTGAAAATATTCATAAACGGAGATTCCCGTCAAATATGAAAATTCCTCTAATTTGGGACAGTATGAACGATTCTACAGGTGGTAAAAACATAAGTTAGAATTTCGTCCCTTGATTCAGTACGCATCGAACACATAGGTATTTGTTTCAATCGCGAATGAAACATGAAACTGTGAAGTGGCCGACTAAGAATAAAGCAACTATTCTAGCCTTGATCAGATATTAAAGAAACAACGATTCATTGTGGAAAGATAATCTCCTTCTTGAGTCAGCCTACTCTATTCTCACCTGAAGTTAGTGGGGAAGAATGTGAATCGAAGTGTGTTCACATGGAGATTCCACCCATTGGGAAGTGTCACTTCTATTCCATCCAATCGTCTCCAACCCACTGACTTGATCCTGTAACGAAAGTAAGGGTAGATAAAAGCTCATAGATCGATATTCGTCAATACCTACCGTATCGTTCTGCCGTAAAACCGACCGAGAAGTGCATTCAACAGTGAGAAACCCGTATGACTGCAAATATCGATTTTCACTTACAATTAGTCTATCCTTTAGCAGCTTACCGTATAATAACCCATAGCACAACTAGCAGTGCTAGGAGTGATACTACCAGCATTATCGATCCACTAATTAAAGTACACCGGGTACATCTGCAAGTACTGTATTCGTCCATTGTTCATCTACTGGCGTGCAAGGTATGTGTCTCTGGGTGTTCAACCAGTGAATGTGTACAGATTATTAAAGTAATTTCTTTATTTTTATTGCTATCATAATTGACCCGCATTGCGGATACATCGTATCTAAAGTGGACAGTCGGCATATCACAGGGAGAAAAGGGACGAAAGATATCAGATCAACATTATTGTAAGCCTATACACAAAATTGGATACTATAGCAAACCATCAGACTAATGAAAGTAAAATAGAATAGTTCATGAGAGCAACGGGAAAGGTGTTATATCCTTTTTACAACACTGGTTCTGGCACAATGTAACAACACTTATTCTAAACGAATGATAACTGTAACAGGGATAGTCTACCAATCGATCAATTGGGGGAGGTAGCCGGGATGGAAATGCTTAAAGGTTAAGACAGCACTGGGAATGCGGGATTTTGGCGATTTGGGCTTGATAATCAATCGAATCTGAGGGATAATAATTAACGAGATTATGTTACAGAAAGAGGGAAGAAATGCGAAATAATACAGCACCTATGGACATGGGAAAAGGAGGCTCTATGGCGGCACCCCTATGCAGTCGCAATCTATCCTGCTTCCGGGAAGATGAGCATGAATAGGATAATGAGACCACAACCAGCGAATACGAAGAGAAGACGAAGAAGACGGAAATCTGAGTTAGCATGGCCAATCTCATGAGGAAGAATCTGAATTAGAGACATTGAAGATCAAAGATCAATTAGAACGAGTATTGTAATGTAATGAAAGCTATTTGCATGTACCCAATGAGAATTCATGTTTTAAGGAAAACATGTCCACCTTCGGATCTTAACTAAGCTAATAGTGAACAATTTTCAAAGATTCCAACCCTACTCCTACAGTACCTCCATGGTGGTGACGAATAGGAATGTTCCGCATGCGATTCCCTGTAGACATGCAGCAGTGAGAACACCGGCAGGACCAGAGAACACGTGGTTCAACCAGATACCACCGAGACCACCGATTAGAACCTGGATGGTTGATTTGAGACTCGATTCATTATACATTCATTAATCGGCCGATGTACTACTATGATTGAAACCGATAATTCCCTAGTTCACCAATAACATATATGCCATATGAGGAAACACAGACAATAAGGAAATCGTACCTGTACAGAGAAAACGAAAGCACATGCAGCTACAACGAGTGGTCGGAGGGTCGATCCGACTAGTCGAACTCCCAGTGAGAGACCAATGAGAGATTTGTGAATAAAGAGAGCACCGAACACCTGCAATCATAGCCATATTCATCGACCATTTCCCCATTTTCGATATTTCAACCCGGCACTGTGATGTTTCTTCTTTCTAACAACATCAGCATCTGATGGACCCTCCGTTCAATCTCTCTTTTGCAAACAACAACTGAAACCCAACAGTCCTCATTATAGTACGTTATTGGTCGAATTACTTTGGAAACCCTCACCTGTAGCAACTTGCTCGCTTCGGGAATTACAGCTAGAGACAATCCCTCGAATAGAGAATGAAGAGAGAGGGAAAGGACGAGCATTATGGCAGGAAGAGCGGGAGGAGGCTCAGAGGGAGAATGATGAGAATGAGAACTGCAATGGGAATCGGAGTCAATTAGTGATGATGGATTTCGATAATGGATCGGCCGATCGTACCATCATTAGTTTAGAAAGAACATGGAAACTCCAAATCATGAGGTAACGAGAATTTAACTACTTTTGACTACTTGTGTTACCGTATCCCTCCTCCCTCCACTCACTCTTCTCCATCTCCATCCTCTTCTTCCACTAGATGAGAGTGTCCATGGAGATCGAGAGCGTGCTCACGAAATCGTTTCTCCTGGATGAACAGAGCCACCTGGAAATAACCATTATTGAATTATAATTAAAACTATTATAAATATCTGTAATATCGAATCCGAATTTATTCAAACCGTAATAAGATCAACATGAAACACACATCTTTTGATTTTTTTGTATAGGAGGAACGCCCACATTATCGAATTCGAATCACAAGATTCACCTATACCCAGGGAGTAAAACTCAAATACACCTGCTCACAGAGATACTCGGAATCTCAATTTTTTTCAAATTTAGAATGCCTAATCTCACCTGTTCGAGTGTGAGTACCATGAGGAATCCCGCACCGACGGATGTCTCCGCCAGAGGGAATGACATCTCCACCTATAATCACACAATCATTGACCTTTCTTTTCGGTCACAAACTATAGTAGCTTTTACTTTCAATGAATAAATCAATATATCAGAACAGTCACCTCCCCCCCCCCAAGCGTAATCGACTCGACAACATGGACGGACCTCCGCTTCTATGCCCACCCATGTCGATTCTCTCATGAAACCATGATCCGTAACGTAATAAATATTGAATTGAGTTAAATGTACTCACTCCACTCTTCTCAAAGTGTTCCAATGCATCAGGAAGAAGATCGAGTAGGCACGCGCCGAGGAAAACTCCTTAATGAACAAATATGTTTCACCAGGTACATTTTCATTTCACCTACACCTCAAATCTCTGGAATCTGGCACAAAATCAATGTTCTTCACAATCCATACCCAATCCCAATTCTAATCCCACTTCACTAACCTGCTCCGACACATGAGAGGAGAGAGATGAGACGATGGGAAGAAGCGAGTCGACGTTTGAAGATTGTTGATAACTCAAATTAAATTAATTAGTCCATTCTAATTTCAGTTTCTAGGGTTATCGCAGTTTCACTGCCATCTCTTGATCCCTAATCTTCAGGCTATTCCAATTTTCATCGATTGATTTGGTTCTATAAATTCTGTACCCAGAAGATTCATACGTGCCACATCTTCCATCGACACCCCGTCACGAGCATAGATTTGCAAAGTTCAAGGGTTCAAACCTAAAGCATCTCCGTTTCATCAATCCGTCATATTTTCACCATCTGCTTCACATCTAATCTCTTAATGCTATCCTCTATTAGAAATCAAAACCAAACATTGACTTACCATGACAGCGAACCAAGTGATTGCGAATAGTACGAGTAGTAGAACTGCTCTGAGTGAATCTCTCGCTGGATTCTCATCTCTTCCCACAATGGTTCCATTCCTTCCCTTGATTACTCCTCCCGGTCCAAGAAGAGCTCCCGTCTCCACTAACTCGAGACGGGGAAGGAATCCGCCTATCCGAGGCATTATTATGTCTGCAATTAGGTGAGATGAGAATTAGGTGAGATGAAAATGAGAGAGAATATGCATGTCAGGATCAAAAAACGATTGAAATGAATCAGTAAAATGATACAAGGAACTTCGAAAGGTAAAGAGCGAATACACAAAAATAACCCCTTGCATTTTCACAGATTACTCATAAAAACACAGGGACGAGCAATAGAGGATTACGTATTATCCAACAGAAGGCATACTCATCGGGATTGTTCAAGACATAATGCAAAGCAAGAAACGGCAAAACAGCTGGCACAAAGAGAGATACAGACAAAACCGGGATCAATAGCTGGGATAACAGTCCAATTTCGAATGGACGAATGAGATCAAATGACTCTGTACATGAGCAAGCAATGAGTCAAAAGAACAGGAAGTGGATCGATGTACCAGAATGGAGTCGAACAGATTTTCAACAGGGCATAGACTATTCAAGAAAACTGTCATAATGAATCAACTTCAAAACTGGAAATCACCTAGTCATTCAATTCAAAAAGCTTCCCCTGATTGCACGCGGGATATAAAATCAACAAGACGAGTGTCAGCTTCACTCTTGCACGTCATTCGCCCTTGATTGCACCATAGTCGACCACAAGGATCACATTCAACAAAAGAAAGTGTCATTCTGATGCAAGTGAATGTCCAGAACCTGCCTATAAAATCTTCACTATCCTCATGACTCTTTTCACTATACAACTTCCTCAAGGGCCTAGTTCTCTCTTATCTTGACAGGTCAGATTCGCTTGAAATCGCTTGGCCGGCAGTACTAAGAATGATCAAAACGCGCCAGATGGGAAGAGAAGGGGAGATACGAGTGATGGGTCACTACACTCACATTCAATATGCCTCTGTCTGATAACGATAGTATCGAGTCATTTTTGTACTCCTAGTTCAAAGTTACGTAGATCGAAGAACAAGTGCAGGTACTTTTCGAGTGCATTCAACTCCTTCCAAAGATCAAAGATCATTGTTTCTACTTCATATTTATTCTCGAGATCACAGTATTCGTATAAACATAACAAAAGCATGGGAGCAAGAAAGGAAGAAACGAGATAATTTACGATGGGGAGGGCACTTTTCCTTGTCTCTCTCATCTATTAGAGTGTGGAATGGAACGGAAGATGGACAGATTGCATCATTATGGGTTGAGAATAATGGTGATCTGAACATAGCAAGAGGGTGAATCATGTGTTCGAGGGATATGAGGAGAGAGGGGAGAGGAAGGGAAGGGGAAGGAGTGCCAGAGAGAGAGAGAGAGAGAGGAGAGAGGGGAGAGACGGAGAGAAGGCGAGGTTGAACGATGAAAGATCGTCGATCACTCACGTCTCACCTGATAATTGTTCCTTTTTCAAACAGAAGAACCATTTTATAAAACCAGTTATCAATCACCCAGTCTCTATAACTACAGTATACCTCTATCGTCGATGCGTCGAGATGTAGAGGACGTTGTTTCCACGGAGGAAGGCATCTCCGTATTTGGCCTACAATGAGACAGTTCGATACGCTTCGATTGAAGAAATAGAATACAACAACTCGAGGGAAGTACATTTTGAACCCATCTTTACAATTTTGCATTTTGTTTCTCGGACATAATTCATGAGCTAGTCTTGAACATTATTTTTACACACTGTAAAAATTGAGCGCGCTCATATTAATTTCAGACCCCTTTAGCCCTCGGGGTTCCAATTATTAGCAGATGAGAACGGAAGAGAAAGAGAGAGAGAGTGGCGGGAAACCGGTTCGAGCCCTATGCCGTAATTAGTTCCGTTGTATAATGAGCCGTTTCGGACGATTGCATCATTATCTTGTAGCAAATTCCCCCATAGTGCGAAATAATTCTACTCCACTTGTAACCGAATCACTTACTAATTGAGATTCATCATGGACGCTGTAACTATGGAAATGGCAAGCATTGAGTGAAACCTCGAACAGCATAGACAATAATGGACCACCACATAATATTTAAAATTATCTTTCTTTAAACCGTTCTATTTGAAAATAATGATTCCGTGCCAGGGATAAGTACAGCCCACTCCGAACCCAGAGCTTTCATCCGAATCGATCAATAATTCCTTTCTCAAGTATCCTCTCCCCCATTCTAACCTGAAGTTGTCCATCAACATATTCCTCAGTCTGTTCGAGGGCGATATTCATGAATCCATCCAGACACGAGAGGATACCACGGTAATCCACGCCGCTGTTCAACTAAAACAGTCGTGGAATAATACATCTGAAACATCCTATCACAGAACTTGTATCTTAGATAATGAATAAATCTTTGGATGGAGTACCTTAACGACGACGGGTTTGCCGATCATCTGTCGGAGGAAGTCAGAGGGATTGAGTCTCTTCGCTGTCGACATCTATTCAATCACTTATTATTCACTTCCATACACAAAACATCGAAACCCCTTCCAGGAACTTTTGTTGGACACGAACCAATCAACTTCTGTTATTTCCATCTGCTCTGTCTTTTGCACAGCACGTTTATTTACCACAGAATGGATACAATGGAGGAAGCGTAATGGGTGTGAGGAGTATTGTGTGTACGGTAGCATGAGCATCATATACTGATTATTTACAGGAAGGTAGGTCAATTTGTTCGATGAGAACTACCAAAGGGGAGGGGATAAGAACCTTCTAAGGATAATACGGTAACTGAGGGAAGAGTACAGTAGGATTGCGAATCTACGCGGCCGATATTAGGAAGAAAGACACACGATAGAATAGAATCAATCGATCCATCCAAGGATGGGATTCAATATGCAAGACAAATATTCTTTGATTGGAGAAGGGAAGTGAAAGATCGACTATCGTACAGGATACATAAATGGAAATACAAAAAATAAAAATCGTTGTGACATTTAATGAAATAATTCGAAAATCTAACAAAATGCGGTAACCTGTAGAAGGTGGATTATAAGATGGGCAATTCAAATGAAATAAAATCCGATTGAGATGGATATCAGCACAAGCGTCCATTTTAGACTAGAACGAACAGCACAAACGGGACATTTAAACACGATAAGAATAAAGAAATCATGAACGGTCAGTTATCAATAGGGCATTTCGTTGTGGTGGTGTGAGTTACGGTATTCGATATGGTTGATTCAGGCCTTTCCATTACCCGAATCTCCAGAATCCTCATCATCCATATCGTCTTCCTCCTCATCATCATCGTCATCAGTGTTGTAATCGCAGTAATCGTCGTCTGAAACGACATTTTTGTCTAGGCAGTCTTATGTTTTTCGTTCTTGGTTTAAACATAAGCTAATAAAATACTATATTTCCAAACACAATGGGATACGAATAATACTTCCAACAGTTAATCCCCTCACAAATCGAGCTTTTACAAGAACCCCCTCCAGGTTTGATTCTTTCCCTCTATCTCTCACAATCTGGAGTAGTCAAAATGTCGCCTCAAGCGCACTTCTCCCCCTCATTCCTATATTCCCTTCTCTTCTCTTTTCTGACCTTGCGTGCTAGGATGCGAGAATAGCTTGCTCTCGATAGATAGATACATCATTCACATTGCAAAGAAGAGAGGCACGAGACAAGTAGGCAAAAGTGAAAAGCGCGCGCAACTCATAAGGGGGAGAAGAAGAGGCATTGTTCTCTCGTCATCCTTGCGACATTGATCAATCAAGCGCGCGAGAGGAAAGCGATACACTCCACTCAGTGAATACTAACCGAAATCGATGCAATCGAGATTGTCATCCTCATCATCGGGCTTCGATTTGATACAATAATCATCGATAGTCTCAGGGACGACAACTCCGTCGGCCCGCGCGTCTTCCTTCGAATGCTCTACCTGCTGTCTGCAATAAGACACTATTAACAGTGGCTCCATTTCATAAAGATTGAAATTGTTTGGGATAGTCCATTGCCAATTGACCCCTTTCGCTCTTTCTCCCTTCCTATTCTATCATGATACAAGAGGGATGATGAATGAGACATATTCCCTTGATGAAACTACCACATTGTCTTCCTTTAACGTCATCGTGCAGTTTACAAGGAAAGAATGATACAAGAGATCTATGGTTGAAATAAATCATATAAATTACTTTCTCATGTTCTTTTAAAAATAACGC
Organism: Pristionchus exspectatus; assembly: GCA_911812115.1. Lineage (NCBI taxonomy): Eukaryota > Metazoa > Nematoda > Chromadorea > Rhabditida > Neodiplogasteridae > Pristionchus > Pristionchus exspectatus. Next base: position 14,366,400 of record OU461585.1, on the reverse strand, counting down.
ATTTAGTTGCTTTCAGTTATCATCTCAGCCTTGGATACGACGGGGAGTCATTCTCTCATCTCTTATTGCTTTCCTCACTTGACAATCCTCTCATACTGCTTATCATCTCCAGCCTTCCATTTCCTGTACATCACTGATGCATCGACATTAGCAGGAGATGAAGTGTTAGGCTCATTGAGAAGAGAGATCACAGACAGAAGGATAGTGCTGAAAGTAGGCCAGTTATACACATCGGAACCATCTGCCAACAGTTTTCTTTCTTTTTTTTTGCAGAAATACAAAAATTCGATATCGATTTTTAAACGCACAATTCATCAACAGTTGTATGCAGTCAAAGTCCCCAGTCTGAAGTCCACATCTGTTCCCAAGAATTTCCCTTCCGAGATAAATGACGAGACTTATTTGTGATTGTGTGTTATTCCCCTCCCGGTAGTGCCTTCCTTCCTTCTTCTCACTCCTCTTCTTCCTTCCTCTTTACCCAAACAAAAACAAGAAAACACGCGCTGTCGTGTACTGAATGCTATCAGTATTTCGCACGAGGCAGTAAATGGAGCCATCGTGGCTAGTCATTCATGTTACACCCCGTGTAATATACATAGTTTGTTATGCAAGAGTGTCTCACTCAAATTAGAGGAAAACAGGTGGTCACGTTTTTCGTATCATGCTAATCTCTCTCTTTTCCGACAACCAGTGGTTTTCATAGTGCATGCCCATCCTTCAGACGAGCCTTCCCCTCTCCACCCCCCCCCCCCTCTTTCTTCATTCCTTCCTTCCTATCCGACCTGTTCTTGCACTATGCAAAGTGCACGCGAGTTCAGCCCAGGAAGAAAACGAAAAGAAGCGAGGAGAAAGGGAGAGGAGAGCCTGGCACTGAGCGCGCAAGAAACTTCTATTTAGAAATAAGAGTGCCCAATTATCATCCCGATCTTCCTAATTACAACGACACGAAGCTGTATGAAATTCACGAAATGACACGATAATTGAGATTATAATCGTCGACGTTTCCAACTCACCGGACGTTCTGAGTGGGATTCCACCTTTCACAAGGTAGTTCGCCACTCTGGGGATCATCCACGGGCGGGTGAAGGATAGAAATGCAGAGATCACCATTCTAAAAAATGACGATTGGGGGGGGGTATTAATATTATTTAAAAAAAACTTAAATAAGTTAAGTGAAACTGGCCTCGTAGACGTTGGGATGCCAGACTTTGGTGGTGAACTTGACGGTGGGTGGCGAATAGGGATAGTTGACAGGGAAACGAATACACGTCTTGAAGTAGCCGCCCTGTCACAATCATCCTTGTTTACTCGTATCCACCACTCCCCGATACACAGTACCGATACACTAATCAAGCTCTCCAAAATCAAATAATCGATGGCTCGTATCTGTGTGCGCCTTGTACACTTATGTTACACAGTCGATGTATACCTGATAAAGAGTGCCAGGAGGGCCGAAGATGCCGATAGTCCACATGAAGAGATTATCATCGTCCACATCTATATGGAATCCCTCGACGGGTTGCGATCGAAGACTCTTCAGCTCCTGAGTCAATGCACGAAGGGCGCCACTTGCACTCGATCCAGCCATCTGTATTGATAGAGTATTAGAGGGAAGAAGGGTCACGTGGACGAGACTATGACGTCCAAATAGACAACAATTTATGGGAAATTATAAGTGAACTTAAGAATATTTCTATGCGAGTGTGAGTAACTATATAACAAAGCGTATTCAAAACTAAATTTAAAAGGAAATGTTAATTTCCGTTGAAAAGCGAATGTTCTCGAAAAGAGTGATAATTCGATTTATGGATGATCTTGAGGGTTTCTAAGGGATATTAGCATTATAAAATGCTGGGGAATGTTGCTACACAATAGCCAGGAAGTGAAGGAGACACGTGAGCGTGGAGGAGTGACGAAAACCGGTCACAAATGCTCGCAATTTGATCGCGAGGCCTCGGCGTCTAGGGAGCGTGTGTTCCGAGCGTGTGTTCCGTGTACACCTACAGTATCTGTACTAAAAACCGGCTGTCGGACGGGTTTTTATAAAATATTAATTCACTTGAAAAAAGGTACATAATATATGTCCAATAAATCGGTGAAATGAACGATCTCACGCACATTATACAATATATTGCATACTAGTGGGCGATAAGGCACGCGAATAAATTAAAATATCCGGCCATCAGCCGTCTTTTAGTATAACAATTGTGAAATTTCGATGTGTTTGTCGAAATTTTCGTTGCGCAATGATTTCACGTAATTATCGATTTCACGTGCTTCCTATTGCGTTTGTGTTAATCTGGACATATTACAGATCAGAGTATCCTAACTGTGACACGCATGCTGAAGTTCCAATACAACGATGTGAGTATTTTCGAAAGTTTTTCAGTTTATCTCTTTCGAAGTATTCTAAGAATATTCGTATGCACTTGGTTCGTGATGTTTAACGGTTGCACTACCTGATGTTTTCTCCAGCTGTGAGAAGGGTCGTACCAGATATCGAAAGATGACGGTTGATTCACTTAACATCGAGGCCGTTAGCTCACGTACAAAGCCAATATATTTTAATGGACCTACCGTGAGTCCTCTTAACTCATTATTTTGCTTTATTTACTTCTATAATTAGTATATATTAATTTTTATCTCAATTTTGAGTCTGTTTAGGTCCATAAAATTCATTATTTCAGTTGTCGCAATCGATTTTATCATGTCCGAAATGCAACGCAGCAATGGAACCAATGCTTCTGGCCATGAACGACGATGGAACTCAAAGTGTGTGGTGGACGTGCAGCGAAGTTAAGACTAAGGTCGGACATACTGTTTAAAACGTTTTGTTTATTTTAAAATGTATAAATCATAGTTTAACAAAGTACATTTCCAGAAATGCTTCTTCCCCTTGAACATGCCTAATGACGTCTTCTGGGTCACTCGAAGTGCTCAAGACATCGAGAAAGATGAGGTATGCTAGTGTTTCTCTTCTACATTATTTATTTGTTCAGGTACCGCCTCCGAATCTGGCCAATCTACCCATACGCTACCAATACCTCTATCCGTCATTCTTCCAACGCACTACATCTTATAAACGAAAGACACCGTACGTTATTTTGTTTGTTAGCGTAATGTTATAAATAATAAGTTTGTTTCAGTGGTGGTTCTCGTCAAGGATCTCGTGCAGCATCACGTCAAGGTTCTCACGAGTCTACTCGATCAGCTTCAGTCGAATCTTCCCATAGTGTAACCGTTCCTGACAGCATCTGGGACGACGGAAACATCGCCAAGTCTCAAGTACGTCTTTCTAGTATTGTTTTCAACTCAACTAATTGTTAACTTTCAGGTAAGGATGAGAGGAATCGCTAAGCCGAGGGTAGTGATGACTGAAAAGAGATCGTTCATCCCCCTTCACTTAATGATGTCGGAAATCGAGCGGTCAGTCCTTACATACTATTCAGACAATGATTGAATTACTTTTAGTTGGCGTTTACGGAGTCGTATCGTGAAGATACAGCATCGACGTCGATAGCAAGTAGATTGAGACTGGGAAATGCGGGCAAGATGATGGACAAAACAGCAAGGGAATTGGCCAAGGTATGTCACGCATTTTAATTTCATCGAAAACGATTGATTTCTTAATGAATAAATTTGCAGAAGAAGGCGATCGCTATGCTATCGGGAGTTCAGCCAGCTAACTTCAAGAGGATGGGCCCTCTTCATATTAATGAGATGAAGAAGGCAGTGATTGAACACGTCAAGAGGAGGTTAGTATGACATCTTACAAATTGAGGATGAATCCTAGTTGAGTTTGAGGATCCAATTTAGGGACCACCATCGTGAGAGCCGGAAAATTAAAGCCAGAGATTAGTGTGAGATTGAGAGCCGGAAAATGATACGGTAAAATGACATAAAATTCCGGGAGCCGGGTTAAAGACTAAACGATGCAAACTTTGTCAATTTCTAATTTATTGATCGATTTTTATACTTTAACCTGAAAGGCCGCGAGTTTTGTCGTTATGTGCGCTAAATACACTCCATGGACAATCCCCACGCCAAAAATGCCGCAATTCTGTAGGCGTCCACGTCCGTTATCGTCGAAAATCGGTTTTGCACGCGCTGACTTTGGCATTCATTGATCGATAATTGTACTTTAACCTGAAAGGCCGCGAGTTTCTCTTTTATCTGTGCTAGGCAGGCCCCATGGACAACCCCTGTGCTAAAAATGCCGCAATTCTGTAGGCGTCCACGTCCGTTATCGTCGTTGACAGCTCGTCGTGCACCTTGGGCTCGCTTTTTATTCGCATATTTCGATCGATATTTATACTTTAACTTGAAAGGCCGCGACTTTTGCTGTTATGTGGGCCGCATAGACACTATGGACGACCCCTGTGCTAAAAATGCCGCAATTCTGTAGGCGTCCACGTCCGTTATCGTCGCTGACAGCTCGTCGTGCACCTTGGGCTCGCTTTTTATTCGCATATTTCGATCGATATTTATACTTTAACTTGAAAGGCCGCGACTTTTGCTGTTATGTGGGCCGCATAGACACTATGGACAACCCCTGTGCTAAAAATGCCGCAATTCTGTAGGCGTCCACGTCCGTTATCGTCGTTGAGAGATCGTGATACACCCTGGGCTCGCTTTTTTTTCGCATATTTCGATCGATATTTATACTTTAACTTGAAAGGCCGCGACTTTTGCTGTTATGTGGGCCGAATAGACACTATGGACGACCCCTGTGCTAAAAATGCCGCAATTCTGTAGGCGTCCACGTCCGTTATCGTCGTTGACAGCTCGTCGTGCACCTTGGGCTCGCTTTTTATTCGCATATTTCGATCGATATTTATACTTTAACTTGAAAGGCCGCGACTTTTGCTGTTATGTGGGCCGCATAGACACTATGGACGACCCCTGTGCTAAAAATGCCGCAATTCTGTAGGCGTCCACGTCCGTTATCGTCGCTGACAGCTCGTCGTGCACCTTGGGCTCGCTTTTTATTCGCATATTTCGATCGATATTTATACTTTAACTTGAAAGGCCGCGACTTTTGCTGTTATGTGGGCCGCATAGACACTATGGACAACCCCTGTGCTAAAAATGCCGCAATTCTGTAGGCGTCCACGTCCGTTATCGTCGTTGAGAGATCGTGATACACCCTGGGCTCGCTTTTTTTTCGCATATTTCGATCGATATTTATACTTTAACTTGAAAGGCCGCGACTTTTGCTGTTATGTGGGCCGAATAGACACTATGGACGACCCCTGTGCTAAAAATGCCGCAATTCTGTAGGCGTCCACGTCCGTTATCGTCGCTGACAGCTCGTCGTGCACCTTGGGCTCGCTTTTTATTCGCATATTTCGATCGATATTTATACTTTAACTTGAAAGGCCGCGACTTTTGCTGTTATGTGGGCCGCATAGACACTATGGACAACCCCTGTGCTAAAAATGCCGCAATTCTGTAGGCGTCCACGTCCGTTATCGTCGTTGAGAGATCGTGATACACCCTGGGCTCGCTTTTTTTCGCATATTTCGATCGATATTTATACTTTAACTTGAAAGGCCGCGACTTTTGCTGTTATGTGGGCCGAATAGACACTATGGACGACCCCTGTGCTAAAAATGCCGCAATTCTGTAGGCGTCCACGTCCGTTATCGTCGCTGACAGCTCGTCGTGCACCTTGGTCTCGCTTTTTATTCGCATATTTCGATCGATATTTATACTTTAACTTGAAAGGCCGCGACTTTTGCTGTTATGTGGGCCGCATAGACACTATGGACAACCCCTGTGCTAAACCCCCTTCCATTTTGAATCGAGGGAAAAAGGGACAGTGACAGAATAGAGGGAAAGAGTGATACTGAAAGAATCGATGAAAACAGGGACAGAGACATAATCGAGGGAAAGAGGGACACTGACAGAATCGAGGGAAGAGGGACACTGACAGAATCGAGAGAATGAATCGCAAAGAATCGAAATGAGAACACATTATTGAGAGAAAAAGGGAATGCTCCGAAAAAAATCTTAAAAGACTATTGTACTTCGACCGGTTCCGTAAAGTAGCCATGCACCTCGGGATCCGTTAAATAGGCATTCGAATTCAGAATGAGAAAAATCAAATATGAGTTTAAAAAAAATCAGAATGTAATTTCGACCGGAACCGGCAAATAGTCGATCGCAGCCGGATCCGTAAGCAGAGCCGGAGCCGGAATTTATGTTGATAAAATGCGCCTCAACCGTCGTGTGTCTCTCGTTTTGAAGCGAGCGACTTTTTATCTTTTGCTTATATCTTTTTTCTTTTATTTTTATTTTTTATTTTTGTTTTTGGAAATACATTTCACACCTATGGACTATTGATTCCGACCAGTCTGGGCCTCCCAAATATTAATCGGCGATTTTGATGGTGGTCCCTAGATCCAATTCTTTTATTTTAAAAATTTCAGACGAGCGGAACGTGAACAATTGGCAGAGCTGAAGAAATTGAGCGAGAGGAGGAACAAAGTTATCGATATCGACGATCTTGTCAAGGCTAAATTGCTCAAGAACAAGAGGTATAATTTATAACAACTGTCCTGGATTTACAACGATTTATTGCTTCGAATTTAGTTATAGATGAACAAATGATTATAATGGCAATATAATAATAAATATTACAGGGAGTACGAGCAGATACGTCAGAAGAAGGCCCACGAGGCGAGAATGGCTGCAGCAAGAATGTCGAAGACTGCAATGAGTCAACCAGCGATGCCTGCCATGCCTGGATACGAAGACGATGGATATCAAGAGGGAATTCATCCCAACGAGGCTGCTTCATATGCAGTCACTCCTCCCTACATGGGTGGAGCCACCTCGCCCAATCCCAGTAAGCTATTATTCATTTTTAGACTGCTTGTTTTCATTTTGAGGGCATATTTGATTATCGTTTTTTTCCAGGTACCTCTTTGAATGAGTACGAAGGACAGTTCCCTCAAGAGTACAACTTTGTCGGAGAGGATTCATTCGCTGATCCTTCTTCTTCCTCTGGAATGGATTGGGCGATGGACCATTCACTGGATATTCCTTCGTATGGCACCGATGAGAGTAATGTTGTCTCACCCTTCGCTGAATTGGGTCATTTGGATGAAGATGATCTCATGGGAATCGAAGGAGATCAACAATTTGATCGAGCATTCGAAGCTGTTGCCGAAGCTTTCACTAATGAATATGAGGACGAGTTTGCTGATCTTGCTCAATATAACTGATCTCCCCTTCCCCATCCCCATCCCCATTACGGGCCGGGTATCACAGTAGTTGTAGTAGTTCTAGTAGGTCAATGATTGTTCTTCGGTATGGTACGGAATTGGCCGACCTCCGAATAACTTCATTGTAGTATTAACCCCCTTCTGTAGTATTCCAATATTTCACTCGCTAAGTTGTGTCTTGTGGAACTTGATGGACTCATTTGAATGTCAGTAGTACGATAGATTCTATCGTGCTTTAGATACACATTCGATGTATTCATCACTTTTCATTTTATTTCTCCAATATTGCCGTGTTTCCATCCCTTTCATATGTTGTTAATAGTTGTACTACCAGGCTGTGATTTTTCCGGCCATTTTTGGAACCCCCGAGGGGTATAAGCTCGCCACTTGTTGTTCTCCTATTTTTCTAGTCCTTATTCATTATTATGAAGCAGTGTTAGTGAATTTTTTCCTCAGTTTTCATCTTACCTTGAAATAGACCTCAGTATCAATTCAATGCGCTAATTAATAACGTGTATCTGTTATGTTCTCGACTCTTTTATGCACCGTTTCCCGAGTTATTGTATTGCATATTTCCTTGAATTCTATTTTTCATTTGAGGCATATTTTGAAGATAATATTCCGATAATAAAGTCTCGAAAGTTATCGCTTGTTTCTTCCAAACATACGTGTAACGGTTATTCTCCGTATTATATCTGGCCCTGATCTTGAAGACATCTGACAATCTAACCATCACTTCATTGAGGAATGAGTGCGGCGAGCTTGAAACAAGACATGCCGCCTCAGGGCGGCTACCGAAAGTTCAATTTCGGCCGCACCTTCCCCAAAATGGTCTGGAGACGTAAGTAGAAATATATTTTTGAAAAATAAACAAACATAAAAACAGTTTGAGAACAAATAGTGATTCAAAAGGTGAATAATGGTTTGTATTCAGCTGGTACCGTGGTTGGTGTTCTATTCGGAGTGACATCCTACGGAGTATATCAAGCCATCGAACATAAGAAGCTACTCATGTAAGCGAAGACATTGAATTGTGACCGTCATGTAAATGGGAGAATAGACTATTGGTACGACGATATTTGTGGACTAATAACCAAAATGACTATCATAAAACAAGATGTCAGCATCTTAGACTACGCTTACCGGTCATATTGTCAGGACTGAGAAGTTCGAGGATGTTGATCTCAACAGTGCAATCCAGCCATTCCTTGTTGCGGAGAGAGATCGAAACTGGCTGAGACTACTCAAGAAGAATAGAGATCTAGAGGATAAGGTATGCTTAATGTTAGGAGATTATTGTGAATTGTACCTCTATAAAATCATCTTGAATACAGAAAAGGAATAGGATTTTGCGTGCTCTTATTCATGTTTTTTTCCCTGTAACGGCGAAAAAATGAGAGACCTCATCACTTCAAAATTAGTTGAAAAGTATAAATATTGCACAGGTGATGGCAGATGTTCCCGGTTGGAAGACTGGTACTTGGTATGGAGAACCAGTGTATCTCACTCTCGGACAGAAGTGGTGGGATCCCACTGAACATGAGTTCTTCTCCCATTCCGCTCAACACAAATTGGATACCGAACACACTTGGTACGATATTATCTTACCACGAGTCTTTGTAGAATGAACAAATATTAATGAATGTCGTTAAGGCGTCACCATGACGAATACGCTGCGCCCAAGTTCTATGACAAATGGATTCCGAAGGCGATTGCTGAGTACATCTGGTAGATGGTAGGATCGACCATGGAGATTATCGATCGACAATATCTACCGTATCTCCTGTCCATTGTCGAGTGTAGATTCATTAATTGTTTTGTATGAAGTAGATTGTCTGAACGAGGATAAAATTATGAGTGATCATGAATCATTGACAGTCTCCTTACACAGAATGGCTAAATAGAGGATGCCTCGTAATATCTCCTCTGACTGACACGACCACTACAGTAGGAGACGCGAAACGGACGCGTCGGCGTGTTCTCTCCTTCTGTTCAGTTTGCGATTGAGAAGGGGGAGAGGGATAAGGAACCACGAGAGTTTCGTCCCTCTTCTTGTCCCTCGTGTCATAATATATCATAGGATGTATCTTCTTCGTTCCTCTCAAAGCCGGTTCCACCCTCTTAGAGATGCCGCTGTTTAGATTGATTGCGAACTGTGGTCGGGCCAGATCTTTATTTCCATCACTTGAACAACTCTTGAAATTTGTTTCTTCCTATTATTCTGTGAATTCAGATGAACGATGTGGAAGCTCCACTAGTGGATGAGCATGATGCTGGTATGTATTATTATTTTTACTGTTCATCCAATTATAGTTATTTTTTTCAACCACACTGAAATGTAGGCTGTTTGAGAAACATAAATGTCTCGGGAAGTAATCTACCATTATGGAAATGCTACTGTTCCAAGCTTCCTAGGGCTTCTTGCTACAATTGAAGGTGGAATCAGGGAGTGGTTTAACAAATAAATATGCTGTATTTATTTCAGGTGGATCAGAAGGGGATACGACGTCTTCATCGATAGGAAGTAGAAGAGAAACGAGAGAAGAAGAGAGAAAGGGAGGAGGAGCAAGTGGAAGCAGAAGTTGGGTTAGTAAGATTAGCTTTTTTTATTAGAATACAAATAATAAATTAGATTAATCGGCTAGATTGCGCCTGACCTTATCAGTAGTGATATGCTGTAGATAAATCTCATTTTATATCAAATGTTCTAGTATTGAAGGCTTAGACTGTGGATTATTGAAGTTAGGAGCATTTCTGGATTATAGCCAGCATGTGAAACGCGAATTTCATGACGTTTGTGTTTTTGTATTTCTTCGGAATTTCGCAGTGAAAATAATATGATTGATGAGATTCCTCTCCGTTCATATTTCCATTTCCTTGTTCCGCATCGAATGGCGAAGCTATTTGAAGGGATTTGGTCTCTCGATGAAATGGAGAAATGATGTAGGATGGAATGATGTGACTGAGAAGATTCACGTGCGAAAGGAAGAGTGATAGAGTCAGGAAAGGGAGAAGGAGGAAAAGGACGAGAGGGAAGGGGGGGGGAAGGATAGGGAGCTCAGTCCTTATTTATGCAGTCATGCACGATGTTCGGATATATTCGACCTAGTGAATTGAAGTTGCAGGTCTCTCTTAAATTGTAGCCTAGACAGCGTAAGATTTGCGTAGGTGTAAGGGGAATTGGTGGGTGAGTAGAGGGGGAAAGACACCTATTGGGGGCTGTTATGAGAAGGAAGACGAAACAGGTGCTTCTTAGATTCGTCCCTATTTCATCCCGGCACTGTTGAATTTTATTTTTCGCCGCGTCATTTTACCCCGGTGCAATTGAGCTGCACTTGTGCTACTATTTATGGAGGCTGTAGGAAGCACAATTATTATTATTATTGGTTTCTCAGTGATGATTATTGATGATAAAAATGTTCCTTTCAGGAAGGTAGTAGTCCGTCAACACAGATGCATTCATCAGTTCCCTCTGGTCAGCCGACTTCTCTTTTCTCAACACTCCCTCCTCCTCCTCTTGCTGCAGCTGCTGCAGTTGCTGCACCACCAAAGAGATTGTTCTCCAGTGAGTTTAGAGTTATGGCTAGAGGAAGGGAGGGCGGTCAATTATGGAATACAGATCGACGAGTTGTTAGCTGTTATCACATGAGTGCACTCGTTTTTTATATGATAACGGTCTGTGGGGGGGGGTCTTATCTTAACAGCACTTCTACTCTAATGTGGGACATGACCACGTCTTCTAATGGTATTTCATTCGTAAGATTTTCTACCTGCCTCTAATATGTGAACCCCTTTCATTGCAGCCACCGGTTCGTCCTCTACTCTATCCACTCATCGTCATTCAACATTCTCTGATTGTGGATCAGAGATGGCGAGAAGTCTCGATGATCTCACTCTCAGTAGTCTAGCCAGATTAGGTACGGTATCTGGGAGGGAGATACGGTAGTATCGATTGATTGATTGCAGACGATAAATCGGAGGGGACGATTCGATTGCAAGTTCCGAATGTTTCCTCGTTGAGACAGAAGACGAACACTTCATTCCATATGATTGCCAATCTACCATGGTGAGTGAAATTGAATTTTACCTGGAAAATTACTTTCTCCGTCATTCATGAGTTTTCTCCCTGTTGCATCTTCCAATACTGGACATATTAGATTCGGTCTGCTAACATGCTTCCGAGGAGACATAAATTCACTGGGTGGAATGAAAACATATGTGCCTTTTTTGTTGGATTTCAATAATTTGACTTGTGTCAGGCGTCTGGCTGCAAAAACGGAATGCTCGAAGAGGACGTCACAGTTGAAGGTGAGGATGAGAGGAGAAAGGGATTAAGACTAATACTGGAGAAATGGGGAGGGGGTTGATCTTTGATCTCTCGTGGGGCAGTCTATATGAACTAATGTCTCAATCTCAGTTCTTCTCTGTGTACATCGACTGCAATCCCGAGAGCGAGAGCACTCTCTGGCACTGCGATGCTGTGTATGTTTATTATTTATTTTATTAGTTAAAGTTACCCAACCAGGACAAATTATCGTTTGAATGCGCGCGAAAACCGCAACCGGAAAGTAGCGACCAAGCAATGAATGACTTTATTTTTAATTGAATTGAATAAATTATTGAATTAAGTATATTGATAATTATTATTGCATTATTGATTCTGGGAACACAAATGCGGGGTCGATGAACCGCAGAAAGTGAAATTGGGCGGAGTCACAGCGATTTTCAATTAAGTCTCCCTATATTCGATTTTGAATTGCGCGCGGTTGCCTGAATCAATGCCGACACAGACCCGATGTTCCAGGCCGCTTTTTAGGGCTAATATCGATTTTCTGACTTTTTTAATGTGCGAGCAATACTATTTCGACCATTCTCTATTCAATGGGCAAATAAAAAAGGGGGGTCAAAATCGTCCTGGTTGGGTAACTTTAAGTATGAAATCCGACACAGTATTGAAAACCTTGTAGATGTTTGCTTTACCAAGAATCGGTGAAACACGAATTTAAAATATAGAATCGGTGAAACGCGAGAAGACTTTTTTAAATATTGAAAGTGCTTTCGGATTATTAGAATAACGAAAGACATTAGATAATTGTTATTCGTATGAAACAAAAAGTCTACAAGGTTGAAAGATGTTGAAGAAAATTTCAGAGTGGAATTCCGTCTGGTGAATCAGAGGGACGAAAAGCACCATTTCTCCCGACACGTAAGTTGATCTTTGATCTTTTTTCCAATTATAATTTAATTTGTTATTTTTTTAAATTCTCAGGGTGTATTCAGGATGCTTTTGATCGTGATTGATTCCTTTCCAGTTCACGAACAAGTTCAATTACAATTCGAACAATTGGGGATTTCCATCGTTCATCGAATGGAATGAATTACTTGCGCCCGAGAAGGTATACTATTCTTTTTACTCCTCAGAAAAGTGCAGCTCGCAAAATAGTTTATTTGCACTATGCATGATCCATTCGATCACGATCAAATGGATCATTATTGGAAGGACTCATATTTCTCATGTTGCAGGGATTCACCAAGGCCGATCGAGTGATTGTGGAAGCGAGAATCACTGTGAACAAAGTGGTTGGAGTGAGGTGATTACTTAATCAAATTACCCTTTTGAATTTGATGTTTTTTGTTATATCACTAGCATGCTGTGAAATGGTGGCCAAGTTGGTTCGTTCAGACAAAAACCTCGTTTCCACTTCCTCTCTCCTACAATGGATATGAGTGACACTGCATTGGTCATCAATGGAGTCAAATTGCATATCAGCAGACAGGTATGAGATTGATTGTTTTTCGATCGAAAAAGGAGACATATGGTCGCTTGCATTTTGAATAGTCGAATATACAGACTTTATGAAACTTCGATTCCGCTTCAAGAGTTTCTTGCCGTTTGATTTAAAAGTAGTTCAAGAAACCTCCATTCACATTAAAATGAGTCGGCTGTTCCTTTTGAGATCATTTTAATTTATTGTCTTCTCTTCAGTATCTGGCCCTCTATTCTCCTGTCTTCGCTGCGATGTTCTATGGTCGATTCCAAGAGAGAGAAAAGACGGAGATTCCCATTGAGGATGTGATACTCGAGGTGAGATGACGGATCATATAGGCGGGTAAAAAGAGGGGAATTATTCATGGGGAGATACATGACCTTTTGTCATAATTATCGTTTTGCTAAGTATTCACGACAATTTGGTTTCGGAATATAAGTGCATTCAAGACAAATCGGTATTGGAATGTACTCGGTGAGATGGTTAGACGACGAAACACAAATGTAGCTGAAATTCGTTTTGCGAATCTTAATGGTTATAAATATTGTAAACATCTTCAGGAGTTCATGGAACTGCTGGAGGTGGTTTACCCCTCTCACAAGGCAATTTCGGCTGATAATGTTGAGTATCTACTCGATCTGGGAGACAAATTCCAAATACAGGTGGGCAGAGGGAGAGGGAGGTGAAAGAGAATGCCTTATGCGGAAGATAGAGTACCATAAGTGTCTGGAGAGCCATTAGTCTTGGCTTGATAGATCAAGATTGAATCAATGTAAAAATAGAGAATCAGAAACTGCGAAAAATGTGAATTCCATGCTAGGAAGATTTGAGCCTCAGTGTCTGGATGTAATGAGACCAACGCGGAAAGATTCAATTAACTTTCGGGAGATAAGCAAAATCATAAATTTAAGAAAAAATGTTCAGTTCGTAATGGACGAGGCGGAGAAATTTCTGATGACGACGGACGAAATTCCCGTAGTGACGAAACTGCTCTGGGCCGATCAATACTGTCTCGCGAGATTACAGGTTCGGTAGGGGGTTACGGTATCCTGTGGAATTTGGATGATATTGTGTGACGGGAATGGGATTCTTGACTTGTAGATACTGTTTGGTAATTGACAGATTGATGTTTCGCAGATATCATTTGGGATAAGATTGCTCGTTATACCAGTACTCCTCACTTCAATCATGCAGATATCATTTGGGATAAGATTGCTCGTTATACCAGTACTCCTCACTTCAATCATGCAGATATCATTTGGGATAAGATTGCTCGTTATACCAGTACTCCTCACTTCAATCATGCAGATATCATTTGGGATAAGATTGCTCGTTATACCAGTACTCCTCACTTCAATCATTACCTTGTGAAATCTGAAATTTTTCCCATTTGACAATTGGGATTATCGATTAGTGTATTACGATAATGGATGTATCCGTGCAGGATTCGTGTATTCGCACCTTCAAGACTCCATGTGAAATCAAGACAGTCAAGTCATCGGAAGAGTACAAGAATCTCTCTGATAAGACGAAAGCAGCACTCTTCGAGAAGATTCTTAAACTAATCAAAGATTGAGAATAGCGTAATCCATTCCGTAACCCATGTGCCATCTATCGCTAAGTGACTCCAATCCCCTCACTCTGTGATGTCTGCTCGCTTTCATAACACGCGCGACTGCATAATTGAAATAGCACAGTGAATCGAGTAACCACTCCCTCTTGTCTTACCGTATCATCCAATGCCATAGAGCTAATTCATAATGAATTTATGTACATGCTTGTTTCATATTGTGAATACGACCAAATATATGTAGAGTATTTAATGGCTAATGTATAATCTCGATAAATAAAAGCTGCTTGAGAAGTGAAAGAGTCTCACTAGACTCGATACATTCCCATAGGGTTTCATTATTATTCTCAATCTCTCTTTCACACTTTGCACTATTCACGTAGATTGTTCACAATTCGCACTGTGTATCGTGATAAATATCCATTGTTTCACTGTCACCTCAAGATTCTGCACGAGTGTGTAGTCTGCGGTTCTATGATCCGCGAATACTATTGTAATCCCATGCGGTTACGGTAATCTCCTCCCGGGGGATACGGTATGTCTGATCCCCTTTATTTGTTTCCTGTGGAGAGATGTTGTGTTAGTCTCATTGAATGCATGTTCATGGTCCTAAACAAAGATTGAGGCTGCGATGAGCTTATTATGAGATAGTGATAGAGGAGGCATCATCTTACAAGAGCGAAGATCTTGTTAGAGCGAAAGATAATTCCGAAGTCAGTAGTGTCTCACTCGTCACTCGATACAGAGTGAGCCTTGAAAGTGTGCCCATTTACGCCTGAAATACGTGTTTGAACTGCCCCCTCCCCTCTCCTGCCCTCTCTTCCCACTCGCTGACGACCCGTGAAATACGGGTTACTGAAACCATAGGGATGATAGATGGGTGGGAGACTGACAATGAGTAACAACTGCAACTTCGCAAGTATAGCTACTAGTTTATGATCTTTGCATCGCAACTCATCCATTCCACCCTGACCTACTCCATATCATAACTTTATGAATGTATTATAATCTTCTGAATAGTCTCTCTCTGACCCTGGGAACTCCTCGATTTCTTTAGAGTTGCGATCTATTTTGACAGGAGAGAAAGAGGTAGAGATGAATGGGTGAGGGAAGGGAAGAAGGTAGAGGTTAGTCAGAGGAGGCTGACCCGAGTATCAATCCAAAGGAGGAACGAGAGAGGGAAAAGAGTATTTAGAAGGAGAAGAAGAGTTCTTCCAGTGACTTGGACATTGACTCAAGTATTTTCCTTGTGCATTAATGCATGCGTTTCATTTCTCAGAATGTGACGGCATCACATTTTCCGGATAAGCAAGGCAGTAGGAATTAGATTTTCTAGAATTCTATCTTCATTTTCACTTTCATTTCTCTTGCCCACATGCCATCTTCAGTCGTTGCTTTCCAACCATTTCAAAGTATTTTCTAATCGTAGTCTTCCCATCTTCCGTTAGTGAACTTGTCAATCTCATTCTGTACAATCTTGATTGTTGTGAATTCACTGGTCAGTAGACTTTTGAGATTGTGCAGATGGAAAAGTTCTCGGAGTGTTCCATCAGATACAAATTGCCTTCCCTCGTGTCGCACTTTCTGTTTACTCCAACTTGCCTTCCGCCGCGATTTCAACATTCGTCTCTTGATTTTGCGCACTCACTAGAGATGGAGAGTCGGGAATGGTACATTCCGTACAGTATAGACTCCAGTTCTCAATGCCGAACAATGACGAATCCATCTTGTGAAACACGCGGCGTGCGCACTCTCTCCATGTTTGTTCCCGCACTATCACTAATTTAGATTTGAACAATAGGAAAGATGAGAGCGCAGACTGAGGGAGAGCGACCACGAGGGAATTGTTTCCATTCTATTTGTACTAGTTTTTACCGATCTCTCTCATTTTTTTGGAAGTATCGGTCTCATCACTTGCGATCGACTAAAGATGGGCACTCCTTTTCATTGACCTTTGCCCTCATTTCTTCCTTATCAGCTCACTATCCATTCTAGTTTCGTTACGCACTACACTCCTTACTCTGCAATCTACCCGATAAGCGACTTCCAGACTCTTCCCCCTGTTTCCTAATAGTCATCTCACAGAAACACTTCGTTGATTTAGTAGATTGGGGCTTCACTAGCACCTAGTAAGGTTGGATCCTTTTCCGTTTGTGTGTTACCCACTCTTTGTTCATTTCTCTACCAATTCGTTCGATCCGTTCTCATATCTTCAATTCGATTCAATTTTCAGCAGGTCTCTCATCCCTCCTCTCCCCTCTTTGATCCCTCTAGAGGGTGACCTCTCTCTCTCATCACAATGATCTCCCTTCTTCTCTCATCAACTCCTCGATGGGTATACAATGGTCTCTTCGAAGTATTCTTCCTCTTCTCTCGTCTCTACTTCGCTACAGTCAATGGTCTCTTCACTCTCTATCACGCAGTTATGACCACCAGGTGAGGATTACGGTAGATGAGGGGGGGGGGTACGGTAGAAAGTCTAACGTCATAAACAATATGAATGTGTTTCAAGCGGGTGTGTTTTAGTTTATTCCACTTGTAACCCAAGTAATATTGATTTTGAAAACAAAATGTGATTTTATGAAAGTGCTGAAACATGAGAAGTCTAGGTAGAGGGAGATGTCCACTGACATTGAGATGTACGGTCTTTGTCCTTGTTTACCATTTGAAATATTGAAATTCATTATAAATTATAATGTAATATTTTGTATCAGAGTGTGCGTTCCTCCTCCCACTGACGATCTACTGCAGATTTCTGCATCTCAAGCAGCAAGAATGATTAGAGATAAAGAAGTGAATTGTGCATTCTCATTTGAGACTAGGAGAACTGCGGTTTCACGATCTAGTTATTGTAGTTATAGGGAATGATTTGTTTCATGATTTAATTAGTTCACGATCACCAACCATAGATCAATTTCTTCCTTTCTTCAGATCTCTTCACTCGAATTGGTGTCTGCGTACATCCGTCGAATTGAGGAGATCAATCACTTAATCAACGCTGTCGTCGAGGAGAACTTCACTGACGCTAAAGAGAAAGTGAGTATGATGAGGATAAAACCATATTGCTGATTCAGAGGAAAATATTTATGTTTGCTTTGCACAAGTTTGTGTTGTCTAATTATTGGTTCTCGGGTCACGCTTGCAATAGATGAAACCGCGATGATGATGATATCTAGATAATTGGATGTCGAGAAATACACTTAAGTATTTTCATCAATTGGATATTTTCAGGCTCGTGCAGCAGACAAGGAAGTGAACGAAGCGACTCCCGAACAGATCGCAAAGGTATACGGTAGTGGGGATTACTGTATATGACTGAATCGATCGATTCTCTTAGATGGAGAAGGAACGACCACTGCTGGGAGTGCCCTTCACCATCAAGGACTGCATGGAGGTAAACGGTAGATTGTGAGATCGATAACTGACATCTACCGTATCCCAGGTGGAAGGACTAAAGTGCACGTACGGTGTTCACCATAGGAAGGATGTTATCGCTGAGAAGAACGCAGTCGTCGTTCAGAGGTTTGTGAGAGATTTTGATTATTCTGAGTGAAAAGTACAAAAAATCGAATCATTTGCGTCGAATCGACTCTTAGGCTTAGAAGAAACATGAACCCGTTACAATCGAGAATACTCCTAGGAAGGTTTTCCATTGAGGACACGGGAAAGAGTTCTCAACAATACCGATCATATCCTTCAGAATGCTTGAATCGGGTGCGATCTGTCTGTGTATCACAAACGTGCCCGAAGTGTGCATGTGGTGGGAGACGGTGAATACCATCTATGGAAGGAGCAGAAACCCCTATGATACCAGGTTAGCACTGTACGGAGGCTCTACTTCTATTATTCGATGATTTGATGATTTTTCATATCACATAATTGAACCTGGTGAAGTTGTGTTTGATCCTCATCTCATAGTCGCAAGTGGGCGGTGAAACTTTGATGTATAAACCAAACGTAGAACAAAAACCAATATTGGTTATGAATAGTGGGTAAGATGGTGGTTTGCTGTATGCTATAGCTCACTACTGAAGTATGCTGTCAATCATAAGAAGAGGTTCGTACAGAATTTTAAGTTCGGTTATTGGGGGAGATTGTGTGAACACAGAACGAAAATAGAAAATAGCTGGTGAATTTAGGTGGTTGAATGGTTCAACTTGAACCCGGTGAAGTGGTGTTTGATCCTCATCTTATAGTCTCAACTGGGCAGTGAAACTTTGATGTATAAACCAAACGTAGAACAACAACCAATAACGAATGGGGGAAAAACTGGAGTGTTCTGGGTAACTGATTTTTAGTTGTTTTTTAATGTTTCGCCGTGGTGTTATTGCTTTAAAATTGATTATTACGGAAGGAATCACAAATTTGTTTCAATTCTAGAATGAACCGGATGAATTCAAGTTAGTTGATAGAACCCGGTGAATTGGTGCTAGATCGTAATCTCATAGTCTCAGTGGCGAGTGAGACTTTGATGTATAATCCATTCGTAGAACAATTTCAAATAATTAATGGGAGAAAATCTGGAGGATTCTGGGCAACTCATTTTTAGTTGTATTTCATGTTTCACCGTGGTGATATTGCTATTCAAAATTGATTAGTACGAAAGGAATCACGGTGAAAAGAAATTGGTTTCAATTCTAGAAAGAACCGAGTGAATTCCAGTTAGTTGATTGAACCCGGTGATTTGGTGCTAGGTCGTCATCTCATAGTCTCAATGGGAGCTGAAGTGTTGATGTGAAAACCAGACGTAGAACAACATCCACAAATATGAGAGCATTGTGCGAATCATATGAATACAGAGTAATATTGTATTTGTTCACCGTGTCACTGTGATCAGGGAAGATATGAAAGAAAGAAAGATCGTATGTGATACTGGTTCCATTGCAGACGCATCACTGGTGGTTCCTCAGGAGGAGAAGCGTCGCTGGTCGCTGCAGCGGGATCATTGATTGGTGTGGGAAGTGATATTGGAGGATCCATTCGAATGCCCGCTTTCTTCAATGGAGTATTCGGACTCAAACCCACACCAGGTAGTAGCCTATTGGGCATATTACAAATGAAGTATGGGAGCAAAATGAGCTTGTAGGTGTGATCCCTCTGGATGGTCATCTCCCTCCCGTTACTGGCTATCGTACGGAGATGTTGAGAATCGGACCAATCTGCAGATATGCTGCTGATTTACCACTGTTATTCAAGGTGCATATCTATGTTTTTTTTCTTTCTATTTACATAGGCTCATCTGGATCGATTATCATCAAATGCTTCATAGGATATTTGGCTGGATAGTGAAACACTGTTAGTGCTGCTTCAAATGTTGTTTAACTTTCTCATCGTTTGATTACAGGTGATGGGAGGTGAGGCGGCAGAGGCACTCAGGATCGATGAACCCATTGCTATGGGAAAACTTAGAGTATTCTACATGGAAGGTATGTTAATAAAACTACTGAAAAATTACTCGAATTATCCGGGGATCAGACTGTAGACGAGTACCATTTAGGTCTCCGTCATCCTCTGGTTGAATCTCCATCCAGTGAGATGAGTTATGCTCTCAAGAGGGCAGTTCGATATATGGAGATGAAATATGATCTGGCTGCAGTGAGAGTCGACTTCCCATTGGCACATCAGGTCAGATAATGGTTTCAATTGGTTAAACCTGGTGAGTTAGTGTTGCACCAAATATAGTTGAAGCTTGGGCACTGTGATTAGCAGTGGATTTCGATTCTGCGCTTCTGCAAACGTTCAATCACAAATAATGACCCATGTCTATCGATGACGCTCAATCTCGTATTTGGTTTGTAGAAATGTGCTAATGTCAACCTGTTGAGTAGTGGTTTCGACTAAAGTATATTATTCCCCCGTTTCAGCTTTGCTTGGTTGAAAAGTAAAATGATTCCTAATATTCATTCCTTCTCCATCTCAGGCAACGGATTTCTTCCTCACTTCGATGGAGAATAAGGATCAGCCGGCATTCAATGAAATACTCGCTGATTACAATGGAAGTGTCAATTGTGCCACGGAGATGGTCAAGTGGCTCTTTGGAAAGTGAGTTTCTGCTATTTCTCTATCATTTCCCCACTTGACTGGCCTAAAACTGAAACACAGTTTCTTCCAATCTAGACATAAAAATAGTTTGTAAAACCACGAAAAAAGGGGACAAATCAAGTACATTGATCTCAAATTCACTTTGTGCGAGCAGTGAACCCCGAAAGATACAGGTCGATTTCAAAGATGAAACAGATGAATTGCAGGAGTGTGCACACTTTCCCCGCTCTTCTCGTTGGTCTCGTCGATGGAGTTAATCCTTATCCTGAGGAATATAAGAAGAGGGTACGGTAGATTTTGATTCCTCTAGGTGTACGTGATCAGTAGTTCCGTCAATCAATGTAGTATACAGAATTAGCGAACTTAATTCACAAGAGCCTCAAAGATAATGATGAATGAATTGATTGCAGCTTCTGTATAAACGTGATCGTCTGATCCGTCAGATGAAAGATCTCCTGGGTGACGATGGAGTGCTCATCTTCCCTTCTTTCTCCAATCCAGCACCATTCCATAATCAGGTAAGCTAACGAGAAAGAATATATAAGGGTTTTTGCTAAAGAAATCTTCAATTATAAACTTGCAGCCCGTATTCACTCCATTCAACTTTGGCTACACTGGTCTCTTCAATGCTCTCGCCCTTCCCGTTATGCAGTGTCCCATGGGATTGTCAGGAGCAGGAACACCATTGGGAGTACAGGTCAGAGTTGGAAGAGTGTAGCTCCTTCTTAGGAATACAAATGAGAATAACGTCGTTACTCATATTTGGCACAGAATCGCTGTGTGTTTCGAATATTGAGTGTGGACATGTTCCTTTCAATAGCCACTGAAACGTGTCTTCTCTAGGTTGTCGGATCGCCTAAATCGGAGCGAAATTTGATTGCAATCGCAAAGGATCTCGAAGAAGGATTCGGAGGATGGCACAAGACAGAGGCATATTGAATAGATTATATCCATTTATTGACCCCTTATTTTATCTTTTCAGGATACTGTATTTAGAATTACTGTTGTAGACTAACCACATACATTCCAGTACAATTGAATGTTTTAATACGCAAGTATACCGTACCCTTAACCCCTTTTTTTACTACTTCACTTCTTCGAGAGAATCTCCAAAGATGAACAGCGAGCTAACTCTACGTGACCCTGCATGTATTACTATTTGTATTTTGTATTATTCAATCAGTGATTGAACATTTATAAAGATGCTATTTTGAATGTGTTTGCATTATGAAGGAAGCATTGAGAATGCAGATGATTACGAAGTGTTTTATCTCTCGTTTACTGTAGTGGTTCCTCTTGTGAATTTCTCAAATTGCCTTGTTATCTGCACGAGTTACACAAGCATTCACCGCCCAGACACATGGCGATCTCGCAGCCCTGATGAGTGGTGCATATTCCGAATTGCGAGGGAAGGCTCACTTTGCAATACCAGTGACTGCAGATGTAAGGACCGAGAGTGCATGAGAGATCTGCGAAGGAAAGGGAAAGGGAGAGAAGGAAGAAGAATACGGTAGAGAAGAGAATGTACATCGGTTAGACTGATCAGTGCATTGGTTAAAGGGAGAAATGAAGGTCAATAATAAAGTAATATCACTTTGCATAATAGATTGAGTCTCACTCCCCGTCCTCCCCTCTTCCTCTTTCTCCTCCCCTCACTCTCTTCTTCTTCAATCGTCACGGGTGGTCATCACTCCTCTCCCTCAATGGGAAATCCCAATGAAAATAAGAAGCAGAAGAAGGCTCGTATTCAGGGATATGTCACGGTAAGGAACGAATACGGTATCAGGGTTACGGTACTATCGATTGTATCGTTCAGTTCAAAGAGGGCAAAGCATTCGGAGATTGGATCGTCAAGAAGAAAATCGACGAAGGAGGATTTGGAAAGGTCTCTCTACAGTAATCTCTCCCACCAAGAAGATCTACCGTATCCTTCGTTATCGCACACTGAACTCACAAGATTCAGTGCACATGATGCCTCGATTGCATAGCTACTGTATCCCCATCCATAAATGTACTCTTGAGGTGTACCTGATGTACAACATAAAGGAACCTTCCCAATTAGCTGCTCTCAAGGCCGAACCAAACGAGGTCTCGGGTGGAAGTGCTATCAAATTGGAGGTATACCGTAGATGGAAAGACACTTATCGAATCCTTCTTTTGTAGATCAAAGTGATCCGTGAATTGAATGCAAAGGGAGACACTCCTCATATTCCACAAGTTTGGCATGCGGCCAAACACACGAAATACTGCTACATGATCATGACACTACTCGGAGAGAATTTCAAAACCCTTCGGGTACGGTATCTACAGTGACTTCTTCGGATATTGATTGATTTCAGAAAAAGAACGAAACGGGAGATAAAAATGTGTGGGCGGTCTTATCAACATCATCGTGGATTCGTCTCGGAATTCAGTCTCTCTATGGATTGAAGATACTCCACGATAATGGATATCTACATAGGTATATGGTAGATTGAGTGGATCGAAGAATGACTTACGATCTTTGAAGGGATATCAAACCATCGAATTTCGCATTGGGATTGGCGACTGATCCGAATCGTGCGACGATGGTCCATTTATTGGACTTTGGATTGGCAAGAAGTTTCGCGTTCAAGGTATCTAATCAAAGATGAATGAAGAATTGAGATGATTGGATCTTCTATTGAGAATTCGAATGGTAAATGGATTCGTCGATTGGCGAGATGCAGTGTTGGATTCAGAGGAACTTCACGATATTGCTCACCCAATGTACACGATAAACTCGAATCTGTGGGTGACTTTTGATCTCCCCTCGATTGATCTTTGATCTCTCTCGCAGGGTCGAAGAGATGACATATGGAGCCTTTTCTATGTGCTCATTGAACTACACTGTGGTCTGCCATGGCAGGTGGGAGATTGAAGAGGAAGAATGAATTGATCTTTGATCTCTCAGAAGGAGAATGACAAAGTGGCAATCGAGAGAGTCAAGTGCAATAGCAAGGACGAAGTTGTGATGCAGAATATGCCGAGTGAGGAGAATGATCTTTGATCTCTGATTGATCTTTGATCTTCAGGAGAACTCCGTTTCATCATTCCCGATTTGCGTCGTCTCGATTGCTATCAACGACCGGATTATCTGGGAATCTATCAAGCAATGAAGAAGGTTATGGTGAGGTACTGTATCTCCCTTACCGTACTCCGTCTACCGTATCCAATCATTGAGAAAAGGAATTCAACCGTACGATCTCTACGATTGGGAGCAGAAGCCAAATGCGCCCAGAGCGGTCAGTCTCCCATTCCTCTTCCTCCCCTAACACTTTTCCCTTCTTGCAGCTTCGTCCAACCAAAGCTCCCGAATGGTATGCTCCGGAAGCGTATTTCGCCAGCGATCCTCTGGGTTAGCATCAATTAGGGTTGTCAAGAATTGTTGTCATCATTCTACGTGGCGATTCTGAACAGTGAGAACACGCGGAATGAATAGGCACATTCTCCACCCAGACAACCCTACGTTCTTCCCTTATTCCTTTCCTTTCTCAGGAATAATCTGCGCTCCCTCGATCCTTTCTACCACTTCCACTTCTCGATCGACTGTTCCCACTTCGACTTCAAAGATGGGCTCAGATGAAAAGACCACGACTATCAATGATGCTGATGTATTCAAGGTACTCGATCATCTCTAATCTAAGACTCATCTTTGATCTTTGCAGATGACTCAGACTCGGGAAACTCAAACTCGTGATGAAGATGAGAAGAAGGATGATAAAAAGGAAGAGAAGGAAGATCCTCTCTAAGATCGCCATCGATACTGATCGTGAATACTTATAATTCAACGCGATGAATAAAGCAAATAAATTGCTGAGATCAATCCTTGCTGGTTTTTATTCACAACAAAGAGAAAAAGAGACATAAAAAAAACTAGCTGCGAAGCCAGTAGCCAAAAATGATTCGGTCTTCAGTATCTGGTTCAGTCAAGGTAGAACAAGAGGTTGCAGTCTCTTGAACACCGTGCGGTATAAGTCATGGAGACTCATAACCCGAACTCATCATACTCAGATAGGTCTGAATTGACCCTTACTGAAGACAAACGAGTAGGGGAAAGGTGGGCTGATACACCGAGTGCGCGCTCTACTCGCGACGGGTTAGAGAAAGGGGAGAGAGATCGGGGGAGGGAGAGAGATGGTGCGATTGATCCGAGGAGAGGGGGAATGAAATTCAAAGGGCAAGTCAGCCAGGGAGTAAATTGTCGTGTCTAACGAGCTGGTCTTGTGCCGTAATGCTCGTCTATCTCCACCTCAGAAGAAATATAACCCTATTAGTTGATTGTTTGTCAATCATCAACTTATTAGCTTCACCACTCCACTTCGCCCATGTAACTCACGTTTGTCCATCTCATGATTCGAAAGCACATAAATAAAATCTGTTCATATCTTGAGCACATGGAATAATAGACAATGAAGTGACATTGAGTGAATCCTCTTAGAGGTAGAATGAGTGTGAGTGAGGCAGTTATTGTTTAGTTTGTTAAGACTATTTACAACAGATCGAGATTGGCTACGAATCGATAAAGCTACAGTACAAGTCATCCTATGTACAATACCTACAATCTGAACATCTTCAGAAACACGATTTACGTGACGATAAATTATGTCTTCAAAATGTAATACAAATGGGCGAAATGACATGTGGCGGGAGGTAATTAAATACGAGCATATTAGTCCTAATCTGCAGAATTCTTCAAAATAGTCTAAACTACCGTAATCAATCATCATCTTCTTCCTCATCTTCACCCGCATCGAGAATTGGTTGAGCATCTTCAAGGAAAATCCCAACGGAGGAGATTTTAGCTCGTTGATTCTCATCGATAATGGAGACATTTGTAGTGAGAGGAATGAGAAGACGAACGAGTGGAAGAGAATAGGGAGGACCGATTACATCCAATACCTGCAAAGATCAAAGATATGACTTGTTATTGAATCAGCCACAACTATCTCAGACGACATGTATCAGTATTAATGTTGCAAGGCTGAAGCCAACATCTACGGGGAAGTAAGTTCTGCGGATATAGTCAAACAAACAAAAGAAGTAACCTCCAAGACGAAATATCGAATAAGTGAAGCGTCGATGGATCCTTCTTCGAATTTCCGACTCATTTTCTGAAAGGAAAAAAATTATAAGAAACGTCTTTCAGGTGGAAATTCACAATCTTTTCCGATCTTTCTAATTTATTTAGGAAGCGAAATATCATTTGCCGAATTCACTCGTGTTTTGTGTTTCAGCAAATCTACATAGCTGACATGAAAACCTGAATTTGATCGATCTTCCACTTTGATATCTTCAAAATCTCCTCTCTCACCTGTAGCACCCTCACGGCAGATCCACAAGTGAAGAGATAGACGAGTCGATCGATTACCACCTATATTCAATTATCATCACCACCATCTTCTTGCATTGTCTCCTTCCCCCTTATCGTATTCCAAATCATCTCGCGATGGATAGCCTTCACAATTGAGACTTTCTACTGTTTTTGGAGGTAAGTTGGCTCAATTAGCAAATCAAATAATAAATAAAAGATAAAAGGATGAGAATACCTTCTGTCTCGCCATGATCACCTCCGCTTGATCGTCTTCGTGTGCAACTTTATCGTAGATCTCATCCAGAATCTGCAATATACGTCTCAATTTACGTTCTCGATTCATCCCCAGTAATTCTATGTGGCACATACCCTTCAAATGATTATCGAAATGAGAATCATTAATTGTATGAGAGCTAGTAATGCAAAAAAACTGACATCAAGACAAGTGGAATGGAGATGTTTGTGTCTCTCTCCACAATGATCGAAGAGAACGTGAACGAATAAGGGAATCTCTCCCAATCGAGTGCCCTCACACAACACGACGGAACGGTAGAACCTTAGACGAAACCATCCAAGAGATACGGTCCACGTATTTATCGAGATATTCCTTTTACGAAAATCAAATAATCTAATCGATAAGTAAACCGTACCACAGACAGCCAGCGGCGACAATGGGATGCTTCGTCAGATGGAGTAATTCGGGGATTTCACGATGCACCTCAAATATAAAATTCATGATGAATTGAAAATGTGATTCTGGGCTGCAAAGATTTAACATATCTCTCACTGATACAAGAACTATAATGTGATCAATAAATGGAATGATCTTCTCATAATAGGTACCTCCTCAAGTGTTCCCTCCAGACAAGTCGCTGCTCTTTCCAGAGATGATCGAGCAGACTCTAGGGCGAGATTACAGTGCTGAATAAGAACATTGTAGCACCAGTAATATCGATCGATTGACTCTGTTACCGTACCCCTCCCTCAATGTCAGCTACTACCGTACTCACCATCTTCTTTCCATTCCTCATCTTCTCATACACTGTAGCTGCATAGGCCATCAGATAAACAGCCTGCTGCTTGATCGATTCCGATTGTCTCTGAAATGGAGAGAATGTCGATGGCTCAAACTCGGTTTCATGATTCTACATTCCCAGTTTATTTATCATTCGTATTTTTCTAACCTGATCTTTCGCGAATACTGCGTCCATCAGCAATCGAAGTAGAATCCTTTCTCTGATGAGAGCGACTGGAGGAGGGTCGGGTTGGAGATATTGCTGGAAGATAAGAATGGCTACTAGCCATTAGTTATCTAGTCGAGTGATGCCATTATATGATTGCCCACTCAAATCTAAATCCCGTACCTGATATAAATTGTATAAATCACCGGGAGTGATTCTTCTCTTGATGATCATCGTAAGAATTGACGATCGAACGTGAGCTGGCACCTGATTACATCTACTTTATCGCCTTTTTCAATGGCCAATCCAGAGTAATTTTCAGTATTATCAATCCCTGATCATCATTCTTTTCTTTCCAACCAACCTCCGTATCAGCAACCATCTTCATAGCCGTCCTTAGAGTGACAGTTTCTTGTTCTCTCGCTCCTCCTCTCATACACTCTCTCACTCCTTCCACGATTGACACTGCTACAGTACACGCCTGTGAGTTTATTGATTAGAGAACGCTACTTTAGTAATAGTATTCCACTACTTCCATATTTCCCTACTGCATATGTCTGGAACATTACGAAATGAAAAAAAAATCCGGAATCACAGTGCCACAAGGTGAATTTGTGGTTCTTTATTCTACCAAGTAGGATAAATTCCCGCCAAACTAATTCTGACCCATCTCCCTCATCTTACCTTATCATCGGAATCCCTTCCAATCTTCTCCAGAATCGTCGTCGCATAGATAAACGACTGCTCATTCTGCATGATCATCGTCGACTGTAATGGAGACAACGTTTATCAAACGTCGCTCTCCCACACCACTCCCACTGACCAGACTGCTCATAGCCTCCTTGAATTCGTCTTCAGTCGCTTTCTCTCCTCTAATCAGCACTTCAAGCACCAATTCCAATTCAGAAGTGAGTACACGAGAGAAGACATCGATCTGATAAGGAGGTAAAGTAGATCAAATTTACTTTTTTTACAATTGAAAGAGTAGAATAATTGTCCCTGACAAAACCGACTAGTGATATTCGAATGGAGAAACCTCAGACTTGCGACTAACTTTCCCATCGTTTTGAGGCACAATAAATTTCGTTCCAGATCTTACTCATACTCATCTCTTGTAACCTGTTGTGTTGCCGTATTCTTCCCTCCAATCTCATGGGCATGTCCTGCATCGGCGATCATCTTCATTGCAAATGCGAGAAAGAGAGAGGATGGAGCTCGTTCAACCAACTCGTAGATCACCTTTCGCCATCGACTGTAATGGAGAATACGGTTGAATACTGAACGACACAACACATCCATCCCTCCAGCACTCACTGATGTTGAATAAATCCCTTCAACCAATCTGCACTCGTTGGATCTTCCTGGAAGAGAGAGTCAGCCTTCTCTGCAATATTATCGATTATTAAAACGTCAGCTGATCCATATTCTGAGGGCATCGGCCTACTCGGTCGATGTTTCACATCGACTGGAACTTCGACCGAGTAGAACCCATTTAACCACTACCATTCCTCTTCCCTTCCTCACCAGCATCAAAGTGTCTCAATATCTGTGCCTGTACACTACTCTCTAGACACTCGACTGCCTCTTCCTTCTGTCCGAGATCACGCATCCAATTGGTCAGTGTGTTGCAGATCTGACAAACGTCGACATTAGCCTCACACCATGGTGTAGTCGTAGTAATCGTCTCCCTCGACACACCACTAACCTGAGCCTTTCCACAGTATCCGTCAGCGAGTGCCTCAATGACATCTACTGTATCCCCTCCTGCTTCTAGATATTCTTCGAGTGCCGAGAGGACGCATGGATCGAGGATGAAATCCTCACCTGATACCAACCAATCGATCTCATCAGTCCACCGTAATCAATCGATAACGCCGGCCTACCGTAATCGATCGAACTCACCACGCATCCGTGGCAGCATTGCCATCTCGGCTACTGTAAACTCCTCTGCTACCGTATTCCCTCCGTCTAGAATTTCGACTGCTTGCCCAATCATTAATCTTAACAGTTAAGATATTGTGTGTGGATACAAACCATTTGTCTATTACGCAGATTTTTTACCAAATTTGTAATCATTCTTTATTGCTAGAACATTCGTCATACAAAGTAAATACATGGGAATTTAAGAATTCAAGAGAATTTTGAGAAAACAATATGAAATCAAAAACCACATCAAAAACTTTCAGTACAATACCCTTATTACCGATCGATTCTTGTCAATCGAGATCAAACTTTTTTGACGAAAAATATATTAGAAAGGCGCGTCTCTCCTAGATCACAAAACCACAACATAACAATATTGCAGAATACAGTTGAGATAGGGCGAGGGAGCGAGAAGATATTGATTGGAGGAGGGGATACAGTATCCCCACAGTAATCCTTAGAGTGCACCAGGTTTCCTTCCAGGCCACGCCTCTTTCACGTATTTCTTCTTCTTCGATAGACCACTCTCCTCCTCTCTGCAAGGAAAGTACCGTAATCCACCGTAATCCTTACACACCACCATCTACCGTACTCCACTCCTACCGTACCTGTGTGCAACATGGGAAATGACGGACGATGAGAATGCTTCCTTCTCATACAGATCAAGATCGGGAGCCGCATTCAGCGATTTGCCTGAAAGCATGTTTTTTTCCAGATATCATGAGTTGTATCAGGAGTTATCTCGACTACCGTGACCCAACTCAGTTTTTGGATGTGATTACCGCACAATGACTACCTCACGAAAGGTTTCGAGGCGATTCGGTCAAAGATATGTAGGCGGTGGTGTATGCTCGCGTGCATTGTCAAAATACAATATGTGGCAGATGCTGGTAACCTTTCCTATTATTGAATACCACTTTCTCTGTATAGTAAACCCATCGTGCACCCATCTCCTCCGTACCTCCGAGTGAACTAGACATTGCATCGAGTGGCAGCATGTTCCTCTCTGCACGAATCAATTTCCTTGCACGAGGCGCCTGTAAGATACGGGTTTCATCCACACTATACAGCTGAGAGATTGAATAGTCAAACAGTAGCATTCTAATTGACACTTTCAATAATTTAGCTCAATATCAGACAGTTCGGCCATTTTGGAACAGTTCAACGATTTGAAGGTAAGGTAAAAGTAAATTGGCAGAACGTACATCTCCATTCCCTGTTGCCGATCGCTTGGCTGGATTGGTCGATATGACTGCAGTCGTTACGAGATTACGGAAACGACCAATTGATGGATCAATGTCCTCTGCAAAGAATGAATTGGTTACTGGATTACATCAACTTATTTTATACTTCTATCGACATACGCGAGAACATTAAAACGATTTGATAGCTCTTGATTCAAAGTATTGAACTCTAAATCAATTTGAACCAACTCATCTCTAGTTTCACCATCTGTACAAAGGTTTTACCAACTCTCGTGAAGTTAATTAAAATATGTCATGTTCTTTATCAATCACGAATACCCCATGCTGACCTGGATTGATAATATCTTCCTCCTCAACGAATACGACATTAGGACGTGGTCTCTTCTTCCTTCTCGCTTCTTCCACTGAGATCGGCAATTGAGGAATACGACGATTCATCGCTGTATTGTACTCTGTCAGACTCTGCAATCAAAGAAGTAGATAAGTGGCTCAAACCCAGATCAAAGGATACATCAACCGCGAAAGTTACATGTAGATTTAGAGTTTCTTGTGCGAATCATTTCAGATTCACTTCACGTAGATATAGTAAACACATCACATACCACAACTACATATTCAAGATGGTTCAATCTACCGTAACCCTGCATCCGTACCTCTAATTGCTGATCAACAGGCAATTTCTTCTCTTCTTCCTCTTCGTCTTCCCTTCCCACGATATCAGACTTGTCTCTAATCACATATCGACGGGTCGACGCACCCAGATGGAATTGAGTACCAACCTGCAATGAAGGGGTTTCACGAGGATATCATAGTCATGGGAATTGTTGGAAGAATTGATACCTCTTTTTCTCCACCTTTAAAATTTGTTCAACTAATCATCCAACAATATATATCGCAGCTTCATGACAGTTTGTGAAAAAAAAATGCAGACAATGAAATGACTTGCCAATGGCAAGTTGCCATAATCCAAAAGAAGAAAATTCAATTTTCCCATTTCAATTCATACTCATCAGAATGCTTCATCTGTATCTCACCTCAACGAATACGACAGTAAGCGGTTGAATCTTCGTATTTCCCACGAATGTTCCGTGACTACTCCCGAGGTCGACCAGGGCGAATCTGAGTTTCACGAGTTTAGTACATTACAATCAGAATCTCTATCGACAAGATGGTTGACTTTTTCGTCATTTCCATAGAAAAAACTACACTACTTTCAAGTGGATTTTCTAGACTGCACAAGACAAGGATGATTAGGTTCGTAGTAGTTCTAACCTCTTGAGTGCTCCATGGTACATGAGAAGGGCGTGGACACGGGAACAACTCGCGTGCTCTACTCCGATATCAACCATCTACAACGAGAACATTTGATTGAGACGATAGATCAACTATTGTGCACCTTATACTCTTATATATGAATATATCTTCCTTTCCACTAATATCAAAAGAACGGCATTCAAGAGCGACATAAAAAAGTGAAACTTGATCTTGCCTAGTGATTTCGGCAACTACAATCTACAGCCAAACTCGATAGAAAAAGTAATTAAAATCACTTTTGGATTCCTGCCCATATAATAAGCAGCCTTGTCGTCGATCATCACTTTCTGCAAAGACGCCAATAACTTGAGAGCACATTTCGTATCCGCTGTTCCGTCTTATCCATGTCGGAGCAAATATGCTTCATTCTGACTATACATCGACATCGATCTCACTAGTTCAATAATTCGTACACCCTCAACCTTATCCTACTTGACCCCCTCACCTGTAATAGTAGATCATTCTTGAGTACATCAAGATGTGCTCCATCGGGTGCTCTCGCTGCCCATCCTGGCACAGGGAATTTCGCCTTCTCTACAGCTCCCGTATCATCTGCCATTCCTGAAGAAGAAGAGAGATTCATTAGAGGAGGGTAGTTAGAACGGATCAAGAAAGTTGGCGAAATGAGAGATAGAAATAATATGGAAACAGTTCAAGAAATAAAGCGGTCAATATATCGATAGTGGCCCCTATTTAGATGATCTTTGATCTCTGATCGCGCATCTAAGTAACTTACTTTGGAATCTTGCCAAAAATACGACATTTACAAATTTCTACGCACCAGCCGCATTCCTCCACAAGCTCACACCTATATGATCTGCTCCGCGCTCAAACCTACACCCACATTCTGTTAGTTATTGCTTCCCGCCCAGTGTGAGCAACTCACTTTAACTATTGTTAAACAATTCAAATTGTGCAGGGCTCTACGCGTCTCCAGCGATGAAAATCGTTGGTACCATTGGTACCATCTCCAATGATCTACCCATATCATAGTAAAACCAGGAAAGAAGGTAAGAGACCGAGACTCCGGTTTGCTTGTATATCCGTGATTAAGATACGGATTGGATCTCGTGGCTGCAATCCATGTGCACTCTTCTTCTCTCGCTTCTATTCACCATCAAATTGACCACCAACAATCTTCCACAGGTATTGAACCCTACTTTATCGAATCACATGAGTTTGAATTTTAAAAAGAACCAGTTAGCTCGTAAATCGTCTCTTATTCAGATCTCACTACACAAAATGTGACGTTCGCTTCAAACAGCTATGTAGCCTGTAAATGCATAACATCAACCATCTCAACTATTGCAGGTACCGTATTTTAGCACATACTCTCATTCCTGATATCCTAGGTTAAACCTGTAATTCCACAACACATTATCAGGGTCTCGCCTGGCATACTCGCATGCTTCGGCCTATTCGCCGTTTTCTCACTTGGATTAATTCCCAGTGCGTACTTAATTAACGGTTTGGATGTACCGATCTTTTACCAGAGGGCTAAGGATACCAATGTAAACCTATTCTTATTCAGATGGATTGATCTATTTCTTCATGACATCGGTCACTTATCTTCCAATTACGTTCATGGTGCTCTACTCTATCTACGCGTTCAACCACCATGTCCACGCTAAAACACCTGCTACCCATGCACCTACGAACCGTGACCTACAACTGGCAACTATCTACCATTCCAGAATTGTTTAACTGCAGAATTAAACCAAAAATTGTCATTCTTTCGAACCATTGTGCTGAAAACTATTTACTCCACAATTTCAATAAACTTCTTTCGCAACTGTAGTAACAGAACAAGAAGGGAATCGGCGCATCACACAACAAGTATTCTCGACCGATAGACACGGTTCCTCCTTTGACAACTCGTTAACAGATTTCAATGAACTCTTCATTCACAACTCTCGGGACAAAATCAACTGAAATCAACGACGAAAAAATAACTTGTGAAACATGTAAACTAAAAGAAGAAAACAAACAAACAAATTGATTTGACCCATTTCTACCGTACCCTCGAAACAATAAACAACGAGTGAGTACGGTAGTTTCATTGTGGTACAGAGATCACTTCTTGCCTACACTGCTCCTCTTCCTATCCTTTTTCTTCTTCCCTGATTTCGGTTCCTCTACTGACTGAAAGAGATCACATTGTTAGATATTCGATGAACCCATTCCACCCATTAAAAATAATACATAAATCGTTCCTTACCTTCTTATTCTCTTGTTCATCTTCATCTACTTCCATCTTCTCCTCCTCCTCT
The DNA here is from genome assembly GCA_911812115.1 of Pristionchus exspectatus. Classification (NCBI taxonomy): domain Eukaryota; kingdom Metazoa; phylum Nematoda; class Chromadorea; order Rhabditida; family Neodiplogasteridae; genus Pristionchus; species Pristionchus exspectatus. The sequence continues at coordinate 14,332,566 of OU461585.1, read as the reverse complement.
TTCTCCACTTCCTCCTTCATTTCACCATTCTCAACGACCTCCTCTTCCTGAAAGAAAAAACGAAAAAAATCATGTGGATATCCACAAATCAGCTATTATAAGACACAACAGTGGTGTCGAATCTGGTATATGGGTTTGTCAAAGATATTGCTATAATTGTAAGTATCTCTCACCTTGACTTCTTCCTTTTCCTCCTTCTCATTCTCTTCAATCATCGATAGAGGAATCACACTGAACACTGGCTCCCCGAATAGCTCGTCTATATCTGAATGTAAGACGTATACATTTCATCCACCCTAAGTACTACCCCCTCCCCCATTTTCTTTGTTTCATAGACATTGTTAAACTGACGTTTCCAGTGGATTTCGATTTTAATGGCCATATCAGTGACGGTTTATTGCTGTCAACTCCACGATAAATTTGCCAGCTCCTTACTGGTTTCACCACTATTCCAAGTAGTTATCAACTCGGGTAAGTTTCAACAAAAACTTCTCATACTCACCATTCTCATTATCATCTTCTCCCATATTCACGGGAGTCGTAAGCATCTCCAGTGCTCCGATCGTCTGTGCCAACTCCTTCTGCAGAGATCAAAGATCAATCTACACCCAAATTACATTTTAAATACACACGTCTCAATTGAATGAAAACTACTAATATGAAACCCAGAAAGATCAAAGATCAAACCTGGACGGACAATTCCCTCGCAATAGCATCTTTCAGTCTGACCAGAGCAGAGGAAAGCTGGGTAACCGGAGACGCCATGCACACTTCTGTAAGAAATATTGTTAAGACTTGGCAAATTGAAGTTTCACCGACTCTACTAGAAAGACACCTTGAGAATTTCAATAATATTATCTGAAAGCACTAACAAAATAACTAATAAAATAAATAAACATTGCATGCTATTCTCACCAAATAGAGATTCGGCCACTCCACTCAACGTCTCAAAGTAGTGGAACTTGAAGAGATGTCGAGACACGAATCTGTAATATTGCACTTGATTCGCTAGACAAACGATTAAATGGAATAATAGCCAGTCCTCAATCGCTGCTCTCTACCGTACTTGGTAACATTGATGAGAATGGATGGTTGCTGTCCCGCGAGTGCTCTTCCCATCGCCTTACGAGACACGATGACTGACAGCCAACCAACTGCCATATCTGGCATTGATTCGGCCTTGATCGCCTGTGATGAGAGAATGGGTTAATGGACGAGCACGCAATCTTTATATTTGGAGTTCAGTTATCAAATGAGAAACACAGGAAACAAATTGAAAGGGTGTGTCACAGTTTCAGGAATATCATTTCAAGTGTTTCCGCTACGAGGATTCGATTGGAAGTGGAAAGGAACTGGAACTCACCTTATTATTGAATATTCTAGTGATGAGTGCAGCATGTCTGTATCGCTTGAGAAGAGTATCCTCGTGCGAGAGTTTGAACTCATTTGCAACTGAACTGGATTATGTATGCACTGACTTGAGAGTAGCCCTACTCCTATCATTATTGCAACCCCAATCTCCCTCCACTCATACGGTGGTAAGAGATTTCGAAAAAACAAAATCGAAAAAGGACGTTTCGAAAAATATTTTTCGAAAAAGTGTAAGGGAGTTGTGAGATCCCTGTGAGATGCTGCGCCCTAAGACCATAGCACGAGACACGATGATATTCGAACAAGGGGGTTTAGCTCATTGTCAGTGGTTAGAGCACCCGTCACGTGTTCGGAAGGTCGTTGGTTCGATTCCATCAACCTCCATTGGTTTTTGCACACTCCCCCGACATCTTACAAAAGGACGTTTCGAAAATTTTCATTGGAAAAATAACAAGTCGACAAAGAACTTTTCGAAAAATTAGTTTTTGCTAAGTAACACTTCTAACATAGCGAATAAGACCATTTCAAAATAACAATAACAAAAATTATATTTTCATACCGTATTTTTTCGATATGAATTTTTCGAAACGTCCTTTTTCAAAACGTCGTTTTTCGATTTTGTTTTTTTCGAAATGTCTTATCACCCACTCATACCTTTGACTGCTGGTTCGATCGCCATTAATTCCTGCTCTCCACGCTTTTCAATGTTCGCAGTTCGCAATTGGCCTGCAATAATATATGTATACTCGTAATTTTTATTATTGCAACCACCAATGTCTTGCCATGAAACGTCTAATCCAGTGAACTAGTGTTTCACTGGTTTGTCAATAGCCAGAATAATCGGGAATGATCAGTTATTGCGTGAATTTTTCTCAAATAACCAAAACACAATTTCACGACTGACCCTTGGGAGCGTAAGTCTTATTGGTCGCAGCAGTGCCAACGACAGACGAGATGGCGTCCTTCGGTGCCTCCTCTCTGAAACACACCTTATTGTTATCCCCAAATTTATGGAAAGAAACATCCCCAGCATCACAAAACTCCTTATAGGAGTGCAAAATCTATAGTTAAAAATAGAAAAAAATAACGCAGCATAGAAGTAATGTTCACCTCCTGAGGAGTGCCATTAGATTGCCCATTCCCACAGCAACTTTTCCATCATCGGGAGAAGCAGCAATTCCAATGATTGGAGAGGCAAGACTGGTCGAGTGAACCTGCAGAGAGTAATATGGCTTTCAACATTTTATTTAATTAGAAACATGTGAGCCGTCTACTTTTCCGAAACACAAACTCGTCAAGTAACAAAAGCAGAGTGATTAATTAGAGTCTTAATGACTGACCAGAGTGAGATCAGCCGTTCTCACAACATTCATTCTCTTATCAATGGAAGCAGTTAACATCTGCTCTCCTCCACGAACAAGACACATCGATGTGATCGCCTGAAATCATCATATTCAATGGATTCTTAAACTAACCAGCACGGTTCATGTGTCATATGATTATTGTAAGCAGGTTAGAGAAATCACATACAATAGTGTTTCCAATTTTGTTTCCTCGAAATATACAAAGACTATAATCATCATTACAAGGGAAACTACTGTTTCAAATCATATTCATGTTTCATCCAATTTTCACTGTACTAATCTCATTGATCCCTTTATGTTTCCGTTACACCTAAAATCGACTCCCACCGTGTGATGGTTCAGCGTCGCATTCAAATCACCAGCAGGTTTCATGTGTCACCCAATTATTGTAAACAGGCTAGATCACTCACAAACAATGATTTCTTTAATTGTATCTCATAATGAACAAAGCCTGTGCCCGACTAACCCCGGAGTATACATAAGTCTTCAGTTCATGGCAAACTACAGTTTCAAATGCCCTTCATGTCCACTCCAATTTTCACATTGGTAATCGTTTCTCTCTATCCTTTCAATAACTTCCCATATCCGTCGTCTCACCTTATGATGAGCAGTTAGTGACTGGAGACAACGTCCGCCCGTAGTGATATCGTACACACGAACCGTCGGACCTGCACAACAATCGGTAATCCCACTTTGCTACAGTGCACTACCGCAACGGTAGTCCTCTTGGCAATTCTTCTACAAACATTTTTGTATCTACCGGGCCGGTAATCAGACCACTTTATATATTATCGTGCCAGTTTTCAGACCACTAAATATCCGCGTTAGGGCGTTCAAATGACCTCTTTCATATATGGATTCCAGTATCAGACCACTATATATTTGTGGTTTCCGGTTGATAATAAAAATGTATGATTCCCATCACTGACCAGCAGAGACAGCCACAAGTTGTTCTCTAGGAAGGAAGATAGCTGCTTCAACGGGGCCAGATGCATCGAATGAGAGAGAGGGACCATCGTCAGAGGGAGTACGCACGTCCCATACTTTCACCTGTATCAGGTTTTTAATGATATCTTCAGAATGCAAATTCTCGGAATTATTGCTATCCATCGCGGGCTGATCGACCTATATTGCACTCAAATCCTGAATCCACCTAGTCTCTGCAACTCCCGATACAACACACATCCAGCTGCACAATTTTTTCACATTTCAATCATATAATCCCTTCTCTTCCTACCGTATGATCGTATCCTCCAGTCAGGACCATGTGCTCGTTCGTCGCTGAGGGAACGAGCACGCGAGCTGCGTCCGTGTGTGCCTCAATTTCAATCGATCAATAGTCTCCTCTAACATAATCCCCTCCTCCTACCGTACCTTGATGGTCGCGACGGGAGTGGCAACGGTGGTGGAGAAATCCCATTGTTTGAGTAGACCATCGTCAGCGAGTGAATACACACTTCGTCCTCCGATGGCACCGAATCGAACAGAGTGTACTGAGCATCCAGACACTCTCCATGATCTGATGGAGAGGGAGAGAGATAAGGTTAAAATGAAGTCATCCAAGGAATTGGAATCAATTAATCCATAAATGAGAACGAATTTTGAAACTTGAAACTCAAAACTTCCGGTTAGACGAACTTTTGGATAATCGTAAAACATAAACTAGAAAAAATTGATCTACCGTATTCTCATACCGTACTCACCTGAGAGGTGCTCGAGGAGTATTGCCAGTGAATTGGTCGAAGATGCGCAGTTTTCCCTCGTCACCACCGATTGCTGAAGTATTATATTCATTATAACCGATATACGAATGGAATCGTACTTCTTACACATTTCTACACATGTAATATTCGTGATACATAGTTCTACCGGGTGGGTGCAAACAATTTTCAGCACTCTGCATTATGACAAACCGGGACTTTCCTGTTTCACAAACATATTATATCACCAAAACCTCTAATTCGAGCAATCCGTCTCCCTTTTCTTACTAGAATCCAACACTTCTCAAATCTCTCTCCCCTCCTCACCAATAAGTGTTCCATCTCCTCTGAATGTCACTCCGAAGACGGCCTTCTTGAATCTCGTCATATACGCCGTCTGCTCACACAGAACACTGTTGAAGATCGACAGACGAACTCCTACAATCGATACAGCGATATCGGGTTGAACAATAGTACGGTAATCATCCCAATCGATACTCCTACCGTACCTGCAGTGGTTGCAATCGTATGGGGATTCTTGCATGACATGGCCACTGAAGTCACTTGCGACGGCTCTGAGAACACTGCCACTTGCTGCAAATGCTCTGTGAACTACCGTAATCTTACACCCACCGTACTCTAAGAAATTATCGATAACTGACCTTTAACCTTGTCCAGTACAATACTTCCTCGCTCCTTCGCAGCTCATTCTCCGTTGAGGAGACTTTGAGCGCCGGCTGATATGGCGCCGCCATACTGTAATCACCGAATTATTGATTTCCTTCCACTCTACAGGATCAAGGTATCGCACCGTAATATACGGCATTCGAAGCACAATTCGACAAGGAAATTGAAATATATTTTTATCATTTTGATAACAAACTTCAACAACGGCAAACACAACGAAGTTATCGGGTACATAACAATAAGGTGATAACAAGAACATGATCTTATCTCTACTTAAACTTGGCAGCCAATAGTGCGAGGGCGGCACTTTCAGCATCTTCTCTCTTCTTTTTATTCGTCGCTCTTTTCTTTGCTGGAGGAGGAACTGGCTCGTCATCTTCTGACGAACTGAACAGGAACTATTCAATCAGTGACATATTTGGATTGAAATATCAACAAGTCTACCATTACAGTATCCTCTTATCCATTGTATCCAGTCTATGTATCCAGTCTCAATACAACCTGCTCCAAAAACTTTAAATCGCCTGGTGTTCTCATTTTCAAAAAATCGAACCTTGATCCGATTTTGATAAACGAAATAAGTGTCTGACCTTCCACAAACAGCTCTCCCTCCTCCTCTTCCTCCAAATTCTCTTTCCATTGCTTCTTCATCTTCACTATCTCCTCCACTCTCCCATTCCCTTCCTCCCTCTTCCCCCTCTCCTTCTTCCGCCTCTCCATCACTACTCTCTTCTCTCTTCTTATCCGGATCGGGCAACCACGAGATATCAACACTGCCTTCCTGAAATCAATGAGTAAACTAGAAACTACAAAGATCAGACTTCTCATTATTGACTGACCTCATCGGAGTCTCCTCCAATCCGTACATCCATTTCATCATCTTCTCCCATCTTTCTCTTTCTCTTCTTTTCTTCTTTCTCTTTCTCCTTCATTTTCTTCTCCTTTCTCGCTGTTTTCTGTCGTTCACGCATCTCCTTCTTATCCGTCTAAAAAATGACTAATTTTATAGATATTCAACAATCACAAATCTAGTTTCAATGGATCTTAACATTAGCACTTGTTCCCTCGAGTATATTAAATCACGAGTGCTGGCATCAATCGACCAACACAAAATCCTCCTGCTCACCTTATCCTGTTGAGCCATTCCCTCAATGGCCTTCTCTAGATCGAGTCCCTTGGCTCTTCCTTCTCCTATTCCTCCCTCCTTCTTCACTCCATCTTCATCGAAACTAATCTTCTGATTCAGAGGAATACCCTGCAATTCATACTTTAACATTTCAGACCTAATGAGTAAATCAGCGCCAAGTGAGGTGCCTGGCAGAATACCACATAGATTTCACAAGTTTGTAATCGGCAAATCGAATAGATCAATGGTGGAATACAGTCATCTTGTCACCCCCCCCCCTCCGTACCTTCTTCAATTGACTCTTCGCTTCCTTAACCTTCGTGATAACTCGTGCACTCTTCGCCTTCTCTTCTGCAGCAGCACGTGTTGCTTGCTGGAATGTTATCTTTAAGCTAGAAATGATAAACTGACTGACTGAAGATATATTCAGAAGGTATACCAAAACGCTCTAGCAAGAAATCACCTGGTAACCACAAGTGTACGGTTAGAGATTGCCTGTCAGTACTCGTTATTTTGAGTATAAGACACGATTTTAAGGTAGAAGTATTATCCGTTTTGCCAGCTTTTGAGTATTAAGCATAAAAGTAACCTCCTTTTTGACCTCTTCGGCGACATTGAAGACGTCCTTCTTCTTCACTGTAAACAGACCTTCGTCCTGAAAGATACCAAAATAGTTTAAATAATGTAGAAGAAACTATCACAGGAGACAATATGAAAATAGAGCTGACCTCATCCTTCTCCTCTCCACTTCCCTCCTCTCCATCATCCGATTCCTCTCCAAACTCGTGACCTTCGTACACCTGTAATCTATTCAGTTGGCGACCCATTGAATTAGTGCACCACGAATTGGATAACGGTCCCTTACTAAACTAATATTAATAAAAAGAGAACAAATAACAAAAAATAAAACACCTTCTTAGCCGATACAATAAGCTTCTTTCCCTCCTTTCTCTTCTGCAGAAATCTTATTCGTTTGATGGCAGCCAGTCCAAGAGACTCCGCCAATGCCTACACAATATATTTATTTGTATTCGTAGAAGATGATGGACATGATGGAATCGACTATTCCAAATTCTTCACAAAGATTCCATGTAACTAGAATTCACAGCGCGTGCAAAAATAATATTTCTGCAAACAAAATGCAAAAAGAATAAATACATTATCTTCAATACTCGTAATGATACACTAATTCTAATGGTCACAATCAATATAAATCTCTCACTTTCGCATCGATGGAATCGACATCGAAGATATTCTTGTTGCTCATAAGATAGACGGAACGAAGATACGAGACAACGTACTGTAATCAATTTACTCTTAGTTACCGCAATCCACCCTGACTATCGTGCCTTCTGTGCGAATTGATTCAATTCGGGGAAGGCAGCCAGTACTCCCTGCATCTTCAGCTTGATATCCGTCATGCGAGTGGGGTCGTGTCTGCAAGGGTACTGTAGCTACACTATTGATCCACTACTCCCTCTCCGGCTACATTACTCATTCCCTCCTACCGTACTTTGTCTCCTGGATAGGGATCTTTCTCTCAGTCAGCATTTTCTTCATAGTTGGTACTTGTCTCTCCGAGAGGAAGAGAAGGGCTGATCCCGACTTGTTCATTCGCGCCGTGCGACCAACCCTACAAATGATGCTTCATTTTAAGTAGCTGAACAAGTGATCACTAGAGAAGTGAAGCAGGAACCAGATTAGTAGAATCTCCCTCTCCACCTCACCTATGAATATAATCATCGATAGTAGCAGGTGCATCCATCTGTACAACCCAATCGACGCCCGTGAAGTCGAGACCACGAGAGGCTACGTCTGTCGCGATGAGACACGCTTTCTATAACAGGAATTAGCTAAATGTATACTTCAAATGCGATTTTGAATACCAGTGAAATAGAGGATCCAGCAATTTCACAAAAATAGCCTGACCGATAAATAAGTGATATTGAAAACGTAATTCAAACCTGTCTTCTCTCGAATACATCGCACACTTCAATTCTCTTATTCTGTTTCATTGTTCCCCACAATCCCATGAGGGAAGTACCCGGACGGAGATGACAGAACGCCTCAGTTAGGAATCGAGCCTGCAATTACATCTTTCACTTTTGCCAGCGTGCGTTGCTGTTTCAACGTTGAGTTGAAAGCACCGAAAGGTGTAGAGAAATGATTATATGCAGACTATCGTGCAGAAAACATGAATGTGAGGCACAAAAGAGGCGGGTAGACTGACCTGACCACAAGAAGACACGAATACGAGTGTTTTCTTGTGCTTGTGATGCTGAATGAACGACCACAAAAGATTCACCTTAATGAGCCATCTTCAATTAGTACTCTAAATTAGCATAATCTATAGATAACCCCCATTAGAGCCCTCAGTATTGATATATGGTACCTTCTCCTCCTCTTTGCACACTAGATAGCACTGCTTCAGTTCTTCTGGTGTCGCATGGGTCGATTTCTCGTGCACTGACACCATCACAGGGTCCTCAATGACTTATTTCCCTATGCAAAAACCAAGGTATTCAAACCTTGGTGCACACTCTTGCCAGTTGTTTCACATTGTTCGTTTGAGTGGCAGAGAAGAGAAGAGTTTGTCTCTCCCGAGGAAGACTCTCCACGATCGCATTGATCTGATACACAATTTGTTGCGGATACAATCACATTTAAAGACAGCCAGTTTCACTGGTACAACAAAAATTAATACAATTAGTTTCAAAAGCATTCCTATACAAAAGTGTCTTGTCCGAAACCGAGCCTATAAAAATATAGTACCTGTTTAGTGAATCCCATATCGAGAATTCGATCAGCCTCATCCATAACGAGCATCTGCATGTTGTCACACTGAAAGGAATAAGGGTATAATACGATTGGCAAGATATTAATCCCGATTGATTGGTAATGTACCATATGGATAATTCGAACAAATAAGAACCTGGAACATTTCGTTTTCATCCAAATGTTGCAGTAATCTTCCCGGAGTGCACACGATAACGTTCATGACGTGTAGACGACGTTTCTCGAAGTTAACGTCGTTTCCTAAAAAAAGAATATGCAATAGAAATCAATCAAAAAATTATTAGTACCTTTCCAAACATAGAACATAGAAATACTTGTGTTTTATCAAATATAAATGGTGCTAAATGCCTAATGCGTATTATTAGTGAAAATCATTTACCTTGTCCGATGAGTAGACAACACGAGAATCCGTGATGTTTCCCCACTTCATTGATGATGTCGAATGTCTGACGGGCGAGTTCTCTAGTGGGAGAGATGACCAATGCCCCCAATCCATCGCCCTTCGACCATCTCTGTCGCCATAGGCACTCCAGAAGCTGCACATTTTATATTTTGAATATAAACACGAGTTCTCCTACTCACGCTGTGGCTAAAGATACGTCAACTAAAAATGATTTTTCATTAACATAGAAGTAAAACGTACCGGAATAACTAGGGCGAGCGTCTTTCCACTGCCAGTCTTGGCTGCAGCAACTAGATCGACTCCAGTGAGGGAGAAAGCAAGAGAATCTCGTTGAATCTCCGTCGGACAAGTGAATTCTGCCTCATCCAGACCCTTTATCGTCTGATCGGACAAAGGGAAATCACGGAATGACTCGCACGATGTGAAGTCCGTCTGGAAAAAATATAAATTACGAACGTTTACGATACTGTACCTTGCACTGGGTATTTTTTTTTAATTAACAAACTGCACTCACTCCAGACAGATCCTTATACTTGGCGACGACTTGTTCGACAGTAGCGATGGTACCCTTTGATTTGAGATGGGCGGCCTTCTTATTGGCTCGACCTTGCAGCAATGCTCGATTGCGTTTCTCGCCCTCGTCCTGTGTCCGTCGAGGACCTTTCGGCCTCGTCGGTTTAGGCATGATCTGAGGGAGAGGATAGTGAGTGTTTTATTCACATACAATAAAAGATCGATAAATGAAAAACTACAATGAAATTTAGCGATTAACAAAAATAATTTCCAAAATTATAACGCTTGCAGAAATGCCGCAGACGACTAAAAGCACAGTAACTTCTTTCATTTTGTCAATCGAAAACTACTTTTTTCATTTATCTGATCTTTGATCTTTTCCAGAAAGAGATATAAAAAATAATTTTTTAAGATTGTAAAAATGTAATGGAGTAATTGATATTTTTCGAGTATGCTCAAAGGGCATCTTATATTATCTTAGCAATGTTAGTATTATCAAGACTATTTATCTTCACTTGTTCTCAACATCTAAGACAGTATTATGATGCATTAGTGTTCTAATGTGTTCGATATAAGGTGAAATCAGAGTAAATTCCCTTGATTGTCTATTCTTCTTCTGATCTCTTCCCTCTCTCCCTCTAACTCCGCCCTCATTTCTTCTATTCGTTTTGTGTGTCTGTGCTCATCTCTTCTTCACATCCTCTTCTCCCTCATCCTCATCCCCATCAATGTCTTCATATCCATCTCGACCCAAACCGATGCCGGTTCATCGATCAGCCTCTCATACTCCTTCCATGATGGTTAATGCGAAGAAGTATCTGTCCGATCATCCACAGCTCCTCGATTGTCCGCGGTGTAGGGTGAGAAGATGATTATTATTACTCTTAATCTAATCAACGTGCGCTAACTTGTGTCTTTTATCACTCAATTGTGAGTATTGTGGTGCAACACACATGTGTTGGATGGTATCCAGTTTCATCGTTGGAGGGATTGTGTCTACTCTTTCCTTCCTGCTTGGCTCTTTTCTTTTCAGTTGCGACGAGTTTTGTGACCTCTCCAGTTTCAAGATTCTTTGCAGCTTTTCCATAGTCCGATGAGAAGAGCTCATTCCTCTATCAGTACCTTTTCTATTTGTCTTCCAGATTAATATGAGCATCTCAATTCCGCTACTGTTTGACTCATCTCGCACCGAAATTGATCGCAAACTGATCTACCGTAATCTCTTTGATATCGTTTCCTTATCATGCTCATGCTCATGGATCGATAATGCTCACTTTCGTTCGACAATTGACGCAAAGCTCGAGTTGGGGGAAATCCGCAAATAGAAGAAGACATACAGATACAAGAGGCGAGATATAGGGGATGTCACTTCAGACGGAGGGATAGAGGGATGTGTAGAATAGGAGTGGATGAGGGAGAGTGTAGAGACAAGAGAGATAGTTGCACTACAATTACTATTCACCCAACCACTTGAGAAATCGTTCCGACACCACATATCCTAGTGATGACGAAACCCCCTTTCTTCTTGTGCCGATGCTTATTCGACCATACCCAGAACCTCTTTCAAAAGCATCAATGGCCCACAAACCGACGGATTATCCTTTGAAAACGCGGTGAATACTTACTAGTGGACCAGACAGATCGACAACAGAGCACTTGTCCATTGTACTACAGTGCATTCATACAATGAATAGTTCAGGGAAGAATCATGTAATTCAGCAACTTTTCTAAAATGATTTCATTGACAAATAAATAATATTTCTTCGTTGAGGCTCACGGAGAGACTGAGGTTCGATTCCGAGTGGGACTCGCATCATGGCTTGCTTTCGTCGTTCTTCTCTGCTTGGGCATCTTCATTTTCCCTCTATTCTTCGTTTGGTGAGCTTCCATTTCTTCCCATTGAGGATGACACTCTTTCTTCTATGGTCGCTATCTCATGAGAATGTGTTTTTGGATTAGAAATCGCAGGTGTTGATAAGTGCTACTATGTCTTAAAAGATAGGAAGTGACTGTGACGTCAAAAGAAAGAGGCGCTTAGCGGCTTAGATGCAAGGGTGGCGTCTTTGAAATGAAACAGAGAGCAACAAAAGAAGAGTCTATGCAAATTCCATTCATCATCTTTTCTGCTTCAATCACATCTTACAGAGAATGGAAAAGGCAATTCGTAATGTTTAGTTCGAGGGACACGAATAAAAATAGCTGCGATTCATGGCATCCCCATGGGGATAAGTGATGACTGCATGTTCAATTGAATTCAATTTCATTTCTCCCACTCATGATCATTCCATCCTCTCTCCATTGCAGGGTTCCATTCGTCGTTGATACATTCAAGGACGCTGAACATAGATGTGCATCGTGTAAGGGATGGATTGGCACTTACCGAAGAATCGGAAAGAGCACCTAAACTACCGTATCCGATCGATACTAGACTCTTCCTTCAGTTACTTTTCCCCCACTCTTTCCAGGGCAATTTCTCATGTTCTCTTCTTCATTTTCCCTTTTCTCTTCAGTTTTCACATGTTTCTACCTCCTCGGATTCCCATCGCTAATGCATCTTGAGGTTGCCAGTTGCATATCACCGTGTAAATGTCCTTCTTCGAGTGCACTCTGTGGTGCACCCGGAGTGCGACGTTTCACAAACCACACATCGTTCTCACCACACCCCACAGACCACCCGCCATCTTGTTCCCTCCTTTATCTACTTTACAAATAGGCGCAATATACAAGTGTCTCATGCGAAACATATTATGCGAGTAATAAATGAATTATGTAACCTGGAAGCATTATGAACATTTGAAATTGGGCAGAAACAATTATGCGTGAGCATGTAGGACAATCCGGAATCGAGTTATTATGATGGATGATGACATTGATAAACTCGATTAGAGAATAATGTATAAGTGTGAGTGATCTACACCAGCAAAAGAGATAAGTAAGGCAATACTTGACAAAGTACCAACAATGGAAAAGAGTGTACTCAACCGGTAACCAGAAGGACTCATGTACAATAAGAGTGAGTCGTGAGTAGGGACTGGATGGGGAAGGTCTTTGGGTTACTGTATCACAGTGATAGTTTGCGAGTGAGTATGCAAGGTGCCTAATGGGAAGAAACCGGGAAGAGCTCCCATTTCATTGTCAATTGAACATGGGAGTTTCTCGAATATCAAGGAAAGGAAAGAAGGGATGAAGGGAGTGGACTCACGAATTGAATGATGATAACGAAGAATGGATTCGGTAGATCACATTCGCTTGTATCTGAAAATGACATTGCATTAGACACTGCTATAACTCATTCTGAGCCATGCGAACAAGTTTCGCCAGAGAACAGTCTGATATGGCTGTTGAAGATCTCGACAATCAATCAACTACCGTATGGCAGAAAAGTCGGCTACCGTACCTTCCGAGTGCCCGTCTGCACGATGGACAGAAGTGGAGAACATCGAGACAGGAATCAGCACAGAAGGGAATACAGCAGAGGCACCATGGGATGAAGGCAAGGAAGAATCCGAGGAAGAAACAACTACAAAGATTCATTTATATTATTACTATTAAAACACATATTTGATGTAAATACAAACAATAATTCATAATAATGCGAAAAATATAATTGCTACCCCTATTCCTCCCCTTCCATTCAAATCCCCCTATGATTCATCACCGAATGGGAAAAGAGCAAGTGACTGCGTGGGAACACAACATATTTCGTAGATCTCAAACTCGTCACGAAAGCCTACTCATTAAATGTTGTTCCTTTGTGATAAGAGCTGTCGTAGATTAGAAACAAATAAATCAAAATAAAAAAGGTAATGATCACGTACATGCCGACGATGAGCCACGTGAGTGCTCCAGCCGTTCGTTCGATGTGTGTGACCACGTGAGCCTGAAATTACAATGATTGATACTCACACCTCAATTGCCAACAATGCTCAAGTCTTAAGAAATGAAAATCACTACTTAAACGCAATAAGAATTGTTTTCCGAGCTTAAATTAAAACCACACTATATAAATCCCGTTATTTCAAATACATAATTCTAATTAAATAAACAAACATTGCAATGAGGGCAGTCCATCTCGACTGGATTCACTCCATACACATTCGTACGTGCAGTGATGAAGATTGGAATGGCCGTGTGTCTCTGTTCCACTGCAGCAGGAGCAGCCATTGGTACGGCTGCGACCGATGCAGCCACAGGAATAGTGGGAGGGGGCGAGTAGGCCGGGGGTGAATCGTACGCTGGCGGTGGGCCACTCTTCTCCGGATCGGCCATTACTCACCTGCCAATTGTGACCATTTCAAACGAATTGAGCAAATGAAACTGAGCGATAATGAATCGAATGACTAGTCTAATCGAAAGTCTGTGAAGGGAGCGAGAAACCATCTGAAATGGACGGAGAAAAGAGCCAGAAAAAAAGGGGACAATGACATCGCAAAAACAAGCAACACCGAACATTTACAGATGGACCGCAAAACTAACATAAAATTTCGGGAGTACTGTGAGTTATCAAAAACTAATTTATTTTCTAACTTTTCTTTCCTTTCGAGAAATTCTGATACATACTTTTTCTGCAAAACTATCACATTATTCATACAATTTTCACTTGGAAAAAGTTCGATAGATATGAGCCAGTGTCGGAAATTTGATTTTGAGATGTTTAGTTCAACATTGTCCAAATTTATCTATCGCTTCGATATCTAAGTATCATCAATCGTCTATACTCGAATCTATGTTCTTTTTCTCCGTTCATCCGTCAATCAACCGGTCATAATCAAGAGATCGTGCTAAATGCGAGTGTTTCCGTGTGAGAAACGGGTCAATGAGACACATCTTGAAAGTCTTGAGAGACCATCTCATTTTCCACGCCCGCTAATTCACTTTCCCTCTTCAGTCACTCCTCATTCTCGTGGATCTACCGTAGTCTGTCTCCTACCGTAACCCATCTTGTACCGTATTCTACCGTAGTCTAGATGAAGGTTTCCTTCGTCTCTGCTTCAGTAAAATTCTGCATAATCTCGGGAACATTTTCCATTTCTATCCTCCTTCTTCTTCCTCTTTACTTTTCGTACTCGAATCGTCTACAAGAATCGTTCAATGCAGAGGCACAAGCAGTGAGAGTGAGTAAAGACCATTCTTATCACCGTAGATAATCAGATGTAATCAGAGACTTCTTGAACTGGATGATTTCATCTACAGAGACAAGAGAGAATCTGAAAATGAATCGCACATCGAAAGTCAGTTCCATTATTCAGGTTTCGGAGCCTGCAATTCATTTTTTATTCCAGAAATTAATCTTGCTGGATTTCCACCTGGATTTATTCCTTTTCCTTTCCAAAAATATCGCCTAGTCAACAAGGTACGTATTCTACAAAAACAAAAAAAAATGTAAGGGTTTAAAAATGCCACGAGCCGGGATCGAACCGGCGACCTTTCGATCTTCAGTCGAGCGCTCTCCCAACTGAGCTATCATGGCTGTGTTAGGTTTGTTTCTCATGTGACAGTTAATTTCAGATTCACGGAAGGCGTAATTTCATAAGCCGGAAGATTCCCGTTGAAGAGATCAACAGGCGGATCAATGGAAGAGGAATCAATGGTAGGCTAATGATCACAAATTAATCACATCTTGCTCTTTAGAATTCGGTCCTCAATCTAGAAGTTCATACTTCAAGAAGACCTCCTCTGGATATTCTAGTGAGAAATACAGGTAAATACCCTATTCCTAACTCGATTTGCCAATATTTTCGCAGTGGACTCTCTCCTCTCGATGCATATCCGACAGTTCCGCCTGCATTCGTTACTTCCAACAGCAAATCGTCACTTCTACAGTGCCCACCCGGACCTTCCGGACCTCCAGGTATACTGTATCTCTCAGTTATCCATCTCATCGATTGTATCTACAGGACTCCCTGGATGGGACGGTGAAGAAGGTCCAACTGGAGAGGATGGACTACCTGGTATCTCCCTTCGTCCATCTGAACCCGATGGAAATGGTTACGATATCCAAGAAGATTGCATAATTTGTCCTGCTGGACCACCGGGACCACAAGGAGACCTTGGTGGAGTTGGAATCGACGGATTGCCCGGGGTTCCTGGTATCCCCGGTACTCCGGGTCGTCCCGGATCCAATGGGGCACCCGGGTACGAACCGGGTTGGGTTGGTCTCCCCGGACAGAGAGGATTGCCTGGACCTCCCGGAGACGATGGAGAAGATGTTCTTTCTGGTATTGGTCTACCTGGACCACCCGGTCCTGATGGATTCCCCGGTCGTCCCGGAGAACAGGGTCGACCTGGTACCGTACTATATGTTGATGCACCAGCTGGACCTCCCGGTCCTCAAGGAGAACCGGGAAATCCCGGCCCCAGAGGTGTACCTGGAACCAGAGGAGACACTGGCGAGCCAGGAATAGATATGGAGTGAGTTCATTCAATCCCTATACTCTCATCAATCAATAATTCAGTTACTGTCCATGTCCCCATCGAGATGGTCGATATAAAGTGCATGGGACGACTACGGTAAGTGGATGGATACAATAGTCCATCTACTCATTCTGGATACAGGACCTCCTATTCGATGGATGGCGTAGACCAACTGGATGGATTATCAAGAAGTCTTGAGTCATTAATATTTATTAAGATGCTCATCTATTGTATTGAGATTTAGATGACAACGAGAAAGTTCGATAAAACAATATTCCGCTAGTATTATCGATGTGTGCTTGTGTAGCGGTGAGATGGCTCGGCAGGCATGACATTTCGAGCATAACTCGCGAACGCTTTAACCGATCTGGCCTGAATTTCTCGGGTAGATTTCCTCTATCACTTCGCATTCAATCAGCACAAGCACAGCGTCCGCGCACCGTCTGCGAGAAAATGGGAAGAAGGTAACAGGGATTATCGATGATTTTTATCTATTCTGCGCGTGCTCGATTGAATTGACATCTTATTGTCTTCGAAAACTAAATATTTCCGAGTTGTGGTCAACTATAATTCTGATATTTTCTTTATCAATTTGGGTTGAACTTTATAATACAATTACATAAATTAGATGAAGAACAGAAAAAAAGGAAAATTAGAATGGATAAAGCGAAAAGGGCGTCGATTCATCTTATTATTTAGCAAATTAGACCGGGTCTTACAGACTGGTATCGACATCTACAAAAGGAGACACCGCCACAGGGAAAATTGCAATTCGATTGAGTGATTAGAATATAATCGAGTAAGGTAAGCTCGCACAGCGATAACATTATTCCTTTTAATGAAAAAAATGTGCAGAATAAAGTAAGGGAAAAGAATAGAGCGAAGTAATTCCAAGGTGGGAGAAGAGATCGAATAATTCGTGATGAAAACTACATGCGGTTTTGATTGGACTGGTAATGGAAAGAAGGAAGATCTTAAGATCTCTTAAGAGAAGTTATCAGAATACGGTAGAGATTATCCGATTGTTCTCAAATTTGAGATGGAAATTAGTACAGAAATAACAATGAGCGAATAGCACACAACAAATGTTTAATTATCCAACTTTCACAGTGGCCCCTTTGGTTTCACAGCCTATGACTTTCTACCCTTCAACAATCGATCGACCATAAATTAAAGGAATTAAAAATCTATGGATATTTAACAAATAATTCGAGAGTAACCCAACACACGAAACCCACAATGTACGACTGAACAATGGACATTCGATACAAGATTCTTGTGGGTATGACCGACGTCATGTTTAGGGAATTGCGGTGGGATCGAAAAACTGTGGAGTATTCTGATGAATTCTCTTGAGAGTTGGTCGTAGAGAGGGTACATTCTCCAGACACAACTTGACTACTGTACGGAAGATGGAAGTTGTCCGATTTAGTAGCCAAATGGGAGAATGTTGAGCTGATTGACCAGATTGGGCATTGATTCCCTCCTGTAATGGAATGAGATGAATACACGGTCAGTTGGACAGGTCGTTTCCTTCACTCTGGTCATTAATACTCCTTCTCACCTGGATCAAAGTGTTGAAATACGGTGTGAAATCATGAATTCCTCCTCGTAAATGATGTGGAATACTCGGCATCAATTCGTCGAGACATCGTTTCAGATATACAACCTGACAGAGAACATCATCATCATCCAACCAGTTATCGATTACATAGGTTTCCAAAAATGGCCAAAAAATGTGGGTTTCATGGGTTTTTTTCCAGAATCGGCTCAAAATCGCGGCTCTTATTAATTAAACCTTATACAAAATTTTGGAGAAAATAGTGCAATAGGTAAAGTATATCTGGGTACGGAAGTCTGGCTCTCTCAGGGCAGTTACGCTAACTTTAACTGGAATTTACACTCTCTTTTCCAACTTTTCATGCACACACAGCGTAACGAGACGGTAGCAGGGACCTAAAAATAGTATAAAACTCAACCCCGGTAAAATATAAACCAACCCCTCATAGAAAACTTATTAAAAAATATAATTAATAACATATCGATATCCTATATGTGCGTGCTCTCCAGTTTTTCACGTCAACAAACATTCGGGGTTGGTTTATATTTGACCGGGGCTGGATTTATTGAATTCCAAGCATCCCAGCTGTCGTTCGCTGTTTTGAAATTTAAAATTCATCAAGAATTGACCGAGTAATCACTTGCTAAAGTTTAACACAGGGATTCGTGAGCGAAACAAAATTGGATGGTGTGCTTGAGTGATTTCCGACTCACTCCCCGGCTCTAACCCAAATTTAGACAATTGCCGGCTCTCTTTCCGGATTTCGTTGTAGGGGTTAGTCTTCCTTTCCTGTTTTTTCCTTCACAGGCCCCCAAAAATCGACCAAATGTGGGTTGGATATGTCATTTTTCACATAGTAATCGAACCCTGCATCCAACACCGCCTTACGATTTTTTTCAAGCAAGTTTCCAACAAAAATGAATAAGGCAAATTTTATACGATAATCTCAAAAGGTAGAGTGTCAACTGAAGAGTACTCCTCACCTTCAATGCATTCTCGTGGTTCATTCCTCGAATTCCGAAGCAGCCAATATAAATAGGATCCCCTCGGAGATTATTCGATTGCTGAAAACACAAGAGATTCATTCTTCTATCCACAATTCCGTTTCACGAATCAGAGATACTCAAAAACAACAATGGTAATATATTTTCAAGTGTCTCCCTCCTCCCTCTCCCCTCTCTCTCACCTGAATAGCCTGTGCTCGTGCAAGATCCATTTGACTCATTCCAGGCATTGGTAATCCCACTCTTCCTCCGTATCCTCCATAGGCCGACATCACAGGTGCTGTCTTCTCCTTCTCGTAATCATCCCATGCCTCCGCGCACTCCTGATAATGATAGGAAATATTGTTTGATTAGGCTCATTCATATTCCACGAGGAAATTCTTGGGAGTAAAGTATGAGAATGAAGTCTTGATCTTTCTAACAGTATCAACTCACAGCTTCAGTCAATTTCTCATCATCCATATTCTGGAATAGAGTATCGTGTTGTAGATACGAGACGACAGCTTCCTTCCTTCCATGGAGGACATCAGCGAGGAGACGATCCTATTGAGGGTAACAATTAGAGTCATTACTACTCGATCTGTACACAACATTCAAAACATTAGTATACCACGCTCTTGTAATCACTACGAAACTCTGAATCAACCTGATAAAAATTCTATCTCTTAATATCCCCCCCCGGATATTATGGAACTATGAAGAAGAAGAAAAATCTGTAAAAATTGATAATGTAATTCCTTTCTCGCGTACCTTTGGTGGGGCGAAAACGGGCACAACATCATCGTCATCTTCCTCTACTGGATCGAACTGATACAATTCATCCAAATCATGACCTGTAATTTACAGTTTCATAACGACTTCTTCCGAGTAACGATCTCGAAGATAAACTGAAAACGAACCAGCGAAATGTCTCTGAATCTGTGCCTCGTCGACGACTCTCATCGACGTTGACTCCTACAACGAAATTACGATATTACTGTATCAAATCAATCAATAATCGTGATTCTTAATGAAGTCAATGGATACCGTACCTTGGTGACCTGTCGCTTGTAGATACGCTCTTCCATTGTACCCTGAAACCATTAAATTTTATACCGTATTCATCAATTGCACTCGCACGATTTACACATTACTCCATTGTTCAGACTAATTCAATATCCCACTTTCCATTTCTTGTTTTCTCCCCATCCCTCCCCTCTCTCTCCATTCTCTATCTTTTCCATCGTAGCGTGCGGTTGCCTGTCTGCCTTTTCTCCCCCACTCGCACTACTCGTCTATCGTAATCCTCACCAAGCACATCACACATCATGTTCCGTCGTATGAAGCAGAATCTCGCAGAGAAGGTATCGTACTCCTCCTTCAGTAATCCCATCTACCGTACTCTCTAGGTTGGTCGTGCTACCGTAACGACAAGTCTTCCCGCAGAAGTAGACAAGGGTATCAAGCAGGTTGAAGTGTGGAAGAAGAGACACGGAGAGATGGTCAGTGTCCCTTTCCTCTCCCTCAACCACTCCCTCCTCTAATCTCTTCTCTCTCTCTTCAGCACAAAGACTACGAAGCGGTTCGTCGTATCTCCAATCCTTCTAAACACGACGATGTCGCCAATCTCATCTCCAAATTGGGTGCCAATCTGGCTGGAACCGAGGCTTCCACTGGCAAGGTATGGTACCACCCCCCCCCCCCTCTCCCCCTCCATCCCGATCCAGTCTGGTTCCATGATCACTCTTGGTTCCAGGCTGGATCTACCGATGCCTCCACCGGCACCTGGGCAGGCATTGTGGCCAACAATATTCAACGAGTGGGTACTTCATTGTCCAACTCTGGGCTTCAACCGCACGATCATCGTCAACGCTAGTGAATTCTCTCCTACAATATCTGCCTTTTCTCAATTTTACGGCTTTCTATTTGTAGGCGACGGATCTCGAACGAGCGTGCACCAAGATGGAGCAGAAGGTGAGGACACTCCCCCCTCCCTTCCCTCTTTCCTCTCTGACCTTTCGCATGTAGTGGAAGCGGAATGCAATCATCTATGACATAATACTCATTCCAATCCATTTCTCAGGTGGCCGAACTCATCCAGAAGGAATGGGGAGCGACGATGAAAGAATTCGACAAGAAGAATCTCAAGGAAATGCAGGTCTGTGCCAAATTCAAATTTGAATTTGCCGCCATCAACTGAACTTCCCTGCAGGACTGCATCACTGCCGTCAATCGCACTCGTCTGGACAAGGACGGCACGGCCAGTGCTCTACAGGTACTGTAGCCACGAGATGGAGCTACCGTACCCCTACTACCGTATCACAATCATCTCCTTTCAGTCCAAAGACACGGCATCTCGTCGCGAGCGATCCACTGCAGCCGAGGCCACTTACAATGCTCAGGTATATCGATACTCTTACCGTACCCCTCACTACCGTAACCTCCTTGAGATCGAGGCAGCTCGTGCTCTCTTCGCCACCATTCCCACTCTGGAGGCGGAACAGGCCGCTAATCTCCTCGCTACAGTCAACAAACACGGAGGAATCTATGGAGAGGCGGCGCCTGCTTCCAAGTAGATGGAAGATAGGGAAGGAGTCCTCTCCCTCTCTCCAATAGAGAACCCCCAAGGATAAAGATGACGGGTCGGTACACGATCGATACTCGACAGCTACAGTACTCTACCATACCTGGGCGATGAATCTGTAGATGTAGACTGGTTTGGTCTGTCCGAATCGATAGACTCGGAAGAGGGATTGAGTGTCATGAGAGGGATTCCAACAAGCATCGAAGATAATGACTCGATTGGCTGCCACCATATTGGTACCGAGGGAACCGGCACGGGTTGAAATTAGCATCAATCTGGAATTGGGAAATTGACTTGGGAATAAAAGAACAAGAATGGACACAATAATGAATGAATATGGTGTAACGTACCTCGCTCGTAGATTGGCTCTGTTGTTGAATGCAGTTTGTACTGCATCTCTCTTTCCCGATTGGACACTTCCATCGATAGACAGATAGTCCAATCCATCCACCCATCCCCATTCCTCATCTCAACATTACGTATTATTGCACGACAATAAGAACCTCAATCTTCCACTTACCATCAGCATTCATAGCTTGATGTCCATCAGTGAACCACTTGTCATTCATATGCAGCCATTCGAGCATTCGTTTGATGAGAGCTAAGGATTCCAGTGATTGAGAGAACACCAATCTAAATCATAATTCAGGTTTCGTTGATATTGTTATCACAAAAAAAAAGATAAAAATAGCTTACAATTTGTCTCCAATTTCTTCGCATTTCTTGATGATATCGATGAGTAGCATCAACTTATACGATAGAGTGTAATCAGTGGCATCTTCCTCTGACACGAGACCCTGTTTCGAGAACCATCCTATGTACTCGGGAGGTGTCTGCAATTGGACAATTTTTTACTTGTATTTTATCAAATAAGCTTCAATCAAGTAAGTTGAGAAATCACATATATTACAATAAAATGTAAAACCTGAGGCCCGCAAGAACTTTTCGGGAAACCCGATTTCCTCGACAACAAATTCCCCTCCTCCCCTCACTCACAATAGGTCTATCAGGTGCAGCTTCACCAGCCAATCTTCTACTCTTTCTCTCTTCAGCAGTCGTGCGGCGGGAATCTGGTCTACAATGAACTCATTCTATCCCATTCCAGATACAACTTCCACTTACATCTGTGATAATTCGTCATCATCTTCATCACTATCCTCATTCCTCTTCTTCTTATCTTTTCCTCCTGCTCTTCTTCCTCTCACTTCCTTCACACTATCATCACTATCACTTCCCGTCTCACTCAAATCTTCATCTTCATCATCGATAAAATTTTCGTCTTCCTCTGCATCATCCAATAGCATCCTCTGACAATTTATATTATTACAGAATGCACTCAGTTCACGATAAACCGATCAACATAGTATCGAATGGAATATACGGTAAACGTAGTGTACCTTTCTCTCAGCTTCTCTTTCATGTGTGACCAATTGATAGGGATGCGTCCACACTCTCGATAGTACGTGGTAGTCAGGCAGAAGACGCTTCGATAGAGATTCACCCTGTACACAACAAAAAGTTTTTTTTCCCAAATCATGTTAATTTCTTGTTTCATCGTACTGAAAAAATCACATTTTTGCTCTATTGCAGTCAATATGTTCACAACTAAAGAAGATAGATTTCTACAAGCCTACGTTAACACGGATAATACAGAATGAGACATACATCAGTGCTCTCGAGGAATGCCCTGTAGAGTTGAATCTGTCTCTTCGTCAATCTGACGTAGATAACGTATTCCTGCTTGGGAGGAATGGCCTCTGTGAGCACACGGTAGTCTTTACGCTGGAAATTATCGATTATATTTACATGTTATGGAATTTTTTGAGAAGGACGATAAAGTTGACTTACATCGACACACTTCTTGAGATGCTCGAATAGAACATGACATCTTCTCTTCATGAATCGAACCTCTGTCGGAGTGGCATCTTTCGTTCGACCCTGATAATATTTATTTTATTCCCGTTACTATAACATTTCTGATAACAACGTACTCTATTGATGATATTAGCGAATCGATTGGAGAACTCAGTCTTCGTTCAGAGACGAAGTTAACCATGCAATGATCTGAACAAGAGACGAAGTTAACCATGCAATGATCTGAACAAGAGACGAAGTTAACCATGCAATGATCTGAACAAGAGACGAAGTTAACCATGCAATGATCTGAACAAGAGACGAAGTTAACCATGCAATGATCTGAACAAGAGACGAAGTTAACCATGCAATGATCTGAACAAGAGACGAAGTTAACCATGCAATGATCTGAACAAGAGACGAAGTTAACCATGCAATGATCTGAACAAGAGACGAAGTTAACCATGCAATGATCTGAACAAGAGACGAAGTTAACCATGCAATGATCTGAACAAGAGACGAAGTTAACCATGCAATGATCTGAACAAGAGACATTTTTACCCATTCGTTTAGTGATTCAACCCTAATACACTTCACATATTCCGCTTCACGATAAACAAATCATAAACTGACACTCGAGGAGATTATTCTGTAGTGGTGTTCCTGTGAGACATATTCTTCTCTTTGTCCTTATCTTCACCATTGTCTTCGAGAGAGCTGACTCGTCGTTCTTCAGTTTATGAGCTTCGTCACACACGATTAGATCCGGACCTGAGAGAACGAGGGAGGTTAGGTAGATACACTCATTTATGCAATCAATTTGTGTTAGCTCATTCAATGAAAGTCTCTTGTGAACAATGAAAGCACCGTGACAAATAGACCCTTCCCCTTCCTCACCGGGATCTTGCAGATACTTTCTGAAATCTTCCTGCATCTTTACAAACTTCTTATTCTTCTTCGGTGCCACGCGTCCCTTCGGCACTGAAATTAATGATACTTATTGTACTATCGCGTAAAAGTAAATTCCCCCAAATAACCCAGATGGTCGCTGTATCAGAGCTAGTTAAAATCATAAGTCAGGCCTATGATTAGATATAACAATCCATTCGACCAGCCCATTCAAATAGCATCACTTACACTTTCTATCTCCCTCATCGAAAGTGAGAATACGGAACATATCGTAACCGATGATCATGATGGCTGGCTTCTCTGATGCGTGCCTGAGAAGATCAAAGATCAAGAGTAGAAAAAAAGAGTAAGCGAGACAACAATCGTCATTTCCACTCAATAACTCACCAGTGTTTGAGTGCCCAACATCGATCGGTGTTGTTCTTGAACGAGTCCAGTTCAGACACCTGCAAATATTTATATATGTTTTTTTAACATTATCAGAACGTATCCGTGACAGATATCAGTGTTGCGTATGCATTTGATTATATTGACTATAGATGAAA
The DNA here is from genome assembly GCA_911812115.1 of Pristionchus exspectatus. Classification (NCBI taxonomy): domain Eukaryota; kingdom Metazoa; phylum Nematoda; class Chromadorea; order Rhabditida; family Neodiplogasteridae; genus Pristionchus; species Pristionchus exspectatus. The sequence goes on along the minus strand of OU461585.1, from coordinate 14,307,756 downwards.
CTCAAATCTTCCTGTTCAATATCACCTCAAATATGGCCAAATCCTCGTCATTATCATCGATCCACTTGGCGAATTCTTTGTACCTGAATTTTTATCATGCCAAATGTTAATTAAAGACCTTTTTTAATTAAAAAATAGTTAAAAATATTACCAATTGATAACGACATTCTTCGGGACAACGATGAGCACGCGTCTGCACTTCTGAAAATACACCAATTATTAAACGTATTTAAATCCCGAAAACACAATCACAATCAAAACAAACTCTCCCTACAATTAGCGACAAGATATTTTGACTCCCTAATACATGAAACTTTCACGTTTCACATGGTTCATAGAGCAAGCCAAGAATCATCCACTCAATTCCTTCCATTCTTCCCAGAATAAAAAAAAGCAACTCTTACATGTTCAATCTTGGGATGCGACATGACTGTATGCAGGAACGAGATCACCTACAATTCATTATTATGACAATTATCGTAATTACACCGTGTATATTCGTGATAGAGAGTGTTACATACTTGGAGAGTCTTTCCCAATCCCATACAATGGGCGAGAATTCCTCCTCCTCCTGCCTCATCCAATCGATCCACACTTTCAAAGGCAGAATCATACATGAACTGAATTCCCTGCGCCTGATGAGGCTTCAGAATCCGCACCTGACAAAAAATTCTTTGAAATCTGATATTTCGGCGGCATACATGTAAATAAATCATGGATAAACCCAACCATAATTCAGGGTCTGACATCAACTAAACTTACCAGTGAGGGATGAACATTTACAGGAATGGGCGAATCAGAGTTTTTATCGGGATCCACACAGACTGCCTTCAGACGAACACTCGTCTGCAACGAAATAATATATTTAGACACATTTTAGTGTTTTAATAATATAAAGTTTGATGACCGCACGTGTGTTCCCGTGAGTGCAGATGCCAGATCGGGCCCCTCTGCCAATTGAATTCCATTGAATTCCTTCTGCTTCTGTTCCAGTCTCTTGCGACGTTCCTCAAGAGATCAAAGATCAATATTCATTCTCAATCTTCATCAATATTACCTTCTCAGCTTTCTCAGCATCGATAGTTTCTTGTGCCAAATCATTCTTTCCCAATAATCCCTTCTTTTTCTTCTTCTTCTCTTGACTCTGACTTTTCTTTTTCGTTTCATCTCCACTTTCATTTCCTCCATTTTCTTCATCTTCCGAGCCAGAGATCTTAACATTGGATAATAATAAGAGTAGCTCTAATATGCTAAAGTTAAAATATTCTGAATCACGTTCATTATGTAGAAACGTGGATGTGTATTAAAAAATGATAACTACATTGCCTCTCGTTACCTGAGCCTTTCTTCTCTTCTCCTTTCTCTTCTTTCTACTCTTCTCATCTTCATCACTTTCATCCTCATCACTATCAATCGCCCTACAAATAAAAATACGTATATAATTTGCTCATCTTTAATACTTATCCAATAAATTCAAAGCAAGATGCTTTCAACGTTCTTCAGTCATAGATACAATAATTCGCGAATGAAAGTAAATATAAACATACGCTCTCTTTCTCTTCTTATCTTTCTTCTCTCCATTCTTCTCCTCTGAATCGGACATTCTCAATGGACGAGTCGCACGAGTTACCGCTCGCTCAAAGAGACATATATAATTATTATTCATTCCCACATTCATTTTATTCATCTATCGCCGTTCACGTGATCTACCGTAATCTAGTCTACGAATATCAGTAATCTCTCCCTCACCACGAGTTCATCATCGCTCTCCTTATGTGGATCATCCTCATCTTCATCGTCATCTTCTTCCAGATTAGGCATTTCATCATCACTACAATAAGTATATTGAGAATACTGTAGTGACAATCAATCGATACTCAATTGACGATACTCACTCTTCCTCTTCATCCTCCTCTTTCTTCTTTTCTTTTCTGCTATTTCTCTTTCTGATCTTGGGCACATCGTCATCACTATCCTGAACAAGAGATCAGATTGAAATAGTGCAATAATAATTAGAGTAAACGAACCAGAGTGAATATATCCTCATAATTCTTCTTTGCGCTTCCATTCTTACTCGAGGATCCATTCTTTGCCGCACGAGAACGAGATGTCTAGATATTGATTGATATGACAGATAATGAGGAAAAGAAGAGTAACTGACCCTCTTGGGTACAACTTCCTCCTCCTCATCTTCTTCTCCGTCTTCATCATCTCCATCCTTTTCTTCATCTTCATCATCATCAGATTCAGCCAATACTTTATCCTTTCCTCTGTGAAAAAAAGAGTTTTTTAATTGTTAGAATATATTGGTTATTAAAGATAACAGCAGGGGTATCATTGGACTAAAAGTATACAAGGAGTTGACAGATATACTTCAATCTCCAAAAATGAAATTGGTGAGGTAAGTTTATGCTCACCTCAAAAGCTTGTCAACCTCGTCCAGTTTCTTCCTTGGTTTTCTAGTTTTCTTTCCTTCTTTTTCCTTCTTGGGAGGTCTTTTACTTGCTCGTTTTGCGTCTCTTTCCTTCTTAATTTCTGCTTGCAGCGCCAGATCCTCAGCACTACAAAAGGATACGATCAAGCAGGTAGATAGTAAACGATGCAATTTATTGGACATTTAAAAAAATTAGATGGTAACTAACTCTACGACACTTCCAGCATCAGAATCATTCCCATTGACCTCCTCTTCCGATGAAGATTCAATCGTCCTGAATACTTATATCAATCAAATCTACAATATATTGTCTTACTTTCTTTTCTTGGCCATTTTTTCTGCTAGAATTTTAGCCTTTCTCTTCTCCGACTTTGGTTCTTCTACTTTATTAGTGACGAATTCAATGAATTCCACGTCGCTATCACTGCTTTGAACTCGTCTTTCCTGAATTTTAATATTATTACAATCAAGAAACACCATCTTCAACCAATACATTTCACAAATACATATCTACTACGATTATATTCACCGTCTCCTTTGCAGATACTTGATGTTTCTCCTCTTCAAGAGAAATATCGTCCGATCGTTCCGGTTCCTCTACTTCTTCTGATATATACTCCACTCGATCTATGTCCTCTGTTCTCTGATCTACTCTATCCTCCGATTGATCTACTCCTTCTGTTAGATCTATAGGAGGCGAGTTTTCCGAATCTTCTTTAGCTTCTTTAGGAACCTTTAAGTAATACCATGATATTTATTATGCAGACGCTAAAATAATAAACAATAAAAAAATACCTCAGTAGCAGAATGGGAAGATAGGAGGGAAACAAGATCGAATGGGGCCAAATCCGTCTCCTCTTCAGCTTCTTCTGTAGTAGATGCTACAGTACCGTCCAGAGACCAGAAATTAGTAACTTTCAGGAAATAATGAGTTAAACAATCCTAATAATGGCGGACTATCTCAATCTATAGTTCCTATCGTTAAGCGTTGCTTCTTACTTTTTTCACTGAATTTTTTTTTTAAAGTTATTTTTTTCGTATTTTGATGAAATTCGCTGAAGAAAAAAGAGATCGCTGCAGGTATGAAGATTCGATCGAATTGGTTATTTAGTGATTCTCGTAAGTAAATGTTTTTAAAAACTCACGATATAAAATCGTACAACTTCTTCTTCGTAGAGACTAGTAAGTCGTCTAGATTTTCAGCAAAATCTTGAGCTTTTGTGCGGAGAATCGATCGTTCTGCGTCTCCTTCAAGTCGCTGAAGTTAAACTATTGTAACACAATACATTTGTCAAATAATGCTCGACTATTAAATGTATAACGAATATGAGTGGGAGCAGCATGCACAAAGGAGACATGTTAGGATCAACCGGTTAGGAAACTAACCAAAGGGATGAACGGTGCTAAAAGTTGATCGATCTCAGACTTGAGTGAATCTGTGAAATCGAGTAACTGCTCAGTAGCGGCGCGAGTATTGACGGGCTCTTCTACAGTATCACCATCCTCCATTGTACAACATTGATTCAAGCTGCGAAAAATAAAAATTCTCATCCCAAATCGATATCGATTTTTCTGTTTTCATCGGAATTTACAGAGAAACAAGGAGCAGATATGAGAAGACAGACCACAACATGCAACCTGGTGTTAAGTGCAATCAAGTAGAAACATGTTAATGTGAAAGGAAGCGCATTAATGGCTACGATACCTAAATAAGTTTACCGTAGAAAAAAATTCGAACCAAACGACGCGCCAAACTAACTCAGTGGGACGCCGCCCACTAACCATAACCTACTGTATCAGTGATTGCGAGTCAATAACTAGCTTTATTACATTTTTAATGGATACTGAGTACAGAAAATACTCACTCGTTAAGATTTTTTCACCATTTACTACTTACCTTATGAATGTGTGAAATAAGAAGGAAATAGTGGAGTTAATATGTTGCGCGGTTTCTTGAACAATTTTTAAATTTATACCGTAATCCTGATATTCTAAGTAGGCTGCGTCGTCTCTGCATTATTTAATGATGTTTGTTTTGTAACAAATTTGTTGTTATCTGCATATTTTCTATCCTTGTTTAATACTGTATTCGTTAAAAAATGATTTCATCAGGTGCAGCATCGATGGAGCTGCACGTTTGGCCGTCAGATTTCGGTCTGCCATCGATCGATCCTGCCTGCCTTCAATTTTTAGTTAGTTTTCCCGAGTTTGACGTAATTGCTTATAAAATGGACTCGTTACAGGCATGCTCCAAAATGTGCGCTAGCCCTGTCACAGTGGTGCAGAGCAGTTCGCCCTGGAATTCTCCATCAGGTAAAGCCCTCCCGTTGAAATTATTTTCCTTTTGAACTCAGTTAGATGCAATCGTGCACATGCTCAGAAAATGTGACGTTGTTTTGTTCAATAAATGATATTGACACGCCGGTCACATTCGGTCAGTTACTGTCAATCCTTTAAACCGAGTTGTCTGCAGGTGAATACCCCGTCGTCTTTGATAACTCCAAGCCCGATGCCAAGCCTGTTACCGACTTCGACAAGTTAGTATGCATTTCATGCCCTTTCTCTTTTAATATGAATCCTAACTTCAATGTGATACACGATGCAGTGGTAATCACATTAACACATAGAATACGGTGAACTATATGTACATTATCTTACGATAATTAGGCCATTCTTTCAAACATAATCTCAACTTTTAATATATATTTTCCAGATTCGTAGAGGTACTTCGTAAGAGTGGACAGGAAGTCGTTATCGATGGTGATTTGACGACTACTGAGAAGGCAGAATTAGACGCTTATGCGTGTCTACTCGCTGAGAAATTATTTCCCGCTCTGGTCAGTACAAATCGTTTTCGAAATTGATTAGTGTGATGCAAAACTACTTACTCTTGTTATCAGAAAAGCAAAAACACCTTCTACGGATATATGCAAGGGGACTGTTTCTACTTGAAAGAATTGCCTTTCGGATTGATGCTATTTCGATTGAATATATTCGTGTTCAGATGCATTCAATCTGGGTAGACGATCTCAATTACTCGACAGTCACTCAATATTGGTACTCCTCCAAACTATCCTTCCCTTATTCCCTCTACTACGTCGAAAAGAGGAGAAAGAAGTGAGTTTCATGTTTACAGTTCAATTCTCGGTTATCATTGTCTGTGGTATCCTATTGTTAGCGACCACATAATGAGAACCAGAATAGTCTGAAAATATCGCTCTTCTAATCCGAAAAGTTTCTTTAGAATAGCGAAATGAAAAATATGCCAAGAAATGGGGAAAGAACACGACATTTACAATATGAGCTCAGAGAAATCAAAGCAATTAAGTGAAAGAGCTAAATGTGGAGTAATGCAAATGATAGAGTGAGATGTGCTTATTGTTAAAAGGAGAGATAGGATGACTTCAGTTCGGAACGTGCAGATACCGTTCAAATGGATTCTTAGACAGAGTTAATAGCCGCAGATCGGATAGCCACTCTACGTAGTCTAGAATCTGTACCTGTAAAATAATCGATTCAAGCACCTAAAAAAGTAAAAAAATCGGAAAATACTGAATGAACTTCTTTGTTAGTGTCCACATTCAATAGATAAAGCTCAGTTTTACAACTTTTGGAAGTGCGTATTGAAAATTCTTATAAAACTTGAGAAAAATTGCAAATGACTTCGCCAAAATACTCGTAGTCACAATGGATCGATAATAATAATTGTAGTTACAATGGATCGATAACAATAATTGATATACGGTACTCTTAGATATCAGAAGATGCTTGGGGAGTGCAGTGTGAAACATCTCCTTGGAGCGGCTCTCCACACTCTCAATCTCCTCTCTGCGAAACTGGGAGATAACAAATACTTCTGTGGAAATAAGTAAGTTTGTGTTATCGTTTTCTATCTGCTTTGATTACAATAGCCTAGCCCGTGGTTGTGTAAACTACAGTAACCTTTTAGGCCGACTTCTCTCGATGCGGTAGTTCTCGGATATCTCGCCCCACTGCTCCGACTCCCTCTTCCCAATGACACTCTGCAGGTACGGTAGATGGATTACTCGGTACGGTAGTGGTATTGATAAGGTATATCCAAGATGGAGATAATGAATAATTGTATTCAGTTGCATCTGTCAGCATGTCCTAATCTCGTTCGATTCGTCGAAAGTACCGTATCCATCTATCTCCCCCTCACTGAGGTAACACCTCTTTTATATTATTTATTCTTTTCATAATATCGACGGATGCCCTTCGTAGTGTGACAGTTATGAGTGCACATTACCTTTATTACAATGTCCACGATCACACGAATTCGTATCCTAATTGGGTAGAGTCGTAAAGGAGTGAAGGATGTATTGCTGTCCTAATTGTACCCTTTCTCTTGGTCCTCTCCCTTTTATCCTTTCCCATTCTCCTCATTTCGTGACTAGGATGAAATAAAGAGTAGTCTCTCCTCATTTGATATACTCCTTTGCTCCTCTGACCTGTAAGAGACTAGACAAGATTCTTCGTGCACCTCATTCGTGACTCGACCCCTATCTCCATTTCCCATCCCATCCCTGACTAGTATACGTAATCCCGACCCTGCCTAGAGTATGAATGTTTTTATGGCGGCTACGCTCGATTTAACATGGGGTTTAAGAGAGAGAGAGAGAGAGAGTGAAGGGTACGATATGGGTCTATAGAATGTGTATCATGTAGGTAGGAGCTGTAGGGGCACCCTTGGCATCATTTTGACTTATCTCCAATGTATCGCAGCATCACCCGAAACAGTTTGCAACTGGTTGTCGAATGGTAGATGCAAGAAATATGCGGGCAATCGGAGGAAAAAGACAGTGACTGGTAGGGTGTGCACTCGGGCGGGTATAGTACATGCCCTTCTCTCATTGGATATCTCAGCCCTCCCTTCGTATCACAGTCTCCCTCTTCCTTTCTCTCCTTCCCTCGTCCATTCGCACTCTTTTGTAACCAGTTGTATCCGATATATTGTGAGGAGATGCGAACGGAGAGAGAGGAAGAGGAGGGAGGGAGGGAGAGGGGGGGGGGAGGGGATGAATGAAGCTGGTTGAGGGGATTGGCAAAGCATGCCAGAGATGGAGGAGGAATGAAGTGAAATTGAGTTAGTACGTGATGATGAGGATCTGAGGTTACGGTAGAAGAGTAGGGTATAATAATAGATGTATTATCAGGAAGAAATGCGTCGTCAACGAGCAGATAAACGAATGTGGACACAACGATTAGCGAGAGCTGAGAGGGATAGGAAACCAGAAGAGAAACCAAAGAAGAAGAATGTAAGAGATTACGGTATATGAGGGGGGTACGGTAGTTGAGGAGTTATCGATTATCTTTGAAGGAAGAAGAACCATCGGAAGACTTTCCCCTGCGAGATTCGATATTCTTCGCATTGGGAGCAGTTACCCTCTCTCTTCTCTTCGCAGTCCATACGGGCATTATTCAGGTACGGTATGGTGTAGTCGGAAGCGACGATTACCAAATCACAGAAATCCCTCACACCAACCATTATTCTTGCAGGTTTCTGTAGACGACGATGAAGACGGTACGATGATCGAGAAGTGATCGGAGTACGGTAGCCGACGATTACCTTCCGACAGAAGAGTGCAATGCACGGTTGAATACACCCCGTCATGACTACCGTATCCAGATAGTAGATTGTACCCCCATAGTTGTTATTGTTTTTCTATGTGACTTATTTTGGAGTATACTGCAACGGGGATCCCAACGGATTTCCAATGCACAATGCCCCTCTGTGTCCTTCCGATGATCTTTGATCTTTATAGTGGATAGTTTCAGTCGAGGTACATCATTCTTCACTCCCAGTGTCAATTCTTGCAATGAAGGATAAACGCTGGTTATTTATGATCTCTCTGCAAAAGATTGCAACATTTGATGGTGTAACCGGAAGGAAAAAGAGGAGAAAGGAGAGATCGACCTTGTTAGACCTTGGATACGGTTGGGAACCCCAGGCGGAAAATGAAAGTGAGAGGAGGGGGGAGGCTCAAGGCATGAGTCTCTCCTCCTATTCGACCGGTTCTCTTCCTCCTTTCTCCACTCTCTCTTCTCTCTCTCATTCCCTCTCATCCTCTATCGTTCCGAGACAATGCTCCATAGTCACTAGTCTCTCTCTCTTCAGTATCTTCTTGAGATGACCCATCATCCATGGCCAATTCGGGCCTATTCATCATTTATGTATCGATATCCATTGCTTGTCTTCATTGCTTCATTAATCCTCACTGGATTCGTCCCAGTAGCAATACTCTATCTCCATCCACCTCGACTTACTCCCAATGCTGAAGTGGTGAGTATTCATTGTGATCTACATGCACCGGGTCTCAAATCAACGCGAGATCTTTACTGAATGCGGTAGAAGGTGATTCAATAAGTAGACCAGAGTTGGAAGATCAAAGGGTTAGATCAAAATGTGCGAAGCTTAGCCTAGATCTATGGCTAGTCCCCTTCTCCCTCCCCTCCCTTAGGACCTTTCCTATTACGCATCACGGAACATCCACTTACCCTTTCCATCTTTGCACTCTCTCTTTCTCTCCCACTCTCTCACTCTAGATTATCCCTCAGGAGAGGGTATCCGAGTCGATCAATATCGAGATCAAATGAGTAGATACTGAATGAAGAGAATAAGTAATAATTTCCGGAAGTATCTCCTACCGTAATCTCTCAGGGTTTCGACACGAAGGGTACAGACTACTCGGGCGCTCGTCTCGCATGGCAACAGTTATCGATTACCCTCCAATCGAGTAATCGATTACTATTGAAGAATAATGAACATGCGATTCAGCCAGTGAGGAGTAGGAGAGGAGTTGCGGGTATGTTGGTTTCCAGAAAGTCGAAGTGAATTAGCGAAGTATCTAGAAAGATATGTTTTCCTTTACCAAAATAGCCTGTGGAATCATGTTATGCAATTTATTGATCTCGACGATCAGATCTCGACGTGACCACTCTCCGTCACGTTTCCTCAGCCCTCTCTCAAATGGGTCGTCCGAAGAGGGGATGGGCTGAGGATTTACTTGCTGCCATCACGAATATCGCCTGCTATGAAGCACCCATTCCACTCAGTTAGTTTCAATGATTTGTATCACTTTTCCGATATTTTGGAGATGAGTATCGTAGTGATCTCATAAGCTAGTCTGACTGTTAAAAAATCAAAACTTTTCTGTATTTTGGCCCACGCAACAACAGCTCTGAATGTGAATGGGTGGGAAATGAGTATGAAATGTTCTGTTGGAAAAAATGAACAAAAAAATCAGAGAATAAAATGTGCATCATTCTCGTTTCAGTGAATCATCTCTCTCAAGTGATACTCGAGTTACCCTCGATCTCTTCCCTTTTCGAGATCACAACGGTGACAGTCATCTGTCAGATGCAAGATGAGATCAAGAAGGAATTGAAGGCTTTCGATCAGGTTCTTCTTTATTTCACTAGGAAGCAAAACACACTATCTGAAAATAGCGCATTTATTCGCTTCGATGACTGTTAGTTAGAGGGTGTCTCAATGATAAGATCTTTCTTCCCCTTCAGTTCACTCCATATCGTTCGATCTGGTCCTATCCAGCCTACGCCGCGTGTCTTTCTCCGAAGGAACTCACCAATTGTGATCAACTCACTCAGGTTCACATCTTTTTTCTTCCTATCACTTTGCAATCACCTTCATTCTGCACTGATCACTGCGCGCTTTTTCTAATTTATCTCTCTAAAAACGCTCTCATTATCTTCATATCTCATTCTTTGGGACATTTAAACTCGTTCTTGCAACCGAAGGTGCTCATTTTCCTCTAATCTCAGTTGTTACTGAACCTCCTATTGTGGGGATATGCCCAGAACGAAGACCATTGTATGGATGCAGGAGTGGGGCAGGTTTTGAGAAGCTATCTAAGAGAGTCATTCCCTCATGCCTCTTCCCCTCCCTCTCTCTCTTTTCTGCTCTCGCGCCTTTTTGTGTCTCCTTGAGTGGAGATCCATGCAGATTTACAACGATAACACACTGAGTAATAACTGTAACATCGATTAATCCTCGATGGATGAAACTACATTGTGGGAACACAAAAAAACAATACTCACTTGAAAATAATGTGTTCATGAAAGTGGAATAAGGCGGATTTGACACTTGATTTATACATGAAGCACAAGCACAACACAAATAAATGAGTTCAGAATGATGTGGAGATCTTCCGTTCTCTTGTCACATTATGTCTCCCCTTCAGAGGAACTATTATGGACTGTCGATTGAGGAATGACCATTGCAATCAGGTACGTCATTACGGTAGTTGTAGAAATTGATCTTTGATCTCTTTAGATTCCTAAGAATTGTTCATCAACGATGATGTTCGATCTGTTCTATCGAATCCTTCCGAGGGATCTCACTCAAACTCCCATTCATATCAACACTTTCCTACCCGTTTTTACGTTGACTGGTCAGTGCAAGCTTAGAAACTCGAGATATCATGGTTCTTCAATGAAATTGTACTGAATGAATAGGCGTGTTGAATTCGGTGATCTTTGATCTCTTCAGGTTACGCCACTCAGAACATTCGGATTCCCCTTCATCTATACGATCATTTGGAATCAGCGATCGTCAATTACACGAGTAGTAAGGGGCTCGTTCTAAGAGGTGAGTACTGTAGATTATCTATGAGACACTATCTGAGAGAACTGAGCGATTTCACCGAACAACCGTACAACAAAAAATAGAATATTCTGAAAAAAATGCCCTAGGATCAACTTTTTGCGTAGAACTCGAAAATCGACCCAAAAAAGCCGTATCTCTAAAACTAAAATTCCTACAGTTGACTTCATGGTGACAGGGGCCACATATAAAGTTTTTTGTGGGGCTTCCAATCATCCAACAAAGTATAAATTCTTTCAGATAATAAAAAATGAAATGTTTTCACAAAAAAAAATTATAGGAAAAAAAAACCTGGAAAATAAGTTATGCCATTTTTTGAGCTAAAATAATTTTTCCTGGAAAGAGATGAAAAAACCGCGAATTCTAAGTGCGATTTTCGGATTCCTCGTAAAAAGTTACATATATGGTAATTTTTTTCAGAATTTTAACTTTTCCCCCTTTTCTCATATTTGCCTTCAAAGGTTACGGTAACATGACTTTCCCCCTAATTAGGGGACCTAATTATTTGCAATTAACGAAATTTCCATGGGAAAAGACTCAAACAGTATTAAAACGCCATATTACAAATATTTATCACCATTGGACTCCAATCCGCCACCATCATTTTTTCGGACCATGACCATGAACCGGGGTCATGGTTCGAAATTGAAATGAAAAGTCATGGTCGAGAAACTTCAAGTACTATACGCCGATGTGTTGCGCAGTCCCTAAGAAAATGTTCACCACCGAAAATATCGTAATTCGAAGCTGCGAAATCGAGAATTGATTTTTTAAAGGAAAAAATCCGATAATTATTATAATTAATCAATTTACGATAACCGAATTACGATATTTTCGGTGGTGAAAATTTTCTTAGGGACTACGCAACACATCGGCGTATAGCACTTGAAGTTTCTCGATCATGACTTTTCATGTCTATTTTGAACCATGACCCCCGGGTTCGTGGTCATAGTCCTCTTCTGAGGCATGAACCCCGGGTCATGGTCCGAAAAAATGATGGTGGCGGATTGGAGTCCAAATGTGATAAATATTTGTAATATGGCGTTTTAATACTGTTTGAGTCTTTTCCCATGGAAATTTCGTTAATTGCAAATAATTAGGTCCCCTAATTAGGGGGAAAGTCATGTTACCGTAACCTTTGAAGGCAAATATGAGAAAAGGGGGAAAAGTTAAAATTCTGAAAAAATTACCATATATGTAACTTTTTACAAGGAATCCGAAAATCGCACTTAGAATTCGCGGTTTTTTCATCTCTTTCCAGGAAAAATTATTTTAGCTCAAAAAATGGCATAACTTATTTTCCAGGTGAGATTTCCTATAATTTTTTTTTTGTGAAAACATTTCATTTTTTATTATCTGAAAGAATTTATACTTTGTTGGATGATTGGAAGCCCCACAAAAAACTTTATATGTGGCCCCTGTCACCATGAAGTCAACTGTAGGAATTTTAGTTTTAGAGATACGGCATTTTTGGGTCGATTTTCGAGTTCTACGCAAAAAGTTGATCCTAGGGCATTTTTTTCAGAATATTCTATTTTTCACTGTACGGTGGTAGGTGAGCTCTCTCAGATAGTATCTCCTATGCTCACCCAGTGTACTCAATCCTTATTTATCTGATAGCTCCAGATTGGCTTTATGATTCTTGTTCTCTCGCTCTCATCACATCACTTTTTCTCTCTTTATCTATGCGCTCTCTTCACTCCTCCACTCTCTCAACTCTCATTATCCCCTCTCACTCCGTTCATATCCCTCCTTTCATCCCATTCATCATTGGGGTCGCCTTCCCACGATACAATTATTCCTTCCATTCGCACATCACACAAGAAACGCCGACTTGCGCGCGACGAAAGACACGCAAAAAGTGACGACTTCTTAGTAATGTGCAAAAATGATCGAGTGCAAGGGTATGAGTGATATACCACTTGATCGGTTCCATTACTGGGATCTCATTGTATCCCCTCCTTTCCTTCCTTCCATTCATGACCCCATTGAGAGAGAGAGAGGGATGAGTGTTGAGTAGTTGTGAGTAGACGAACAAATACACAACAAGAGAGGGGATCCGAGAAATGGAGATGGATTGTATTGGACTCACCATCGGATGGAATAACGAAGCAGTAAAACACAGAAAAAAAATCGCTGAAACACACCCTCTGGCGCGGATTCTGATACAGATCTGGCAAATTATTTCCCTCATTTCCATTTTCCCCTCTGGCGTTCATTTTGTATCCCGTCTCGACTAGCACGCACACGTCCAATGAGTTCCTTTCTCGAGTTGTCCTCATCAGCTTTGCGCAGAGGCGATAACGTGACCAATGAGGCTTAGCCGAGGTGCGTTTATTGCTGGTTGAAAACTTTTCCCAATTGCCCGCTACGGCCCCTGAAATATGGGTGTCGTATGCAATTTTTGAAAGCCCGAAGGGGCAAAAATTATCCATAGAGAGATTTGCTCTAATGCTTGTAAGAAGCCAATTTCTTTATTGGTTTTTGCACAAAGCCGGATGGCTCGATGCTGAAAAATAAACACAGTATCTAAGAAAAATATGTTTCCGGCCTCGCAATGGACGTGAAACGAGATCGTCTTCTTCCTTCTGCCATCGAGGATTCATTCATGGCCCTCTTCTCTGCCCTTCTCGTTCTAATATGTGTTGTTATCCACTCGAGATCGGTGAGTGGAAGAAGGATAGTTAAGAGATCAAAGATCAATTCATTACAGATCGGCTATGCTCTGGCTGTTGCAGTTCAACTCTTTCTCTCAGTCACTTGTGCCCTTGCCATCTATTCATTCTTCACACTCGAATTCCCTCTACTCAATCTGGTGAGGTGATTGGTTGAGAATGAAATGATGAAGAATGAGTTTCACGAAGAACTCATAGATCCTTTTTCCCGAAATGAAAAATCGTTTCTTCAGATCTGTCTTCCATAATAATGTATATCCCAATTCTCTTCAGGTCACATTCGTTCTATTGATTGCAATCGCATCAGACGACGCTTTCCTTCTTCACTCTGCGATGCCAGAGAAGCTGGATGAAGATTCATTCGAGGAGGTGAGAAAGTCGACTTCTGAGATGCACTCACGGCACCGAGGTCTACACCACAAGCACGTACCGTATCCTTCTCAGGCACTCGCTCACACGGGAGGGACGATGTTCCTTACATCCTTCTCAACAGCAGTTCCCTTTTATCTCAATTGCTTCTCTGACGTTCTCGTCTTCAGATCATTCGGTCTCTTTGCAGGAACAACAATGATCATCAACTATTTACTGGTACGAATTTACTGAGCGTAACGATTTTCCGAGTACGATTGTGTGGTGTGGTAGACTTCCGGTGGTTAGCAACGACTTGCAGGTCATCTCGTTCCTTCCTGCATTCGTGTTGATGCAACGACGATGGTGTGCCTGTCTGCCCAGTATACCGAGTCTCGGTGAGTGTGCTTCGGACACTTCGGACAGGCGCTGATGATGATGACAAAGACTCAATAAGTCTATATTCAGGCTCGTGCTTCACTCAATCGATCGATCGAGTTCTCCCGTGGGTGCTCCTGAAGGGAAGATTACTGTGGTTGACGTCGTTATCGATGGTGAGTGAGATCAAAGATCAATTTTATTTGCTGTGACACAAGGACGAAATGGGGAATCATTCGCGTAAAGATCAAACATCATATTCCATCGTTCTTCAGATGGTCGTTGCCTCTGTGATGCTTGCCGTATCGAATCTTCATCTTCCCGAGTACAATCCACTTCAACTCTTCGTATCGTCCAATCCTCATGAATGGTAAGCGAGATTATCGAGACTTTTTGGAAGAACTGAACATCGAATTTCTTTCTTTCATATCGTTTCCCTGGTGAATTGAGGATTTCGAAAAATGTAGGAATACATAAAATCGCTGAAACATATTTCAAAATTTGAGACGGATAGAAATGAGAACAAATTTGCAGGTACGACAATCACGCTGAGTTACTGTACCCATTCGTGGAGGAGAAGGTTGGTTATTTCAATTGATGATTCAGTTTAGTATCTAGATTGCTAATTGAGTAACCATGAGCAAGGGAGCAAAAATAATGGATAGGTTTGCAGGTTGTCATTCCCCTCGCGACTCGTCTCGTATTCGGAGTGGCCAGAGAGAATTCATCCTCCCATTTCGATGCCGATTCATTCAAAGTTCTCTCGGTTAGTGAGATCAAAGATCAAATGGACATTGACAAGGTCACAACAACAAACTGATTGTTTCCAGCACGATCCTTCCTTCTCGCTCTCCACTGTTTCCGCCATTCAACACCTCGCCTCAACTCTCGCTCGTATCAGAGAACTTCCCTTCGTTCGCCATCCTCATGCATTCTGGCCCGAACGGTGAGATTGTAGTTTGTAGTCTGATCTTTGATCTTTCCCTTCCTTCAGATTCCTCGAATGGTCCAAGACATGGCCTTGTTCGACAGGAGGAGTCTGCTGCGACGTCAACAGCAAAGAATTCACAAACGAATGGCTCGATTTCTGTCTGCGGTTGGTTGATCTTTGATCTTTCTGTTTTCAAATCCGTTTTTTTTCAACATTATTTGGCCTTTGTATTGCAGCAACTCAACCGTCTACCTTCCAACGCACTACAATGACACTCCTCTCTTCGATAATAACACTTTCGCGCTCGTTGGGTAAGATCTTTGATTTATTTCCCTCGCTTCTTTTCGATTATCCC
Source organism: Pristionchus exspectatus (assembly GCA_911812115.1). Taxonomy (NCBI): domain Eukaryota; kingdom Metazoa; phylum Nematoda; class Chromadorea; order Rhabditida; family Neodiplogasteridae; genus Pristionchus; species Pristionchus exspectatus. The sequence goes on along the minus strand of OU461585.1, from coordinate 14,291,994 downwards.
CTCTGGCGTCTATTTTCTATCCTGTCGTGACTAGCACGCACGCTTCCAATGAGTTCCTTTCCCGAGTTGTCCTCATCAGCTTTGCGCAGAGGCGATAACGTGACCAATGAGGCTTAGCCGAGGTGCGTTTATTGCTGGTTGAAAACTTTTCCCAATTGCCCGCTACGGCCCCTGAAATATGGGTGTCGTACGCAATTTTTGCAAGCCCAAAGGGGCAAAAATTAACCGAGCTCTTCATCTATCTAGATCGAAGTTGTTGCATTTTGCAACAGTTCCTCTCAAATGCTAATCTCTTTTCAGTTACACAGCGATGATGCCAACGCAGCTTCGATACTCTCATCGTTTCTCCAATCTCTCAGGGAACATTCACAAGATTGAAGAGGGATACGGATTGTTGAAGGGAGGATGGTGGACTACCGAGTGGTATCTTATGGGCACTTGGTACGTTCATAGAATGGATCAAGGTCATCTAGATAGATGATAGCAAAGATTCTTCATCAGGTTCGATCTCCAACGAGCCGTCGTCTCCGATATCTTCACTTCAACAGTAGTATCGATGGCTGTGGTAGCGGGTGAGAATATCTGAATGACTCTATCGATTCATCTCCACCCTTATCCTCCCTACATTCCAGTCTTCGCTCTGGTTCAACTTCGTCTCCAATCTCTCGCAGCCGTCGCTTGCTTCGCTGCCATTATTGCAGTGTGTGTGGGAATCGTCGCCGCACTCGGATGGGTACACCACGCCACAATTTCTCATCTATACCGTATTCGTCTTCAGGTGATTGGTCTACTGGAGGCGATTATTCTCGTGCTGGTAGTTGGTCTCTCCTTCGACTACACTCTTCACTACGGAGCAAGTCTACCTGCTAAAGGTACCGTACTCCTACAGTAGTCTCCTACCGTCCCCTTCTCTCAGGTTGTTCATCCCATCGTATCGAGACGTCTCTCCGTCGTGCAGTCAATCCCGTCTCTCTCGCTGCATTCTCATCCATTCTGGCAGGGGCGCCCATGCTTTTCTGCAAGACCCACGCTTTCTTCCAGGTAAAAAGGGACAATCGGCCTACTAGGGTGATTAAAAATGGAGGGGTGGAAGGGGCACTCAAACATCAGTCATTCATCCCACCCAAATCACTAAACATTTTTTTCTTTCTTCAGGTTGGAGTGTTCATCGTTGTTCTAACTTCAGTCTCATGGCTTTATTCAACCTTCTTCTTCCTTCCTCTTCTCTCCTTCACACTTCCGTCGGGTAAGGCTTCTAACCTTTCTACTTTTAGCTATAGTTATTTTGCACCGTTGATTGTAAATGATAATCTATCTCTTTATCAGGTGAATCTTCTGGTTGTCCGGATTGCAAACAACGAATAATGCCTACGAGTATTCCACTCAACAGCAAGTTCTAGCAACAACCTTAAACTCTTTCCCTGTAGAACTCTTTGCGATTTTTGTCATTCCGTCTGTAAATCGCGTATTCTGTATATCTACCTGTGATCACATTCATCTCATGACTGTAAAATATAGCTAGGTAGTCGCTAGTTCGCTTCTATATCATCTTCACCATGTCTCAATCAACTCATATCAACCCGTTTGTATCATTCTTCACTGTGAAATCCCCGCAAAGAATTGCTCAGAGAGCTATTCCTTCCCATACGAGGTATTTATCTCATTATCGGGTAGCCATAAACTACATATTTTGTTTTGTCTAATTATGGAACTCAACATAATACATTAACGAAGAAGATAATGAAAACAAACACTCAATAAGTAAAATATTCCAGAAGTAATATTATATTCGAAATATATAATAGTAATAAAAGATTCACGGTCACTAAGATCTCTGCATTATTTTTTACAAGCTATCTAACTGTTTTGAACATTACATTCATTATTCAAACAATTCGACTATTTACTTTTATTATTCTCGACAAACAATTCTCATTCGTCATCATTTTCATCTTTCAATCTCATCGGAGGAGGTCGGTTACTCATTTACTCTCTGCAAATGTACCATTTTCTCACAGGTTCAGTAACTCAAATGAAGATTTCTCTGTTGATTTATATGCTGATTGCAAGCTGTCATGCTGGTTTTTTTGTAAGTTCTATTAACGTTTTCCTTGTTGGAGGATGAATAATTTATCTTCAGGACTTTCTCAAGGTTAAAGCTCATGTGACTGTTCGTGGCAAGCTCATTTGCTCGAAACCATTCAACTACAGACTAACACTCGTGGCTAGTTTATTCTTTCTGTCAACCAAAATAATGATAACTGTTGAAGGAAGAAGAACCAGTCTTTGACGAGATGATTGAAGAACAGGAGGTGTTTTGATGACTTTTTATTATTTTTCATCTCATTCTTCCAGGCTCTTTCCTCTCCCCCTGGAACTGTTAACTTTCAAGTCAAGGGAGATGTAAGCAATCCCTAAAAATATGAACACATCATGAAAAACGAATAAATTACAGTTAGAGGATCCAAGACCCGAATCGACTGTCGAACCAGTGGTTACCGTCGAACACTCGTGTGGAAAAGGTAAAAGATCAAAGATCAAGATGAAATATAGACTTGAGCTGTTCAACCTCTTTGCCTTCCCAGAGATGCTGTGAAAATTACTAGAGTAATTATTTTAGAGTAACAACAACAACTATCTATGAATATAAACAACTATCTATGAATATCATTTCCTTTCAGTAAATGGTTGTGTTTGTCTCGAATTGATGAATGTGAGTGGAGACGTTGTCTTCGATGCGGATGTCAATCTAGAGAAGACCCATCACAAACGATGCGAAATGTGTGACATCGTCCAGAAAAAGAGAGGACCTGCGTAGAAATCCTCTTATATCGAAGCATGAGTCTCTATTTGAATAAACAAATCCGTGACTCATTGTAATGTACAAAAAAGACACAGTGGATTCAGTTAGATATTTTTTTCTTTATCCCTATCCAATTATGCCATCCTCCTTTCTGGCATTCCTCCGTTTCGATAAATCGGATTCCTCCAGACACCACAAAGACCGAAGAGATTCGAGGGTGGAGAAATTCATTCACTCATCTTACTCACGATTGGGAAGCCGCCCATTTCTTTTCTCTCGTTAATTCTTGATAATCGCATATTTTTGTCGATTTATTTTAACTAAAAGTGTAATTGCAGAATCATGCCTGAGCGAGTTCACGCCGTCATTCATTTCCAAGGAATGAAACACGGGTACTAACTTGCTCATTTATTGTTGTTCGAGTGGTTCTCGAAATTCATAATTAATTTTAGATTTCGAATGACTCGCTGCTGTGATTCACTGTATCGCACTGTGAGGAAGTATATTAATTTCATCACGAAACATCAAAATCGAGAATTGTATTGGAAGGGTAAGCAGAAAATCACTATCGAACATGTTTATTCCTGTCTGAAATTGAATAATAATTCAAAATTCAGATGAGTGGAGTTCGTACTACATTGGTTCGGCGAAGGATCTTTGGACTGCAGTGGAATGGATGAAGAAGAATGTGAAAAGAGTGTACGTTGACCCATCATCTCGAACTCGCCTAATGAATTCTTCCTTTGCAGATCATGGGATCCTCTTCGTATTCCACTCTTCGTTGGAGAGAATTACATGAATGAGGAACAGATAAAGGAATCTCAGAAGTAAACAATCACCGTATTTTACCGGTAACATAATACACAAATATTTGCAGACCAATGAATGGGCCAGTCTACTTTGAACTCTATTTCAATGGAGCTAAGTATAGGTACGAACTTTTACTTGTTTTTTGTTGCTAGTATTCCTGAACTTCATAAAAAAAGTAAAATGGTGTATCCACGTCAAGCGGTTTTACGTCGTAAGACAACGTTAGGCGTTGTCACTGGTAAGGCCAGCTGTTGAGACGTACATACTTCATATATAATTGCATAATTATTGTTCATTACAGGTTCTCCGCGAATCGTTGTTCTAATTGCTGTGACACACTCTATCCTTATGTTAGAGAACATGTCGATTCTCTTGTTGGAGACACGTCTCTTGAACTATTCTGGAAAGGTTTGTAGCTTTCCTGAAAAAAAAAGTCTCTATAATGTGTATTGTTGAGATGAATGGAGTCCGTACTTCATTGGATCAGCAAAGGAGCTATCGATTGCTGTAGAATGGACGAAGAAGTATACGAAGAGAGAGTAAGTTCATCTATCCATTTACTCTTGGATTTGTGATTAATTCTTCTTTTGCAGCTCCTCGAAACCTCTTCGCATATGTCTTTTCGTAGGCGATAATCATGCGAATGTGACGCCAGAAGAGGAAGTCGAGAGGTATTTTTTATATTGCGCTTCTAGATATTTCATATATACGATATTCAAATTTGCAGGCCGATGGACGAATTGATCTACTTCGAACTCAAATTCAACGAAAAAACATGGTACATATCTACTTGCCCATATTTTACTGCATTCGATACTATTTGTGAACATAAAAAGAACTGCTCGTCTCAGGTTCTTTTCGGAGTACCACAGTGAAACACTCTTCGATACTGTTAGAAAATACGTGGATTCCATGGTAGGAGACAAGACTACTGAACTCATCTGGAAAGGTTTGTACATACCTTTGTCATTCAGGGTTTGTTATTGTTGCGAGATCATAATGATTATTATTGAGATGAGTGGAGTCGGTACGTCATTCGGTCAGAAGATGTTCTATCGACAGCGATCACATGGACGAGGAAGGATAAGGGAATACTGTACGTAATCAAATTTATTCATACTGTGCAATAAATAAAATACATTGATATTCATTGGACACTTCTAAAATGATCTCTTTACAGTCCGTGGGAGTCTGTGTTTGTTCGTCTCTTCATTGAAGAGAAAACGGAAGAGAAAGAAGAGAAAGTGGAGAACTCAGTTGATACGACTGTCCAAGAATCGGAGGAAGCTGCTGAGGAAGAGAAGGTGGTAGATGAAGAGACTTCTTCACCCATCTGCGAGTCTAATAACGACCTCCCTCTGCCCTCAACCATGAAGTCGAATAAGTCCCAGATGTCGACTGAAGAGCCTGAGACGGTCGTCGAGTCTGAGCAGCAACAGTTCCCTTCTGAGGACTCTCTTGTGGCTGATTCAATAGAGAGTGAATTCGTTTCCCCGATGGAGGAACAGCCAGTGAAGACTAGGACAGATCTTATTGAGAGGGAGAATGCACTCAAGATTAGAGAGAAGGAACTTCAACTAAAGGAGGAAATATTCGAAAGAAAAGTGGCTAAATTCCAATTGAGAATGGAAGAATTCGAAGAGAAATTGGACGAACTCGATGGGAGAATTGATGATGTGGAATATGATAGAGACACTGAACATCTTGAGTCGAGAATGAATGAAATGGAGGATAGGCTGATGAATATTGAAGATTCCCTCACGGAATGAGTTTTGTTCACATCTATTGTTGTTCATTCAGTTATTTATTGTTTGTTGAAGAGAGGCCGAAAATAACTATCGCTCAGTCACCGCACAATACAAAATATAATTATTCTTATTTTAGTTCGTTTTCAATTTATCTATGAGAATAAGAACCTACAATAGTTTTGTCGTTACAATTCAGCATGAAAATTTTGTTTTGTTCTCGAATGAGATTCTTATCGACTGATTTCCCATTGGAAGAAGTAGTGGTCACATCCATTGGTTCACTCTCATTCCAAGATCTATTTGTGAATTCTTTCATTGTGTATGGAGCGATTTCTTAATGAGGATGGCCAATATGTACATGAGAGTATGAAAAAGGAAAGACGGATTCTTGATTCTCCCTTCTTACCATTGTCATTTTCAGTCACTTCATCTATTCCGATGGTCGTGGTCACTTCTTCTTTTGATTTCATTGTTTCTACTGTAGTACTGGGATAGATTGATTGAATTGTTCCTCCTGGGTCGATAGATTTAGCTCCGATTAGATGTTCAGTCACATCTGATACAGAGATGTTTGCAGGAAATCCATACTGAGAATGGATGGTGCGACTCGTAACGAGTAAGAGAAAAAGACGAATCATCTGAGATATGACCTACGTAGAGATATTATCGATTTTTGATTGACCTACTGCAAATATATTCAGGCGAAGACTAATAAGAGACGAGCAAAGAGACGAGAATGAAAGAAAGTGAGAATTGAGATGGTTTGAAATATCGTATTGTTGATTGATTCTATTGTTTTATGAATGTAAATTGCAGAAACATCACGAACAAAACAATTATGACACGATAAATAATATTTATCATCATGTGTATTCAAGGAATAGAAAAAAATTCAGGAGTTGACAAGATTCTTCAGATCTGTAATCTACAACCGGATAGATGGATCAATTAGCTTGCAAAGGTTCGTTGATTGGTTCATAGATTGACGTCGAGACAGAATGATCTTCGTAGTAGTTCCTCAGACTGTCTTCATCTAAAAGGCATATAAATTGCCAATCAATAGTTTAAAGAAGGCTTCCCACGAATATTTAGTCACATAAACTGGCACCGTAGGATGATAGGGGATGGGTACACGAGCAGAAATCAGTTTATGCGAAGTGTCACAGAGGCCATTGAAGCCCGCTATGAATTTTGAAAGTTCAGCGAAAAATGCAGGCGACATCAGGGTATACGGTATTATCGGGGACGATATTGATTAATGGAGAGCGACGGTTGAAAAGAGAAGTTGGCAAGAGATAAAATGCACTGGTGGGGAGTCGAACCACCAACCTTGCGTTCTCAATTCAAGTGCGTTCACCACTAGACTAACAGGACAGTTGTGGAGGTGTTCATCTAGAGTCTACACAAGGCAAGGGAGTGCGCGTGTTTCAACCTTGCCGAGTTTCACTGATGTGGCCTGTATAATTCGCCCACTATTTGTGCTAAATAGCCACTAAATGATCCCATTAGACTCTATTTGAGCTTGAATCAATTCTAACTCGATATTCTCTATTTCTGAACGTCTCTCAACTTTGCACCTGAATTGGCTTCATCAAATCAACTTTATCAACATAATTATTCTGATAAAAACAAAACAATAATATTACAACAAAAATTTATAAATAATATTACAACAAAAATTTACATGATCGTCGACTAGTGTAAAAGGGGAAGCAGTCGAAGAGATCAGTGGAGTATTTCCAGACGTTCGAATCGCCGTACTTTCGCGGGCACTCGCCATAGAAACCGTATACCTGTAAATACGAGCATTACCGTACCTGCATGCAATTAAATTGAATGCAAAAAAACACAATAAAATTCATAATTCTATTGAAAGGGACTGTAGGAAAGGATGACTCACTTGAGGATTCTGCCTAGACTCGTGGACACCACGGAGAATGGTGACTCTGCTCTTGCAGCGAACCTGCAAAAAAATGGCACAACTTTAGAAGACCAGATTGGATCTATATCGCCTAGTCTGAACTACCGTAACCTAGTGAAGCAAAGTATGAATTTAATACTGCTTACAAGACTACTACGAACGGCTCAATAGGAACAGAAGTAGAAAAATGGCAACCCCCATTACTGCCAGTCTAGCCTTCTAAAGTGAAAATAAAATAATAGATGGTACTTTAGATCTATAACTAGCAAAGCTACGGAAAATATTCAAACGAACTGATCATAAAAAGAAAGTCAGAAAATAAAATACCTTGAGGCTGACAAGTAGGTGCCCGGTTTCAACGGAGTAGTATCCTCTGTCGACGTAGTCGCCCACGAACAAGTAGTTCATGTCTGAGCTGGATCCCCCATCTAAATAATAAACATTGCAATGAAATACATGGAAATAAATCCTTAACAACTTGCTAAAATGAACACTCCTCCGCACACTCTTTCTCGAGTGGAGCAGTTCATTTAAATAGTAAGGAATTTCCTAGTTCCTTTTTCAAGTTTACCGGAGAGGTTCCAAAAGGAGAAGAACTGCGCGACAGCGATTTATATAGCTAACCAACAATCAAAATTATAAAATTCGAATTGTAAGCGAACCTTTTCAAACAACATCTTGGCTTGCTGCTCGGAGAGCCTTAGAGCTGCTTACACTCACACAACTGCTCCATCCACTGGTCAACATCGCGCAGGAACGGTCGGTCAATCGAGTCACCAGCCGCCACAGCTGCAAGCAGGACAATTGGAAGCAAGAAAATCGATAAATATTCACAATATCACAGGAGTAACGTCGGTGCAAAGTGTGGGCAATTCGAAATAGTGAACACGAACAAGAATTATTCTATTATTGGGCTATAATACACAAAATATCACGAAAAACGTATTGTGTTTCAAGAAGCTGTACTAATTACAAACAGGATAATGCACTGGAAACAGCTGGGAACAAGAAAACCGAGAGCAATAAGTTGGAAAATCAGTGCATTTTTGTTCAACAGCGATTTTTCACCAATATAGAGGTGCAACCGTCATCAAAACATGTCCTAAGGGTATAGTCTAGATGTAGTGACTGGAAACGCATAAAAATACATGAAAATTAGAGCAACGACGTTAACACAATGAATAAACGTGAAAAATTAACAAAGATGCAAAAAGTGGAAAAATTTTGGCAAAATGCCAGGGAAAACTACCGTAATACCGCTGCAATGCTGGTTTTTCCGCGTGGGACGTTCCTCCCTCGATTCGTGGGAAGCCTTCTTTAATTACAGTAACCATCATCCCATTCGTCATAAATTTCCTCGTATCCCGGAGAAGAACCAACGCAACAGCGATGACAGAAACGACGAATTCGGTCTAATATTAAAAAGTTTAAGTTAGTTACATAATCTCTCGTAATTAAGTAATAATGTAGATAAGAACAAACCTAACAAAAACAGAGCGCATTGCATTCTGTCGGAAGAAAGTGTGAAAATGAGGAAATGAGATAGACGTGAAAGGTCGTATGGAGTCATCTTGATGACACATTCAGCCACCTAACCTTCAGCAATGCCCCTCGACGAATTTATTTGACTTTTTGAAGAGTAAATTAAAGGCGAGAAATAATTGAAATATTTTTAATCAGTTTCCGATAACGATTTTGGATTACTGTAGGTAATATTTTTAGTTCCGCATTGACTTTCCTAGGCTTCTTCGTGTTTTCCCTCTAAACCTCCGGGGATTATGTCGAGTTGCGTGCACTGCAACTTCTGCGGTGTGTTCCCCTCCCAAGAATGTACTTCATTTTGCCTCTCGAACTGCGGTCACGTATTCTGTAAAAAGTGCAGAGACAAAGGTATTTTCATCATTTTCGCTGTTATCAGGTGCTTGTCTGTATATGTTTACATTCTTATCAAAGTTCGTTATTTCATTGATAAATTGAGGAATGCTGGAGGTGATGTGCAACAGGTGCTCCGCGGCTACTCCCAAATTCGTGACCATCGATCGAAACCTGAACGAGAACGTTCGTTTGTTATTTATCCGTGTGTTTCTTTGATGTGTTTTGTTTTCAGTTTCAAGTCCTGTTCAAAAAGCCTGGATTGCTGATTACAGAACACTCGGATGAACTGGAGCCGCAGATGCGATTCCAGGTATGAATAATGTCAATTTCATTTTAAATAAACTGTTTGAGTCAAACCAACGAACTCTACGTTTCAAAGGCCAAAAGGAACAGCTAAAACAGGAGATAGATCGGAGGATGGAACTACAGAAGTATAATTTATTTGTTGTGATAGATTTTATATCTATTTTTAGTGAAGTTACAACGATGCGTGATGAGATAAGGTCACTGCAGCGACGATGCAACGAGGAGGTACAACTATTCATTCAAAGCTTTTCTCATGTTATTTTCCTTAGCGGTCACGATCTCGTTCCCGTCATTCTTCAAGTGAAGACTCGCGCAGAAGCCGTGTCGACGTTTCCCAAGCATCGCATCACCAAACGATGAGTAGTGTAGGCAGCAACGAGTCTTTCCTCGATCCATTCAAGACCCCAGCAAATGGGCTTAAAAGGTGAGATATTTGTCATTACTTACAATTTCTAACAGAGCCCTTGAAATTGTACGGTAGGTATATACTATTGGCATGGAACCATCGTGGCTCTACAGTAGTAGTTAGCATTTTGATTTTAAGAAGGTTGAGTTAAATGGGAAGAATGTTATAGATTCACGACGTCAACACCGAAAGCGCATATGAGAATGGAGGAAATGGGAACGAAGAAGAACACTGAGATGGTGAGAGAGTTTATTGAAATGGGAACGAAGAAGAACACTGAGATGGTGAGAGAGTTGATTGAAATGGGAACGAAGAAGAACACTGAGATGGTGAGAGAGTTTATTGAAATGGGAACGAAGAAGAACACTGAGATGGTGAGAGAGTTTATTGAAATGGGAACGAAGAAGAACACTGAGATGGTGAGAGAGTTTATTGAAATGGGAACGAAGAAGAACACTGAGATGGTGAGAGAGTTTATTGAAATGGGAACGAAGAAGAACACTGAGATGGTGAGAGAGTTTATTGCAATGCCTGACTTTCTGTTCAATTGGTTAGGATATAATTTATCCTGTGATTTAAAGTTACCCAACCAGGACGATTTTGACCCCCTATTTTTATTTGCTCATCGGATAGAGAATGGTCGAATTAGCACTGCTCGCGCAATAAAAAAGACAGAAAATCTATAATAGCCCTAAAATCCGGCTTGGAAAATCGGGTTTGTGTTGGGATTGATCATCAGGCCCGCGCGCAATTCAAATCGGAATATAGGGGATATCGCTGTGACTCCGCCCACTTTCACTTTCTGCGGTTCACCGACACCGCACTTGTCTTCCCCTATTCAGTAATGAAATGAAAATCAATAAACTTAATTCAATAAATTATTTAATTCAATTAAAAAATAGAGTCATTCGTTGGTTGGTCGCTAGTTTGCGGATGCGGTTTTCGCGCGCATTCAAACGACAATTTGTCCTGGTTGGGTAACTTTAAATTAATGTATCGCATATACTGTGAACGAAGGAATTCCAACTGAGTTTTGTATGTGTTCTCACGACAGAATATTGTCAGAATTCTCGTCTCTCCCACTCTTCCACTATTCCCTCGCTCTCTTCCTTCGCTATGGAGGTCGATGATGATGATGATGAAATCATGGATGTCACTCCAGGTACAGTATTCACAATGTTTGAATTTATATTATTCTATGAACTGTGTCAACGGCTGTTGATTTTAAAATTTAGAAATAGTCGATTTAGCACAAGTTTAATTGCAGCGGTGTTTCGTGACAAGTCGCAATCGCGTATGGAAACTCAACAACTACTACAGATGAAGAATCCGCTTCCATCGATTAGAACGAAGAGTAATAGCAAAATGATGGTGAGAGATTGAATATTCGATGAATAGAGTAGTGACAGACACAGACACATTCTGATATATGTGATACAGTACTGTCTATTAGGAATGCCCTTACTAATTACGAAATCCAATTTATTTACTGGGTATTGAATATTGAAATGTCACGTATCAGATCGATTACGATCCCATCCTCTGTGGTGCTCCGAAGCCGCCTCTTCCAAAGACTCCTGCCCCCAAGAAGAACATACAGTGAGTATCATTCAAGTTATTTAGTGATCGACGAGAAGATGTTCCGTTGCTAGCACACTTTAACAGTGCGTGAAAACATTCGAACCAAGTTAATATTCAATGTTCAATAATATTCTCACGTTTAAGCCCCCCCCCCCCTCTAAACATCTTCAATTCTACTAGACATGGCTTTATAAGCAATAATTGCTTGAGGAGTCTTACGATGGCTGAACGTCTTTCTGGTCCTCGTCCGAAGACTCCTCAGAACATTTATGAAGGGACACCAGCAACCAATGCAAAGGTATGCGAGTGATGATAGTAAGCACTGTTCAATTTCAATGGTAATATGTATTTAAAAAAAAATTACATTTGTTGAAAATAGTATTCCATTAATATATAACGTCAGTAATTGTTCATAGTAATTATTTATTCATTATATTCGTGATAGTTGCATATTATATTAATTCCACAACAGAATGAAGATGACATAAGTGGGTGTCACTAGCCGCCCAGTGAACAGTTATGATCGGTATTCACATTTTTATGATACGCGGGCGAACATTTATCCATAACGTTGAAGAGATGATGAGTTGCTCGTCCTGTGCGCGAAACACCCGATCCACAGGTGTGTAATTTAATATTTGCAATTTGTCAATTTCATGAAAGAAGGTCGTTGTTCTCAAAATGAGAAAGTCGAGTGTGTGCAGGGCACTGAAGTTTGAAATTTATGAATTGTAGAGGCAGAAAAAGCGGGACTTTGCGCGGGGCTATACTTGGGAGCGAACATTTATGAATAAGTGTGTGGGATTACAAAATTATTACGATTTAACAAATTTACGAAAGTGAGTGTAGTGTTTGCTGTATAATGATCGTATTGAATGAGCTAGAGATTCTGTAGAGCGAACCGTCTATTCTAGGTCAGATTTTCCTAAAAAAGGTAAAAACTATTTTATACGTATTGGGGAGGAGCATTCAATTTCATTTGTTCAGAGATGTAACTGTAATATGTGAATCTGCGAGATTAGGGAGTGTTTCGGTCCCGAATTGCACGATGGAAAGCATGTCGTATCTTTGCAGATTGTCTGTGGGACTCCACTCGTATCTTCTCAACTGAAAACTCCCGCTCCAATCACACCAATTAGACCGAGTAAGTGAAGAGATTACGGCACAACGAAATCATCCACTCAATATTATTTACTGTGCATTTTCGATATAGGAAATGCATTGCAGTTCACGGATCGTATCTGTCGTCGTCTGTCGGGGCAGCAATGAAGAGACCAGAACAGGTGAGATACGGTAGATAGCTGATAAGGGGATTACGGTAGTCATTCATTCTGATTACGGTAATATATTGATCACAGTCATCTGCTCCCTCCTTCAAGACGCCTTCGTTGCCCATGAAGAAGTGAGTGATAAGTACACGTTATCAATTGGTGTTTGAGTGTAAAATTCAAAGTACTAAAATAATGGATCGTTGTAGGATCGCTATGCCCATGACGATGCCAGCAGGAATGAAGGCTGGAATGGCTAATGGAGGAAATCCATTTCCGTATCCCGGAATCTCGCAGCCACGTCTCTAAGATACGGTAATCCATGTAGATACTGTAGTCGTATCCCGTCATAGAGTTCTGTATCTCTTTCGTCTTCTCTCTTTACTAATGATCTCACAAGTGTGTTAGTGGGGTTCTGTTTTTAGACTTTCTCTGTAGGGGCCACCATCGATTATGCAAATCATAGAATCATGGCCCATTTACTATATCAGTTTACTAAACAGTCGTATAGAATCATTTTTTGTGAAGGGAAGACCTACTTTAGGTCAACGGGTTTCAAGATAATTACAATTTAAGAAAAATCTGTTTTTCGAAAACGAGAGACTACAAACTTCAAAGCGCTCTAGATTGAGATCATGGAGAGGGCCGCGACTTCTGACACTTTCCAGTGATTGACTATGGTTATGGGCATACCATATCCAAAAATTAGCCGATTCTGTAGGCGTCCACGTTTTTTATAAAAGATCAAAGATCACTTCCATGCTCAAACTTTGACACTATTCAAATTTCGCGGACGCCTACAGAAATTAGAACGGTTCTAACAATGCATTTACATTTCGTGATGTCAGTTTTGAGATATTTTTGCTTGTAAAAAGCGTGGACGCCTACAGAATTTGCTAATTTTCTCAGCAAAGTTAGGTCATATGGTGTACTAAAGGCCTGTGAAATCAAAACCCGCGGCCTTTTCCTCCCTTTGTATAAATCAACATCGCGCGCGTGCACAATTAAAAAAAGAGATGGTGGTCCCTACTTTATCTGTGAAATCTTTCTGTAATTGTTTGATTGTGTAGACTGTTTGTCTATCTACTCGTTCCTCGGTGTGTTTCAGTTGTCATGGGCAACTTGTTCTGTTTTTGTTTCTTTGTTTCTGTTTACTTGTTTTGTGTTGATAAAATCAACAGTAACCAACTCGAACAAGTAGTCCAACAAAGCTCAATTCATTCAGATGAATGACTCAGTTACAATGATGGCAATATTAATTGGAAAATAGAAATTGAAACGGAAGCTTCTCGAAAAGTGTCAAGTGAATTGGATGCAACTGAAATTTAGCACGAATAAATTGTATGACTCCCATTCTAGACCGAAAAAACTACTCTGTACTCATACGCACTATAGCAAGAAAATCGCAAACAATGGGAGGGGGGGGAAGGCAATGGATAGGTAGGAAGAAATTTGGGCACATTACAGAAATTTACACATAATCGGAAATTAAGAAAATACGACAACCGGGTACCGGTACTATGTAACGGATGGAAATACGATAGCCGGGAAAGGAAGAAAGTTAGTCATCGATTTGCACACTCGGGGAAAGAAGATACGGTAAGGTAATAGGAAATTGCATATTATGTGAGGGTGTACGGTATGTAATGCTTGTGTACTATCAACGTAATAAAAAGTGATGTGATACTGATAGTCTCAAGAGGGTTGGCAATTGTTCCATCACTCAATACTCCTGGTTTACGATAGCCGAAGGCATGATGGAATACTGTAGAAGGGAAGGAAATATTGATACGGATAGGGGAAAGAAAAGAGATGTTTAGTGTACAATGTGATGATAGGTCAGAGGGTGTGACTAGAAGATTAACGGTGCTAAGTCTTTGGCATCATAGTGTCGTGGGGCGAGTGCAATCGGACGACGACGTTTCGAGAAACGTCGCCCTGCACACACCACCACACCCATCATGGTTGAGATGTGTAGAAGAGAAGGAGGGGTGCAGTGGGATGACTCTCATGGACAAGACAATAGAAGACTAGACGATTGAGAGTCGAGGTCACAATTGAAAAGGAGTCTCGTAAGGGAAGGAAAGAAGAGGAGAGGTTAGGAGGCGGAAGGGGGTTAAGCCATCAATCAATTATGGTCACCTATCCACTACAATAAAACTGAGGATGAATGGAGGCAAGAATAATTCTAATTCCAATGTAAAAACACGCGAGAATGGGTGCCTATATGGAATTATTTGAGGTGGTTATTAAATGGAGTGAGAAGAAAAAAGTGAATTGGGAATTATTTAGCAGGCTGATCCTTGGGATCAATCTTCACAATAAGAGGAACATTGAGGCCGAGAGGCTTCATCCATACTGTCTACAGTACTAACTGCACACACTAATAATTACGCACTGTCGTCTGTAATAGGGATCGAGGAAGGAGAGATAGGGCATACTGTAGATTACGGTGGGAACGAGAAAGGAGGTACGGTAGAATTGATTAGTGTTTGAGACAGGCAGCGAAACTCTTCTTGGGTGGTTCCTTTCTCTCTTCTTTCCTTCCTGCAGCTACTGATGAGAACGAAAGCTTTGCCTTCACTCTCTGCAGTACAATATTTTTAATTAATATTAATAATAATATATTATTAACGAAATGGAAAATCATTTCGGACAGCCCTTTCATCAATACAACTGTTTCCCCAAAATGTGTACCTCTGGCTCCGGTTTTGGATCGACGAGACTGGGGAAGGCTTGATCTTCATAGTTGAATTCCGGATCAGTCGAGAGAGGAGAATGGGCTGTGTTCGCTGAAGATAACCATTTATTCCATCATCATTATTGTAATATGTTTAGCTTTAAGATGTGCTCAATGGCAGTTTATTTGCCTCCATATGAATACATGACTGCAGCACTCACATGAATCATTGAGAGTGGATGTTGAATGGGAAGTAGTTGCACTTCCTCCTCCTTCCTTCGATCCTCCCCCTCCTCCATCCTTGGATGATCCCCATGAAGTATTGAATGATGAAGATGATGTCTCTCCTCCACTACTATTCATTCCATTCCCATTACGTGATGTCCATCTGAACGAAGGGAGATGAATATTCCTTCGCTCGCACATAACCACATCAATCAGGAAAATAAATAAATAAATCACAATGTCCATATTGCCTACTATCAACCCCACTCTACAGATGCGAATGAAATTGAATGGTTATCTCAATGATGAAGCATGTATAACAACATTACGTTCATAAACACCATTCAACAGTGTATTCCCTCTCCTCCGTTCCCTCATGTGCTCACCTCTTTTCTCCTCCTCTAATCTGTTTTGCAGTGAGAACAGTGAGACTTCCTCCATTGGAAGGACCTCTTGATCCATTGGATGCACGAGGTGTCGATTGGGTGGTCCCTTCCCTTCCTTCCCTTCCTCCTCCTCCTCTTCCCGAATGAGGACGACCAGATGAGACTGACCCATTACCACGAGAATATCCACCACTTCCTGCAATAACCACTATTACATCTTATTGTCAGAAGACCACCCTCTGAATATCTGTTATTTTTTATCACCATCATCTTTTATAAATACGTTGTTTCCTACTCAATTCATCATTTGCCCTTACCTCTTCTGTATCCTCCAACTCCTCCATTTCCATAGTTGACAAGGGATGAATTTCCATTGAGTGCAGGAAAGTCAGGAGGAGTGAGCATGGGAAGAGAAAAAGATGGAATAGGAGAGGGAGCGGGTGAAGGAGATAGATTCAGTCCTTGTCCCGTCTCTACTACCTGAACGATACGGTACATTACTGTATCCGTCTAGTATCAATTACCTGTACTACCGTAGTACCGGGACGATACGTCGCACGAGGAACGTAACCCATCGTTGATAGAAGCTACAAGGTTTATCGATTAAGAGATAGATCAGGAGAATGGAATGAGTTGTGTAACACTGACCACATCTCTCTGTTCTTTTCACTATTCTCTTATTTTTGAGGGGGCTTTCCCGGAAGAGAGAGACAGAAGGAGAGAAGGGGAAGGGGATACTCCCTCCCCCTCCCTCACTTCTCTCTTTCTTCCAATTGAGACTACTCATTCGCGCGTATCTCTCATCCCCTCCCCCTCCCTCCAACGTATTCTTCCTTCTTCTCTTTCTCGCCGTTATAGAGAATGAACGGAATGGGAGTAATTGGACTACCTCCCCCTTCCTTCCTCTCCCACATATCATCCAATAAAGTATCAATGGACTACAGCAAAGATCCCATTCATTGTTCAAACGTGTCTGGGTCTCGAACGGAATTTCTGGATTACGGTACCTTTCCCAGATCGAATATAGAAGGATCTTCTCCGATGGAAATGGCGTCATCAGCAGGAGGTTGCACGTATAATTGTTGATCGGGAGGAGGACCCGATTTGATTCGTACCTCAAATAAGAGAGAACTAAGGAATGTATAATCAATACTATTTGAATTCCATGGCCTACAGTATACAATCTTGGCAATACTAGTCCATTTTTACGGATAATAAAGATAATCAGAAATGGTCATGTCCCATTGATCTTAATATTCCATTATTGTACATTACGAGGTTCACTTGATCAAAAAGAAGCAAAAATGCACAGTCCAATTGTGATGGTACGAAATATGCGAAACAGAAAAGTTGGTAGAATACAACAAAAAAAAAGAACGTACAACGAAGTCGGGTTTGAGCTTTTGAATGTGGAGATAGGCTGTTTTCGTCGTCTCTTCATTCGAATAGACAACGTACCTGAGAATATCAGAGATCAAAGATCAATCTGAACAAGGGTTCTTTCTCATTATTCCATATAATAAAGTGCTCACTACTGACCATTCATCACTAGTGGCACACTTCCTCAATGACTTGTAGTCTGGCCCTCCTGATAGCACCTCCTTCACTTCCTACAATCAATGAATATGCAGTAACCCCCCAGCTTTGAATAGTATGCGTCTACTGTACCTCCTCAGTCTTCTCTCCATAGAGAATGATGGTAGATCTCTCTGAAACAGCTCTCACTTTCCCACCCCGTTGATCCACTTCAACCTTCCGAGACTCTGAAGTATTACTGTATCATGGGATCACTGTAGTATCGATTAGTTCAGGGAGGCAGAAGAGAAGGGGGGGGGGGGCGAATGAGAATGACTCAGTGTAGAAGGAGGTCAGTCATATATCGGTTAATGATCAAAGGACTGGAGTCTCGAATGGTGACTCAAATGATATTTTAGTCATATTCCTTCCATCAAACAACAATTGGCAATCGTTGTCAGGGCAAACTAGCTGCCATTTCAATCGTTTATTTTCTCCTTTAAAAAAATTACGCGTGATTCCTATCGAATTGATGGTAACTAGAAACAAGGGGGGGGGGTTGGACTACCGTACCCACTCGATATCTCCCTTTCTACCGTATCCATTCGATATCTCCCTTTCTACCGTACCTCTGAGTGTTTGGACGATAAGATCGTAATTATCCGTGAGAGCCACGATTTTTCTGAATCCAGCAATGATGGAAATCGCAACAAATCCATCCGAATCCATCTGACATTTAAGATATCGATCGGAAGACAGATTCTCCCTGAAAGAGAGAATGGTTTATCATACTTGTTGTGAATATGGACGCAATAGGTGACTAATCGAGTTTTGAACATCAATCCTTACTGTAATCATTAATTTCTTCTATAATGTGGTGGAGAAAATGCAGAACAATTTTTGTTTCATAGAGTCCGATTGGAATGATGGTAACTATGAAGGAGAAGGGAAAACTGTCTATTTTAGTCTTTCCCTCTCAACGAATGGAAGAAGTACTTTTTTTCGCCGACTTTCGCGTGATAAGAGTGAGTGTGATGTGATACCTTCGTCAAACTACCCAAACCTAATTGAATCAGACAGAATACGTCGTTTCCAAGACAGCTTATCTTATGTTGTCTCCATATCAACCATGCTACCGTACCTCGAGAAATAATACTCCAATTGTGTCTTCAGGAGCAATTTCATGTTCTCGTGTCGTTGTGCTGTGTCGTTGTGACAAGTGACGTGGCCTGCCAAAGGGGAACAATCACGCAAACTCACCACAATTTGAGGAATGCACCAAACCCTTCTAATCGTACCGTATCATTCGACACACGATTAAACACAGTGATAAATGGATACTCACCAACACCGGTATCGTACTCTCTTAGAGGGGCATCGGATGACATGAATGAAGTGGGAGTCGTCACTCCTCCATCCTCTGGATCACCAGCCATCATCAATTCACGTCTACAATTGATACAATCTTCATAAAACAATGAAGAATGAATAGAGACAGAATAGGTCAAGCAAGAGCTCTTCTCTTTCTCGTCCAACTCAGAAGTGCGCATCTCAGTCCCTTTCTTTGTCTAATTGGCACCAATCGGAAGGAACAACCCCTTCTCGAAACGTCCCCAGAAAAAGATCTTCCAGGAATACTGTAGACCACCGCACTAAAAGAAGAATATAGTGTGAATATACCTGCACTGTTCGTTGAACCAATCAGGGAAAGGCGGCGCCTGACTGAGAGTTCCATCTTCATTGCGGATCATGTTGACTCCTTAAGCAAAAATTCCATTTCATCCTGCACTCTCTTCATTTTGTGTACTATCTCGCAGTGCAAGGAAAATAAAAAAAGAAACGACAGGTGACAAGTAGATGTGTTCCTACTCATAAATATACGTTTCGAGTAGGCCAAAAAGGACCAAAATACACAGTTTCGTTTCTTTAATATGTGGTAGTTTTCGAAGTGAATTAGATGATACCTGGTAGTCCTCCTCCTTCAGATCGATTTTCATTCGCACTCTTCCTCATTCTTTCCAATTGCTCTCGATCGAGTTGGATGCCCTGCTAATCCATTCACCCATTGCAAGACCGTATTACCTATCGGAATCAACTATTCCTTGGCAACTCTCGTTTTCTTACTCAAACAAAGAAGGAGAAGGTAAAATATGACGTTTACTTGGGAGCCTAAAGGGGACTCGCGCAAGTTGATATCGAAATACTCGTCATTTCCGTTCAAAGTGCACTGAACGAGTTGGGCGGAAAAACAAGGGAGGGAAACTCCAAAATCGATTGGCGAAAAAAGGATAATCACATGAAGCTCTGACAGTTACATAAACATTTGTGGATCACACACACAGCGAAAGTGCGGGGGAAAGAAGAGAAGAAAAGGAAGGCAAAAGTTTGGAGAGAAACGAAGAAAAGGGAAGGGGAAAGAGGGACGTTGCCAACCAAACTTGGAATCCGCAAGCGCAAGGTAGGTCGTTTTCGGACGGGAATGAGTGAATTGACTCTAATGGCATAAAGAATGAGTCTGTCTAGTCTCCCTTGATCATAAACTGGATGACTAACTCTGTATACGATGAAATTGCGCGGTGTGACTTCTCGGCAAACGTAGAATTGATCGTTGCCGATCTCCATGAGAGGTGTCGTCATCGTTGAAGCATATCTGTCGCCAGCCACAGCCGACGACGGTCGGGCCAAATCGATCGACGACGTTGTAATTGACGAATCTACTCAAGGTAAGGATAAAGAAGGAAGAGTACGGAGATATGCGAATGGGCAAAGAATAATCCCTTTCCTTCCCTCTTCGAACACATTCAGAAGAGAGATGACATTAACGACGCGATGGACAAGAGTCGAGAGAAGGAAACAGACGACGAAAAACGAGATGAAGAAGGAGAATCCGAAATGATGAGAGGGGGTGCGTGGGTGTAAATGCGCTTTTGCGTGACTTGGCGCGCCCAGTTGGTGTACGTGTTTGCGTTGTGAGTTTTGCGTGTATATTACAATTAAAAATTCGAATTTTTAAAATCATTATCGATTTTCTTGTTTTGCGTCGAGTCTCTATTACGCGCATGCGGTATGAATGCTTCTCATCGTCCCATGCTTCAAGTGTGTGCGCTTGCTCGCTTGCGTCTCTTGTTTACACTTCGCTGTCGATCGATATCCCCGAAGGTCAAATTCCGTACTGTTTTGACGACTTTCATTCTTCATTCGCTCTTTTTTCTCGCCTTAGTAATACGTGCTAACTATCCAGATAGTGTGGTAATTCTTCTCTCTGGCTCCCGGTCGTGGTGTAGCATTGATCCTCTCTCTCTCTTATTCTCTGCTCGTCTCTCTAACTCTCTGCCACCTCTCTCTCCGTCTCTCTTGGGTATGTCATGCCTCCCTCTCCCCGGCCTTCGTCTTCCACATTCACGCCGCTTCTCCAGTCCTTTTCCCTCTGTTTCGCCTACCATATTGGTCGAGAATGGGATATGATTGAGTGTCCTAGCGGGGTGTACCTAGTGGTCTCGTGATGAGAGGAGTTACAACCCCCTCCTCCCCCTCCCCTTCCCGCCTCCTCTTGTGTAGGCGCGCGCGCAATTGATTGGTGCACCTCTCGGCGACTGTTATTCATGTGAATAAGAGTAGCACTACCCTAGTCGCTAGGCAATCCACACGTGGCAACGAATTATGAACTCTCTTTTCCCCCTTGGAGACCTATGAATTAAAGCCACTGTACTTTTTGCTCGTTTAATTGAACTTAATCCTCTTTTTTCCGTTTGTTTCTTCTGTTTGTCATCGTGTAACCAACTCCAGTTATTTTTTTATAATATTTTTTGCCAGTAAATAACCGATAATTGATGACATATTTTTCTCCTTCGTAAGTGATATACCAGTCGTTTCTCAGATGGGCATGCTCTGTGCTCTGTTTACGTCATACGCGCGTCGTCTGTTTCCTCTCCCTCATTCGAATTATTCATGGCATATTTCAATATTATTTTGTTTCCAGAAGTAATTATCTTCTCATCCTCTTATCGTCTCTTGGGTAGACGATCGGAGAAGGAAAGAAAGAGGAGGATCTAAGGAGAGAGAAGATCCATAGATGAATAAGCAACCCCTACAGCCTTTCTCCCTCAAGGTCGTCATTTATATTAATTAATTTGATATTTTTTGTTCGATCTAATTTTGCCTAATTGACCTTCAAAACGGGCTACTGTAGAATATGGATATGTTTCAGGGGAGAACATCCGCGACTACTGTGCAAGCGACTCTTGCACGTGGGCCAGATACCACGGTGACACATTTTTAAAATAAAAATATTTTTATTTTTTAAATTGTGAGGATTGTTATCGAGGATGTATCGAATGACGTCTATCTGCGTCACTGAAATGCATGCACACTAGATTTCTTGCCCTGGTCTTACTTACGAATTTGCGTGTTGAGACCACTTACGTTAAAGTTTGGAGAAAATAGCTTATTGATACCGTGACATGTCATGTTTACATAGAATTTAGATTCCCCTGACCATTCGACTTGATTTGTCATCAGCGTCTTTTCTTATCACTTGTACACGACTGAGAACGAAAGAGAGAATGATCAGAGAAATCATTGACACTTGTCTTCTCTTCCTAGTAATTACCCTATTGATCACTGTCATCCTTCCATCTTCCCTTCTCATTCCCTTCTTCATCATTCAATTCCATGATCGTTCCTCTTCTCTAGATAAACACCATTCCATCAGAAGACGAAATATATCTGGGACGACGTATCATATTGTCTTTTTCTCTCTCTCTCTCTCTCTCTCTCTCTTTGTCCTATCTTCTTCTCCGTCTCTTCAATCTTCTCGTTCTCTCTCCGTTCCACCCTTGAATTACCCTGCTTTCTTTCGCCTTTTTTCTCTTCGCTATTGCTTCTCTTTTTTTGTTTTTCCTTTATCAATGAAGAGAAGCGGAAAATGGAGATAGTAGTCATATGGGATATGACTGATAGGGAAATTACAGGAACTTCAGCTAGCTTTTTTGTGCTTTTCTGCGATATGGTCTAATTTGATAGGTATAATGTTCATTCATCTTTCTAACACTTGGAAGTGTATGAATGTTGTGGAAGCCATAGAGGAATGGCTTCAGCTTATCGATTATCCCATACTCTGAATCCGAAAGGACTCGTGAATGGTTGATAAGTGATAGATTCCCTTAGTATATCTTTGTATTCCTAATGCCGTTGCTCACTATCTCTCCATTCCCTCCATTCGCTCCTTCCCCCTCGCCATTCTATCGATCTCCCTCCCTCTCCCCTTCTCTTCCCCAACTAGGACCTCGTCTCTTCGAGAGTGGACCCTCGTCTATCCAGGAGAGTAGAGGATAAAGGAAGGAAAGGGTAGAGGGAATGAGTGAGGAAGGGAGAAGCACCTTGGAGTAAGGGAGGGTTAAGGACATTGATTAGTGTGGGACCAAGACAGAATATGAATGCAAAGAACAGTAATGAGAAAATGAATGAAGAGATGGCATGAAAACTGAACGAATTGATGCAGCTCATTTTGTGCTCGAACAACCAAATTGACGAAATAAATGTTGCAGGTAGAAGTGACGTACTCTGACCTGAAGGTTGTCGGCAATGGTTCATTCGGAGTCGTCTTCCTTGCAAGGCTTACGGTATGTTGATCGGGATTACGGTAGTGTTGATCGATACCATCGATACTAGTTTTTTTTGTTGTTTATGCTTGGTCGATTCTAAGAACGACTATGGCGTCAGTGAATGAATGAATGAATGAGCTAATTAGGAATGGAAAATGGATGAATATCTTCAATGGCATTATTTATCAGGACGGGAAGTCGACGGATGGTCCCGGAGAGCAGATCGCTATCAAGAAGGTTCCACTTATTCCACTATTTGAATTCTTCAAACTACTTTATTTTGTTGTCTACGATCGTCCATTATATTTCAATTAGTGAAACGAGTGTGCCACTTCTTCGAATCATGAAATGCATTTGTAGGTGCTCCAAGACAAGCGGTTCAAGAACAGAGAATTGCAAATAATGAGGAAGCTGCAACACCCCAATATCGTCAAGCTGAAGTGAGTTGGCTTCATAAATTATTTGTTGCGGAGGTCTGAGGTTGTGCTTGACCGAGATGTTGATTCACAAAGTTT
This sequence comes from Pristionchus exspectatus, assembly GCA_911812115.1. NCBI lineage: Eukaryota > Metazoa > Nematoda > Chromadorea > Rhabditida > Neodiplogasteridae > Pristionchus > Pristionchus exspectatus. The sequence continues at coordinate 14,268,352 of OU461585.1, read as the reverse complement.
CTTTCTTCATTTCCGAGTGTCCTTGGTAATCATCTCACTCTTGCACTGAATCGATTGATTGTGATGCAAGGGGCGAACCCGGTCAATAATCGGATTGGAATAGAAAGAGTGAAAAAGAGAAGGGAGAAGGTGGTGAAATGAAGAGATAGAGAGTGGGAGAGCAACTAAACCGATTGAACCAATACGAGACGTCATATTGTCATAGTCAATGAAAGAAGAACGACGAATGTGAACGACAAAATGAGATGGAATGATGAACAATAATAATAATAAAATGATTCAGGTATTTCTTCTACTCGGGTGGAGACAAGAAGGACGAGTTGTACCTCAATCTCATTCTCGAGTAAGCTTTATTTGTTCATATTTCGACAAGTAATTCGCCAATAATTATAAAACATTAAATTATGCTAGATAGTTTTGGGTTAGCGAACCTTTAGACAAGTAAACAATATGAAAAGTATTTGTCTCATATAAGAATAAGAATTACAAAATAAGATAATGCGTCTCAAGTGTTTTTGATAGTGCTTTTGAATAATCAATCATCCTTGCCAGATACGTGCCTGAGACAGTGTACCGCGTGGCTCGTCACTATTCGAAGCAACGACAGCAGATTCCCATTATCTATGTCAAGCTATACATGTACCAGGTGAGAATCCACGTTTTGATGATGATAGACAAAGGGGCACTAAAAGTTAGTTTGACAATCCAGGGATATCTCTGTTTCACTTTTCTTCAATATAGGGGGTTTTAATTGAAGTTAATGATTTAGATAGCTTTTCGTTGTGGATATCAATATTTGGTTCTGTTTTTCAATCCATCAATCCAAATTAAATAATAAACTCATTCCTCAGTTGTTCCGCGCCCTCGATTACATCCACGGGATTGGAATCTGCCATCGTGACATCAAACCCCAGAATCTGCTCATCGATCCGGATTCAGGAGTACTCAAACTTTGCGACTTTGGATCCGCCAAGTACCTGGTCAAGGTACGCTTTTTATTGCTCTTTTCTTGTTTTCTTTCTTTTATAATTTGAATTAATTCATTTTTATTAAATTTGTAAATAATGTTACAGGGCGAGCCAAACGTGTCGTACATCTGTTCCCGATACTACCGAGCACCCGAACTCATATTCGGAGCTACGAATTACACCAATAGGTGAGATTATTTAGATTATTGAGAAAACATTTCTATCGATTGTGAAGCACGAGAATCGCTTTCGAAATTGGCCTCGTTACATGGGTTGGTTGAGAAGCGTGAATCTCACATGTTCTGTAAAAGTAATTGTTAATAAGCTCAAAACCCAAAAAAAAGATTGCTTTAGAATTTATGCTTTGATTGAAATGTACGAACACGCGTAAAAGTGATTTCAATTAATTGCTAGAAACTGTTTGATGTTTGTTTCAATCCATCATTTTCCCTATTGCAGTATCGACGTATGGAGTGCGGGTACGGTATTCGCCGAACTCTTGCTCGGACAGCCAATCTTCCCCGGAGATTCAGGAGTCGATCAACTTGTCGAGATCATAAAGGTAAAGTGTTTTGAAGGGTGTTTCCTATAAGATAACGAGAATGTATTAATGCATGATACCGCAAATGAATTTATCATGTGGATAAATCAAGAAGTACTGTTATTAATAAGAGAAGAGGGCAGTTGCTTAATGAATCTTCAAAGTTTACAATTTATTTTCATAATATTAATACGTGTCAGGTGCTTGGAACGCCGACGCGTGAGCAGATTCAGCATATGAATCCCAACTACAAGGAGTTCAAGTTCCCTCAGATTAAGGCGCATCCTTGGGCCAAGGTCGGTTGTGTTTCATCCCGTTGAATTCATGAGTTTATCTTCTCGATTGGTATTTGATTAGGGCGAGATGAAACGATCTCCCTTGCAGGTCTTCCGGCCAACAACTCCCAGTGACGCCATCGATCTCATCTCCCAGGTATACTTATGTTTCATTGAATTAAATGAGTACTTTAAAATTGTCCCGCTGAATTATGAAATCATTCTCTATATAAATGATATGCAATATTCAATCCAGTTAGTCTCATCCCTCCTCCTTCTTCTTTTTCGATCGCTGCACTATATCATCTTTCATTAAAATGAATGAGATTCTCAACCCGTTGAGACTGGGCGATGGACATTTAATATTGTGCGGATATCCGTCATTGCTCCCTTTCTTTTCCTTCTCTCGCTCTCTCGTTTCTTCGTCTCTCTTTTTTCCGTCGTTCTCTTCGCTCCAATTCCTCTTGCAGAGCAACGCACTCGTGAAAGGGCTTCTAACGTAGTTAGGGGGAGGCGGGAGGGGAGGGGGTGGATGATGAATGAATAAGGGAAGGAGTGATTGTAGATCCGTGAAACTATAGAATAGGAATGAGTCAGTTGTCGATCGCCTACAGTATCCAATATTTTCCAGATAATCGAGTACACTCCTAATTCACGGCCGACTCCCGCCGGCGCGTGTGCCCATCACTTCTTCAACGATCTCAAAAATTCGGAGACGAAGTTACCCTCTGGCAAGGTACGGTAGACATATCGCCCGATTTCCTTGGGGAACTTTGAAATGGATATGACCAGTTCAAATTAGGAAAATTTGAGCGCTGACCCGTTGCTGTCTAAATTAAACCCATTTTTTTAGTTTCAGTAAAATTGGCTCGAAATTTACATTTTTAAAAATAATTGTTTCAATGAATTAATTTAATTCAGTCGCTTCCCTCCCTATTCGATGATCCTCCTCTGTCGACGAATGTGCACAATGCACATGCGAATGCTGAGAACTCAGCTCCTCCCAATCCGAATGCCGGTTCGTCCACTCAACCAGAGTGAAGAGTACGGTAAACAGGAGGAATCGATCGAGACCCTCTCCTGATTGACTCATTCTTCTTTCCTTTGTCTTTGTGTCCTCTCTCCGATTCGCGAGTTCTCTCCGTCTCTCCCTATCTATTCAAGATGATATTAGATCGAAGTGACCACTCACGAGTAAAATCCTTACTTGATAAGAACAAAAAATTCAAATTAGTTCTTATCCTGTATGTAGTTGCCCGTCAGTGGTCATTCCGATCTAATTTCGTTTCTCCTATCGTTTGTCAGTTATTTCGTTTCCCTTCACAGTTCATTCTTCCCCCAGACTTCCCTCTCTTCCTTTTCCCCCACTCACATTACCGATACAGACAGATGTATATACATGATACAAGGCTACTAAACTTGCGCCCTCCCTTCCTTTTTCATCCCCTCTCCACACACCACCTCGCAAGCACCCCCCCCCCCCCTCCCACCTCGAGTGTATCAAAGAGTTTAGAGATACGATAAGTATTGATTGATTCAGAGGGATTCGATTACCGTACACTCTTCTCCTTTTCCCCTCGGGAGAGCTGAAGGATAAAGTCCATAGCAGTATGTATGCATTGTTGTTAGTAGTCCTCCCCGTCCCTTCTGGTTCCATCTAAATGCCTCTTCTTCATCCATCCATTCGATAACCTTTGTATCAATATCTCGATTAACGTAGGTCTATTAGTTGTCGTATCTACACTTCCCTTAGATTATTTGCTTTTATGTATCTACTCCCAATTTCTCTCGTGACCTACCGTAATTTGTTCACAGTAGCTAGCAGAGATCAATTCCCCCTCTCCTCTCGTATTATATATATATTATATAAATAAATACAATACTACTGTGGACACAAGTACTTTAGTACAGTACTCGCTTTCTCTTTTATTCTCTCAATTACCTATAGTGTGCCGTCTCCAATTGGAGACAATCGTAATTTAGTCACCCCGTTTTCTTTACCGTATCTCTCTTCCTCACCCAGCTCTTATCTCGTCGATCATTCTCATTTTGTGGTGTCGTCGTGTTACAATAATCCCTTAATTTTGGTTCGTTTCCCAAGCTCCTCTGCTGTTTCTGTCTCGTACTGTCACTCCCTGTGTACGGTCCCACTGAAGGCGAGAATAAATTCGTATTTCTGTACGTACGGAATTGTATGATTGAGAAAGAGAAGAGAATCGCGTTGAAAGCTACGCAAGTTTATTTAAATGATGGAGGAGTGTTCACAACTGTGAATATGTGTTCGAGTATGGACAAGTATAGTGTGTGTAGAGGAACGTGATGAATCGAGAATAACCGGGTTTGAACTGCGTCATAAATGCAAGAATGAAACAACCGCGTCTATCTGTTTAGTACTGGTGCTAAAGTGCCACTGAATCTTTTGGTTTAGAAATCTATGCCTATTGAGAAAGAGAAATAACTAATTTTGAACCACGGTTACTAGGAATAGGCTATCGCTAATCTGGATCTTGTAAGGATACATTTCCCAAAAGTGACTACTGTAATGCGCTAGTGTTAGTGCCTTAGGCGAACGTTAAAAGCCGGTAAGTGTATAAAAACTATCGTCTGAACGAACAATTGTCGTTTACCGTAAGTGGAGAAAGAGTGATTGTAATCGTAAGGGTAACATGGATGGGGAGATTGTAGTAGAGGAAAGGAGATCTTGTATTCTTCGAGTGCAGAGATATGAGAGGGCATCGGGAGATGAAGTGGATGGAGTTATTCGAACCTTTGAATTTAAATTGAGAAGTCGGTATATTTCAAGAAAGCTGATTTGAAATTGTGAACTAGATCTAATTTGGTATATCAATTTGTGAAGCTGAAACATCGCTGGGTTTCATTATTTTTACTATTTTCGCTTTTATGCTCCACAGTCGGACTATGCAAATTGGGTGGGTTCTCGTTCAAATTGATTCAACCAACGTTGATCAAAGAACTGGCCAATGATTTTTGTGAAATTCCTTCCTTCTCTCAGTTTCCAATTTGAAATAGATTGGAGTTGGCTCACCTCCTTCGTGCTTCCATACACATCAACGACTGCGTGAAGAGGGGAATCAATTGGAATGGGAGGGATCCCAGCTGGAACGACATCTGTATCGTTGAGAACGAGATGAAGACGACCAGTTGAAGATGATGATGAAGGGGCAGACAGATACACTCCCACTCTTGATCCCACCTGGAAAGAGAAAGAGATACGGGAGTGCAGCATTGTGCTGGCTCTTCTAGTTCTGTTTGCATGATCGTGCCTATGGGTGGCAGCTGCATAGTTAGTTTGCACCGTGATGGTCGGAACAATATCTGGGTAAAGTATACCTCGGTTGGCAATCGATTGCTGCCTCCTGCCTGTAGTTGCCATGCAGAGATGGGGACTAGCCAGGTATCGTCAGTTGAGAGAGATTCGAGACGAGTTGAGGGAGAGAGAGAAGATGGGTCAAGAAGAGTGAGACCAACTCGAAGATGACCTGTCCAGCCACCTTCCACCTTAATGGGGGAGGTTAATGGACGAATGAGGAGTCCAAATGTAATGCAATCCAATTGGTAAGACATTAATAGAGTTGTGGATCAAGAGTAGATCTCATATCTCAAACCTGTTCGATGGTTACTACGAATGGCTCATTGGGACGAAGTGGTCGATGAGAGAAACAGAGACTCTTCTCGTATGAGGAACGTCTGTCAGAAGAATGTTGATTATGAGAAGAGGAAGAAAATCAGATGGGAAGCTCAATTGGATGCAAAAGGTCTCAGAATCAATACCGAGAGACACGGCTTTCGTTCGAGCCTAAGCTTAAGCTTGAGATGAGTGAATAGTCCAGTGCCGTACCTTAGTGCGCGTCGTCTATCGTCAAGTAGATCAATATTAGCACCATGTGCTTGATGGAAAGCCAGCGGAGCTCCTGATTCGACCAGCGACATCTAGGCTCGCGCTATACTTCACTAGAAAATACGAATGGGCTGAAGGAGAATAACCGCGACGCAATACGCGCGCATTGTGTGGAGTAAGGGCACGCACATGACAAGGCGAATTTCTTTATTATTATTATTATGCCGCACGGAAAGCATTCCATTGCTAGGCTTGAAAGAATATGTACACATCACAATAATGGTGGATTCCATAACCGTATGGAAGTAAACCGGAATATAATTAATGGGAACAACGGCAATTTATTATTATTAGAATCCGGCGGCAGGCATATCCGCATTTCCATCTCCGCCAATGAATCGCTGAGTCTTCTGCTTCATTGAGAAACGCACCTGGGATTTTTGTTATGTTCGACAATCTCTATTGGGATTATTGGATACGGCAATCTACTGTACCTCATCTCCAGGTTGCCACGCATTTGGCACCTTCCAAGTAGTGTCCCATTCATCCCTGAAATATTAGTATTACACATCTGGAGGGTCGACGGAACAAACCTGAAGCGTCCTTGTGTGGAGATAGCAGTGTTGAGAGCGGGTCGAGTCGGGTCGAAGGAAGGAATAATGAACCGACCACCGACACCGGGCACCTCAAAGAAAGGGTTCATGATCTGTTGGAGTAAAGAGATGTGCTGTAACTCCCTCGATCTACTTCGAAGTATGCATCGATACATGAGTAATCATCACCTCGCTCTCCCTCGCACCCGTCCACCGTATTCGAGTATGGCGACCCTTTGGCATCTCGAAGAGTGATGGAACAGCGCGCTCTTCGACCGTCTGAATCAATGCTCTTTGATCTATGTTTCATCAGTGGAGGCTTGCGGTGCCGATGTGATCTTTGATACACAACTTACCTGAACAACTCGGTCATCTTCCTTTCCGCCTCCCTTCGATGCGAATCGAGGATGAGTAACGAGAATACGACGTCGAACACGACCCTGAACAAAGAACAAAGATTGAAATTTGTTATCCTGTCTTGCCCACTGTATAGCACAGCAGATTTATACGAAATCATTTATCATTGATCTGACCTTATCCTCATCCGTGAGCATTGGCCGACCGACGAGCTTTTTCATTAAAGAATCGTCCATGAAGAGAGGAGCGATATTCGGATTGTTCATCATGTTATCGATTACCCTGGAAGATCTTTGGTCTCTCTGCTGACCATCTTGCACACCTCGATCGATAAGTGACATTATTGACTCCTTTCTGGGGTGCTCTTCTCAGAAATTCCTCCCGATTCGATCCGATTATGAGCGGAAGCATCTTACGGGGGCTGAAAGAACCGTGATATGATGCACATGCCTGCTTCGCTTAACGGTGCAATTCGGCAGTTTTTTGTTTTCATATTTTAGTCTTCACTGACCGTTTGGGAATCTCTCTTGGTCGAATGAATCCGGCATTCTTGTGATCTGAGGGGAAAGGAAAGGGTTTGGGACGAAGAAGCTCATCTACTCTATCGGAGCGGACCCGAAGTTTGGACAGAGCTCGACGAACCTAAGAGGATTCATTTTTGGTCTCTGAATATTGCATTCCGCAATCACTTGTGGTTTCTGCACTAGAGCGGTCATCAGAGAGGATCTAATTGTGTAGAGAGGAGTGGCCGAGTCGATTGAAGAAGGAGCTCTGTAGAGAAGAGTAATTGATCGTCAGTCCAGATATCATAGGATTCATAAATATGGAGAAGCTCGATACCTCCTGATCTCGATCTTATCTGCATCTGATTCCTCATTATCATCACCCTCGAAGAGACCAAGAAGAAGATTCGATTTCGAATCAAGACCATGACCAGAGGGCTTAAGAGCAATCATACTATGTATGTTGATGGGATATGACGAAGAGTATGATAATCTCACCGCATCATCGATGGGCTCGTCCCTCATCCTTCTGTTGTGAGAGAGGAGGGATAGTACTCGTTCGTCTTGGAGGAGAGATGAGAGACGAGGAGAGGAGGAGAGACGAGAGTACAGAGACGATTCCTGAGGGGATCAACTTCTGTAGACATGTTGTTATCGAGCGAACTAGTTACCATATCCGCTCGTCGATGGTATGTGGCGGGAGATCGGCGAAGTTCGTGCTCGACAGGCGGTGTGTCCGAAGGATACGGTTGCGGCTGGTTCCGATTGGTAAGTGGCAGCATTTTCGCTTCGATTCGATGCGAACCAATCTCTGACGTGGGAGTCATGGGTCGAAGACCACCAACACCACCAGGACCGTGAGGAGGCACATGAAATGGGTAAGGTAGATCAGATGCATAGGGATGGTTGCTGTACCTTGAATGGATTCCGGCCCGCGACAAGATTCGCGACGATTCCAGGAAGAATTTGAGTTTGGAACTTCTCAAAGACTGCTTTTGCAATCTGAAAGAGCTCATTGGATGGGGTAGACCTTCGACTAGCATTTCTTCAATTACAATGGCAATGGAATACCTGATCCGATGGATCTGAACTGTCGAGTTGACGTTGAGTACGCAGGGCATCCTCTACTCCCTACAAAAACGGATGAATTGGGAAGATCAAAGATCAAAGATCCTACCTTGATCGAACTTCCAATTGGAATTCCGTTGTCGGAGAGCATGTCGATGAATCGATTGCCTGAAAATGAGGACATTTGATGCATATTGGATCGGGCTTCACATTACGAACTCCAAAACGAACCGGATCTGGGTGCTTGGGCGGCTACTTCTGCCTGTTTCATCACTGCATCTGCAGCCATCGATTCCACGCCCATCTTCTTGTACTTATCGTACTGCAAAACGAATGATTGATTGTTCGTGCAATCAAAATTGTTGAATGTACGTGAAAGAGTGAAAGATTTTCACCTGTTCAGGTCTGATCTTCTTGATCACATCTAACTGTGTCTTGAACGCAGATTTGGCCAGTTCGATCTGTCCTGATTTAATTAGACCATCCATGAGGGAGAGAAGAGTGTTCTCCACCACATCCCTGATGTTATTGATTCGTAGTTCATGCTGATTCGTACGATATTTCGATTACTGGCGAGAGTATGAAAGTGTGAATAGTTATGTGACAGACCTCGATGGCATCAGTGGATTCTCATCGTATGCTTTTGTATCGATCTTTGGTAGATCAATGGGAGGAACAGCCACATTCTCGGGCAGTTTTAGTTTGGGAGTCTCGAATATGGGGTCGAAGATACTGTTACTACGACCGAAGAGAGAACGAGTAGTGGGAAGGGAAGGGGAGCGATCGGATTGAGATGAGATCGCTGCAAGATGAAAAGGGGATGAGGATCGAGAGGATAATGATGGGCTAGCGTAATTCAGTCTTTTGTGTGCATAACAACGACAAACTGAGATTGTGAGCGAATGTGTAAATTGGGAAAAATTATAGAGATTAAAGATCAAACCTGGGATGAGCAAGAAAAGGATGGATACGAGTAGCATATCGATAGCGAGAGTGCGACCCCAATCTCACTTTCTTCTCCTTTCGATCTCGTTTCGGCTAGGATTTTGCCAGTTTTTCGATAATGCACAGGGATAGTCATTGGCAGCGAGTTGGATCCCGCCCATGTTTCAATTAGTGTAATGACTTACGGACTGATTTCGGTAGCTCCGGTCAGAGTATCCAACTAAGTAAGTACGATATTAATATATCTGCAGATGATTCTTAAAAGAAGAACATCAGAAGGTCATCAGAGGGTGAACATCAGAGGTAAAAGAAGAGCGTCCGAGATCAATAAGACTGTTCAATCTGCCATCCTCGAGAAAAGGCAGAAGGCCAATCCACAGGTGAATATTATTCTTATTCTCATCATCGGCTTCCTATCATGTAATTGACACATCTATACGAACAATTTCAGTTTTCGATTCTCGGATTCCCTAATGAGATCTTACTTGGTATCTATCCGCATCTGGATCTATCTGGTCGTCGAGGACTACGAGTCAATGAGAGAATGAAGAGAATTGAGATGGAAGTGGAGTATCACTATCGTACACTCGATATCATCATTGTTAGCTATCTTATCAGTTTGATCAGTTTAGCACACAATATGCATCGATCAAAGTAAAATATCATATTACTAATAATATTGCAGCACGAAAACACTCTTGTGTGTGATAAAACCCGGATTGTGGTAGAGAAAGGGAAGATGAAGGAAGAAATAGAAATGTTGAAGAATACGCATTTCAATCGAGTGACCATCATAGTACGCGTTTGATTACCAATAAGCAATATTTGGCTATTTTCAGTCCGTAGTTCCAATCGATAATGACATCATCGAATCCATGAAATTTCTGAATACAAGATCGATGGTGTATGATTACCCTGTGAGTATTTTCTATTTTTTTTTACTCAAACTATGTTCCTATTTTTTCTTTTTCCTGCAAAGAAGATCTTTTACAAGACATGACCTACCTGTTTACCTGTTTACTACGTTTTTTTAATATTCCCCCCCCCTTCTACAATGATAATTAGATTCGAATTTAACTGCACATCAATTGTTTTCTCATCAGGGACTATGCAATGATGAACTCTATCAAATTCTGCAGAACAAGAAAGGAGTGATTATCAAGAAATGTAAAGTGAACAAGAGAGGTTTGAGGTGGCTCTACTGGGTCAGTTAAGTTATTTAGAATATTTTGAGATTATATCTCAGCTTCTTAGTTTTCCGTTTTCAATTTTTTTTTGAGATGGCAATTTTTTTGCAGAAAATTCGTGAAGGCAAACTGGATGTGAAATATGTGAAAGTGGAGGGCTTAGCTGCTGATTTATTGAAAGCTAAGGAGATGATGGTTGCTGATAATCACTATCCTATCCCGAAGGTGATTACTATTTCACCTATTTGAGAGATCGCAGATTAGTTGAGTAAGATAATGAAAATGTTGTCAGTGTCTCTCCTGCTGCGATGAATTCGTAATTAACGATGAGAAACTCGTAGTTGAGTTCAAGGGAATTCATGAGTGTCCGTGCAAATGTATGGGATTCGTTCATTTCTTTGTGACGAATCTAGACGAAGACGAAATTGATGATGAATGGGATAGCTATGAATATGAGAGTTCTATCGATTGGAGTGAATGGGACGATGAATTTGATTCGGATGAAGAACGAGAAGACAATTATGATATATAGTGGATAGTCTCTATTATGTATCTACAGTTCCCTCCATTTTCTAGTATCGCCATTATGTAGAGTACAGTGCAAATTGTTATCTGTTCTATAGAAGAATTTTTTATCTAACTTTTTTCCCCTGTTGATCAGTCGTTTGTTGATGTTTATCTTTCAGATAATCACTGTACCATATTGTTGACGTCTTGTGTTGTTAATAATGTGCTCCTGTAAAAATCCGTTGATAAAATGAGTTATGACTTTAAAATGACTTTAAATGTATGTTCACTGTATATATAAAGGTTGAGATTCCTTTGACAGTATCTATTTTATCTGGTTCGATGAGATCGTTTAGTTCCTCCTTCAGATGCCTCTCAGTCGTTTTACTCGATCGAATGAAGATAATCGTAAAACGAAACTCGCAGAAGATTCGGTAAACTTAATTTGCTTATTTGATCGTTGTACCTTTGAATCTTTTCTCATATCATTCACGCCGTGAGTATCATACTTGGTAATGGCCTTCTCTTTGCAGTTTCCCCTGTTGTCTCTTCCACCTGAGATTATCTCTAACGTCTTCTCTTTTCTACCACTCAAAGATCGTCTTAGAGCGAGAGTGAATAGAATGCTGACATCAATTGAATCTGATTCCAAGTATTACGTGCCAGGAGTCCAAATCGAGGTTAATTTTATACCACAGTTTGAATGTGTTTGTGAGTGTGTTCAATGGAGAGAATTCTAGATATAGTAGTTATATTGTAGGAGCCAGACGACGATGGTTCAACTCGTCTCCGTCGTGCTCTTCTCGGAGCTGTCTTTGGATTGTCAGCTTATTAGTTTAGTATTCGACGACCGATAGAGAAATTTTCGTTTCAGTCATCACTTCTTCCTCGCCGAAGACAAATCATATTCGACTGATTTCATCAAGAAAATTGCACAGAATACTAAAATTGGATTTCTGATCATTGAAGTGAGTGAAGGTTGAGATCAATGTCATTCTTCTCTTTGAGGTGCGCGGAATGAGTCCATTCCATCGGGAATTGTACAGTCTCATTAAGACTCTCAAGTTCACTGAATTATCACTTATCCTCGAGGTATATATTTACATTATTAATTTACGTTTTTCTTTCTTGAGAGTTACACTGATGAGATGAAGAAGGAAATAATGGCTGATGTCAACTTTCTCGAAATTATTAAATTGCCCAAGTATCTGAACCTTCATGTAATGGGAGATGCAATTGGACCGGAGCAACTGTTTGCTATTTATAAGGTTCGTATTCTGCTTTTATATATTTATCTTTCCCCATTTGATCATCCTCTGAATATATTGTTAAGGACATGTTTTGCCGCACTTCAAATCTGTGTGAGCTGAAGACTGAGATTAAGTTAGAGCATCTTCATTCTCTTGGAAAACTCATTGAAGATGCACCCGAAAGTCAAGATTTCATGGCTAAAAAGATTGAGGTTAGACCGAGCAAACTATTTATAGTCACAATCGTATTCTATTTGTAGATTTATATATCGAAGTATCACGGTGATGAAGATTATCCCATGTATGACGATGAGAATGATGATGATGATGAAGAGGAATTTGCTGATGATTTCCTCTATCGTTATCATATCTTCTCTGGAAATTTTGAGATTGTCGTGCCTCACGCAATTACCGAAGGAATTGCGTTCGAATTCAAGATGAGATGGCATGAAACGGAGGAATTGCTCGTTGAATCAAAGAAAGGAAAGAAATCTATTCCAATGCCTGAATGTGAAGCGGAAAATGAAGAAGGAGAAGAAGGAAATGAGTAGTGATGGGAATATAAATATATATGTATAAAATTTACTCATTACTTTTCATTCCCCACTAATGATTTTTTGAGAAGGTGACACATTCGTTGTATCTTATTGATTTCTTTTCTGTTGTTGTTGATTAGTTACTCATTTTTTTCTCCTTTTGGCTGTTATTGAAGATGTTTCGTTGATAAAGTTAATTCGTTTTTAGACCGAGAAAACATTTATCGACATCGCTAGACAAACAAATGGACCAGTATTATGAGAGGGAGATTGAAAGAATCGATATCGTGCATTCACAGATATAGTTCAAGCATCTCGACAGAAACGACGCTGTAATTATTGATTGATAAGATACAGTAAGGTACAGTACCTTCTTGTGTCGATCTTTAGCTGATGCAATTCCACTTCCACGTCGAAATGACTTCTCTGCTCGATAGATCAGCCAAGGCAGAAAATCGTGTTCGAGCTCTACAGTTATCAACTTTATTATCTTCAATGATATTTCTGTACCTTTGGATATCTGCTCTATTTTGAATTGATGGTCATTTAGTTGTCGTGTGTCAATGGCTACACTTCTCTTGGAGAGACGCTGATTCTCAAGACGTTGCGCCTGCACAAGAAAACAATTTATGTCGAAGAGTCACAAATGTTGGGACAGGGAGGACTTCACATTCGGAATGTCATCTTTCCGTGCTTATTTTAATTTGTCTTGGTTACGATTTGAATGAAGGGGAAAATGAGCAGTGTTGAAATGACAACTTTTATCCAAATTTTCAACTGTTTTCTCCTCTACACTAGAGGATTTGGAATCGAGGCTGTAGGATGAAGAATTCACCTCTTCATTTCGTGTGCTCTCTCGTCGCTACTGATGAAAGAGTACGAGGAACGAAAATGCAGATTCTACATCGTGACAGAAAAAAAAATTACTCATACCCTTGAAATGGAGTGTTGAGTGAGTTCTCTGCAAAGAGCGAGTGCCTCCGTTCTACTTAATTGTTGACGATCGTGTAGTTCACGAAGGGAACATTCCGTTTCATCCTGAAAATTTATGAATTATCGGAGATGATAAGGATAGATTCATAATGATTCTGATGTGATGGTCTAGTTTGAATGAATACCGAAAGTGGGCTATTCAATATGCCATTTCGGTATCAATTCACCCCCTCCCTCGTTGATATTTCACTAAATGATGTGCATTAGTAATCCGTTTCACTTCATTAGATACCCACACAATTTGTTTATCATGAGGATGTCTGAATCATTTTAGATTAGTTCCAGTCTCCACAGATTTCCAGCTAAGCGAAATATATTCTCTATCTCAAATTTGCCCCTCAGAAAAGATTTCGCAGCTGAACCTGCCTACTGAATGAGACTGGTTCTGCTTTTTATCTTCTCTGACCACTATGCTAAATTGATTCTGAATACTCTCAGTTCCTTATATTCTCTAGGTACTCTAGGTCGTCACTGATCTAGAAGAGATTTGCCGCTTTTCTAGTAGGATCAAGATTGAGTTCCAATAAGGAGAGAAATGAGAATGGAAAAAAGAGTGAAAGGCTTCTGATTGGCAATATAGTGATGTGGAGAACACTTTTAGGTCACAAGCTAGGTGTATCCAGGGCAGTTATTCAATCGAATATGGGATGAACTAACAAGTTTTTTTCCCAGAATAATTGTACAATAATCAATTATGGTACCTTCTTTTGTACAGCACTTGCGGCTCTCTGAAGAGCCGTTCTCAATTTGACTTCATTCGTCTCCAATCTCAGCTCCTTCTCGTATATTGTCTCACGTAATCTGAAGACAGATATATTGCAGATCTATTTTCCGGGATGTGTAGTGCTACCTAGTGGTTTCATCCTCTAGTTGTAGATTCGAGATGGAGAGAGTAATGGCTGAGTCTGCCAGTTCTGCCACGATCTTCTCGATTGATTCATCCAATACCTGACGAATGGATGGATTTCATCTGGCATTACTAATCGCAGCCTTGCCATAGTTGTAATGCGTTATTGGGTTCTAGATAGAACAGTAAATTGTCAGCTCAAATGTTTCCATACTTATATCCATACTTATGATACTTCACACTCACATCATTCGTCTGTACTTGCACATGGGCGAATCGAGGAGCATGGACTGTAGATGGAGGAGTGTAGGCATACGCGATCCTGAGATTGATTAGAAAGGGCTCGTCATTCTTCAATGAAGAAACTTCAAGAAGCCTCATCATTCCCTCGTTTCACTTATTACAGAAATTTTATTGAAGAGATTCGTTCTTCATCGTAAATTTGCTACAAAGGAGTGCTTGTAATATCAAGTAATATGATTCATTAGGTTCCCCGACTCTTATCATGATGAATAACGGACACTTCATCAATTGACCAGAGTACTTTCAACTCTCTTTATTTTCTTGTTCTCTAACTCGTTTGACTCATGCAACTTGGAGATTCATTCCATCCGGCACGCTAAGTTGATGGTCAGTAAGGAAGAGAAGGGAAGGACCATTGATGGAGACATTGTGTCCATTGGAATATTCAATAGAGTCATACCGATGAAGTCGAGGTGCCGTACGAGATGTTAAACGAAATGAAGAAAGTTGTTGATCCACACCACCACGATTTGGAGAAGATGGAGTAAGGGAGGGTTCCACCTAGAAGATTACGGTAGATGATGAGATACGGTTTACAGTAATGAGATCATGACAGTATTCCCGAGAGACTCACTCTAATTGGTTGATCGGATATTGCCCTTTTGCTCTTGGGAATGAATTGAACCCGATTGAAGTTCTTATCGATGGAAGTACCGGAGGGTTTGGTAAGGGGCGGCAGAGGACCACTGCGTCTGAAAGGTATCAGAATAATTACTGTAGTGATAGGATACTGTACCTTGTTTGTAGATGGTATGCTGGTGGACGGAGTACTGTAGTGGTCGAAGTACGATGTTTCATCGTTGTAGACGAGGTAAGTGGAGGAAGGGAAGATGCGAGACGAGCCCTCATCACTCCAAGTTGGTACTTTTTCTCCTGCAACATTCAACAATTCTGCGGGCGTATGAATTATAGACTATCCGAGTCGAGGGAATGAAATGGAACGAATGTTCTGAGATGTCTTAGATCCTCAGAGTGAATCGTTTAGTATGTAATGTATGGTTGTGGAATGAGTGGGAGGAGTTGAGACGAAGCGAATGAGGGACAAATAAGAATCAGACATCGTACAGTTATACTTACTGACTACATCATCCTTGTTTTTCGTTTTCTCTAGAGTAATATGAGAAGATAGTTGACCTTTCGTGTATCTGCTTCAAATCGAAGATATGCCTTCTCTTGATGACGAAGAAATGCATAGACGGAACCACGAAATACTCTTGGATCCGCTTGAATATTGAGAGGAATGGAAAATGAGGATGAATTGGGTGAGAAAGTAGATGGAAGGATGCCTGTCATCACTATGAATCGAAATAAAAGCGTGCGAGACTGCTACTCTATCTTGTCTCCTCCCTCCTTCTCTTTCCTACCTTCTCTCTTCTCCTCTTCCGGAGGAGACCCGAATCGTTTAGAGCTTCCTGACCGAATCAAGCGGAATGACGACAGTTTCACCCACTTCATCGTATTTATTCAAATCAATAAATTTCACAACAGATAAAATAGATATAAAATAACAAAGAAATGGGTTACGGTAAGTAAGTTATCGATGAAAAGTTGTTACTGTACATATTTTTCCCGCGCTAAAAATTCAAAATTGGTGATAAGGTTATTTAACAAAGCAAATTTCGTAATCACGGCAATTTTCAATTTCCTTCTGTTTTGGATGTTTTTTTTCGCTGTAAATGACTCATTTTGCATTTCGAACATAGCGTAGAAGCTCAATCATCGAAATGGTTCGAGACGCGGCGTTGACTGTTGATTGGGCGGAGGAGGAAAGGATTGCTCCTCTCAATTAGATCATTGCTCGCGAGAGATACCTTGAGCCACCACCATCATCGCCCGTTCTATTTGACAAGAGTGTCTCTCACTCGCACTCGCTATCTCTGTAATACTCGCTCTCATTATTTGACTGAGTGAGAGGAGGTTTCAGGGGGGGGGGGATGCCGCATCTAGTCCCCCCTACAGGCCACACAGTTTGAACAGTACTCACTCATTCCTTCCCACTGTGCTTCCACTCTATCTCTGCCCCTTTCAGCTCTCACCATCCCCCTTTCTCTCACTTTCGTTATGCTCCTTTCCGTTTCACAGAATGGCTCTGGACGCGACGCGTCACGCGTCGCGGCTCTCTGCGCTCGTTTTCTTTCTGTCTCGCCCCTCTTCCCCTCTCTTTTCCTCTCTGAAGGAGAGGCTTCGGGGGGGGGGGTGCGAGTGTTAGAAGATAGATCGATGCGCGATATCTCAAGTCTTGTTGGGGGCTACTGGGAGAGACGAGAGAGAGAGAGGGGAAGAGTCATATCAGTGTGAGTGAGAGAAGGAGAGTGTCAGTCTTCGTCTCTTCTCATTTCTTGATTCCTTTTGGGCGCCAAGGGGGCGCCATAATCGTCCTCTCGCCATGCTGCTACTACGGATGCGTGGAGGGGATGAAGCGGAGCCGCCACCGCGGTAAATGGGCGCCCCGTATTCCATTTGCGAGCGTGTGTAGTCCCTTATTGTGTATCGTTCTCTCTCTCGATCGATTCGTTGCTCTATCATCGGCATCTGGTCTAACGGCCTTTTGTGTGTCAACCCAATCCATTCTCACAAATGCCTTGTTCGATTATCGATTGATTCGCTTGTCTCGCTTCGTGTAGTGTCGTCTCTCGTCTGGTCCAAACATGCATATTAATCCTCGCTGAATGCTCATCCTCAAAAGGAGCTTCTTTCGAGTCGTCATCGTGCTCAGTCGATACTCAGTCTCTAATCTAAAGAGTATTGTCTCTATAGGAGGCCGAGCCGTGCCCGCACTGCGCCAAGCTCATCCCTCCCGCCGGCAGTATCACTCGCTTCCGGTATTATTATATTTAATATAAATATTATGTTTAAAGAATAGAATACGGGTGTAGTCTTATCTCGCTAGGCCGGAAAACATTTCTAATCTGCCCCTAGAGAGAAAGGGAAGAAAGCGGGGTAAGTCACACCCAGTATTAGCCAAAGGGATGAGTGGGATTTTCAGCCTAGTCAGCATTTATACCTTTTTGAATGATTATAGGAGTATATATAAAATGTAATGTGTTGGCTACTAAATAGGATGAGATAAGTGATCGACAATCGATTGATTCATCCTTTTCTCTCCCTTAAGGCGCAATGAGCAGTACGAATCGGGCGACGTCATCAACGGCGTCCGCGTCGACAAATGCCTCCCAGGGTGTACTCATGGTCGGACCCAACTTCAAGGTGATTACAGTACCTCCCCAAGCACACCCAATCGGGCTATCGACTACTGATTTTCTATTCATGTTCTCCTGCAACAAATCGGCTCAGTGGTTTGCGAGCACTGTGATCGATGAGTGTTCGAATGTGGGCAGAGAGTAGATCGGGGTCATGGGAAGGAGGTTCACTCGTTCTCTCTCTCTACTCCATTGCTAACTCTATCAATTACCGATAGTTGATGAGAGAAAGAGTAGGAGGGGGGGGGAGAGGGAGAAGGATACGGAACTATCTCATTTCTACGAGTATTTATTGTTTGGCAATAGAGACGTGAATTGAGGGATAGAGTGTGATTGTGATTGAGTGAGAGTGAGAGAGGGAGGGATGAACAATGAGACGTAGTAAACGTCATCTCCATTCCTCATCGCCATTCTGCAGAAATAAAAAGAATAGAGATTGCATAGTTTCCGATTATTACACTCTATTTTCAACCTTGTTTCTGATGGAGTATTTGATTACTAGTTGATTAATCACCAGCGTTCATTATGATTTTGTTTCTCACATCTTGTCTGATAGTGTGAATTGATTCCTGAAGGAAAGATGACGGAATAGAGAAGAAGAGAGGAGGAAATGAGTGTGTCCCCTCTCTGTCCCCTGTATTGTATGGGGGCGTGAATCATTGTGTGTATCTCTCTCTCTCTCTTGATGACAAGGATGGATGAGAGAGCGAAGAAGGCTGAAGAGATGACAGAGAAAGAGAGGAAAGGGAGAGAGTACAGAGAGAGGATGAGATAGAAAAGGGAGTGATAATGAAGATGATAAGAGGATGGTTTACGAGTGATCGATAATGTGAATGGAGGGGATCGAAATAGGGACAGGGCGAGACGTCCTGATAGATAACAGAATGAAGATGGAAATAATTGGGATGTTATCATTAATCTTAGCATATTTCGGGTCGGGGGTACCAACCAATCCCGATTTGAACATTAATGCCTGACTTGAATACATTATAATTTAATATAATTTCAGGTCGGTAAGAAGATTGGATGCGGCAACTTTGGCGAGCTCAGACTGGGCAAGAACCTGTACAATAATGAGCATGTAGCTATCAAATTGGAACCACTCAAGAGCAAGGTGATTACTCCCCTTTTAATATCATGTTTAATCTGATAGTTCACTATCTAGTACAGCACTATAAGTAAATGACGAGTAGTATACGACTTAAGGGGATGTTTTTCTCCCTTATCCATTCCCTGTTGTACTCTGTGAGAAGTAGTGCTTCGTTTTTCTGTTATTCACCGTTTTTGACGTATTGTCAATGGGAGGCCTCTATTATTCTCGCACCATCTTCCCTTCTCTTCTCTCTTCCTTTTCAGACCCGCCCGTTTTTGCATGGTGTCACTAACCTTTATAATGCTCACTATTGCCCTCACTCGTTTATTCCGTTTATGATACGTTATTCATGAGCTGGTTCGGGTGTGGTGTCGAATCTAAGAGAAGGAGGAGAAGGAGAAGGCAATAGGAGAAGAAGGAAGGGAGGGAAGGGGGGGGGGAGGCTTTTATTGGTAGTGAGTCGACGGTTAAGGAAATGGACGAATCCCTTGAAGGGAGAAGCCACAGAATATATCAAAAAAGCAGCAAAACAAGGATAGATAGATGTAGGTGGAAAAGAGAATTCAATTCAGTCTCATTGGAATGCAATGTTCGGACAAGAGATAAAATTACCAGGTCTTTTGTATTCTTAGATAGTTGCTCATTGAGTAATTTGAACTTTCCTATCCCAATTAGCGTAGCTTGTCCATTTCGGTGAAAGGAATGATTTCATACTCGTCTCAATTTGTATGGTTGCAATTACTCTCCGCAATCGTTCTTTTTCTCACTCGTGATTTTCTCCCTAAGGGAAGGCTGAATCCTGGGAATTAGTTATCTCGTTTCTTTCACAATGAGGTAGTCATGGA
The DNA here is from genome assembly GCA_911812115.1 of Pristionchus exspectatus. Lineage (NCBI taxonomy): Eukaryota > Metazoa > Nematoda > Chromadorea > Rhabditida > Neodiplogasteridae > Pristionchus > Pristionchus exspectatus. Next base: position 14,248,482 of record OU461585.1, on the reverse strand, counting down.
TACGATGACTAGTCAACGAAAGATTGATGAATGAGAGTTTGAACTCTAACTCTCATGGGATTTCCCTTGCTGGCAACGACAAGTAGTCTATACGTTTAGTGGCTGTGTTGTGCATGTGTTTTGATAGGAGTGGGTTGGGGGGGGGGAGGCAATTGTATCTGTGTTCTCATGACGTGTGAGTATCGGCTTTGTGGGTGTTCGTACGATCGATTACACGAAACCGAACCACCAAAGGTGTGAGGATTAAAGGGGAAGAACTCAATAGGGAAGGTAGTGATTAACAAGTTGAAGAAGAGATGGGGAATGTCGCACATTGAAAGACCAACCGGAAGGAGTAGGAGAGAGGGAGAGAGAGAGAGAGAAGGGAGGAATGGGGAGAAGGGAAGGTTATCGATATGGATGGATTGTGGGGGTTGACATAGAACAAGAACACGTGAAATGAATGAGATTGTTGATATGGAAGAGATGTGTGGAATTGGCGGAAAATGTGTGCAGAATCGTAAATTGTCATTTGCAGGCGCCTCAATTGCACCTCGAGTATCGATTCTACAAGCTACTCGGACAAGCAGGTAACCATTTCTTAAACACATGTTTGTAATTAGATTGGTAGATTCATGTTGCATGGCTGTTGCTTGTACCTGCGAATATGGTCGTCAGTATTCGCTTATTCCGCTTGTGTCATGTCTCCAGGAAACTCGCGTGTCTCCATTGCAGAAGGACTGCCCCAAGTGCACTACTTCGGCCCCTGCGGCAAGTATAATGCACTCGTTATGGAGTTACTCGGACACTCTATGGAGGTAATTAGACTAATTTAATTAATTAGTTGAATATTTAAAACTCAATTTTAAATACTGAAATATGTGTTGGTCAGGATCTATTCGATCTGTGTGAGCGTCACTTCTCCCTCAAGACGGTCGCCATGATTGCAATGCAATTGGTCAGTTAGAGGAATGGGGAGATGATCTAGGTAGAAGAAGGGTTCAAAAGGGAGCGATTATGTTAAGAATGAGACGTTTCGTTGAGTGCAATGATAATGATAGTTCATGTAGAGGGCGGCTAATGTATAGTCTCATGTTCAAAGTTACGACAACAGCATTTGTCTTGGTTTAGTGAGGGACTAACTGATAACGATAATTCAAGATGATAAAGTTGTTATGTGTCAGATTCGTCGGATAGAGTACGTTCACGGGAAGCATCTCATCTACAGAGATATCAAGCCGGAGAATTTCCTCATTGGAAGGTCAGTTGGGACATTTGTGTTTCATGATCACATTGGATCCAATCTTCGAAGTAAATATTAAACCAAAGTTTGATTGATAACAAGCCAACAATATGTCGAGTTAAGAGAGGCAATTAGCTTCAGGAGAGGGAAGGGATTGTTGGGTTGTTATCCCAGTAGTCTACACGAGAAGTGCGAAGGAAACGAGGAAGTGATAAAAAGGACGAAAACAAGAAATGGAAGGACTATTTTTTGCTGCAAAATTGTTTTCGCGATTTGATGAAATTTTGATGGATTGTGGAGAAATGTCTAAATATCGATCAAAATCATTGAAATGTCCGTTTCTCAGGTATTCTACCCGCAAGCAACACGTCATCCACATTATTGATTTTGGTCTGGCAAAGGAGTACATTGACTGTGATACCGGTGAGATTTAATTACTTTATTATTGTTTTTGTATTTTAAATTGTATTCACTTCGCTGTGCGAGAAATTGTTGATCACAGTATTTTTTTTAAAGCGGGATGTGTCTGGTATGCTACTGGTTATATCCCGATTGTATTTATCCGATGAGAGAGATGCCCTTTTGGTAATGCGGATTGGTGATCGGTCGGGGTCATTGATAAGCTAGAATTCATCGGATCACTCTTCTATTATTTCTCTGTATCCTTTGTCGATACCTCTCTCTCTCCAATCTCTGATTCTCACGTCTATCTATTCGACTAGAGTGAATGGCCTACTCTCTATCGACCTCGGTTCCCTAGACGTCTAGCAATAGAAGTGTTCAGTAGCATTACCCTCTCTGTCCCACACACTCTCTCGTCATTCCTCTCTTTCTCTAGTGTGGAATGTGCTCTCTCGATAAGACACACTCTCTCATCTCCAACGCCCTTGCCGTTTCATCGCTGCTCTCTCACACTTGTGTGTGGTGATGGAGAGACGGAAGAAGAAGGGGAAGGGGGGGGGGGTGAATGTCTTGACATAGAGGAGTATTTTGAGAAGGGAAGATAGAGGAAGAAGAGGGGGTGTTGAGAAGGAAGGAGATGGCATAATGAGGATAGTCTCATATTCACCATACTTTCTCATCTTTCCATTCTTTTCTTCTCAATTCTCCTTCTTTGCCTGTCCACTCTCCTTCTTCTCTCTCGGATCTCTCTTTGAAAAGGACCGAGCAATAGGGGGAAATGAGCTAATTAGACCATTGAGTGGCGGCATGCTGAAATGGTGAGAAGAGGGAGGGAAAGGAGTGAGGAGGGGGGGGGGTGGAAGAGGGGGACAGGGGGAGAGGAGAACCCTGGAGGTGAGAAGATTACAAGTGTTTTCTCCCCCTTTTGCTTTGATGGATTGGAGATGGAAAGGAGGGATAAGGAAGTGAAGAAATCTAGGCGAGAATCGGGATAAATGAGTAATATGAGGAGGAGGAGAGGGAGGGAGGGGGAGGGGAGGAAATGAAGGAATGAATAGACGAGGAAAAGGATATTGGAATTGCACGGGGGAGGGAGAGAAGTTTTTCAAGGGAAAAAAGTGAGCAATGAGAACCGCAAAGTTGAAGTTTCACGAGGGATTCAAGAATGGAAATTTCGGCGAACTTTAGTGTTCGCCCTTTCAGTAAACAAGCGAGATAAAAGAAGTTGCATTGCAGGTAAACACATTGCGTATCGCGAGCACAAATCACTGACGGGAACTGCTCGATATATGAGTATAAATACTCATCAGGGAAAGGAACAGAGCAGGAGAGATGATCTGGTACGATACATAATACATTTATTGTGGTTTTACGTGTTTTTTTAATTGCGTGAAATCAATACGAGACTTTGGAAGAATCCTTTCGAAGCTAGTGAAGTCTGGTTTCGAAAAAAAAAGAATTGAACGTCTTTGCAGGAAGCGCTGGGTCACATGTTCATGTACTTCCTTCGTGGATCATTGCCATGGCAGGGACTGAAGGCGGATACACTGAAGGTATACTGTAGGATGGAGTGGTTATCGGTTATTGATTTTATTTGTCTAGAGATAACTCCAAAATCGTTCGGTTTTCGAATAGTTCCGTTTTGTGAATTTCCTGTAACGGCGATATTGCAGGAGCGATATCAGAAGATTGGAGACACAAAGAGAGCGACGCCCATTGAAGTTCTCTGTGAGGGATTCCCGGGTACGGTATTCATTGATTGAGGGGGATTACGGTAGTTATCGATTACACTGATTCGTATTACTAATATACTCGAATCCTTCTCCTCTGCCCCTTCTCATCCATTGCTCATAGTAGTCAGCCTCTTCCCCTCCCCCTCTCCTCCTCCCTCGTCTTCTCCTCTTCTCTTGTCTCCATTCGTGTCTCATGCCTATTTTCGGCAGGGGATTTCCCCTTGTATCTGGCTCGTATCCCTCTCATCTCCTCTCCCCTCTCTCTTCTCTCTCCATTCCTTCTCCTCTTTCATCTCTCTCTCTTCAATTCTCTTGAGGTAATGCCACCCATGGAACAGCAGTCAGTCAAGTTCTGCAGGAAAGGGAAAAGGGGGCGGGAGGGAATGACGGGAGGGATAAAACCTGCAAAACAAGGAGAACAAATCTATTTTGGGGTCAATCTGGTTGTAGTGAATGAGGAAGTTATAAAAGTGACTGCACATCTGTGCACATTCCATTCAATGGAAATTCCATTCACTTGTCCGCAGTTTGTTGTTTAGACGGTAGAGATTTGGTACTCTGGTAGATTGGATGCTTTCTCGACTACCTCAAAGATGAGACCGAATTTGCATCCAATCCATCTAAGTCACTCACGAAGAAGAGAGAGATTGCCAAGGAAAAAGCGGGCGAAAATAGTTATTGAAGGGAGATTCGAGGAGGGATGAGCTAGAACGTTGCGGTTTCAGGGATGACAGAATTAGGGCAGGGTAGTTGAGATAACGATCACGCTACGGAACAAGAGAACAATATAAAGTAAAATAATTGTAATTGTAGATGAATTCGCGCAGTATCTCCGATATGCTCGACGACTCGATTTCTTCGAGAATCCCGACTACGAGTACTGCTATAACCTATTCAAGGTGACATATTAGAAGATTGGGTCTGAAGAACCAAGATTGATGTTTCACGGTTGAATAATATCCAAATTATGGTCATAATTTCCAATAATCATTGTTGGGACTAATTGTTAAAATTTTTTTTGATGATTCTTTAATTCTTTAGTCCTTCAAATATTTTATTTCGCAATATGAATAATGATTATATATTGATTAGTATATGTTCAGGGTGTGCTTGAGCGTCTCGGTCACACGTACGATTATGAATTCGATTGGACGCCTAAATTGAACAATGCGAGCACTCCATCGGGATCATTGCATGCATCCGATGCTGGTGAGCAGAGAGGGAACGGCAGAAGGGCATATTGTTATGGATTGCGAATTTTCGTGTAATTATATGTAAATTTTCCGATTCAACCATTAGTAATTTGTGTTCTGATACACCTTGTGCGCCAGGATAATTGGTGTTACGATTTTTCTACTGAAGTATTTTGTGGGGGAGGGAAATGTATTCGTTTGAAAAAATTGACAAAAATTTAAATTTGACGTTCAGTGTTTTAGGAAGGTTATTAAAAATATTGTGATTGCAGGGAAGGAAGGTGACCGATCGGCGGCAGCTAAACGAGGAAGTGCCCAACCGGGTGGAAGGAGAGATGATGCACTTCGACCCACTAATCCACATGCATTCGGATCAACACAGGTACGGTAGTCCACTTATATTAGGCTATAGTGAAGTGACTATTTTATTCCAAACCAAGTATGGTAACTATTCATCAGGTTATCAATTCGAATGCGGGAGATGGAGTGGAAGATGCGAATCAAGCAGGAGGACGAGCTGATGATGAAGATGCGTCTGAGGTACGGTAGATTACGGTAGGAGGGAGGGAAGAGAGGGATACGGTAGAGGACCGTATTGATTGATTCATTCCAGGTGAAATGCTGTTGTTTCCGACGTCGACGCAAGACGAATCGGGCCAAGTAAACGGGTGACGATGGATGGATTGTATCGATTCCCCTCATCGATACCGTACCCCATCCCTCTTCCGTGTGAGACTCTCCATTCCTCGTTGTTTCCTAGTAGCCGAGAGCCTTTCCCCTTCCTCTGTCGTTATACATACCTGCATACATGCCTCTCTCCCGTACACTACATTGCAAACTACCGGTCGATGCCCCGCCCTCTCTTATACCCTCCCCCCCCCCCTCCCCCTCCACAGTGGATTAGTCCCTTTCCTTCTCCTGCCCTTCTCTGGTATAGTTGCCCCACTCTTCCATCAATCCACTAACAGTCCGAGTGTACCTTCGTTTCTCGTTCTTTCTCCTCATCTTTCACTTAGTAGTCACGCGTCCCCTCCCCCTTTAGCCCCGCCCCTTCCACTTGTTGCTGCACACTTTTCTGCTGTAAAAGTCGCGCATCAGCTTGTCCTTTCCCTTCACTCTTATCCACTCCTGGGTTGGTTACATGCTGTGAGTTGATTCATTCTACGATATTGATTCTTCCGTATATTTTCATTTTCTATTGTCAGTTACTTTCTTTCAACAACTTGCGAAAACTTCTCGAATAATGTAGTTCTGATCAACAAAAAGTCCAAAAATCTTTCATAATTGTATCGTTCGTTCACAAAGATAATACAGTCCACTTTTATTCTCCCTTGGTTTTTGTTCGATTCTTCACACTTTGAATATCGTATAACTATCCCAGTTATTATATTTCGATTCCATTTTTCATCCCTTAATTATGTCTCATCAGTGATGTTTCTGTGCATACAATCTTAGAGATATTATGGTGTTGTTATCAATCGATAATCAATCGATTGTCAATCCACTATTGTATTCCCTCTCCCTTGTCCCTCTCCCCTACTCGATCGATTCTACTCGTTCCCTTCCCTCTTCCTATTAATCGATGTCATCTTAATCAATTAGTACTCCCATTCGCATCAATAAACGGGGATAATCTCTCGTGTTCTTTGGTCTTTAGGAGGAGTAAATTCTCTTCTTCTCTTGCTCACTTTGCTCTCATTGGTAGATTCCCTCTTATCTCTCTATCCCCTTCCCCTTCGAGACTCCACTCCCCTTAATGACTCAATCTGATCTATTCGATCAGTTACCTCTTTATCCCTCTCACAATCTGTTGTTGACTATAGTGAGTTCATCGTCGCTTCGCGTTTTTTGCAAATGAATTTTCACATTTTAAGATATATTATTGATTGAATATTATGCGAAATGTTATGTATATTGCAATATCATAAAGTGATGATGTTCACAAAGAATTGTGTTGATCACAGAACAGAGAAGGAACAGTATGTGTCGTGCAGTCACTCGGTTGATATCTCGTGTGGTGTGGGATTACGGTAGGAAGGGAAGGGTGATGATTGATAATTGGAATACGGTAGATGCTGACACCAGCCAAGTATCTGAAGCCAGTGGATACGAGTCAGCCAGCACACGTCGTCAAGGGAGGAGGTACGGTAAAGGGAGAGGGATACTGTAGGACAAAGGGGACTACGGTAGATATGAGTTACCGTAATCTTATTGAGTGGTGGTTGATCAACGTCTCTTTCAATGGCTTCCTCCCAATCATGCACAAGGATTGAGTGCCCCTCCTCTTCTCATGATGTTGGATCTATCTGTGAGTTATCTACCTTATTTTCTGAGAGATTGATGCAACTTCATCTGAATACTCTGTTGTTCGATATTTAATGTGACGTTATGGACTCTGTTGCAGAAAGAATCATTGTCCAAGTTGATCTCTCGTGCAGCAGTAGCGTATGCAGTGAACGAGGCATTCCCATGTGATCAAGGTTTATTCACATCTCTTTTCACAACAGTCTGCGTAAAAACAAGAATATATCTTATTTTATAGTTCAATTTGACTAGGAATGAAGCAGACTCATTCTCATATAAGAATTATCTGAATTTGTTCTTCAAAAATCATGTGGTTGGACCATGATTCTATTCTGCGATTACTCCATACCTTGGCACTCATAAAAATATGATTTGATCTTCGTTCTTTCAGATTCTTCATCCTCTTCCAATCTCGCATCTCACTTTGGTTTCCTCGATTCGAATGATATCTTCCTCACGGCACTCTCTCGATTACACAATGGATTCACACTCAGATTCACTCTTTCACCGGTGAGTATTCTTTCAGCTGAAGAGATGACGTTATTCGCTTCTTTATTATGTTAAAAATTATGAGCGAAGATGAAATTGGCCGAAAAGTAACGACGTTTGGATTTAGAATGTGATTGAAACGAGAAAGGTCTTAGATAATCATTAGTTTGTTTAATTCAGGAGCGATTGATGAATCAATTGTGGTCAGAACGATTGGATCGTCCCGTCACTGCCACTTCTCCCATTGGAGATGTGACTGCTGCTAATTCAACTGCAGTCATGTCAGTTCCCACTTTTTGATTGTTCCTATTTAACATTTCCTGGAAAAAAAGAACTTTTAGTAGTGATGAGTATTCTCTTCAGATTCGATTCGACGCTCGCTAAACTGCAACCGTACACTGGACAGAAAGTTGTCCTCCAGGCATTGGATGATTGTGCAATTACGGAGGAATTACTGGCGGTGTATGAGAGACCCGATCTGGATAGGTATGAGCGTTAAGTCGATTACCTTCTAATCCATGGGTTGGTCAAGACTACGGTAGTCTCATTTCAGATCGACGACTGAACTTCTGATGGGTATCACTTGTGGGTTGATTGGAGCCGGATTGGAATGGAATAGACTCCCATCCAAAGTGATGGAGATTGTTGAAGCATTGATTAAGGTGTGAAGAGTAACAAGATATGAGTCTGTAATTCATCCCTTACAGACTCCATCCCTCCATGGAGATCCAACAACGAGTCTTTCTCTCGTCCATTCTGTCCGATTGCTAACTCTCGCACTCGAATCAGAAGAGTCAGTTTGCTATTCGTTATGGATGGGGTAGCATGATCGATTGGTTAAATCCATGTAATGTACAAATCCATCAATCGTGTCCAATATCCAAAACTTGACGATATCTTTCTTCCAGTATCTCAATGCGTTCTCGTGCTCTCGATCTCGTTTGTCTTCCTGCCCTTTGTCCTCTCGTCTCTCGCACTCCAAATGCAGAGAGAATCACTAATGCCCTTCTCAGTCTATTCAGGTCAGAATCATGATGATTTTATAAAGAATTTTTAAAGTCATTTCTTTTTCCCTTGAAGAAGATTCTTATTGTCACGAGTTGGAACGATACAATTATTATGTCAGAGCTGTATATCATGCATCAGACGACGATCGTCGAATGGCATTGAAGGAATACTTCAATGAGCCCGTGTTCAAGAATGTCCTGTTAGCGGCATCAGTCCATGTAAGTTGTGCATTCAGCAGTGTACTTGGTGCACACATCTATTGAGTATATTACAGGTGTTAGAACGAGAAACGGCCATAACTCCTTCCACATCTGCATCGAATCTCCAGCATGCAGTGCCATCACCTATCAAGGTTAGACAAACTAGCGGTTTCTTTGTTTCATTCTGCTTACTATTCTTATATTTGCAAGATTTGAGCATTAGCCATTCTGCTTAAGATCGTCCTTGTAAATATTTCCATTGCAGTCTTGTCTGCTTGATCTGCTGCAAATCCGCATGTCTGACTATGCTGCAGCCGCTGCAGAAGAGACTTGCAGCACGGATACGATCAAGAAAATGCTTGTGAGTGAAGACGACAAGACAGAGAGATGTCTAGTCCCTCAAACTAGATATTTCATAAGTGTTGCATTCAGGAGATGAAAGAGGTGGAAGATGACGATGATCTACGTGCAGAATGGGTGGCAACGCTGAGAGAGGTACGGTAGGGGGAGGGGGGAGGAGGGCGATTGATCTTTGAAACAAATTGTGGTAGTATTCCAAGAGAACGTTTGTGAATTGTAGCTGACCCGTCGAAATCGATCAAATTTGCATAAGTGATCTTCGGTTAATTTCGGATATTGAAATGTTATGTAATAATTGAATTCCTTCTCTTTACAGGCTCCACGCGCGACGCTCACTGCTCGATTTCTACTGTACATGCACAAACACAATGGAGAACTACTTGATAATTGGAGGAAGGAGAACAGACTCAGGTCATATTTAGTTGGATATCTTACATGTTTTCTTAGCTTAGCTGATCAGTGCCTGGAAAGAGTGCATTTCCTCTTGCAGATTCTTGTGTGGTGCTCGAGTGTCGACATGCTGGCAATTACTTCCCCTTGCGATTAATCTCACTGAGATGATGGTCGGATTACTCGCATTAGAAGGACAAGAAAGTATGTGATAATGATAACACATTTCGAAATTTCGATGATCACGGAATGGCTTTTTAACCCCTCTCTTCAGATCGTGAATGGCTGTGGTTGGGACTGTCCGTACTACTTGAGGATACTCAACAGACATCCAGTGGTTAGTGCTTTATCATAGTCTGATTTAAATTAGATAGCTTTAATGATTGCCTTTGTAAACACAAATTCAGAAGTAGATTACTTGTCCATCAGGTGCGCTGGCGGGTTTCCCGGTGGAACGAATCTTCGTATCGTGTATGGAGAGAGCGCATGCATTGTGGACGGAGATGGCCACTGTGAGGGGAGAAGAACAACAGGTTAGTGAAGGGGGGCGGGGTATGTATCTTGTGAGATGAGGTTGAAAATGTTGAAACGAAGTTTGATTATATTGAAACGAATCTGTAAAGAGATGAGACTGGGGATGCTTTCAATGATTGTGTTGTTTTATAACGATGACCCGATTCTCAGGTGGCTTCCGTCCTCTCCGAAATGTTGTGGATCGTAGTGAGGAATCGAATAGCGAAGACGGTTGTGGAATTGACCGCAGAATTGAGGTAGAGAGGGGAAAGAAGGCATTGGCTTGGATTTTATTTTGTTCTGTTTCACTTCAATGGTATACTCATCATATTCGCAGGTGTCTCTCATACGAGAAATTGCGTGATGAATGGGACGAAGATGTGAGAAAACGAGCGGATTCCGATGAGATGGGGTATGGTTGTTGATGATGTTGACCAATCAATGATTCTTATTTGCAGTGGATTAGTGGCGGAGCTACGACGGAAATTGGAGCCATTGGCACTTTCTTACGTAACGACAAATCGAATCAATAGAATCAAGATGGGATTTCAATTCAAGAAAGTTTTCAAGGGAAAACCAGTGAAAGGTACTTACAATTTGAATATTTGAAGTTTCATTTGTAGAATGTCTTCGTGCACGTATAAAGGATTTGTAAGAGATTGAAGAGACGAGGACAAAAGTAGCTATTTATAATGTAAAAAAATCGCAGATAGTGCTGGCGAACTGTGGAAGTTGGAGGGGAACGGAAACTTTCTCACCATTCGCGATGTGAGTCCTACCACGATTTCCCTATGTGTACGGTATTTTGTCTCTCTTCAGATCGATAGTGGTTCCTCTCAACGGATAGAAGTGAAAGAGATCACGAAAGCGGAGATTGTGAGGTCTAAGGCAAACGGTAAGTCGACTATCGACGACTGACTTTCCTTCCGTAATATCTGCCCTATTACAGCACTCGGGCAATTGAAACTCAGCATTGCGAACCTTCCCGATCTCATAGTGTGCACGGAAGAGGAAGCTGTGCTACATTCATGGGTACGGTATTTAGCAGATATTGAGTCGTACTGTAACATGTTACCTACGGTAATCGAATGTTGTATCGATTTCAGGTGGATGGACTCAATTCGTTGAATGCATCGACACATAAATTGTTGAGCAAAGAAGCACAAGCACTCGTACAACAACTGCTGACGATGGAGGTACGGTAGAAGGAAGGAAGATGGGGATGGATACGATATAAAATATGTAGTCTTATGTACATCCGTACAATAATTGCAGGTAGATGAACAGTGACGACTGCTTAGTAAAGGGTGGAATGATTCGTAGCATCCCATCATATTCTTCTTCCATTGCAGGTTCGCATTCGTCTTCTCTCTCTTCCCTCTTCAGTAAAAACTGAAGATATATCTGATTACACGAGACCTCCCATTCCTTCCCTTCCCACATCATTCAAATGGTGCACTGATGCACTCAAGAAAGTCCATGTATAGTAGAACTATGATCACTTGCTTTTAACCCCCCCCCTAATCCATGTCTACATTTCGTATAACGGGTAGAACATAGCTAGAAGTTGCATATCCATTGAACTGCTTTATACTGTACATTATCACGATTTTTTATTTTAATGTGTAGGCTAAATTACATTGTACATGTGAATCTGAAATACAGTATTGTAACGGTTTCCAAAATAAATGAATTCTATAATCTCTGTCTTCGTTCCTACAGCGGTCTTGAATGAATCTTGAGAATAGTGTCGATGCATTCAGTGACGACATCTTTCATGGATATCCTTTGTCGACAGATTTCTAAAGCTAAGCATTGGGGCAGAGGTTCTTGTAAAAGGAGTATCAGATTCGAATGATATTTACACTTTTTAATTTGTTCCACTATCCGCCAAATAATTTAAATTCAATCTAATAACATATTTTGCAAATCGTTTTCCATATTCTCACTCAACAACGGTCTCTTTCCAATTCTCACATCTTCTTTCTTTCTCTTTTCATTCTCCACTTTTTACCTTACGACGAGTGGTTCTCTCCTCAAATGGAGGAGGAAAGATCACCAACTTCAGTCCATTCTTCGTCAGTTTCATTACTCTATCTTCGATTGATCTTTGATCTCTTCAGATCTTTTGACGGCTCGGACGCAGAAACAGCTCTATCCTTCAATATAAGCCAAATCAGTACAGGTACATCCTTGTCCGTCCCACTTACAGTATCCTCGATGGATACTGTAAGTGTACGGTATCGATATCTCTGTTATTCATTAAACCAGCAGCTCAAACATTCGATTACGACGAGCTTATGGAACTCATGGGAGGCACGCGCACTCGGAAAGAGAAGAGAAACCCTGAGGTATAGAGCCCCCGCAACAGTGCCATAACATGTCTCTGGTAGTAAAGTGGTTAGTATCCGCGCCTGTCACGTGCGAGACCCGGGTTCAATTCCTGGCCAGAGAGAATTTTTTTTGCTTTTAGTCGGCAGATGGCGTAATCGAAGAGGTCGCCAAGCAGTTTGAAGAGTTGTCAGTTATCGATTAGATACTGGAATAAGATTGCAATTCTATTCAGGGATAGCCTCAACGACGATTCTTCCTCGCAGAAAGGCCGTGCAATGGGATATGGTATACTGTTGTTTATATCAAGGTATCTATCGATCATCTTCAGCCTCGGCTCTACTCGCAGCTCTTCATGGGGATTCTCTACTCTCTGAGGGAAATGGTATTTATTGATCTTTGATCTCTAATATCATTCATCTTCAGTGCAACAGTACACTGAGATTCGTCGTGTGTCTGAAGCAATTCTGCCAGGGGCGACGACGTTTGCTTCCGACCCCGACATTAACTCCGACTCTGAGAATAGCTCCGAGTTTTACAATCGTGAGTAGTACGGTATCCACACTACTCTTATCGTATACTGCAGAATCTGTGACGACGAGCTCTGATAGAGAGACGTTCGCACCGTGTTACTCGAGTCCTGCAATCTCCTACTCGGGTACGGTAGTCGAGATCAATACAGTATCCCTACCGTATCGTTCAGCCGCCGCAACTCCGGATCAGACAGTCCTCTCGTACGAGTCTGACAATGACGTTCAACGATCGTCTTTAACCAGTGCAATCAGTCAGGTACGGTATATCGATCGATACCGTATCCTTCAAGACCATTGTTCTTTAGGAGTCTCTCTCGGAGGAGGGATACGAGTTGGAACATGCTGGTATCGTCGTATCAGTCGCGAATAAGAAGCACGGAGTAGAGGTAGAACTGTATCTCATGGATTATCGATTGATACCGTACTCCTCCAGTTGGATCTCTGCATCGGAATGAGCATGAATGCTCCCGGAGGTCCCCTCGTCGTATCTACCGTAACCGTTCCTGAATAAGCAGCATCGATCGATAAAGGACTAGCGTTGTCTGACTCTTACTCGTCGATAAACCATTACAGTAATGTGGAATTTACAACAAAGGGATTTGAATTAAGTTGATGTAGCATATCGGTGTTCATACATAGATACATTGCGGACAGCTTGTTGATGCTTTGTGTGCAGGGAACGGTTGAAAGGATTTGGAACTTAGTCGAATTGCACTGTGGTCCTCTTCAAATATTTCTCCATTATTTATCGCTCGAAACAAATTTACTGAATTTACAATTCTGAATTGAAATCTGGAGAAGTGAGCTGAGAAGGAACAACAATTGAAAGAATAACATTTTAGTAACTACAAATGATATAAATGCCTTCTATTAATTACCATGCAGTAAATGAAACAGTAACATACATGCAGTAACATGCAGTAACATAAATGAAAAAGGACCTTAGAAAAGGGACACTAATCATTAGCCAACGAGCATAAATTATTTCATAAAAAGGAAGGAGAAGCAATGGGTATTCTACAGAAGTGAAGATGATTCTTTCGCTGCTTTCATCAATCGGGAATGAGTGAATGCAGGAAGAGATTCTACTTTTCCCTTCAACGTAGAGTCCTCTCTGAAAATGGGAAAAATCAAATTGTGCATGATGATCGTAAAAGAAAAGCAGAATTGAAACACGCAACATAATATCATCATCAAGAAAAAGGGAACCGTAAAACACCATGTCCGCAAATTTTACAACAAAGATCGTTATATAATTTGATCTCGTACGTAACACGTACCTCGGAGGTGCAGGAGGATAGATGAAGGAAGTGAGTACTCTCAATTGTTCACTTGTTCCGATTGCCGATACTTGAACAGCTGCAAATGAAGAAATTATGCATCTCCCCATCGTAGTAATACAAAAAGTATAAAATGTGAGCTTACTTCGAGTCGTTTTTCCATAGTCTGTGGATCTCAGTCTTATATCTTGACATCCGCTCACTCTTCTAAGAGCATCTCTCACTTCGCCCAATTTATATTCGACCACTTCGGCTGAAATTCGTTGTTGATCGTTTTTTTAAATGATCGCGTTGATTTGATAGTAGTCAAAGTAAATCCGCAATATTTGTAATTACTTGGTAGTTGCATCACGCGTGGTTCGAACTCTCTGAGAGAAGCAGTCGCAGCACTATCTTTGTCTATCGGAAGTCGAAGAGTTGTGACGAGAGAAAGGAAACACGAAAGAGCAGGCTGAATAGGTGGAACTTGGAAAAAGGGTAAGAAAAGGTGATTACCTCGGAGATTTTCCTCCATTCGCCTCTCATCAAAACTCCTCCGCCCACCTCTTTGAACGAGAGGAAGGAACGATTTCTGAATTGAGGTTATTGCTAACGATGAGAATCGACGATTCGGACAAATAGGAGTGTATTCTATTTTAACAAAAAATAGCTTTGATTTTCATCTCACCTGAATTCCTCAGATGAAATATAATCGAGGAAGAGAAGAAGATGCTCTCCCTTATTTCTGGGCTAAAAGAAGTATACCAAAAATGTATCGTCAATGAATGGGTAAGATACCGATTGGATAATTCTTCGTCCACGAGTTCTCATTAATCCCAAACCGAATAAGACGAATAGATAAATCTTAAAACAGGGAAATCAAAAATACAAGACGAAAAAAGTGATAACTCCATTCTCACCAGATTTTCTTCACTGAACCCTCTGCCAATACCTCCCACACGATTAGCCCATTCAATCAATAAGAATGAAGCCTTAGAGAGACCTGAAATCCCGATTTGCATTCATGCAGTTTGAATGATAAATAAAGGATTTGACATCAGTTGGTTCACATACCTGCATTATTATTCATCCATTGAGAAACAATTGAGTCATCCTTATAAAACCTTCTCATGAAATTCGCGTATCTCTCCGAATTCGACGGATCTTCACTATATCCATCGATGAATTCAGAGATTTTCTGCAAGAATTACATATTTAGCCATAGCTCAAAAGAGAGGAAGGACGGAGATAATTAGATAATAAACACACCTGAGGAATATTGGTCTGTTTAATCATCTTCACATCTCCATGAATACCATCATTCGGTCTCATCTTAATGTCCAGAAGAATTTCGTAGACAATCCATGGGAAGGACAATAGAATAGCACACTGTTCTCCTCTTTGTAGACTGAGATTAGCTGCCTCTGAATGAAGTGGATATTGACTTGAAATGAATGAACGATGTGCTGCTTAATTTCGAGTCATCTCACAAGAACAAACGAAGGAGAAAAGGTCACAGCTTATTGTTAGAATTAATCCAATGATTCATCACCATATGCAACATTGTAGGCAGCAGATGCTTTCTTCATCTTTTTCTTCATCTTTTCCGCATTCCATTTGTTCTCACCGTCACCCAATTGTTCGTCATTATCAATCAACTGATGGTATTACTTTTTTTTAAATTTCAATTCAAACTTACTGATTCAAAGAACTTTTCACGAGTCATTTCGATGATTCTCCTTACTTTTCTTTCAACTGCCTGACAATGATTTATGTATTCATGATTTTTATGCTTATATTTTTAGTAAAATAGATAATAAATATACTCGATTTGTAGTGAAAAATGTTCCATTGTATTCTTCATTCTCCGAAAATTGCTTTGACATAGTGATAATCATTCCAGACAACAGCTCTTCCTCAGTCGCAATTCCGAATCGACCGAGTACACTCTGCAATTTCACTTGTTTCTTGGGATATAAAAAATAGAAAAATATCCGTCTTTTCATTCCCCGTCTCTGACCGCTCTGAGTGGCGAAAGAGAATCTCATTTTATATGAAATATCGCATCGAAAATATATTAGATATCCAACTTGACTTGCCTTCATTTTATCCGAGTAATTGGCCAATTCCTCCTCTATTGGACTCTTGTAGTCTTCCCATCCAGGAATCAATAGGGAAGTATCGCGTTCAATCTAAACAGAACACATAATTCAAAATTCTTCAGAAAAAGTCTCTCTCTATATTTTTCTGCACACCTCTCTTTTCCGTTCATCCAAACATTCGAGAGCGTGTTCGTACTTGGTTGCCTCGCTAAAATATTAGATTATTTCCGAAAGTTATTATCAGTCATCATTTATTCTAAAATGAAGTTTTCCTAGCGATTCGCTGGTAGCGAACCACCACTAGACTCACCGCCATACTTCACCCAAGATACCGATCGAAATATATCCAGGTTTTGTATAGTTTCTGAAAAATTCAGGCTTCAATTTACTACTCTCCGCCGGAATGACATGATTGGTAGTATTCTCGTCCTGAATTAATTTCATTGTTGTAGTCAATAAGGTGATGTAGTAATACACTCTGATAACGAAACAATTAAAATACCGGTGTCTCATCGGTGGTCATTGGTGCAGCTTGAATGCCCGACTTTTGATAATCAAGAGTCACTGAGATCTTCGCTGCGAGAGAATTCGCTACCTGCAATAAACATTACTTAGACAACGTCGCCTCTCAAATTTTTGCTTGTATAATGAGTACCTTCGAATCCAATCCGTAAAAGTTTGAAATTGCCAAATGAGCGCTGCACAACATTCCAGGCTTAATAAATGTTCATGATATTGATTTCACGTCGAAAAATGCGCACCTGCCCATTGACAATGGCTTCCGCGAAGAAATCAGCCTTTCGCTCATCCTGTATTCAATAAATAAAGTCCAATATTTGTGTTAGATCAAAACAAGTGGAAACGGAGACAAAATTGAACGTACACATCGTGCCAAGTCGGGAACTTCTTCGAACTTTCCCTTTTCTCTGTTATATTCATTTTTCTTTGGAATCGCCCATTTGTCTGTATCCACTCCAACAGGGAATACCGCAGCTTCTTCATTCCTCTCCAGGAAAAATTGTTCATCCCAGATAATCAAATACTCATCTCCATCCAAATCCGAGCCTTAAAGCAAATTTACAGAACAATTCTTTTGTCTTTACAATGTCCCGAATGATACTATCTATCTCCGCCTAATCCCCGTACCGTACCAGCCATTTCATCAGGATGAGGTCGTGGTCCATGCATGGGAAATACGACAACATCAACAAGATGTCTCAGAGCAGGAATATCAACTGCTTCGAAAATTCTGACGTCTCCAGATGAGACACAAGGATTCTTCGTGATCAGAGCAGGACCTAAACTTTCCATAATCAGTTGGACCTATTAGAATGATTATGAGAATGAATGATTTAGCGAGATTTAGCTAATTTTGCAATGGAACTCACCCGTGAGAACAATTTTTCTTCCAATAGAAGGAATCGACTCTACTTGCTTACCAACACTCTCAGAATATTGACAGAAGATCTAGAAAGGAATAATTGTATCATTGCTTTTTTCGAAAGTCCCCACCTGTCCATGTTGCAATAATCCGGTTGTATCGATCACACCGAACATCGAACGAGATTTCGATGTCGGCACTTTGATATTCATCTTGCTCAATTGCTTACCTGACACTAAAGAATACTCAAGATACCCGATAGAGAACTGACGGATGATGTATTTGCAGTTGGCCAACAAAAGCGATCGGAAGAAAGGTTCAGTTGTATATTGGAAAACACTCGAAGGAACGAAATTCTCAAGCATCGATGGGAAAGACATTTCCTGAACAGAAAAATCGAGAATCGGACTTATTCAACATGCCAATTTCTGATTATCAATTCAATACGCACCGTGATAGTTTTTATTGCTTTATCTTCGATATATAGTGATTGAATTCCTTCCTTCGACATTGAATGCATCAATTGCATCACCCTTCGTCTAATCCTATTGTTGCATTCGACACTCTGGCTTGCAGAAACCTGTAAATATTTGACTGAAACGTGTGAGCAATTACAAGTATGAAATATAGTTAACATAAAAAAGCCCTTCGTAGGATTTACTTGACAGAGAATGTTGATGAAGGGTCGATTGAGCACTACTTCAGATGATGAGGATAATTTGACAATCTCCAGATTAGAACTTTCCTCATCTTCAACATGGAACCTGCCATATTTATGTTGAAGAATCTAATTTTTTGCAGATTTTTGCTGTTCATCGGTTTCAATATCGAATCAGATTTTTTTTGTTGAGAGACATCAGATATCAAACAATCATCAGAAATCAAACATTACTTGGTCATTGATGGTCGAACTAATACTTTCTTCTCTTCATCTTTTCCCATCATCTTCATTAGTTCAGTTCTCTTATCAATCAGTGGATCCACACATAACATTCCCTTTTCGCCTCTGTATCGGATCTACAAAGTATGAAATGTGATAATGAAAAATCGCGGTATATATACTTGGAATGCAGAAGCGGCCTCGACGAGTCCTTGATCCTTGCTGAGACTTTCAGCGTAATTACCAGAGATACAACCGACTCCGTCTGAGAACGTGTACGACTGCAAATGAAAATTAAACAACTATTGTTTCTTTTAGATTTTTAAGAATTCGCATTGCAGTTATCTTCCGCAAGATGCAAGAGAATTGATTAACGGGAGAAGCTTTTATAACATAATGTTTCGACCTTTTAGTTACCAAAACCAAACGTAAAACGTCCTTTTCTTCTATACGAAAATGCAATTTCGTACAGAAGATAAGAGAATAAAAACGAACCTTTCCTGCCGAGGTTCTTCCACCGACTAACTCATGAGTATCTCCAACTTCACTTGGAGAAAGTGCTTGCTCAGATGGCTGAACGAAATGAACGAATTCATTGACGAATTCATTGTATTATTAATGCACCTTGGTTTGAGTGAAGAGTTGTCCAATTCGAGCTAGCATTTTGGGAATATTTGGAAGATCGTAAAATTTTCCCATTTGTTTATGAATATCATGAATCTTAACAATACACGTTTTGAACGTTCTCTTCAGAACAATTACCGAAATTCTCTTGTTTCTTTCGAAATCGACATCAATCATGTAACAACATTGATCATTCAATTGAGAATTACTGTTACCGAGCCAATGGTAAGTACGACCTGATTATCATTCATGTGTTCATATTATAAGACGATCATCTTTAACATTGTAACATACCCTATTGTTCATTGTACTTATTGTTAATTGATCCTAAATGTAACCTGCGTAAGTCAATCCTTCGGTTAGAAATCGTTTCGTTCGTTTTTCGAGTTTCCGTCCATAATTCCAATTCCGAAATTTACAGCCACTTTCATCTCTTAAAATAGTGGATAAGGTATAGTAGAATAGATTGATAAGCTTCGACAATTCTAAATCTAAGTTTCGTAAGCACTGCCGAACACTGTTTTCTAGTAGTGATTTTAATATAATATGAAAGTAGGCCGAAGAACCTACCGAAATGCCAATCGAATCACGTGATTCTCTTCTTTCGCAAACTTGTTCAACATTCGATTTCCCATGCTTACTTCATAGCCCATGAAGATGATTCTCGTTGGAGTTGCCACTAGCTAGAAATCAATTTATTCATCCTCAGAGATTTTTCCCTTCAATAATTACTTGTACTAGATAATAGTCCTTTGTTTCACTAACAGAAAATTTTAGAGAACACTGATAACAAAAATAATTTCAATTCTCACCCACCTTCATAATCTTCCAATATCCATCTTTCCTGTCCCTTTCACTGAACACAGCTATTTGATGTTCAAGAGTACTTGCAGTCCATTCCTATTATATATTTTGTCTTACAATCAACGTCAATAAAAATTAGTACAAAATAAAATAAAATAATACAAAATATTTAACAGTTAAAGTACCCGTCGAAACAGCATTGGAATAGTGCAGGTAGGCCGTTCCTCAGTGATTACATTCATAACTCGTTCAAGTGCATGTAGAGTTCTCTACAACACAGAGTCTTTTCAACACCCGAAATTAAAATTCACTAATAATTATGAACTAATTATAAGCAAAATTAGAACGAACATGTTCATCGAGGACGTAACTCGTTGATACCATTTCGACGAATCTGTACCATACACTCCTTAACGAAAATGTTTATGAAATCATTCTGTCAACTTCAGGTACAATTATTACCTGTAACGAAGTAATTCGATTCTGAATTCCATCCCCCTATCGAGAATACCTTGCAATAGTGCGCGAAGACTGAAAGCCTGCAAATTCAATATTAAATTTCCATTTAGCAACATGAATGAAGAAAGTAAATGAAGGAAATATGAAACCTTCCATCGAATGTGATCCTCTTTCGTATCTTCCTTCATTTTCCCCTTCTTCATAACAAGTTTTTCCGATGCATTTCTAATAAACTCTTCAACTGTTCTATCAAAGAAATCAATGTTTTCTTTATCCTGACGAATCGCATCAATGAAGTACGGAAACTTCTGGAATTTTTGTTTCATAACATTTCATTTTTTGTTCTCGAATAAACGAATCTCAAAGAATAGTGGAAATTATTCATGATTTCTCACCAGTTCAGTTTGCTTGTTCATTTTAATCTCGCCATAAGATCCATCAAGAGAGTGTCTCACTTTCCCCTCTAACATATCCTCACAACCGAATGATGAGAATTCGATCATTCGGCCGGTCTTGTGACTGAAATCATTTTCATACAAATTCTAGTTTAGTAGCACTACTATACTCACCGTATTCTAGATATCATGTCAAAATAGAGAGATTCAAAGTTCGTAGGGCCGATTTTCTCCTGAAATATGTCTAAAAGTTGATCTAGTGAAGGGGTGCCATCGGTAAGTGTTAATGGAAAAGTATTGGAACTCACTCGAATTCTTCGATCAAACTCAAGTACAACAGCCTTGGAATTGCACATTGTCTTTTTGTCTGAAATCTCTCCTGGATATCTTCCTCTTTGAAGTTCTTCTCGAGGCTCCCAAGGAAAATTGCGCCAAAAACCCTGTTTGGGAAAATTAATACGTGGTTAGAGAGTTCACAAACCAATTCCTCCTCAGAGTCACGTTTAACTTTCAGCTTCGGAGGAGCGTCAAGAAGGAGAACAAGTGAACACTTCGTTTCACCTGTGATACACATATCTTATATGTGCATAATTGAGTAAGCAAACGAAAATAAATTGGAACAAACCATATTCGATCTTCTGATCGAAGAAAATTCGATGAATGGAAATCATCTCAATCTAAAAAAAAGATTCTTCGATCATGAAATATGAAAATAATGAACCGTAATGTTTCCTTTGACGTCGAATTCCTCATATGGATGATCAAGATCTTTCTCCTGTAAAGAATACAATTGAGCAAGGTTTCACTCGTGGAATCACTATCATTCACGGATATAATATTTCCTGTGCAAATCAAAATTCTGAGTGATACTCACACGATTACAGTATTGAATGTTAATCAGAAGCTTGTCGTAATCTAAGAAAGCTTCGATTCTTTTGTCGAAAGTGAATCCATTCTCCGCATCCATAATAGACAAGTCTCCACCACTCTGAAAACAATCATTTTTTGGAAGAGACTTTAAAACCCCGTTCTACGGCAGATCTCACACAATTTAGAAGCTATTGGATCACTCCCAGTTAAGATACCAGTGGCCACTGACCATAATCCAATGAATTCCCATATGCCCATTATCAATCAAGGAACCGAATTTGACACTCGAAATGGGGACGAAATGAGGATCACTGAAAGGAGTATTTCGTTAATTAGGAAATATAATTTTGTCATTATTTGCAGACATACTTACACAAGTCGAAGAGGGTATAACAAAAGAGATTGTGTAGTAATAATTGGAGTCTCGTGGCTGAAGCAAGGAATACATACAGTTATGTTTCCATTGATTTTACTCACGAAGGAATTGGTTTCTTTTTTATTCCGATAAAGAACTTCTGGATAAATGGAATAAGAGCAGATCTCCAATCGGAACATACAAGCTGCAATTACAGTTAATACAAACGATTTAACATATACGAAAATCACTTCACAAATCGCACCTGGTAAAGTGAGACACATTTTCGTCCTTCTGAAATTAGCTGAGCTTCGTCCACCGAAATGATTTGAATTCCATGCAACTGAGCCGCAGACTAAAATTAAGAAAAAAAATTTGAATTTTATCTATCTCCTTTTTTATGCGAATAGAAAGATATGAAGTTCTCACAGTGAATTCTTCTCGATATAAATCCATTATTGTGTTCACGTTATCATTCAATTCACTTTGATTAGCATTTTCATCTTCTTTTATCTCTATCTCCAACTTAATCGGTACAGACATCGCTTGTCCTTCCATATCGACCGGAGCTCCTCAAAACATATTCGCATGATAATAATTATCAATTAAACTGACGATAAAGTGACCGGTATAGCTCCTTATTAGCCATTTGACTTGTTCCATCGATAACCGTTCTCTTTCCTTTTCCTTTTGTCCGTCCATTCCATCCTCCTTTTCCATAGTGGCGACTCTGAAATAGAATATTTTTTTATTTGAAATGCTATCGCTGGAAAAATCTAATGTTTGTATCACCGGTACATATTAGGCAGAATGGGAGTATGATAAAAGATAATAAGAGAAATACCATTAGAAAGTGTTAGCTGATGGCTGCTAGCTCAAGCGTAAAGCGTATTTCTGCAAAATTGCAATAAAACAATGAAATATTGTAGAAACTACTACACTGAAAGAGAAATGAGACGATATAGAGATAAAGAGGAAAGAGAAAGGAGAAGAATGATAACACATTCCATTATAACAAAGGATTCATCAAGATATCTTGCTATGCTGTTGTAACGATATGAACAAATTTTTGAAAAAATAAAGTACGCTTTCGCAGTTTAAGATGAGTTTAAGATACGTCAAGCATCTATCATCATAGTACAACGGATACTGCACGTGTGTGCTTTACATCTGTTCTCTTGCCAGATGGTGATTCACAGTTTTTTGAAGGGAGAATGTCCTCTATCCAATGCGCTTTTCTTCACATGGTCACGTGTAAGATCCAAGTACTACTATTCGCCAGAAGCCGAAAGCGAAAAAGTGAGAGGAAAATAGAGAATAGGAAGGAAGATGATTGCCCAAGAAGTTAGGAATCGTTGAAACATGGCCAAATCGAATTGCATTTTTACAAGTTCTCATATTTACGTTTCACCATTCGAATATGGCACTCGCCGATGAAAGAAGATATCGTCTAACAGAATCCAGACTGAACATCATTCAACACTCCAACTTTCAATTGGCACGACATAATTTATCCAGTGCTCACACTACATTTCAACTACTTCGAGTGATCGGGGGGACGAGATCGTCGAAACTATACAAAAACACATCAAGATGAAAGGGACAGCAGAAATGGAAGGGATGAGAGAGATTATTCTGCTTTCCTCTTCCACAAATGGCAGTCTAGTGACGAGAATCCGACCTGAATCAAGGAAGATCACCTCTATCTCCTCCTTCTCTCTCCTTACCATATCTGTTGTCCATTCACCGACACAGTTCTCGGATGAAGGGAAGGCACCATCTCTCCACGGACACGAATCGTTCCCGTTGTATTCAATTTGAACGAGAGACACACCTCCACCTGCCAAGACAATTCTTTCATTTTTCATCTCTCAACTCACATGAATCTTTCCATCCGCCTGATTGGCGCGCACGATCACACGGGGCTTCGAAGCGGCTGAATGGGACAGGGTTATTGTCTCGTATTGAAGGGCTATTAGAATGAATAACTAGTCTCTTCATTCCATATAGTCTCAGGAACTTCTTCATTCTGCCCTACTCCCCTCCCCTCCCCATCCATCCTCACCAGCGACAGTTGGCTGTTCGGTCGTGGCTGCAGCCCAATTGTGACGAGTGGTCGAGGAAGCGGGAGAAATGGCCACTGGACGACGAGCAGTGACCACGTCCTCGTTACTGTTACTGAGATGAGAGACAGAGATCAAAGATCAGTCTGTGATACGGTAGTACTCACTTGGAATTGGAGGCTGCATCGGGAGAGATCGCAGTGATCATGTGAGAAGATGGAGCGGGCGAACGGAGAAGAGAAGACGCTGAATGGAAGGAGATTACAATTAGAGGTCGAAATACTGACACTCGTATCTTCATTTCACACACTCTCTCGTCATTCTGACCGGAGAGATAATGTGACTTTCAAAATGACATAATAATGACGTCATCAGTCTTCTCACTCACCAGGCGATGCATTCGATGCACGAGCAGTGCGAGGAGTGCGCATATCTACAAGTAAAATCAGTCATCGATTGATCTACCGTATCCCTCCCCCCTCTCCATCTACCGTACCATGGAAGGGCGCCTTGGGAGTCATCGGACGAGTTGCAGGGAGACCACGTGCAGTGCGAATAGCTGAGAAGGAGGAATGAGATCAGAGATCAAAGATCACTCACATCTCTCGGGAGTCTTGGCTGCGACGGCACTGCGAGTAGTCGGTGAATCCTTGTCAGAGTCAGGACCTAAATGAGCAAGTGATCTTTGATCTTTGATCTTTCTCACCAGCTGGGATTATTCTCGGCGTGTGAGTCACTTGACAGCCCGACTTGAGCGAGCACTTGGGCACTGAATAGAGCATGTTGATCCTTGATCTTTGATCTCTCCTTCACTCACTCTCTTCCACTTTCGGCTGCTTCTTGGGAGTGCAACCGACTGAAAATAAGAAAAGAGTTGATCTTTGATCTTTCTTCATTCTTCGTTACCGGCAGTTCTAGTGAGAGGCGAGCGAGAGGACTCGAGACCAGCGTGTTGCGATAAATCTGCAAGGAAGGAGGATACGGTATCAGGGGAGAGGGAGAGAGGGAGACTACCGTACCTCTCTTGGGAGTTCTCTTGGTCAATGTCACATCATCGGGTCGAATCGTACGAGAAGGAGTCGTCTGACGGGCTGAGTAGTACACCGATCCAGTATCCGCTGTAATCAAAGTGCTACTCGACTCGATAACCAGTGGGACCAATGATCCATAAGGAACAGGCATCATATTTTGTGTCCAATGGGCCGGTGTCCAAAAACCCCAAAAGAGCTGCATTTTCGGACACAAAAGCCAACCCCCATAAGGATTCATAGACCAGGAATCTCCCTCCTAACTCACTCTTGGTTGGAGTTAGCTGCTGGCCAGTGCTCACTTCGTTCGAGTGAGTCGGCTTCTGCGTATATCCTCAACACAGAGATCAAAGATCAGATTCCAAAGATCCAAAGATCCCTCACCACTGGGCGTCTTCTGGAAGGTGAACTGCGACTGCTCAGAGTACGAATCCTCCTGTCTCAGATGTGAATCGGGCATCGTATTGTGTTCTACAATCAACAATCTCTCTTACTCTTACTTACTCTTACTTACTTACTACTTACTGTCTTACTATGACCGACAAGAGAGTACAGTAAATGAAGAGAGTGTCTCTCTCAACTGACCGGGTGTTCTCGAATTGGCCGTTCTCATTGGAGTGCGGGCTCTCGATGTCGAACGGGCCTCACGAGCAGTTCTCACGTTCACAGGAGATCGAGCAACGCCTGTCAAATGCTCCATTAGACGACGAATAGGAAATCACACCACAGTAGTCCCACACCACTTACCATAGATCTGACGATCGCGATGAGAGCGAGCCGTGGCGAGATTGTTGGGCGATTCCGTGTCCACTGTAATCACGAGTGTGTCCGATCGAACTCATCTACCGTACTCTCTCTCTCTCTTTCTCTCTTACCATGAGGCGATCTCACTCCCACTGCAGTCATTACATTCGATGCTGATGAACGAGTGGCCGGAGATTGAGTACGAGACGTCGCTGAGAGAGAAGAGAAGGGAGGGAGATTACATCATGACTACTCAATCTCTTACCGAGTAATTCTCCTGCTCCTCCCCCATACACTGCCGTATTCTGCTGTTGAGGAGAGGAAGACAGCTCATGGGGTTGCATCATATTGGGTAGTTGGTCCATCACTTGAGGGTGCGAATGAGTGGGAGTCGTAGTGGGAGCCGCTGAGATCAATACATCTTCTCTCTTCTTCTAGATCTTCTACCGTAATCCGACACGAAACATACCGTATCCAGAACGAGCTGTGCGCATCGGGGAGGCAGAGAGATCACGAGAGGTCGACACTGATAAGGAAGGAATGGGTCAAAGATCAAAGATCAATCTTACTCATAGGGGATCTCGCACTACGTGCAGTCCATCTAGCATTGGTATCCACTCCTCCCGATAGACAAGTCTTTGTCGATGCATCTTCTTCTCTCGCAGTCATCGATGGACGAAGGGGCGATATCACTCCTTCAATACAGTAACCATCCCTCTCAACTACCGTATCCACACTACCGTACCTTGAGGCACCTTGTAAGGCGAGACGGCTCTCGCTGTCACAACTTGCGTGTACGCTCCGTCGTCTCAATCGATACGGTAAGATTACGGTAGCCAAGAGGGTGGGATAGGGTACCTTGATTCTGCTGCTCTAGAATGGCAGCGTTATCCTTGGCCATGAGAGGAGAGAGATAGAGTGATCGAGGAGTGGGCGAATGTTTGCGACCAGTGGCAATAGAGGGAGATCGACCACTCAAAGCTGTACGAACTCCATCGGCGGGTGAACGAGACGTCGTCTCTGATAAGATAATACATTATCAATTGACAAGATTACATCATCACTAGCCCATCACTCCTTCCCAACCCATTACTCACCATAAGGAGATACATCTCTCGCAACGGCAGTCTTCACTTGTGTCGGTGATCTATCGGCCATTCGAGCAGTCTTCTCTGAACCATTCATTTCGTCATCAATCGATACAGTATTCATCCTACCGTAATCCGAATCACGACCAGTCTTAGTCGAATGCATCGGAGATCGAGCAGAGTGAGCAGTGAACACTTTCTGCTCTACAAATAAACCATTTGTCAATCGAGAATTCTACCGTACTCCACATACCGTATGGCGACAGAACGGCAGTGTTGAGAGCGGGAGAACGCGCCTCACGAGCAGTTCTCGTCTCTAAGAGTACGGTAGGATATTAATTGTCCTCTACCGTAATCTCATACCGTATGGAGATCGAGGACGTCCCGTCACGAGAGAAGGCGATCGATCAGTGGGAGCACGACCAGTAGGAAGACCACGGGCAGGTGAGATATCGCATGATGTCTTCTCTTTAATAGTCAGTCCTCGATACTTCCAATCTACAGTACTCCTTACCATGGGGTGATTGTCTCGCAGTCTTCATCGATTGCAATGGAGATCGACCCTCGCGAGCAGTCATCACGTTCCTCTCTTCAAGGGAATTTCATCATCATCCTCTCATCTACCGTGATATTCCTACCATATGGCGAATACTTGGCAGTATTGAGAGTCTGAGCGGGAGATCGAGCCATCTTGTTGCCGTCTGAGAACGGGGGCGGAGCTTAGTAATCAATCGATACGGGAATACCGTACCATGATGAGAATGGGCCCGTGCAGTCTTCGTTTCATCCTCAATCTTCTCACCCGAATCTACAATCATTTCATCATCAATCGATAATCTCTTTTCTCTCCACTCACAATAGAGATTGGGTGCAGATCTCTCGTACGCTGGCTCTGTATTAGACGCCATTAGTCGATCGATCGATGAGCTACCGTATCCTCTCCATTACAGTACTTACCGTAGGGAGAATTGGCCAATGGACGAGCAGTCTTCATTCCACCAGAAGGAGATGTCAGAATGTCACCGAAGAGCATACGAGGTTGAGGGACTGAATGGGGGATTACGGTAGATCATCAGTTCTCGATCGATCGACTACAGTACCTCTCCCTCCCATGGGCGATTGAGCATCTCGTGCAGTAGTGAGTCCACGAGCCGGAGAGCGTTCAACACCAGTCATCATTCCATGAGAAGGATCTGCAATCATGAAGATGACCCATTGGACGAGTATTCCTACTCGGTAGTTGATGGGAAGGGGGACGGGGACTGGGGAGGGGGGGGGGGGGTGGGGAACTCACAGGCTCTTGCAGGGGAAACGCCGCGCCCAGTGAGAACATTGGCCGGAGAACGAGCAGTTCGAGCTTCTGAGAAGGAATAGGCTGGGTTACTGTAGGAGAGGTCATTCATTACCGCTTCTCTCGAGGGAGCGGTAGGGAGACGTGGACTCAGTCGGACCTGTAGAACATTCAAATTCAAAAGATCAAAGATCAGAAGTCCCTTAATCAGTCGCATGACTCACCGTGCTTGCCAAACTTGGAGTCACTTCCATCATACTGTGACCATGTCTCAATGCGAAGTGGCTTGGAATTGGGAGAGATCGAAGGAACGGGAAGAGAAGGATGAGGACATTCTCAATAGGCTCTGTATTCAAGAGAGACATGGGAGGAGAGTCACTTACTATGTTCCCTCTCCTTCTCACTCTTCTCTGGAGAGACGACAATCGATTGAGGACGGCCCGTTGCTGTAAGTATTTCACAATAAGAATGGATGTGAATGAGAGGGTTACCGAGTGCAGGCGAGACAGCCAAATCACGACCAGTGTGTGCAGTCGGAGCTGTAAGACATTCAATACAACTTTGATCTCTAATACTCTTCTCTGTCTTCTTTCGTTTCACTTACTTCTCGCCGTGATCATGCGAGCGAGCGACTCGTTTGTGGCCACCGTGCCTATACATACATTTGTGAGCGACGTTTGGGAAAGGTCGCCACAGCGCACCACACCATCACACCACTCACCAAACAGATTGCGGGCGGTATTCAGATTGGTCGAACTTCGATAGTCGGAGGCCATCAGACGAGCCTTTGCCGCTTCTCTGAAGATCAAAGATCAAAGATCAAATCAGAAAGATCACAAAATGAACCTCTTTCCACTTCTGTTCGATTTCTTGCTCTCCTTCTGAGACTTGTGCGACTTGTCGTTGCTGCGAGAGGTATTGACACGGACGGCAGTGTGCACTGTAAAAGATCAGAGATCAGACTACAGACTACAATTGCTGCTTACTTGGACTGAGGACGATTCGTTGAGCAGTTCTCATGGGAGATGCCTCGATTGCTGTCTTCGGAGCGGGTGAACGGGCCGATCCTGAGAAGAATACGGTAGATACAGTATCCCCTTCTCCACTCACTCATGGGCGAAGTGGCAGGGCGGATACCGTAGCCGAAGAGTCCACGACGCTTGTCGAGAGCCGCTCAAAAGGTGGTGTAACTACAGTAACCGAGTGAGGGTGGTGTGAGTGCATCTAGAAGGACGACGATTCTCACCAGAAGAGGGCGCACGCTGACGAGGAGACTCCTGACGAGCAGTGCGAAGAGGAGTGCACGGACGGGTCGAAGGAGCAGAAGACTGCAAAAAGATCAAAGATCAGACTATAGACTACAAAGATCATCACCTCAGTAGTTCGGGGCATAACTCGAGGTGAAGAGAAGGGAGGCGATTGACAAGCATAGTTGTTGGTTGAAGCACTTGCCGGACTGAATGGAATACGGTATGAATACAGAATACAATAGACTACGGTAATCAGGTAGTAAGAAGTGATTACGGTAGGTCAGGGTCCATGTCCCCACGAACGAATTCAATCTCGCTCGTATCAGTCTCCTCCGATGCTTGAGTGACGTCATCTTGGAGAGTTGACGACTTCTTTCCACTACGGGACACGGAATCGAAGAGGGACATCCACACGAACATTGTCGGTCCCGAAGGGAAGAGAAGGGAGGGGAGGGATACGGTAGAGGAGAAGGATCGATCGATGAGATGACCACTCGATAGGGAGAACTAGCGATCGAATGAGATGGGAAGAGAGAAGGGAGAGGGTATGCAAATTGGATTCGATCAAGGCAAATTAATCAATAATCACGGACATTTCTCCAGCAGTCGAACAGTTGGAAGAAGAGCGACGAGGAGATAATCTTAACATCAATAATCAATAAACTACCGTACTCTTGAGTACCGTACCCGTCTGCGCATGTTCTCATCACACTATCGACAGGAGCAGCTACTTTGAGCAATTCCATTCCCTCCACCAATTGACTTTCACCGTGCGGACCCAATTCCGTTGTGGGAACGATCGGAATGGCTGCAATCGATTACGGTAGAGACTGGAATAGTGTAGGCGAGTAAGCAAACACACCATGAATGGCGGGAATCTCTCCATTGGGAGATCGGGCATGAGCAGTCTTCAGATTATGGTCAGACGATCTGTTCAGCGGTGAGAGCGAGAGATTGCCTGGGAGAGATCAGAGATCAAAGATCAAAGATCATCAATCTTACGAGCAGTATCGAGACTTCTCATAGTTCGAGCACGATCGTATCTCTCGGGAGTCCTTGCGTCAGCCTTCCTGAGAGTTGATCTTTGATCTTTCGTCTCTTTCTCTCTTCCACTTACGATACAACACTGTTCACAGTCCACTTCTTTCTCTTGGATCGAGAAGTCCGAGAAGAATCGACATTCGAAGAGACGGCTGTAAATGATCAATCTTGCAGCTGATAAATGGAATAAAACTAACGAGAATGATCACGAGCCGTGCCGAGAGGGAGAGGGACATAGGGAGGAATGCGTGAGTTACTCTCGTCCTGAATGATCTTTTTAAATCTTTGATCTTTGATCTCTCTTCCTCACCTGATACAGTGAATAGGGAGAAGTGGCAGTCGGAAGATCCTCGTTGGCGGTGGCACAATTCTCACTGTAGTTTGATCTTTGATCTTTCAATTCCTCGCTTCTCTCCACTTACGAGTCAGTCCACGAACGAGTGCGAGACTGCGAGCGAGAACGAGGCTTATTCGGCGTGTGTCTACTGAAAATATAGTGTGGTCAGTGGGAAACGTCGTCGTGACGAATTTGGACAGCGTGAGGTCCATTGGTAATCGTCGCCCTACTTACACTCGAGGTGCAGACTGAGTGAGAGAGGCCGATCGACGACGAGGGGCAACGGGATAGGCAGGAGTGTACTCACGACGCTCCGAGAGGGAAAGCATCGGACGCTGAGAAGAGATCAAAGATCAAAGATCAATCCTCCTTTCCATCCTTACATCACACACGAAGATAATGTCTCTATCCACTCTGAGTACATCAGTGCCAGCGAATATTCTCTCTCTAAACTGTGCCGAATCACTCGTTGGCTGAGTGAGCGTCGTCTTTCGAGCCAATTCCTGGAATGGGTAAGGTTTCAAAGGTAAGAAGGGAGAGTACAGTACTTGAGTGGGACGCGTATCCGAATCGTTCGCACGCAGTTCAATCGCCTGCAGCACCTGCAGAGCCGGGAATTACGAGAGCCGGAAGGAGGGCCGGGATCCGTCAATTACCTTGTATTGCTCGCCAGGATCCTTGAGAATGCGCTGCTTCAGAGTCACTATGATCAGCGAGGAAAGATCGAATTCGACCGCCGGCTTCTCACCTGAGATGACAGTATATGTGTGTACTGTATTGGGTACGGTATCTACCGTATCCCTCTTCCCTTGATTACCGTACCTTCCTCTCGTTCGAGAGTCGCTTCAAATGCAATGGGGACGACCGTTGCATCATTGTTCTCAGCGAAATGGAACACTTCATCAATCTCCAACGAGTCAGAGGTATTCGGCTGAAAGGAGGGAGGGATTACGGTAGTCAAGAGGGGTACGGTAGGATGGGTCCCGACTGGATCCTCACTCGAATCGCCGTCTGGATATGCATGCGAATTAGTCTCTCGCCCACGAACACACGAGCATTCGTCTCCGCTGAGAAACGACCGCGCTCCTGGAATGAAGATTACTGTAGATGAGGAGATCGATCGTTCACTGTAGGATGGGGACGAGAGAGGCAAGAGGCAAGGGGGATGAGGGCTGCTTTATGCAGAGGGATGTTGAATGGAGGGTCAATTATCGTGTGGTGGGTAGTGTAGATGGATACGGTATTCGACCTGTCCGGGAGGATGAGAGTGCACTTCTTTCAGCTGCTTTCCGGCCAGACCCTTCGCTCCTCCTTCAGCGTAGAACGAAATCTCCTGCAATCAATCGATATCTACCGTAATCAATTCGAGTATCGTAGACTGATCTCATTTCCACACTCGAGCAGTCATTTGACTGGTCGTCTCTCATGAGAAATGCAACCAGAATCAAATAATCCTCTGGATACGGTATCTCTTTCTCCTACCGTATACCTGTATGATATTGATGATTCCATCAGCTGATCGATGAACTTTACGTGAAGAAGTCACGTGTAGGGGAACAGGTGGAAGGACGGGCATTGACATCACTCGAGGACGAGACACACTGAGAAAGAGATACTGTACATGGAGATACGGTAGGATGAGGAGTACTGTACCTTGGCGTCAGTGCGGGACGCGCACCGTGAGGGTACATTGTTGCCTGCAATGGATACGGTAAGAGTATCCGAGGATCCCCAAGGGATCTCGATGATATACCTAGCAGACGAGTGAGAGAGGGGACCGTTCGTGAGTAGGGCAAGGATGGTGAATGGAGGGAGAAGAGGAGAAGAGGGAATGGAGAGGGGGTGAGGGAGGAGAGACAAATTAAATTGCAAATGCAAATTGGAAAAACTTTCACAAAAACGAATAATAATAAAATTCGACGAATTGAATTCTCTTGTTCAAAACATTATTAAATTAGAAAGTTACATTTTTTTCAGCTACATTTGTTACCTGGACAGAGAGTAGAAATTACTCATTTGTTACCTGGACAGAGAGTAGAAATTACTCATTTGTTACCTGGACAGAGAGTAGAAATTACTCATTTGTTACCTGGACAGAGAGTAGAAATTACTCATTTGTTACCTGGACAGAGAGTAGAAATTACTCATTTGTTACCTGGACAGAGAGTAGAAATTACTCATTTGTTACCTGGACAGAGAGTAGAAATTACTCATTTGTTACCTGGACAGAGAGTAGAAATCACTCATTTGTTACCTGGACAGCGAGTAGAAATTACTCATTTGTTACCTGGACAGAGAGTAGAAATTACTCATTTGTTACCTGGACAGAGAGTAGAAATTACTCATTTGTTACCTCGATTTGGAAACGTTCAACAACCAACTGCAAAATGTCAAGTTTTTTCTCACAGCGTTGGATTATTGACTCACTGAATAAATCGCGTATCGGGAGCAGAGAAGAACATCCATCTGATCCATTAGTTGAACCAATCAGCTAACGAAGTCGTGAAGATTCTGAAATAGTAGCCAATACCTCTCGTGAAAGAGGTATTGGTTACTATCTCAGCCCGAACCCAGCCACCGACTGATCTTCGGAGAAAGGGAGCGCGGGAATCCCTCCTAACCCCGTACCCGGCCACCAGCCGATCTCCGGGGGTAGGCCCCGCGGAGCGCTCCCTAACTCTGTCCCCGGCCACCGACCGATCTTCGGAGAAAGGGAGCGCGGGAATCCCTCCTAACCCCGTACCCGGCCACCAGCCGATCTCCGGAGGTAGGCCCCGCGGAGCGCTCCCTAACTCCGTCCCCGGCCACCGACCGATCTTCGGAGAAAGGGAGCGCGGGAATCCTTCCTAAGTCCTAACCCGGCCACCGGCCGATCTTCGGACTTAGCTTTTGAATTCCTTGGTCAGCATCAGTCCTTCCATGGTTCCATGGCCGAAGTGCTCGTCATCAGAGGAAGATCGCCGTTGAAGATGGCCGAGCCATTGTCCTGTAAGAAGATACTATTGTTAAATTGGGAAATGTTTATCAACGTATTTCCAGTCGGATCACTCCTAACAATAAGGTTGCTTGATTTGCAAATCTACTGAAACTTATTGCCACATCGGATATTCGGTGGATTCATGATCCTAAAATAACTAATTGTACAGTGGATTGATTAAATCGGCAGAGCAGACAAAAGGTTGTCAAAATAGTTACAGCTCAAATCGCCAAGGAAGGCCCGAATTGTTCTAATCTCCCTCCTCCTCGCATCTTTCCAATCAATTTAACACGCGAATCGCGAGAAAGCGGAGCTGCCCAGGAACAACTTGCAAAAAGTTCGGCTGATTTCGACCATACTATAACGCGAGAACCCACTAGGGACCAAGATTCGAAAAATATATGACATTTGTCCCAAAGCCGGCTTTTAGGGATTTTCCGGTCCGGAGCCCGGCTATATCATATCTCAGCTCTCCGATGAGCTAGAGACCTGCTGTTTGGCTCAAAAAATGCGGAAAAATATTTCAATAAACTTTTATATTTTGACCGAAGACGAAGGATAAAAAACAACAATTGTAAAAAATAAAATACGATTTTTTTTGAGTTAAAAAATTCTGGCCCTATCTAGAATGTAACTTGCAGGGAATTTTATTGCAGAATATGAAAGAGTAAGTTCATATATATAATATAAAAAAATAAAAAGGGGAACTTTCATAAATATTGTCGATAAATCTATTGAGCTGATTTATTTGGCCCTCCACGTGTCTTGAGTGGTCACAGCAAGAGTTGTGTCTGATATTCGGGTGACAGGGAGAGCTCCTGAGGACTTTCTGAGAATCTAAACTGAGAATTCATCGCGAATTACGTCGACAATTCATACCCATCGACTGAGCATGAATGATCGAAGGGCCGGTTGGAGCACCGGCTCAGTCAAGAGAAGATAGATGATGAGAAGGAAGACAACAGCAATCGACTGAATCAGAGGAATTGCAATTTTTGGGAATATGGATCTGGGCACAGACGTCAGAAGACAATGGGTGGCTGTTTTCCCCATAATAGTCGGAAATACTTACCATGAAGTAGATTGCCTCGTAGAAAGAGGCATCAGTCGACGTTCGCTCGACGATTATTGCCCTGGAAAGACAATGCCTGGTAGCATTACTAGGCTGAACTGACCATATCAGCACCAGTAGGGCTCCCGTTCCCCAACAGAAAATGTGCTTACTCAGGCGGAGAAAGCCTTGATGCACCTGTGAGAGATCAAATATCAACGTTTTTTTTTACCACCATGGGGGCAGGAGAAGATCACAAATACTGACCCTGATGTTTTGGCGGACTTGAAACTTCTTAGTGATCGTTTGAGGAAGAGAAGTCAGTCGAGAGTCA
This sequence comes from Pristionchus exspectatus, assembly GCA_911812115.1. Classification (NCBI taxonomy): domain Eukaryota; kingdom Metazoa; phylum Nematoda; class Chromadorea; order Rhabditida; family Neodiplogasteridae; genus Pristionchus; species Pristionchus exspectatus. The sequence continues at coordinate 14,213,471 of OU461585.1, read as the reverse complement.
GTGCACATGTGGATAAAAAGGAGCTGAACAATTAATAACTTTTGATAACTGAATGAATTAGAATTACCAAGAGGTTCACACTGAAGAGTGGCGTCGTCTTCTTTGGGGGCACACCTGCCCCCTTAGTTCCTGACGTCGTCTTCTTTGGGGGCACACCTGCCCCCTTAGTTCCTTGCGTCGTCTTCTTTGGGGGCACACCTGCCCCCTTAGTTCCTGGCGTCGTCTTCTTTGGGGGCACACCTGCCCCCTTAGTTCCTGACGTCGTCTTCTTTGGGGGCACACCTGCCCCCTTAGTTCCTGGCGTCGTCTTCTTTGGGGGCACACCTGCCCCCTTAGTTCCTGACGTCGTCTTCTCTTTGCCGCCCACCCGCCCACCGTGTTCCTGACGTCGTCTTCTTTGGGGGCACACCTGCCCCCTTAGTTCCTTGCGTCGTCTTCTTTGGGGGCACACCTGCCCCCTTAGTTCCTGGCGTCGTCTTCTTTGGGGGCACACCTGCCCCCTTAGTTCCTGACGTCGTCTTCTTTGGGGGCACACCTGCCCCCTTAGTTCCTGGCGTCGTCTTCTTTGGGGGCACACCTGCTCCCTTAGTTCCTGACGTCGTCTTCTCTTTGCCGCCCACCCGCCCACCGTGTTCCTGACGTCCTCTTCTTTGGGGGCACACCTGCCCCCTTAGTTCCTGGCGTCGTCTTCTTTGGTGGCACACCTGCCCCCTTAGTTCCTGGCGTCGTCTTCTTTGGAAGCACACCTGCCCCCTTAGTTCCTGGCGTCGTCTTCTTTGGGGCACACCTGCCCCCTTAGTTCCTGGCGTCGTCTTCTTTGGGGGCACACCTGCCCCCTTAGTTCCTGACGTCGTCTTCTCTTTGCCGCCCACCCGCCCACTGTGTTCCTGACGTATTCTTCTTTGGGGGCACACCTGCCCCCTTAGTTCCTGACGTCGTCTTCTTTGGGGGCACACCTGCCCCCTTAGTTCCTGGCGTCGTCTTCTTTGGGGGCACACCTGCCCCCTTAGTTCCTGACGTCGTCTTCTCTTTGCCGCCCACCCGCCCACTGTGTTCCTGACGTCGTCTTCTTTGGTGGCACACCTGCCCCCTTAGTTCCTGGCGTCGTCTTCTTTGGGGGCACACCTGCCCCCTTAGTTCCTGGCGTCGTCTTCTTTGGGGGCACACCTGCCCCCTTAGTTCCTGGCGTCGTCTTCTCTTTGCCGCCCACCCGCCCACTGTGTTCCTGACGTCGTCTTCTTTGGGAGCACACCTGCCCCCTTAGTTCCTGGCGTCGTCTTCTTTGGGGGCACACCTGCCCCCTTAGTTCCTGGCGTCGTCTTCTTTGGGGGCACACCTGCCCCCTTAGTTCCTGACGTCGTCTTCTTTGGGGGCACACCTGCCCCCTTAGTTCCTGGCGTTGTCTTCTTTGGGGGCACACCTGCCCCCTTAGTTCCTGACGTCGTCTTCTTTGGGGGCACACCTGCCCCCTTAGTTCCTGGCGTCGTCTTCTTTGGGGGCACACCTGCCCCCTTAGTTCCTGACGTCGTCTTCTCTTTGCCGCCCACCCGCCCACCGTGTTCCTGACGTCCTCTTCTTTGGGGGCACACCTGCCCCCTTAGTTCCTGGCGTCGTCTTCTTTGGTGGCACACCTGCCCCCTTAGTTCCTGGCGTCGTCTTCTTTGGAAGCACACCTGCCCCCTTAGTTCCTGGCGTCGTCTTCTTTGGGGGCACACCTGCCCCCTTAGTTCCTGGCGTCGTCTTCTTTGGGAGCACACCTGCCCCCTTAGTTCCTGACGTCGTCTTCTTTGGGGGCACACCTGCCCCCTTAGTTCCTGGCGTCGTCTTCTTTGGGGGCACACCTGCCCCCTTAGTTCCTGACGTCGTCTTCTTTGGGGGCACACCTGCCCCCTTAATTCCTGACGTCATCTTCTCTTTGCCGCCCACCCGCCCACTGTGTTCCTGACGTCGTCTTCTTTGGGGGCACACCTGCCCCTTAGTTCCTGGCGTCGTCTTCTTTGGGGGCACACCTGCCCCCTTAGTTCCTGACGTCGTCTTCTCTTTGCCGCCCACCCGCCCACTGTGTTCCTGACGTCGTCTTCTTTGGTGGCACACCTGCCCCCTTAGTTCCTGGCGTCGTCTTCTTTGGGGGCACACCTGCCCCCTTAGTTCCTGGCGTCGTCTTCTTTGGGGGCACACCTGCCCCCTTTGTTCCTGACGTCGCCTTCTCTTTGCCGCCCACCCGCCCACTGTGTTCCTGACGTCGTCTTCTTTGGGAGCACACCTGCCCCCTTAGTTCCTGGCGTCGTCTTCTTTGGGGGCACACCTGCCCCCTTAGTTCCTGGCGTCGTCTTCTTTGGGGGCACACCTGCCCCCTTAGTTCCTGGCGTCGTTTTCTTTGGTGGCACACCTGCCCCCTTAGTTCCTGACGTCGTCTTCTTTGGGGGCACACCTGCCCCCTTAGTTCCTGGCGTCGTCTTCTTTGGGGGCACACCTGCCCCCTTAGTTCCTGGCGTCGTCTTCTTTGGGGGCACACCTGCCCCCTTAGTTCCTGACGTCGTCTTCTCTTTGCCGCCCACCCGCCCACTGTGTTCCTGACGTCCTCTTCTTTGGGAGCACACCTGCCCCCTTAGTTCCTGGCGTCGTCTTCTTTGGGAGCACACCTGCCCCCTTAGTTCCTGGCGTCGTCTTCTTTGGGGGCACACCTGCCCCCTTAGTTCCTGGCGTCGTCTTCTTTGGGGGCACACCTGCCCCCTTAGTTCCTGACGTCGTCTTCTTTGGGGGCACACCTGCCCCCTTAATTCCTGACGTCATCTTCTCTTTGCCGCCCACCCGCCCACTGTGTTCCTGACGTCGTCTTCTTTGGGGGCACACCTGCCCCCTTAGTTCCTGGCGTCGTCTTCTTTGGGGGCACACCTGCCCCCTTAGTTCCTGACGTCGTCTTCTCTTTGCCGCCCACCCGCCCACTGTGTTCCTGACGTCGTCTTCTTTGGTGGCACACCTGCCCCCTTAGTTCCTGGCGTCGTCTTCTTTGGGGGCACACCTGCCCCCTTAGTTCCTGGCGTCGTCTTCTTTGGGGGCACACCTGCCCCCTTTGTTCCTGACGTCGCCTTCTCTTTGCCGCCCACCCGCCCACTGTGTTCCTGACGTCGTCTTCTTTGGGAGCACACCTGCCCCCTTAGTTCCTGGCGTCGTCTTCTTTGGGGGCACACCTGCCCCCTTAGTTCCTGGCGTCGTCTTCTTTGGGGGCACACCTGCCCCCTTAGTTCCTGGCGTCGTTTTCTTTGGTGGCACACCTGCCCCCTTAGTTCCTGACGTCGTCTTCTTTGGGGCACACCTGCCCCCTTAGTTCCTGGCGTCGTCTTCTTTGGGGGCACACCTGCCCCCTTAGTTCCTGGCGTCGTCTTCTTTGGGGGCACACCTGCCCCCTTAGTTCCTGACGTCGTCTTCTCTTTGCCGCCCACCCGCCCACTGTGTTCCTGACGTCCTCTTCTTTGGGAGCACACCTGCCCCCTTAGTTCCTGGCGTCGTCTTCTTTGGGAGCACACCTGCCCCCTTAGTTCCTGGCGTCGTCTTCTTTGGGGGCACACCTGCCCCCTTAGTTCCTGGCGTCGTCTTCTTTGGGGCACACCTGCCCCCTTAGTTCCTGGCGTCGTCTTCTTTGGTGGCACACCTGCCCCCTTAGTTCCTGGCGTCGTCTTCTTTGGGGGCACACCTGCCCCCTTAGTTCCTGACGTCGTCTTCTCTTTGCCGCCCACCCGCCCACTGTGTTCCTGACGTATTCTTCTTTGGGGGCACACCTGCCCCCTTAGTTCCTGACGTCGTCTTCTTTGGGGGCACACCTGCCCCCTTAGTTCCTGGCGTCGTCTTCTTTGGTGGCACACCTGCCCCCTTAGTTCCTGGCGTCGTCTTCTTTGGGGGCACACCTGCCCCCTTAGTTCCTGACGTCGTCTTCTCTTTGCCGCCCACCCGCCCACTGTGTTCCTGACGTATTCTTCTTTGGGGGCACACCTGCCCCCTTAGTTCCTGACGTCGTCTTCTTTGGGGGCACACCTGCCCCCTTAGTTCCTGGCGTCGTCTTCTTTGGGGGCACACCTGCCCCCTTAGTTCCTGACGTCGTCTTCTTTGGGGGCACACCTGCCCCCTTAGTTCCTGACGTCGTCTTCTCTTTGCCGCCCACCCGCCACTGTGTTCCTGACGTCGTCTTCTTTGGGGGCACACCTGCCCCCCTTAGTTCCTGGCGTCGTCTTCTTTGGGGGCACACCTGCCCCCTTAGTTCCTGACGTCGTCTTCTCTTTGCCGCCCACCCGCCACATCCTAAAGCACGCGTGGCAGAGCTCCTAGCTCACGCCACATCCTAAAGCGAGCACAGTTCTAAGCACCAGTTCTAAGCAAAGTGCGATGAGCCAACGAGGCTACACCAGTTCTAAGCAAAGCGCGGACTTAGCTTTTGGATTCCTTGGTCAGCATAAGAAGGTCCATCCTTGGTCGGAGTGCTCGCCATCTTGTCCTCGTGCATCTGCAATTAAAATATTGATTGACAAATTTACGATAAATTTCATAATAATAAATAATATAAATATAATATCTTGTGTGAAGATAGACAAAGTAATTAATTGTTCACGCTTCTGTAATCGCAAGCTTTCGAACGGTGAGTTATATTCACCCTAAATATTCCCATCTTTTCCTCCTTCATGCCGATTCCTCTCACCCGTTGAAGTCGTCTTGCCCATTTTGGCCGTAGAAAGGCAACGGTAGATCGTCCGAAAGTGCGCGGCCATCCGGGAAACTATAAACATTGATTAATTAATCAGTATTGAGTTAATTTATAATTAAATATTAATATAGGGTGGATGAAAATGAGAATAGGAAGGAGTGATAATTCAGGAATGGGCTGACAACGATGAAATGCGCGCCAAACAAGTAGGTAATTTCGATGGGAAGATAGGTAACCATCGAAACGTGGTTGATGCGGCAATGTAAAAGCAAGTGGAAAAGGGAGACAAAAAGCCATGATTAACGAAAATCCAAACGTTTTTGATATGACTATTCTATTTGAAAGCTACAATTCGATGGTTTCTGAAGAATGAAATGAAATAAATTGAGAACAGATGTGCAGTTCCCTGACAGGATAGAGGACAATATTGGAAAATGATGACACTGCATCAAACAAGTTCTAATTAAGGTTTTGCTTGCACCGAATTTGGAATCTTACAAGAGGCGAGTATGGTCCAGTATGAAGTGAACAAACGTGGTCAAAACAAATAAAGAATAATAAATAGCGAGAAAACGCTATCAAAACAGATCTGAAAAAGAGCAGACAATTTGAATCATTATGATTTATTTACAGCGAGGTCGCAATTAACTAAATCAATACTGTATACTAGGAATATACGCAATCGATTTTATCTCGTCAATTAACTGTTTCAAATAGAATTTTATTAAACACTCATTTCGGAAAAATATGGCAATCGTTACAAACGATTTCGAATCAAACCAAATCAGGAAGCCCTTTCGAAAACAACTTATTTATGCGCAAACAGAAATAATAAAGTGAGAATAATTATAACAAGTGAAACACCGCTAATCGAATTCACGAAATATTGTAAGAGCGAAGTGAAGATTATTCTACAGACTAGCAATCAATCAATTGCAACGGTACATAATTTATACAGCAAATCCAACTCGGAACTAGGGGGCGATACTTCTACAACGAGCAGAGGAAATTTCATACATTGAGCGTCAAATCGTCCGTCCGGAGACAATTCTTGTAGTCAATCAACTGCAAAGTGACATGCTTAATCTGATACAGAAAAGAACACATTCACTCACCGATTAAATCGTTTTGTTTCAATTGTAGTAGTAGAATGTTGCTCTGCTCTCTCGCCTTGAGCCATCCATTTGCCGAAGTTGTACTGATTCTGAAATAGTAACCAATACCTCTATTAACAGTCAACACTGCCCTTCGCATTCAAGGAGAGGCAGTCAAGAAATCAACGCTTTTTTTGCGGCTGAATACACAACTTAGCTTGAATATCGTTGTTCGGCTTGACGGTACGCGTTCTCTGTCGGAGCGGGAAATTATTTATCGCCATCTATTCAGCGTTTTTTTCTGAAAATTTTAAAATAATCACAATACATCATTTACAGAAAAAAAACCCGGCATGATGCCTGGAACCAGTTCATAATTGTTACAATTAAAACCAGCGTTACAGGTAAACCAAACAAATTTCGTGCTTTAATTCTTTTTCTCCAATTTGAACGATGAACAATGGCAGATTTTCCTGCTCACCTGCTCAATCGAAAATTTCAGATTTAGCCGATACTGAAACCCCCCAAATTCCTCTTCTTCATCACCAAATTTTAGAATTTAAATCTGATTTGACTCCATAATTCATTACTCACCTGTACACTTCAATTCTGGCCCTATCTTCATTCATTTCCATTTATCGATCTTCGTCTTTCCTATTCACTTTCAACAACGAATTGATGAGCCCTCACCTCAATCACAGAAGAGAGATGATTGAGTAGCACCTGAGTAATATTGTTTACTAGAAGACAATAAATAATACTGTAAAAATAAAGAATAATGATTCAAATTCCATACTATTCTGCATAAGTCTCTCATCGTTTCCTTCTTGCTCTTCCTCCTCATAACTATCCTCGATATCGTACTCATTCTGCTCACAAACGACCGGCGATCGATCACATGAAATTAATACCGTATTACTACCATAAGAACTTTAAAATAAAATATTTGATTTTATTGTATAACCCATATAAAAAGGTACATAATGTATCTCACCGGAATCATCGATTCTCCAAGCATCGGATCAATAATCTCGGCCACGTCATCATCTATCGAAGGAACTTTGACTTCTTTTACAGCAGAAAGCGAGATCGATTCGGTCTCTTTATTCTTTTCGTCTACTTTCGGATCTCCATCTAAAAACATTTCGAAATGAGACATCGAATCAGTTTTGCAAACTCCAGCTGCGAAAAATGTATACCATGTACTTTAATCACATCAGAGCTCGACCTTCGATTACAATTTTAACCCCTTTATGGATCAAAAGCACCCACAGGCGGTATTCGATAAAAAAAGTGACCAAAATTCGCCTTTTTCGCTATATACCATAATAAAGTCAGAAATCGATCGATCGTCGATAACTACTGTAATAATACCGTACCATCTCCAATCCATCGTCGTCCTTGCCAAATTTGAGGAGCGACTTGAGCTTGGCGGCCGGATCATCGCCTACCGCAGCCTCGAGTGAGGCCATCGATCGACCCATAGCGAGAATGCTCTGCAAATGAGGGATACGGTAATCACTGGAGGATATTGTCTTTGTGGAATTGAAATTTTAATTTCAATGACAGTGCGCAGATGAGAAAGGATGGACTATCACATTCAAGCGCGTCAGGAACTACAGTTTTTAGACTGAAACCCTGCCCGATATTGATTGTAGGGCCGCTACCACCGTACCTCTTGAAGCAGTGCGGAGTTGGTCCGTTAGATTGCGTGTCCAAGCGGGGGCAATCATCTAACTGCAAAGTGGAATGTTTTAGATTCAGATTCAAAACATTGACTCACCGACAAAATCATCGTCTGTCGTCCGAAATAGAACCTCGTACTGCTTGAGCCATCCAGCTGTCGAAGTCGCACAGGTTCTGAAATAGTAACCAATATCTTTCATAAATATAAAAGTGGTATTGGTTACTATTCCAGGGGCTGGATGTAGATATCCGGGCCAAACCAAACGTGAGTCTGGCGGCCGCCCGGGCCGAATCACACGGCGGTGCGTGTGATGGCCGCCCCCGCGCTGCTGGGCTGGACAAAAAGGTCCGGGCCGAATCACGCGTGTGATGGCCGCCCCCGCCCCCGCGCTGCCGGGCTGGACAAAAAGGTCCGGGCCGAATCACGCGTGTGATGGCCGCCCCCCGCCCCCGCGCTGCTGGGCTGGACAAAAAGGTCCGGGCCGAATCACGCGTGTGATGGCCGCCCCCCCGCTGCTGGGCTGGACAAAAAGGTCCGGGCCGAATCACGCGTGTGATGGCCGCCCCCCCCCCCCCGCCCCCGCGCTGCTGGGCTGGACAAAAAGGTCCGGGCCGAATCACGCGTGTGATGGCCGCCCCCCGCCCCCGCGCTGCTGGGCTGGACAAAAAAGTCCGGGCCGAATCACGCGTGTGATGGCCGCCCCCCGCCCCCGCGCTGATGGGCTGGACAAAAAGGTCCGGGCCGAATCACGCGTGTGATGGCCGCCCCCCGCCCCCGCGCTGCTGGGCTGGACAAAAAGGTCCGGGCCGAATCACGCGTGTGATGGCCGCCCCCCGCTGCTGGGCTGGACAAAAGGTCCGGGCCGAATCACGCGTGTGATGGCCGCCCCCCCCCCCCCCGCGCTGCTGGGCTGGACAAAAAGGTCCGGGCCGAATCACGCGTGTGATGGCCGCCCCCCGCCCCCGCGCTGCTGGGCTGGACAAAAAGGTCCGGGCCGAATCACGCGTGTGATGGCCGCCCCCGCTGCTGGGCTGGACAAAAAGGTCCGGGCCGAATCACGCGTGTGATGGCCGCCCCCCGCCCCCGCTGCTGGGCTGGACAAAAAGGTCCGGGCCGAATCACGCGTGTGATGGCCGCCCCCCCGCCCCCGCGCTGCTGGGCTGGACAAAAAGGTCCGGGCCGAATCACGCGTGTGATGGCCGCCCCCCGCCCCCGCGCTGCTGGGCTGGACAAAAAAGTCCGGGCCGAATCACGCGTGTGATGGCCGCCCCCCGCCCCCGCGCTGCTGGGCTGGACAAAAAGGTCCGGGCCGAATCACGCGTGTGATGGCCGCCCCCCGCTGCTGGGCTGGACAAAAAGGTCCGGGCCGAATCACGCGTGTGATGGCCGCCCCCCGCTGCTGGGCTGGACAAAAAGGTCCGGGCCGAATCACGCGTGTGATGGCCGCCCCCCGCCCCCGCGCTGCTGGGCTGGACAAAAAGATCCGGGCCGAATCACGCGTGTGATGGCCGCCCCCCGCCCCCGCGCTGCTGGGCTGGACAAAAAGGTCCGGGCCGAATCACGCGTGTGATGGCCGCCCCCCGCCCCCGCGCTGCTGGGCTGGACAAAAAGGTCCGGGCCGAATCACGCGTGTGATGGCCGCCCCCCGCCCCCGCGCTGCTGGGCTGGACAAAAAGGTCCGGGCCGAATCACGCGTGTGATGGCCGCCCCCCCGCCCCCGCGCTGCTGGGCTGGACAAAAAGGTCCGGGCCGAATCACGCGTGTGATGGCCGCCCCCCGCTGCTGGGCTGGACAAAAAGGTCCGGGCCGAATCACGCGTGTGATGGCCGCCCCCCGCTGCTGGGCTGGACAAAAAGGTCCGGGCCGAATCACGCGTGTGATGGCCGCCCCCCCCCCGCCCCCGCAGGTCCGGGCCGAATCACGCGTGTGATGGCCGCCCCCCGCTGCTGGGCTGGACAAAAAGGTCCGGGCCGAATCACGCGTGTGATGGCCGCCCCCCCCCCGCCCCCGCGCTGCTGGGCTGGACAAAAAGGTCCGGGCCGAATCACGCGTGTGATGGCCGCCCCCCGCTGCTGGGCTGGACAAAAAGGTCCGGGCCGAATCACGCGTGTGATGGCCGCCCCCCGCCCCCGCGCTGCTGGGCTGGACAAAAAGGTCCGGGCCGAATCACGCGTGTGATGGCCGCCCCCCGCTGCTGGGCTGGACAAAAAGGTCCGGGCCGAATCACGCGTGTGATGGCCGCCCCCCGCCCCCGCGCTGCTGGGCTGGACAAAAAGGTCCGGGCCGAATCACGCGTGTGATGGCCGCCCCCCGCCCCCGCGCTGCTGGGCTGGACAAAAAGGTCCGGGCCGAATCACGCGTGTGATGGCCGCCCCCCGCCCCCGCGCTGCTGGGCTGGACAAAAAAGTCCGGGCCGAATCACGCGTGTGATGGCCGCCCCCCGCCCCCGCGCTGCTGGGCTGGACAAAAAGGTCCGGGCCGAATCACGCGTGTGATGGCCGCCCCCCGCTGCTGGGCTGGACAAAAAGGTCCGGGCCGAATCACGCGTGTGATGGCCGCCCCCCGCCCCCGCGCTGCTGGGCTGGACAAAAAGGTCCGGGCCGAATCACGCGTGTGATGGCCGCCCCCCGCCCCCGCGCTGATGGGCTGGACAAAAAGGTCCGGGCCGAATCACGCGTGTGATGGCCGCCCCCCGCCCCCGCGCTGCTGGGCTGGACAAAAAAGTCCGGGCCGAATCACGCGTGTGATGGCCGCCCCCCGCCCCCGCGCTGCTGGGCTGGACAAAAAGGTCCGGGCCGAATCACGCGTGTGATGGCCGCCCCCCGCCCCCGCGCTGCTGGGCTGGACAAAAAGGTCCGGGCCGAATCACGCGTGTGATGGCCGCCCCCCGCCCCCGCGCTGCTGGGCTGGACAAAAAGGTCCGGGCCGAATCACGCGTGTGATGGCCGCCCCCCGCTGCTGGGCTGGACAAAAAGGTCCGGGCCGAATCACGCGTGTGATGGCCGCCCCCCCCCCCCCCCCCCCGCTGCTGGGCTGGACAAAAAGGTCCGGGCCGAATCACGCGTGTGATGGCCGCCCCCCGCCCCCGCGCTGCTGGGCTGGACAAAAAGGTCCGGGCCGAATCCCGCGTGTGATGGCCGCCCCCCGCCCCCGTGCTGCTGGGCTGGAGGGTCCGGGCCGAATCACGCGTGTGATGGCCGCCCCCCGCCCCCGCGCTGCTGGGCTGGACAAAAAGGTCCGGGCCGAATCACGCGTGTGATGGCCGCCCCCCGCCCCCGCGCTGCTGGGCTGGACAAAAAGGTCCGGGCCGAATCACGCGTGTGATGGCCGCCCCCCGCCCCCGCGCTGCTGGGCTGGACAAAAAGGTCCGGGCCGAATCACGCGTGTGATGGCCGCCCCCCGCTGCTGGGCTGGACAAAAAGGTCCGGGCCGAATCACGCGTGTGATGGCCGCCCCCCGCTGCTGGGCTGGACAAAAAGGTCCGGGCCGAATCACGCGTGTGATGGCCGCCCCCCCCCCCCGCGCTGCTGGGCTGGACAAAAAGGTCCGGGCCGAATCACGCGTGTGATGGCCGCCCCCCGCCCCCGCGCTGCTGGGCTGGACAAAAAGGTCCGGGCCGAATCACGCGTGTGATGGCCGCCCCCCGCTGCTGGGCTGGACAAAAAGGTCCGGGCCGAATCACGCGTGTGATGGCCGCCCCCCGCCCCCGCTGCTGGGCTGGACAAAAAGGTCCGGGCCGAATCACGCGTGTGATGGCCGCCCCCCCGCCCCCGCGCTGCTGGGCTGGACAAAAAGGTCCGGGCCGAATCACGCGTGTGATGGCCGCCCCCCGCCCCCGCGCTGCTGGGCTGGACAAAAAGTCCGGGCCGAATCACGCGTGTGATGGCCGCCCCCCGCCCCCGCGCTGCTGGGCTGGACAAAAAGGTCCGGGCCGAATCACGCGTGTGATGGCCGCCCCCCGCTGCTGGGCTGGACAAAAAGGTCCGGGCCGAATCACGCGTGTGATGGCCGCCCCCCGCTGCTGGGCTGGACAAAAAGGTCCGGGCCGAATCACGCGTGTGATGGCCGCCCCCCGCCCCCGCGCTGCTGGGCTGGACAAAAAGATCCGGGCCGAATCACGCGTGTGATGGCCGCCCCCCGCCCCCGCGCTGCTGGGCTGGACAAAAAGGTCCGGGCCGAATCACGCGTGTGATGGCCGCCCCCCGCCCCCGCGCTGCTGGGCTGGACAAAAAGGTCCGGGCCGAATCACGCGTGTGATGGCCGCCCCCCGCCCCCGCGCTGCTGGGCTGGACAAAAAGGTCCGGGCCGAATCACGCGTGTGATGGCCGCCCCCCCGCCCCCGCGCTGCTGGGCTGGACAAAAAGGTCCGGGCCGAATCACGCGTGTGATGGCCGCCCCCCGCTGCTGGGCTGGACAAAAAGGTCCGGGCCGAATCACGCGTGTGATGGCCGCCCCCCGCTGCTGGGCTGGACAAAAAGGTCCGGGCCGAATCACGCGTGTGATGGCCGCCCCCCCCCCCGCCCCCGCAGGTCCGGGCCGAATCACGCGTGTGATGGCCGCCCCCCGCTGCTGGGCTGGACAAAAAGGTCCGGGCCGAATCACGCGTGTGATGGCCGCCCCCCCCCCCCCCGCCCCCGCGCTGCTGGGCTGGACAAAAAGGTCCGGGCCGAATCACGCGTGTGATGGCCGCCCCCCGCTGCTGGGCTGGACAAAAAGGTCCGGGCCGAATCACGCGTGTGATGGCCGCCCCCCGCCCCCGCGCTGCTGGGCTGGACAAAAAGGTCCGGGCCGAATCACGCGTGTGATGGCCGCCCCCGCCCCCGCGCTGCTGGGCTGGACAAAAAGGTCCGGGCCGAATCACGCGTGTGATGGCCGCCCCCCGCCCCCGCGCTGCTGGGCTGGACAAAAAGGTCCGGGCCGAATCACGCGTGTGATGGCCGCCCCCGCCCCCGCGCTGCTGGGCTGGACAAAAAGGTCCGGGCCGAATCACGCGTGTGATGGCCGCCCCCCGCCCCCGCGCTGCTGGGCTGGACAAAAAAGTCCGGGCCGAATCACGCGTGTGATGGCCGCCCCCCGCCCCCGCGCTGCTGGGCTGGACAAAAAGGTCCGGGCCGAATCACGCGTGTGATGGCCGCCCCCCGCTGCTGGGCTGGACAAAAAGGTCCGGGCCGAATCACGCGTGTGATGGCCGCCCCCCGCCCCCGCGCTGCTGGGCTGGACAAAAAAGTCCGGGCCGAATCACGCGTGTGATGGCCGCCCCCCCGCCCCCGCGCTGCTGGGCTGGACAAAAAGGTCCGGGCCGAATCACGCGTGTGATGGCCGCCCCCCGCTGCTGGGCTGGACAAAAAGGTCCGGGCCGAATCACGCGTGTGATGGCCGCCCCCCGCCCCCGCGCTGCTGGGCTGGACAAAAAGGTCCGGGCCGAATCACGCGTGTGATGGCCGCCCCCCGCTGCTGGGCTGGACAAAAAGGTCCGGGCCGAATCACGCGTGTGATGGCCGCCCCCCGCCCCCGCGCTGCTGGGCTGGACAAAAAGGTCCGGGCCGAATCACGCGTGTGATGGCCGCCCCCCGCCCCCGCGCTGCTGGGCTGGACAAAAAGGTCCGGGCCGAATCACGCGTGTGATGGCCGCCCCCCGCCCCCGCGCTGCTGGGCTGGACAAAAAGGTCCGGGCCGAATCACGCGTGTGATGGCCGCCCCCCGCCCCCGCGCTGCTGGGCTGGACAAAAAGGTCCGGGCCGAATCACGCGTGTGATGGCCGCCCCCCGCCCCCGCGCTGCTGGGCTGGACAAAAAGGTCCGGGCCGAATCACGCGTGTGATGGCCGCCCCCCGCCCCGCGCTGCTGGGCTGGACAAAAAGGTCCGGGCCGAATCACGCGTGTGATGGCCGCCCCCCGCTGCTGGGCTGGACAAAAAGGTCCGGGCCGAATCACGCGTGTGATGGCCGCCCCCCGCCCCCGCGCTGCTGGGCTGGACAAAAAGGTCCGGGCCGAATCACGCGTGTGATGGCCGCCCCCCGCTGCTGGGCTGGACAAAAAGGTCCGGGCCGAATCACGCGTGTGATGGCCGCCCCCCGCCCCCGCGCTGCTGGGCTGGACAAAAAGGTCCGGGCCGAATCACGCGTGTGATGGCCGCCCCCCGCCCCCGCGCTGCTGGGCTGGACAAAAAGGTCCGGGCCGAATCACGCGTGTGATGGCCGCCCCCCGCCCCCGCGCTGCTGGGCTGGACAAAAAGGTCCGGGCCGAATCACGCGTGTGATGGCCGCCCCCCGCCCCCGCGCTGCTGGGCTGGACAAAAAGGTCCGGGCCGAATCACGCGTGTGATGGCCGCCCCCCGCCCCCGCGCTGCTGGGCTGGACAAAAAGGTCCGGGCCGAATCACGCGTGTGATGGCCGCCCCCCGCCCCCGCGCTGCTGGGCTGGACAAAAAGGTCCGGGCCGAATCACGCGTGTGATGGCCGCCCCCCGCTGCTGGGCTGGACAAAAAGGTCCGGGCCGAATCACGCGTGTGATGGCCGCCCCCCGCCCCCGCGCTGCTGGGCTGGACAAAAAGGTCCGGGCCGAATCACGCGTGTGATGGCCGCCCCCCCGCTGCTGGGCTGGACAAAAAGGTCCGGGCCGAATCACGCGTGTGATGGCCGCCCCCCGCCCCCCGCTGCTGGGCTGGACAAAAAGGTCCGGGCCGAATCACGCGTGTGATGGCCGCCCCCCGCCCCCGCGCTGCTGGGCTGGACAAAAAGGTCCGGGCCGAATCACGCGTGTGATGGCCGCCCCCCGCCCCCGCGCTGCTGGGCTGGACGAAAATGTCCGGGCCGAATCACGCGTGTGATGGCGGCCCCACAAACTAGAGAAGCAGCAAAAAGACTGCGTGAAGAATCCAAAGTGGAGCAGAACTAGAAGAAAAATATGGAATTCAATTGCATTTTGAGAGAACGAACTTTGAATTTTGGGTTGCAAGAAATGTGAGGGTCGAGCAAGTGAGGAAGGAGGGAAATGAATTCATGGGACGGTCGATAAAGAAAAGAATGAAGCAAACGCTGCCATAATCGTAAGTTATATTCACCTTTATCTCGTCGTTTCCCTCCTTCGTTTCGATTACTCTTACTCGTCGAAGTCGTCTTAATAATTCTGGTCGTAGACGTGCAACGGTAGCTCGTCCGGGAGTGAGCTGCCATTCGGGATACTGTAAATATCGATTAATTAACTCAGTGAAATCGTGGCGACGATATTTGAACATATTTATGAGGTGGATAAAAATGAGATATAGGAAGTAGAGAATCAAGATGATAAGATGAAAAGCAGGTCAGAAAGGTAGGTATTTGCGATGGGAAGATAGGTAACCATCGAAACGTGGTTGATGCGGCAATGTAAAAGCAAGTGGAAAAGGGAGACAAAAAGCCATGATTACGAAAATCCAAACGTTTTTGATATGACTATTCTATTTGAAAGCTACAATTCAATGGTTTCTGAAGAATGAAATGAAATAAATTGAGAACAGATGTGCAGTTCCCTAACAGGATAGAGGACAATATTGGAAAATGATGACACTGCATCAAACAAGTTCTAATTAAGGTTTTGCTTGCACCGAATTTGGAATCTTACAAGAGGCGAGTATGGTCCAGTATGAAGTGAACAAACGTGGTCAAAACAAATGAATATAATCACAATAAATAGCGAGAAAACGCAATCAAAACAGATCTGAAAAAAGAGCAGACAATTTGAATCATTATGATTTATTTACAGCGAGGTCGCAATTAACTAAATCAATACTGTATACTAGGAATATACGCATTCGATTTTATCTCGTCAATTAACTGTTTCAAATAGAATTTTATTAAACACTCATTTCGGAAAAATATGGCAATCGTTACAAACGATTTCGAATCAAACCAAATCAGGAAGCCCTTTCGAAAACAACTTATTTATGCGCAAACAGAAATAATAAAGTGAGAATAATTATAACAAGTGAAACACCGCTAATCGAATTCACGAAATATTGTAAGAGCGAAGTGAAGATTATTCTACAGACTAGCAATCAATCAATTGCAACGGTACATAATTTATACAGCAAATCCAACTCGGAACTAGGGGGCGATACTTCTACAACGAGCAGAGGAAATTTCATACATTGAGCGTCAAATCGTCCGTCCGGAGACAATTCTTGTAGTCAATCAACTGCAAAGTGACATGCTTAATCTGATACAGAAAAGAACACATTCACTCACCGATTAAATCGTTTTGTTTCAATTGTAGTAGTAGAATGTTGCTCTGCTCTCTCGCCTTGAGCCATCCATTTGCCGAAGTTGTACTGATTCTGAAATAGTAACCAATACCTCTATTAACAGTCAACACTGCCCTTCGCATTCAAGGAGAGGCAGTCAAGAAATCAACGCTTTTTTTGCGGCTGAATACACAACTTAGCTTGAATATCGTTGTTCGGCTTGACGGTACGCGTTCTCTGTCGGAGCGGGAAATTATTTATCGCCATCTATTCAGCGTTTTTTTCTGAAAATTTTAAAATAATCACAATACATCATTTACAGAAAAAAAACCCGGCATGATGCCTGGAACCAGTTCATAATTGTTACAATTAAAACCAGCGTTACAGGTAAACCAAACAAATTTCGTGCTTTAATTCTTTTTCTCCAATTTGAACGATGAACAATGGCAGATTTTCCTGCTCACCTGCTCAATCGAAAATTTCAGATTTAGCCGATACTGAAACCCCCCAAATTCCTCTTCTTCATCACCAAATTTTAGAATTTAAATCTGATTTGACTCCATAATTCATTACTCACCTGTACACTTCAATTCTGGCCCTATCTTCATTCATTTCCATTTATCGATCTTCGTCTTTCCTATTCACTTTCAACAACGAATTGATGAGCCCTCACCTCAATCACAGAAGAGAGATGATTGAGTAGCACCTGAGTAATATTGTTTACTAGAAGACAATAAATAATACTGTAAAAATAAAGAATAATGATTCAAATTCCATACTATTCTGCATAAGTCTCTCATCGTTTCCTTCTTGCTCTTCCTCCTCATAACTATCCTCGATATCGTACTCATTCTGCTCACAAACGACCGGCGATCGATCACATGAAATTAATACCGTATTACTACCATAAGAACTTTAAAATAAAATATTTGATTTTATTGTATAACCCATATAAAAAGGTACATAATGTATCTCACCGGAATCATCGATTCTCCAAGCATCGGATCAATAATCTCGGCCACGTCATCATCTATCGAAGGAACTTTGACTTCTTTTACAGCAGAAAGCGAGATCGATTCGGTCTCTTTATTCTTTTCGTCTACTTTCGGATCTCCATCTAAAAACATTTCGAAATGAGACATCGAATCAGTTTTGCAAACTCCAGCTGCGAAAAATGTATACCATGTACTTTCTTTGGGGGCGCACCCGCCCCTCTCCTTTCCTGACGTCGTCCATCTTCTTTGGGGGCGCACCCGCCCCTCTCCTTTCCTGGCGTCGTCCATCTTCTTTGGGGGCGCACCCGCCCCTCTCCTTTCCTGGCGTCGTCTTCTTTTTGCCGCCCACCCACCCACTGTGTTCCTGACGTCGTCTTTTTTGGGGGCGCACCCGCCCCTCTCCTTTCCTGGCGTCGTCCATCTTCTTTGGGGGCGCACCCGCCCCTCTCCTTTCCTGACGTCGTCCATCTTCTTTGGGGGCGCACCCGCCCCTCTCCTTTCCTGGCGTCGTCCATCTTCTTTGGGGGCGCACCCGCCCCTCTCCTTTCCTGACGTCGTCCATCTTCTTTGGGGGCGCACCCGCCCCTCTCCTTTCCTGGCGTCGTCCATCTTCTTTGGGGGCGCACCCGCCCCTCTCCTTTCCTGGCGTGTCCATCTTCTTTGGGGGCGCACCCGCCCCTCTCCTTTCCTGGCGTCGTCCATCTTCTTTGGGGGCGCACCCGCCCCTCTCCTTTCCTGACGTCGTCTTCTCTTTGCCGCCCACCCACCCACTGTGTTCCTGACGTCGTCTTCTTTGGGGGCGCACCCGCCCCTCTCCTTTCCTGGCGTCGTCCATCTTCTTTGGGGGCGCACCCGCCCCTCTCCTTTCCTGGCGTCGTCTTCTCTTTGCCGCCCACCCACCCACTGTGTTCCTGGCGTCGTCTTCTTTGGGGGCGCACCCGCCCCTCTCCTTTCCTGGCGTCGTCCATCTTCTTTGGGGGCGCACCCGCCCCTCTCCTTTCCTGGCGTCGTCTTCTCTTTGCCGCCCACCCACCCACTGTGTTCCTGGCGTCGTCTTCTTTGGGGGCGCACCCGCCCCTCTCCTTTCCTGGCGTTGTCCATCTTCTTTGGGGGCGCACCCGCCCCTCTCCTTTCCTGGCGTCGTCTTCTCTTTGCCGCCCACCCACCCACTGTGTTCCTGGCGTCGTCTTTTTTGGGGGCGCACCCGCCCCTCTCCTTTCCTGGCGTCGTCCATCTTCTTTGGGGCGCACCCGCCCCTCTCCTTTCCTGACGTCGTCCATCTTCTTTGGGGGCGCACCCGCCCCTCTCCTTTCCTGGCGTCGTCCATCTTCTTTGGGGGCGCACCCGCCCCTCTCCTTTCCTGACGTCGTCCATCTTCTTTGGGGGCGCACCCGCCCCTCTCCTTTCCTGGCGTCGTCCATCTTCTTTGGGGGCGCACCCGCCCCTCTCCTTTCCTGGCGTGTCCATCTTCTTTGGGGGCGCACCCGCCCCTCTCCTTTCCCGGCGTCGTCCATCTTCTTTGGGGGCGCACCCGCCCCTCTCCTTTCCTGACGTCGTCTTCTCTTTGCCGCCCACCCACCCACTGTGTTCCTGACGTCGTCTTCTTTGGGGGCGCACCCGCCCCTCTCCTTTCCTGGCGTCGTCCATCTTCTTTGGGGGCGCACCCGCCCCTCTCCTTTCCTGGCGTCGTCCATCTTCTTTGGGGGCGCACCCGCCCCTCTCCTTTCCTGGCGTCGTCCATCTTCTTTGGGGGCGCACCCGCCCCTCTCCTTTCCTGGCGTCGTCCATCTTCTCTGGGGGCGCACCCGCCCCTCTCCTTTCCTGACGTCGTCCATCTTCTTTGGGGGCGCACCCGCCCCTCTCCTTTCCTGACGTCGTCCATCTTCTTTGGGGGCGCACCCGCCCCTCTCCTTTCCTGACGTCGTCCATCTTCTTTGGGGGCGCACCCGCCCCTCTCCTTTCCTGTCGTCGTCCATCTTCTTTGGGGGCGCACCCGCCCCTCTCCTTTCCTGACGTCGTCCATCTTCTTTGGGGGCGCACCCGCCCCTCTCCTTTCCTGACGTCGTCCATCTTCTTTGGGGGCGCACCCGCCCCTCTCCTTTCCTGACGTCGTCCATCTTCTTTGGGGGCGCACCCGCCCCTCTCCTTTCCTGGCGTCGTCTTCTCTTTGCCGCCCACCCACCCACTGTGTTCCTGATGTCGTCTTCTTAGGGGGCGCACCCGCCCCTCTCCTTTCCTGGTGTCGTCCATCTTCTTTGGGGGCGCACCCGCCCCTCTCCTTTCCTGGCGTCGTCCATCTTCTTTGGGGGCGCACCCGCCCCTCTCCTTTCCTGGCGTCGTCCATCTTCTTTGGGGGCGCACCCGCCCCTCTCCTTTCCTGGCGTCGTCCATCTTCTTTGGGGGCGCACCCGCCCCTCTCCTTTCCTGACGTCGTCCATCTTCTTTGGGGGCGCACCCGCCCCTCTCCTTTCCTGGCGTCGTCCATCTTCTTTGGGGGCGCACCCGCCCCTCTCCTTTCCTGGCGTGTCCATCTTCTTTGGGGGCGCACCCGCCCCTCTCCTTTCCTGGCGTCGTCCATCTTCTTTGGGGGTGCACCCGCCCCTCTCCTTTCCTGACGTCGTCTTCTCTTTGCCGCCCACCCACCCACTGTGTTCCTGACGTCGTCTTCTTTGGGGGCGCACCCGCCCCTCTCCTTTCCTGGCGTCGTCCATCTTCTTTGGGGGCGCACCCGCCCCTCTCCTTTCCTGGCGTGTCCATCTTCTTTGGGGGCGCACCCGCCCCTCTCCTTTCCCGGCGTCGTCCATCTTCTTTGGGGGCGCACCCGCCCCTCTCCTTTCCTGACGTCGTCTTCTCTTTGCCGCCCACCCACCCACTGTGTTCCTGACGTCGTCTTCTTTGGGGGCGCACCCGCCCCTCTCCTTTCCTGGCGTCGTCCATCTTCTTTGGGGGCGCACCCGCCCCTCTCCTTTCCTGGCGTCGTCCATCTTCTTTGGGGGCGCACCCGCCCCTCTCCTTTCCTGGCGTCGTCCATCTTCTTTGGGGGCGCACCCGCCCCTCTCCTTTCCTGGCGTCGTCCATCTTCTCTGGGGGCGCACCCGCCCCTCTCCTTTCCTGACGTCGTCCATCTTCTTTGGGGGCGCACCCGCCCCTCTCCTTTCCTGTCGTCGTCCATCTTCTTTGGGGGCGCACCCGCCCCTCTCCTTTCCTGACGTCGTCCATCTTCTTTGGGGGCGCACCCGCCCCTCTCCTTTCCTGACGTCGTCCATCTTCTTTGGGGGCGCACCCGCCCCTCTCCTTTCCTGACGTCGTCCATCTTCTTTGGGGGCGCACCCGCCCCTCTCCTTTCCTGGCGTCGTCTTCTCTTTGCCGCCCACCCACCCACTGTGTTCCTGATGTCGTCTTCTTAGGGGGCGCACCCGCCCCTCTCCTTTCCTGGTGTCGTCCATCTTCTTTGGGGGCGCACCCGCCCCTCTCCTTTCCTGGCGTCGTCCATCTTCTTTGGGGGCGCACCCGCCCCTCTCCTTTCCTGGCGTCGTCCATCTTCTTTGGGGGCGCACCCGCCCCTCTCCTTTCCTGGCGTCGTCCATCTTCTTTGGGGGCGCACCCGCCCCTCTCCTTTCCTGACGTCGTCCATCTTCTTTGGGGGCGCACCCGCCCCTCTCCTTTCCTGGCGTCGTCCATCTTCTTTGGGGGCGCACCCGCCCCTCTCCTTTCCTGGCGTGTCCATCTTCTTTGGGGGCGCACCCGCCCCTCTCCTTTCCTGGCGTCGTCCATCTTCTTTGGGGGTGCACCCGCCCCTCTCCTTTCCTGACGTCGTCTTCTCTTTGCCGCCCACCCACCCACTGTGTTCCTGACGTCGTCTTCTTTGGGGGCGCACCCGCCCCTCTCCTTTCCTGGCGTCGTCCATCTTCTTTGGGGGCGCACCCGCCCCTCTCCTTTCCTGGCGTGTCCATCTTCTTTGGGGGCGCACCCGCCCCTCTCCTTTCCCGGCGTCGTCCATCTTCTTTGGGGGCGCACCCGCCCCTCTCCTTTCCTGACGTCGTCTTCTCTTTGCCGCCCACCCACCCACTGTGTTCCTGACGTCGTCTTCTTTGGGGGCGCACCCGCCCCTCTCCTTTCCTGGCGTCGTCCATCTTCTTTGGGGGCGCACCCGCCCCTCTCCTTTCCTGGCGTCGTCCATCTTCTTTGGGGGCGCACCCGCCCCTCTCCTTTCCTGGCGTCGTCCATCTTCTTTGGGGGCGCACCCGCCCCTCTCCTTTCCTGGCGTCGTCCATCTTCTCTGGGGGCGCACCCGCCCCTCTCCTTTCCTGACGTCGTCCATCTTCTTTGGGGGCGCACCCGCCCCTCTCCTTTCCTGACGTCGTCCATCTTCTTTGGGGGCGCACCCGCCCCTCTCCTTTCCTGACGTCGTCCATCTTCTTTGGGGGCGCACCCGCCCCTCTCCTTTCCTGTCGTCGTCCATCTTCTTTGGGGGCGCACCCGCCCCTCTCCTTTCCTGACGTCGTCCATCTTCTTTGGGGGCGCACCCGCCCCTCTCCTTTCCTGACGTCGTCCATCTTCTTTGGGGGCGCACCCGCCCCTCTCCTTTCCTGACGTCGTCCATCTTCTTTGGGGGCGCACCCGCCCCTCTCCTTTCCTGGCGTCGTCTTCTCTTTGCCGCCCACCCACCCACTGTGTTCCTGATGTCGTCTTCTTAGGGGGCGCACCCGCCCCTCTCCTTTCCTGGTGTCGTCCATCTTCTTTGGGGGCGCACCCGCCCCTCTCCTTTCCTGGCGTCGTCCATCTTCTTTGGGGGCGCACCCGCCCCTCTCCTTTCCTGGCGTCGTCCATCTTCTTTGGGGGCGCACCCGCCCCTCTCCTTTCCTGGCGTCGTCCATCTTCTTTGGGGGCGCACCCGCCCCTCTCCTTTCCTGACGTCGTCCATCTTCTTTGGGGGCGCACCCGCCCCTCTCCTTTCCTGGCGTCGTCCATCTTCTTTGGGGGCGCACCCGCCCCTCTCCTTTCCTGGCGTGTCCATCTTCTTTGGGGGCGCACCCGCCCCTCTCCTTTCCTGGCGTCGTCCATCTTCTTTGGGGGCGCACCCGCCCCTCTCCTTTCCTGGCGTCGTCCATCTTCTTTGGGGGCGCACCCGCCCCTCTCCTTTCCTGGCGTCGTCCATCTTCTCTGGGGGCGCACCCGCCCCTCTCCTTTCCTGACGTCGTCCATCTTCTTTGGGGGCGCACCCGCCCCTCTCCTTTCCTGACGTCGTCCATCTTCTTTGGGGGCGCACCCGCCCCTCTCCTTTCCTGACGTCGTCCATCTTCTTTGGGGGCGCACCCGCCCCTCTCCTTTCCTGTCGTCGTCCATCTTCTTTGGGGGCGCACCCGCCCCTCTCCTTTCCTGACGTCGTCCATCTTCTTTGGGGGCGCACCCGCCCCTCTCCTTTCCTGACGTCGTCCATCTTCTTTGGGGGCGCACCCGCCCCTCTCCTTTCCTGGCGTCGTCTTCTCTTTGCCGCCCACCCACCCACTGTGTTCCTGATGTCGTCTTCTTAGGGGGCGCACCCGCCCCTCTCCTTTCCTGGTGTCGTCCATCTTCTTTGGGGGCGCACCCGCCCCTCTCCTTTCCTGGCGTCGTCCATCTTCTTTGGGGGCGCACCCGCCCCTCTCCTTTCCTGGCGTCGTCCATCTTCTTTGGGGGCGCACCCGCCCCTCTCCTTTCCTGGCGTCGTCCATCTTCTTTGGGGGCGCACCCGCCCCTCTCCTTTCCTGGCGTCGTCCATCTTCTTTGGGGGCGCACCCGCCCCTCTCCTTTCCTGACGTCGTCCATCTTCTTTGGGGGCGCACCCGCCCCTCTCCTTTCCTGACGTCGTCCATCTTCTTTGGGGGCGCACCCGCCCCTCTCCTTTCCTGACGTCGTCCATCTTCTTTGGGGGCGCACCCGCCCCTCTCCTTTCCTGACGTCGTCCATCTTCTTTGGGGGCGCACCCGCCCCTCTCCTTTCCTGGCGTCGTCCATCTTCTTTGGGGGCGCACCCGCCCCTCTCCTTTCCTGACGTCGTCCATCTTCTTTGGGGGCGCACCCGCCCCTCTCCTTTCCTGGCGTCGTCTTCTCTTTGCCGCCCACCCACCCACTGTGTTCCTGGCGTCGTCTTCTTTGGGGGCGCACCCGCCCCTCTCCTTTCCTGGCGTCGTCCATCTTCTTTGGGGGCGCACCCGCCCCTCTCCTTTCCTGGCGTTGTCCATCTTCTTTGGGGGCGCACCCGCCCCTCTCCTTTCCTGGCGTCGTCCATCTTCTTTGGGGGCGCACCAGCCCCTCTCCTTTCCTGACGTCGTCCATCTTCTTTGGGGGCGCACCCGCCCCTCTCCTTTCCTGGCGTCGTCTTCTCTTTGCCGCCCACCCACCCACTGTGTTCCTGATGTCGTCTTCTTAGGGGGCGCACCCGCCCCTCTCCTTTCCTGGTGTCGTCCATCTTCTTTGGGGGCGCACCCGCCCCTCTCCTTTCCTGGCGTCGTCCATCTTCTTTGGGGGCGCACCCGCCCCTCTCCTTTCCTGGCGTCGTCCATCTTCTTTGGGGGCGCACCCGCCCCTCTCCTTTCCTGACGTCGTCCATCTTCTTTGGGGGCGCACCCGCCCCTCTCCTTTCCTGACGTCGTCCATCTTCTTTGGGGGCGCACCCGCCCCTCTCCTTTCCTGACGTCGTCCATCTTCTTTGGGGGCGCACCCGCCCCTCTCCTTTCCTGGCGTCGTCCATCTTCTTTGGGGGCGCACCCGCCCCTCTCCTTTCCTGACGTCGTCTTCTCTTTGCCGCCCACCCACCCACTGTGTTCCTGACGTCGTCTTCTTTGGGGGCGCACCCGCCCCTCTCCTTTCCTGGCGTCGTCCATCTTCTTTGGGGGCGCACCCGCCCCTCTCCTTTCCTGACGTCGTCCATCTTCTTTGGGGGCGCACCCGCCCCTCTCCTTTCCTGGCGTCGTCTTCTCTTTGCCGCCCACCCGCCCACTGTGTTCCTGACGTCGTCTTCTTTGGGGGCGCACCCGCCCCTCTCCTTTCCCGAGCCCCCAAAGAAGATCTACGCCCTAAAGACTAAGAAACGCGCAAAACTTAGCTTTTGAGTTCCTTGGTCAGCATGAGAGAGTCCTTCCTTGGTCAGAACGGTCGCCAGCTTGTCCACGTGCATCTACAAATGAAATTGTTTTAAATACATTTTAAATATTTAAAAGTAAATAAAAAAAGCGGTTATCATGAGGAGGACCCAGGGCATACATTTATTTTCATTGCGAACTGGGTACGAAAAAATAAATCGTGGTCTGAGACTGTTTTCGTGTCATTCGTGTGAAAATTTGTAAAAGCAGTTCTCCAGGATGGTGATCTTCGCTGTCAACTTCTTTTTTTTTGCATCAAATCGATCGGTGCACCCATGTTTTTATATCTCGGTTCTCCGTCGATTAATGCTTATGAACATTTGGCAGGGCATGTTTAATGGCTGATTTTGAAGGCCGAATTTGAAAATTTGAAAATAAAACTTTAAAAAATCGACCCACATTTGGCCATTTTTGAAAACCTATGTATTCGACCCCTGGCTGGAGTTTACCCGGATTGCAATAGTCTTATCGATTTCAGATCTGAACCAAAATTTTGAGCTGGTCCGGGGATGTAAAGTAGTGCCGCACTTCGTTGCTGCACATACTAGTCATATGTTTCATCGATAAGTAGCCATTGATATTCGGCTCAAACTTGATTTACTACACCCCCCCCCCCTCAAAGTAAGCGGAATTATCCTAACATTAAGATTAGGGTTTCCTTTTTCAGGTCATTTGACCTGTTCAGGTAAAAATGAAATGGTAGAATGACCTGATCAGGTATTTAAATTTGCTCGACCTGACCAGGTCATACTACTTTGTCCGCCTATTCTGACCTGCCAGGCCATTTTGAATCTACAATCACCCCTTGCGCGGTTTTTCTCAGTGAGAAATGGCTCAGCGCAACGTGAAACATATCTCATTTCGATCTATCCCTCTCATTTTTTGATGCGCGAGCCCACTCCACCAGTCGAAGTGTGAAGTGTGTTTAAGATGACACACGTCAAGAAAGATGGCAACGAGCCCGAGGCTGGAATACCTATCTAAACAGCTCACCCCATGGCAATCAATGAAGCGGGAGCCATTGAAGGGATCGCCTCCGATTCCGACGCGAAGAGACTGGCCTGACAACGCGTAATATTAATATTTGATTCCGAGCAACACCGGAGAATTATTCGATGCAAAAGCCAGCCAAACTTGATATAAATTTGAAACACGAATGTTACTGGAAAATTACATTATTTTGCAAAATAGCGATCACCTTGTTGTGGATGTGTCCGGGCATGATTCCGATCTTGCACTGTTTGGGAGTGATCAGACCGGGGCAGTTGCGACCAACCAGTCGGGTCTTCGACCGCTGCACGAAAGAGGCAGTGCGATCTGAGAAATTATGGTTAATTATTTTGAATATATATGGAATGTATTAATTGACTTGCGCAAAAGTTGCCAGCGATTTCGACGATTTCAAGTTCAAGTCCAACTTCAAGCTATCGGATAATTACTAAATTTTGTATTCAAACGAATAGAACCTGAATCAGAAACGAAAGAATGTGATAGGATAAAGACGAACAATTGAAACTCCAACTCACCGGGCGGAATTCCCTCAGTGATGCAGACGACGAGCGGAATCACGACGTCCATCGCCTGTCAAATACAATAATTAATTCTTTTATTCTTATTAATGGAAACGTACGACTTATTGTGGAGAAGAAAGATTATTCAGTGTATATTGGAACAGTATCATCAAGCTCGCGGGTGGGTTATATTTTGACGCAATTGAAATTTCCATGAAAATTCGGAAAATTTCGTCACACCGTCGATAATTGGAAGATACCGTAAGCTTTATCATGAAGTGATTTTTTATAAATATTTTTTTAAAATATCACGGCATTTGGGGTCCACGCAAAAGCAAGACTCCGCCCCCTTTTTGCTGATTGGCTGCTGCGTAGCGCCCACCAATCAATATGGATCAACCACCGTAATTACTGCGTAGCAGCCCCGCTCAAAACACCGGCCCGGTCAGCTGAGTATCCACTCAGACTGACAGTCAACACGCTTAACAACTGCCCGCCAATTCAAATTTGATTTAATTTGAAAAGTAAATATTCGCTCCAAGGTTCCGTGTGTACGACGACTAATCCGACACCAAATTACTGTAATTTTTCGCATCAACCTGTAAATCGTGCTTTGAAATGGCGTGAATATTTTTTAATTTAAAACGCAGTCTCCATAAGAACGTCGGAATCTGGAGGGGATGTGGCACAGTAACTCAAAATGGTCCCTGGAGGTTTATAATTGGGGGGTAGACTCCCTAGGGGTGGGATACACTTCAGCCAAAAATTTGACCCCAAAAGTTGATCTTTGATCTTTGAGATCGAAAAAAATCATCTTCATTTTAACCCCTCATGTTATATACCATTGGATAGAGCATCAAAAGTTATGTAAAAATCCAAGTTTTCGTTATCCTAGCTTTTTCCGTTTTCGAAAAAATCGATAAAATGTGAAAAAAGTGCATATTTTCACTATTCAAGAATTTTTAAAGACACTTTCCTACGATTAGTCAGTCTTGCCATTTCGAGATTATAGGTAAAAAAGGATGCTGAATCTATAAAAAAATTTCATAATTGTAGCACATGCCCAAATTAGTCAAACTGTCAAAAAACTAGTACCCGATCCTCGACGCAGGTTCGAATCCCGCCGGCCGATATTCTTTTGCCGGATTTTATTTCGACTCAAAATGATGGTTTTTCGACGTGAAATCAGTTTTACAATGTTAGTGAGTAATATTGGCGATGTTTTGCCACTTTGCAAAGAAAATAGTTGTCATTCCTCTCAACGACTTTTTTCACACAAGGGTCCCCCCTTATGTGAAAAATGAGGTTTGAAGTCATGACGAAATTGACCCAAAAATCATGTCTGATGGCGATTTCAGAAACACTAATGATATTTTCTGACAGTGCTACTTACCGTATCTCGCTTCTGAGGTTCAATTTCGTTTTTTCTTCTTTCTTCTTCGAACCTGCGTCTTTTTTCTTCTTCGAACCTGCGTCAAACCTATCGGGTACTAGTTTTTTGACAGTTTGACTAATTTGGGCATGTGCAACAATTATGAATTTTTTTTTATAGATTCAGCATTCTTTTTTTACCTATAATCTCGAAATGGCAAGACTGACTAATCGTAGGAAAGTGTTTTTAAAAATGCTTGAATTGTGAAAATTTGCACTTTTTTCACATTTTATCGATTTTTTCGAAAACGGAAAAAGCTAGGACAACGAAAACTTGGATTTTTACATAACTTTTGATGCTCTATCGAATGGTATATAACATGAGGGGTTAAAATGAAGATGAATTTTTTCGATCTCAAAGATCAAAGATCAACTTTTGGGGTCAAATTTTTGGCCAAAGTGTATCCCACCCCTAGGGAGTCTACCCCCCCCCCCCCAGTATAACTTACTCTTTCATATTCTACAATAAAATTCCCTGCAAGTTACATTCTAGATAGGGCCAGAATTTTTTTTAACTCAAAAAAATCGTATTTTATTTTTTACAATTGTTGTTTTTTATCCTTCGTCTTCGGTCAAAATATAAAAGTTTTTTGAAATATTTTTCCGCATTTTTTGAGCCAAACCGCAGGTCTCTAGCTCATCGGAGAGCTGAGATATGATATAGCCGGGCACAGGACCGGAAAATCTCTAAAAGCCGGCTTTGGGACAAATGTCATATATTTTTCGAATCTTGGTCCCCAGTGTGTTCTCGCATTATAGTATGAACGAAATCGGCTGAACTTTTTGCAAGTTGTTCCGGAGGGGGCAAATATTGCTACATTTTCTCGTGATACACGTGTTAAATTAGATAGCGCATTACAATTAGATCAACCCTTCCCTCACCTTCACTTGCAGGAGTGTCATTCCTCGTCCCTTCATCGTCGTCGCCATTTATGTGGCGTCCGCGTCCAGCGAATTCTCGAGTAGCTCCTCAATTCAAATACTGCTTTAAACAATATTCTTTATGTAAGCGGTGGAACTATGAAGGAGGAAATGAAAGAGCTGAGAATATAAATCTGGCAAAGACGAGAGAAGGAACAACCTATACGGGAATGGAAAAATTTACATGAATAAATGTGAGAGATAACAGATGGTGTAACGACAGATGCTGTCAGCTAAGGCAGTTCAGTGTGTGCACAAATAGAATAAAAGCTAAAAATATCTCTAGAAAAAATGAAAATGTAAAAAAATATGGCGAAATATGGAAAAAATGGTGCTAAATATGAGTGAAAGTGGCGGGAAAACCTCCGATTCATAAACAGAGAAGCCGCAATCGACTTAAAAACTTACAGTATATCAGCAAGATACGCAACTGATTTTATTCCGCTATTTTTTCACACAGGAAACAAAATAGATATTTAGCAAAGATATAAGTTAGCTGCGATAGGTATACATTTAAATTTCCGCTTTTTAGTGATTATAAAATAGTATAAGTGGAATAGAAGGACCACGAGATACAAACAACTTCAACATTCACTTATCCTTCTAATGTTTATCATCAAAATTACTTTTGACTACTTGACTTGATATATAAACACAACAAAAACCTGAATTATGATTCAATAGCATTAACAAAAACAAACGAAAATAACGAGTCGAAAGGGAAATATACAACGAGGAAAATATAACTAACCTAAATCTATGCAATTTCGAGGTTTATGAGTATTTAGCGATTCTTTTCGAGATGAAAGCATCAAGCTTTTTTCCCTTCAATACTACTATTTTTAAATGTAAATATTGAAGGAAATAACATACATAAATCTAAGCTACAATCGGTACAAGACCGTATAATCCGTAATATTATTTAATATGACTAAAAAGTCTTACTCGTCTTCAATTCAATTAACGTGGAATGTATTACAACAACAACTATGATACAAATGGTACAATGTCATATGATGGCTCTACATATGTCCTATCGTCTCCTTCGCTGCTTTCATCAATCGAGAGACAGTGAAAGAAGGAAGAGCTTCGATCTTCCCAATTAATGTTGCCTCCTCTCTGAAATATTGATCAACTCTTGCCATTAATTCAGAGTTGACTTTTCATAACAACAACTGCGTATTTGATAGATATTATTTGTACACGTTGTATAGTGAATACAATGGATATTGTGAAGACAGACCTCGGAGGTGCAGGAGGATAGATGAAGGAAGTGAGTACTCTTAATTGTTCACTTGTTCCGATTGCCGATACAATAACCACTGAAACCACAATATATACAATTATATACATATAGGAGGGAGACAAATATAATAATAATAGTAAACAAACATTGTGCATTGACACTTCTCAATCTGATTTCTCTGCATCCACTTACTCTTCCAAGAGCATCTCTCACTTCCTCAAGTTTATACTTGATCACTTCCCCTAAATACTTATTTGATAATATTTTAATGCTATACTTAAATGCATAGCCACAACGGGAGTGCATTATACCTGGTAGTTGCATGATTCGTGGTTCGAATTCCTTGACTTTATTAGTCATTGCAGGGATTCCTCTTTCTCTTTCGATAGGAAGACGAAGAGTAGTCACTAATGAAAGGAATGACGAAAGAGCAGGCTGTAATGATAGATAATATTATGCAACCCATCGTGATAACATTTGATGCCCTCCTAAAATATATGTAAGGTAGGGACATTCACGTAAAAATTCAAACTCTATTTAAAATTCCTATTTTTCTGTTGTGGAGGTCTCGGCCATGCAGAATTATGATAGCACTTCCAGAATTTTAAAATATTTTAAATTAAGCGAGAACCAAGCACCCATGCTAAGCCCCGCCCACCGTGGTGTAGTGCCAGCGAGTGCGCGGTTCGGTTGGTCACATATTTTCGACATGTCAACTATTGAAATTTTCAAATTGTCTTTCATTCTTTCTTTTCTATTCTATTTTGTAGAGCATTTTCGGAATATCAGTAATTGACCAGCGAAATGGTGGTTTTTAATAGATGGCGTTCACAATACGCTCAAATTAGTTCACGGTATACGGTAACTGCGAATTTTTCACTGAACTTGCACTCAAAGTATTAAATCATTGCTTAAATTTGTGATTAACACACACTGTCCGACTCTTTGAATAGAGTTATATGTATAAAATAAAGAAAATAATTCCAACTATTTCACATTGACTCGTTAAAGTCTCCGCCATTCGCAAACTTCATCATCGATTATTGAAGTTCCGATGATTTGAATTTTTCTAATTTTCTCTTGAAGCCTTGCTCTGATAAGGAACAATGTGCCAAGAACGAAACTGGACTGCTGCACTTCCTAAATTGCTCGCTGGATAATTTATTTCAAAATATTGCCGATTTTTAAATGTTCATGACCCGAATATATCTTTCCGATATTTTGAATATTTTTTATTTTGTTTACTGCGAGTTATAATCAATAGTCTTTTTATTATAATCGTAAAATTGGAGTGCTGCACCTTTTAATATTTGATAAATCTTGAAAAACATTTTTTCCACACAAATTTGAATTCCCACAATCGACGTTTATCACTAATGGCACATACCTTTCCCCGGCTCTCAATTTTTATTTTCTGGTTTGCATGTCCCTATATGTAAGGGCGAATTAATGAACTACATTTATCCACGCCCACAATATTTTTTAAAAAGTATGCCTCAGTCAGTTTCCTCCATTCTCCTCTCAACAGCGTTCCGCCTTTCAATTTTTCGAACGAGAGCGAAGAACGAGTCCTAAACGGAAATTCAGTATCAACTGTATGTTTGTTTATTTGTTTCGAATAACACAAACAGAAAAAATCCAAATTCGCTTGATGTGGTGTGTAGTTAAATTGTATGAATCAGTATATTTAACCTGAATTCCTCGGATGAAATATAATCGAAGAAGAGAAGAAGATGTTCTCCCTTCTTTCCATGTTCTCTCGGATCTCCTGTTGGCTAAATACTACTATTATTTTACTAATTAAAATTAAAATGTTACCAATTGGATTAGTTTTCGAGCGCGAGTATTTATCCATCCAAGTCCGAATAGAACGAAAAGAGAAATCGAAAATATAACATTAATCTATATCTCCAACTATGCCAAGAGTGTGTAGTAGGAAGACATTTTTATGTTGCATCATAATTTATCTTACCAAAATATACATGCTCACCAAATTGTCTTCCCTGAATCTTCTACCAATGGCTCCAACTTGATTCGCCCATTCAACCAAAACGAAAGTAGCTCGAGCCAGACCTAAATACAAATTGATATTCTTCATGTTCGAAAAAGAAAACAAAGCTGCTATCCAGTACCCTCGTTTTCTCTCATTGATTGAGAAACAATAGTGTTATCATAGTAAAATCGTTCCATGAACATATCGTATCTACGCCAATTAGAGGACTTTATATCACAATATCGATCGATGAATTCGGAGATATTCTGCATTAATTTCGTCGATATTGATCGAATAAAGTAAAAAGATTACAAAAGTCCTTAACTGAACTACAAATGGTGTGATGTAAACTAACTCGAGCGATGGGAATATTCGATCGTTCTTTCTCTTGTTGTGATTGAAGAATCGCATTTGGTCTCATTTTAATATCCAGAAGTACATCGTAGAAAATCCATGGGAATGAGAGAAGAATCGCACACTTTTCACCCTTTTGCACACTTGCATTCGCAGCCACTCAATCAATGGAACATTACCTTTTTTTTCACAAAAACAATTAGTTTTAAATATGGAAATGTGACATCTTTATGTAAAACATCTCACTATAAGCAATTTTGTACGCAGCAGATGCTTTTCTCCGAATATCCTCGATGTTTAAAGTATCCGACTTGACGATTCGATGCAAAACAGAGTCCTACAATGGAAACACTAGTTTTTCAACTTCAATACCTTATCTCACCGATGTCACATCACTCCTCTTGCTCTTCACTTCTTCTAATTCCTCTCTCCATTCCACGAACTGACGAATAATCCATATTTAATAAAGAAGAATAAGAAATAAACTAACAGTTTCAAAGAATTTTTCCCGTGCGATCTCGATGATTCTCCTCACTTTTCCTTCGATCACCTCAAAAAGTTTATTTTAATGAAGAACGTCTTATGAAATATTAAAAAGTATGTACTCTATTAGTAGTAAAGAGTGTTCCATCCACTTCA
The DNA here is from genome assembly GCA_911812115.1 of Pristionchus exspectatus. Taxonomy (NCBI): domain Eukaryota; kingdom Metazoa; phylum Nematoda; class Chromadorea; order Rhabditida; family Neodiplogasteridae; genus Pristionchus; species Pristionchus exspectatus. Next base: position 14,181,562 of record OU461585.1, on the reverse strand, counting down.
TCACTATCCGATAATCGATTCTTCACATGTATAATCATCCCTGACAACAACTCCTCCTCCGTCGCCATACCATAGTGCTCCATTACATTCTAAATACAAGTTAATCGCATTAAATATAACTGAGATGATTTAGCTTGCCTTCATCTCATATGTGTAATTGGCAAGTTCTTCCATTACAAAGTGCTCGTATGTTTCCCATCCGGAAATAACGAAAGTAGGATCGAGTTCAATCTGAATTGAATTTTATTGAACAAAACTAATCTACCTGCAATCACCCCATCTATCAAATATCAATTGTAATCCATCTCACCATTTCTTTTTGTTCTTCCACACATTCGAGTGCATGCTCGTACTTGTTTGACTCACTGAAAATATAAAATTGTTTTTTTACGTTTCTGGTTTTAGTTATTATAAAAGAGACCGAGCGACTGATTCGACAATGAGAATCAAAAGTGGAAATGAAAACATACCGAAATACTTCTCCCAGTATTCCTCTCGATTTGTATCCGGGTTTGCGATAATTTCGGAGGAAATCAGGTTTCAATTCGCTTCTCTCCGCAGGGATTATTCGTGTACAATCATCGGGATCCTATAAAATATTAATTTCATTTCACATCACATCTATCGACCATCATCAGACCATAACTGGGTGATTAGTTTGTTTTCAAATGTGGACATGAAATTCCATGCAATGAAACAAATCATGAGACAATGAATGAAATGTAATACCACGATCGAGAATGTGGTCATATCCTCTGGAAGAATGCCCGACTTCTGATAGTCTATAGTGATTGAGATCTTCTCTGCTAACGATTTAGCTGGCTCAAATGGACAAGTTATATACTCTATTCCGAGTGCATAATGCTATCATTCTCTCACATTGTGTACAAAGTAGAACGATATCACATACCTTCGAGTCTAATCCATATAAATCGGATACCGCCAAATGAGCACTGCACAATACTCCCGGCTTAATTAGTTTAGTTATTTTAAATAAGTTCATCCATTAAATAGTAACCTGTCCATGAACGATAGCTTCCGTGAAGAAATCAGCCTTTCGTTCTTCCTGAAATGAATAAAAGTAATCAAATTGAAATACTCGGTAGGAATGTTTGAACACGACGCTAAAACGATGACTCACACATAAATCGAAGTCGACTTCTCCATTACTTTTCTTTGGAATCGCCCACTTTTTCAATTCATGTCCAGTCAGATAAAGAGACGCTTCTTCATTCCTTTCCAGTAATAATCCTTTATCCCAGATCACCATATACTCGTCTCCATCCAGATCAGAACCTTAATTTAAAGTTTACTCAAAGAATGTTATCCCATGCACTCTATCTCCTCTCCCTCCTACCGTACCAGCCATTTCATCAGGATGAGGTCGTGGTCCATGCATGGGAAATACGACAACATCAATGAGATGTCTCAATGAAGGAATATCAATTGCATCGAACATTCTCACATCTCCAGATGAAATGCATGGATTCTTCGTTATCATCGTTGGCCCTGAACGATCAAATGACGCAAATGAAATATATGAAGATGATTTTGTAGTGAATAGTGAATAATAATCATACCAGATAGAACAATTCCCCTTCGTCCTCCCATCGATCGAGCTTCACTTGCATGCTTACTAACACTTCCCGAGTATTGACAGAATATCTATGCAAGATAACACCTTCATATTTGTATTGTCAATAGCTACTAAACCTGTCCATGCTGCAATAATCCCGTTGTATCGACCACACCGAACATTAATCGACCATTAGATGATGGGACGCGAATGTTCATCTTACTCAGCCGTTTCTCTGCAAATATTGTTTATCACTAAAGAAGGAAGTCGTATAACTGTAGTGGTATAACTAACGGAAAAGGTATTTGCAATTGGCCAGTAGAAGAGAACGAAAGAATGGTTCAGTAGTGAAATTGAATCCACATGAAGGAGTGAATACTTCCATCATGAATGGAAATGTCATTTCCTGCACAAATGTTTATAGTTAGCACCGTGTTTCATCAATTAAATTATTTAAAAATATACCTTGATTGAATCGATTGCTTTCTCCTCAATGTATAATGACTGCATTCCCTCCCTCGACATCAAATGCATCAACTCCATCAGTCTGTCTCTTACTCTCTTATGACATTCAGCACTCTGACGGGATGAAACCTATGCCAAGGTTTTTTATAAGAGCATGAAATGTTTTTACAAAACATTTGGATAATAAGGGTGAATAAATGATACCTGACACAAGATATTGATAAACGGTCTATTTAGAAGAAGAGCAGAAGAGGAAGACAACTTGACAATTTCCATGTGAGAACTTTCTTCCCTTTCCACATGGAACCTGCACCATTTCGCCATTATCATCGCGCTAACAGAAGTCTCAGTTTAGCTAACACCGATAAGTTAACAATTCTGATTCACGAATAATCGGAAAGGAGTTCTTACTTGGTCATGGAAGGTCTCATCAATACTTTCTTCTCTGCGTGTTTGCCCATCATCATCATTAGTTCAGTCCTCTTATCAATCAATGGATCGACACTTAACATTCCCTTCTCACCTCTGAATCTGATCTGTAACCACATTTACATATTTGATAGATGATTTCATTCATCTCAACTAGTAAGTAATGGTACCTGAAATGCAGATGCAGTCGTGCTTGCTCCGTGTTCCCTACTCAGAGTTGTAGCATATTTAGCAGAGATCCGTCCGACTCCGTCAGAGAAAGTGTATGGCTGCAATACAAAACAGAGTGCGAAAACATGAACATTTTAACATTTCTTTATTATAAATATATTAAGTTTTAATCAATATATGATGGAAACATACTTTTCCGGCACTGTTTCTTCCTCCGGTAAAATCGCACGTAACTCCAACATCATTCATTGAGATCGCTCTTTCTGAAGTCTGAATACTTTTTAGTACATATTTTTGACAGTCAAAATCATTTTATAGCGTGCAGATAAAAAGGAGGAAAAAGAAAAGTTGATACTAACCCTGGTTTGAGTGAAGAGTTGACCTAGTCGAGCAAGCATTTTGGGAATATTTGGAAGCAATTCGAATCTTCCCATTTGTTTGTGAATATCTTGAGGCTTAACACAATCAAATTATTATTTAAACGGAATAAATGGTCGTACAGCCATTCTTCGATTGCTTCCGGGATCAACGTAGATCATATAACATCCTTGATCACGCAACTGAGAATTACTATTACCAAGCCAGTGGAAAGTACGACCTGCCAAATTATTTATTAACACATTTATTTCATCAATGTGTACTCCGGTGATATAATCATTCATAGATAGATTGAAAATAAATAAAAAAAGAGAACTCTGACCAGCATACGTAATTCCTTCAACAAGATATCGTCGGATAGATGCTTGAATTTCCGGGCCATAGTTCATAATCCTCATATGTCCACCGTTGTCTTCTCTGCACAACAACTTGATCATCTCACAATCAAATGGAAATTACCGAAAAGCGAGTCGAATAATGTGATTCTCATTCTTGGCGTACTTGTTCAATACTCGATTTCCCATGATAACTTCATATCCAACGAAGATGATTCGCGATGGAGTTGCTACTAGCTACAACAGTCAATGTTCAGCATCTAGAGACCGAGTCAATTGTACCACGCACGCAAAATAGTTGTCAACAGGAAAGAGATAATCGATTAGGGCGGAAAGAGGACGGACCTTCATGATCCTCCAATATCCTTCCGTTCTATCTCGATCACTGAATACAGCCATTCGACGTTCCAATGTACTCTCTGTCCATTCCTTATATAATCTCATCCATCATAGACAGTAACGATGACAACTCTTATCGAGCCTTTGTGCATACCTTATGGAATAGCTTGGGAATGTAATATGGAGGTCTTCCCTCGCTTATACAGCACATCACTCGTTCAAGAGCGTGTAATGTCTTCTTAAATTACAACATTTTTAGATGCGTTATTTTGCATTGCTGCAGTTAAGGTTACAGTGACTCTAATTTTAATTAATCGAATCTCTTTTACAAATGAAAACTGACATGTTCGTCTTTGAAGTACCAAGCTGAGACCATCTCCACAAAGTTGTACCATACTTGCCTTAAAGAATAAATCGATAAATATCATCAAATAAAATGTACTCCTTCACCTGTAGCGAAGCAATTCAATTCTGAATTCCATTCCTCGATCAAGAATTCCCTGTAGAAGAGCATGAAGACGAAACGCCTGGGAAATCACTTTAAAATATATATGATTACGGTATTCTCGAAAGATGGATCACGTAGATAATTAACCTTCAATCTGAGATGTTCTTCTCTCGACAAACCACTTAGTTTTCCGTCTCTTGCTACAAGCTTTTCTGATGCATTCATAATAAACTCCTTCACTTTATCATCGAAAATTTCCATTTTCTTTCTATCGCATCGAAGAATATCGATGAAATATGGAAACTCCTGAGAAATGTTAACTTTACAACTGAGTTCTACCTCATTTTAAGACATTTAATGCATTAATCTTCGGATATATTAACCTGTTGAGGATACAAATTCAGTCTAAATCGTCGTTCTCTTTCATCCCAACAGCAGTGCTTCAATTCGCCCTCTGACAGTTCAACATAACTGAACGACGTGAATTCGATCATCCGTCCCGTAATGTGACTGAAGATAGCGAAATCGAATAGAATATTAGATACAAATCATGCGATACCGTAATCTAGAGATGAGATCGTAGTAGAATGGTTCGAGTAAATACGGATTTGTCAATTTTCCCTAAAATGATTACGTTAGAAGCTCAATGATGACCATTGTTTTACTCCCTCGGCGCAAATCTCTAAAGAAAGTATAAAAAAATAATTATTATTATAAAACTGACTCTTAGTTGTCCAGTGTCGAATTCAAGTACTACAACTTTGGAATCATGAAGTGCCTTCCTATCTGAGACTTCACCAGGATATCTTCCTCGTTGAAGTTCAGCACGGAATTCCCATTGAGGAACACCAATAAACTGAGAAATCAAAATCACTTTTCTTCCCGCACAATATATAAACCTCTTTAGTCCTCTCAATTCTTCTTTGAACGCTGAATTTAGGAGGAGAATCAAGAAGAAGAACGAGCGAGAAACATCGACCATCTTCAGAATATACATTCATATTCAAGTTGTAAAAACAAAGACTATAGAGAAGAAAAAAACTTACTACCATCTGTAAACTTTTGATCAAAGAAAATTCGATTGACAGAGGCCATATCAATCTAAAATAGATATCTTTTACAGTGATAATTTACGATTTAAATATTTGAGAATAAACAATAAACTGTAATAAACGAACTAACCATAATCCTCCCTCGAACGTGGAAATCACCATCGGGATTATAAAGATTCGTCTCCTGAAATAGAGATGTGAGCGTATCTTGAAATTACTCACTGTAAATCGTATTTAACTAAATTTATAGATCCCGTTAAACATAGCAACTAGAGTATAACTTGAGTGAAAAAAATACTTACGTAATTACAGTACTGAATTTCGATATTGTGTTTATCGTAGTCGAAAAAGGCATAGATTCCCTTATGGAAATTGAATCCCTGCACTTTATCCGCAATAGTAGTAGGACCTCCAGTCTGGGAGAGAACAAATATAACATATCATTAACAGTACCCATCGAATTATTGAAATCGTAATGCCACTAAAAAGTGTGAAATGAATAACTAACCATTATCCAATGAATTCCCAATCGACCATTATCGAGTAAAGATCCGAAATGTACACCAGTAAGAGCGATGTTCGTATGTTGCTTACTGGAATAATCAAATGAGAAAACTTCAACGATAGTTCAAATGAGTTCTGGAATACCACAGGAATAATGATCATTTACTCACATTAGCCGAAGAGGATATAGCAATAGAGAGTGCGTACAGATAACTGGAATCTCGTGACTAAAAACAAAACATTATGTTGATACTGTGTTTTTTGAACTGACTTTGCAACGAGAAATCTTCTCACATTAACGAAGAACAAATTAATAAATGGAATAAGAGAAGACTGCCAATTATGACATGCAACCTGTCATGACAATCAACAACAATTATAATATTAACCTCCCAAAATATATTTCCAACCTGGAATAGTGAAACACATTTATGACCTTCCAGGATGAACTGAATTTCATCAACCGAAATAATCTCAATTCCACACAATCGTCCCGCGGACTGAAATAGATACACAGTATGGCTTTAAAACTGAATCGTATATAACCATACTTAGAAATATTTTCCCTTTTTATGTTCATTATCAAAATTTACAAAGAGAAAATGAAAACCGACGATGAATTCGATTCGATATGAAGTCATTAGATCGTATACGCGGTCTCCCAATTGCCATTTAGAGCAATCATCTTTTATCTCCATCTCCAATTTCATAGGGACACTCAGAAGATTCCCGTTCTCGTCTAACGAAGGCCCTCAATAATATAACATAACAACAGCACCTCAAATGATTACAAATTAGCTCACTGCATAATTCGACAGAGATCGTGTCCTTCTCTCGCCAGAAATTTCTCACATTTCGCTTAGGCAGAATATTATATACAAAACGTGGAAATCGATAAAATATCCGTATTCCTTTTCTTCTTCTTCTATCTGGCCTTCCCTGTTCACGTGTCAACTCTTTTCCCGTTTGGAAGCCTTCGAAACATCGATAGGGACGAGATATCATCTGTAAAAGAGACACTTACTCATTTTTGAACATTATATAATGAGTAAACTATCTACTCCAGACGGTAAAACGAATGACAAGTATAGGTGAATGGTGAGCGATTTCCCAAAATCATCGGAAATATCACATACATTGAGTGTTGATCAATGTTTGCTATGGTAGGTGCGGAGTAAGTCTGAAATTATACTCCAGTAATGAACAATAAATAAATCGTAGGTCTTAATGTTAGAACAGGAGTTCGTCGGGAAAGGATTACATTGTCGACTCGAACAAGATGATGACCATCACTAAACGGATCTTTTGTCAGACATTCGAAAGAAGATCATTTCGTTCATCTGGGTCACCTATGCGCAGCAAGGTGATGCAAATAAATGAAATCTCGAACAATGCTTGCTAGAATCAGGCTAATAATTGCTTGTAAACACCAAACTGAACACTATACGAAAATTAAAATCGTGAATTTCATCAACATATGCAACTTCTGGGCGAGAAACTGAATATCAAGCAAGTAAATCAATGACATAACTCTAGCAATCAAGTATGATTCAGCTGCGAAACATAGTAAATGCAAGAGAAAATCGATATTAATCAATGCACCGGGATATTGTAATACAGTCGTCACATCATTACAAAATATGTGTAAAATACAGTACTCCAGCCGAAAATTCCAAATTTTTTTGGGAATCCGTTTTTCCCGGAAACGTCAGAACAAATCACACGTTATGTATATAAGAATTGTCAACGTGAAATACGGTATTAAAATAACTTGACCATATAAAAAAACGTTGATATCTATAGATAGCATATTGTGTAATATATATTGTGCCATGCTTCTTCGAAGTTACTACTCAGTCTTTATCAGATTGTATTATCAACTTGAGAGTTTTCACTTCTCATTGACTTTTTTCTTATCCTCTTTTCTTTCCTCATTCAAACATTTCGTCTCGTGAATACTGAAATCTCAATATGGACAAATAAGCGATGTAAAACTCCTCCTTCTTCTTTTCTTCACTGCCCTTCTCCGATGATTCATCACCCATCGCCTGCAAAGATTACCCCAATTTCACGAAATAACCATTTGAATAGTTTATCTCATTTCCAAGGATGTTCATAGGATATCACGAGTGATTGATAATAAATGAGAACATCTCCATCAAACTCGTTCCCTATCACTCTAATCATCGATGTCCTTTTATCGAGAGCACAAAATAAGGATAACACTCTAACTTGACTGGACAATTCACAAGTCGTCCTCTTCAATCTGTCCGTTTTCTCATTGAAATTGATACAGTTGATGATAGAATGAAATGTGAAGAGATGAAGAGACTGGAATAGAAGGATCTGTTGTGGATACTAACTGTCTGACACAATAAATCTACAACGATATTCTACGATATATCTATTTATCAATCTTCGGTTAGAGATAATGCAAAATGAAGAGAGTCAGATGATAACTTGGATACTCCGACCAATCGCCGTCCATTCGTCAATGGACATCTCAAGGTTGTCTCACACCTACGACGGAATACTGTATCATAACACGATAAGATCTCGTTCAGACACATAGATCTTCGCTCTTATTCTTATCAGTATCAGTATCAACTATAAAAGAAGGGCACGTATCTACGTTCATCCCGATTTGAGATGATCCGAGAGTTTTGACTGAAGCGTTGACTTCGATATATAGCATTCGAACTCTTCTCTTCTCTTTATCCCGTCCACTGATGCGTTCCAAGCAGACCAAAAAAGAGTATCCATTCGACTAGTGGTTCTTTTTAGCCTCTCGGACCCTCATTGACCTCATGTTCCAATGACCAATCTTCTTTTATCTTATTGTCTGCCTATCAATTTGAAGCACATGAACATACCATAGATCACCGCCCTTATTCGACCTCTAATTCTCCTACGTATGCTAACCATGCTCGCATTGCCCGAATTTCACACGAACCAGTCCAGCTACTCTCTACTCTTCCCTTCTCCATTCTCCCACCCGTATGCTGAGTACAGAGAGTACTGACACTGAGATCATAACCATCTCACTGATAAACAAGCGGAATTGCGTGTGATGTCTAGATAGATCGTGGAATGTAGAGAGAGAAAGGGAACAATTCGATCTCTCTTACGCTCACTGTCCATAATTTTCCGTTCGCGATTGTCAATTGACCGTATTACCCCTTCCTCCGCTAGAGGGAGGGGAAAGCATGCCATTCTTCTCTGACCAATCAGAGATCACACAGATTGAAGAGAGTCTCGCTCTTCCTTTCTAGATACTAACAACCCGCTAGAGACGGGCACTCCACTCCTCGCCTGATCTATCACCATCTCTGATCGACGAGAGAGTGAGGGAAATGAAGAGAGTCTCCCGCTGTCTCACCTTTGTTTGATGCACTTTCACACCCTTTTTAATGACAGTGTTATTGCTGTTCACTATGGAGATCATGAATCATCCTACTGCAGCTCCAACCGTTGAATGGCCTGTTCTTTTTTGAGGTTTGCGCCTATTTTGAGGCTCATTTACTACGTTCAGCCGAAAACGAAGTGGGTAAATATTTCAACCCTTCCGATTTTGCGACTAAAAACCGTTGAAAATCGTGATTGGAATGCAACGAATTTCGAACATTTGGAGCTTGATTACGAACGGAAGTGTGATTGACCCACGTGAGAAGACTCATGAGGAACTTACACTCTTTATTTGAAATGAAGAGGGGGAATCTAACATCCCTTGCATAATGAATCAGGGCCATATACTGAAGACCATAACTGCCCAATCTACGGATGAGTGCAGAAAGTGATCTACTCTTACGTAATTAGATACTTTAGTGCCATTTCAAAATGTAACAAGTGCGAGGATTCATCGAAGCGAATGATCTTCTGTGCTAGAGATACAGTAAATGGGAGAGGGAGTAGTGGATTCCCTGGATGAGTGAGGGATGGATATATCCCGTCAATTCTCTTTTTTTCACTTCTCTTTCTCTTCTCTTCCTTCTCTCTCTCTCATGATCACTCTCATGTGTGTCATATTCACGTAACTATTCCACTCTCTTTCTGTCCATTATTATCCCCTTCCTTGTTTTCATTCCATACTTTGTATGCACAATCGATTATCTCTTCCATAGATCCTAATAGGTTGAATTGCAACAGCAGACTCTGTGCTAACTAGAGAAGAGTTCGCCATTTCGGACGCATCATTTCACTTTTCTTCCCTATTTCTAATCTTCAGTACCCCTTCGTATACCGTACTCTCCGATTACCGTATTCGACCGGTAATTCTCCTTCGCCCTTTCCCATCACGATCTGTGCCGACGGGGGCTCGAGTGTCAAAAGTGGGCGGAGCTTATCACTCCTACTATCACCTTCCTCTCCCTCTCCACTCCTCCTCCTCATCTATATCATGATAGTTCCATCGTTCTGGTCATTTTGATCCCTTGTGCATTTAGTGACCTGAAACTTGTCGAACCTTCGATTGAATGGCTTCATAGTGTGTGCAGCAGAGATCATTCCTCTCTTCACTCTTCAATCCTCAATCGAACACTTTTCATTCTTCTTCTCTCTTTCTTGACCTCAGCTGTCGAATTGATTATCCCTCGTGAGCTCACAATCTCTCTTCCTAAAGATAGATTAGCAGTATCCATCCATTGTCTTTCCTTTCCCTTCCCTTCCTCTCTTCCATCTCTACGTTGATCACTTGCAATCAGTGTGACATCCTATATTATTTATCGTTCGCTCACACTTCCTACCGTATCTCTCCCTTACTCCTACCGTACTCATCATTGTGTTCTAAAGTACTTTACAGAATGGGGACTCTCAAGCAAATGATCGATAAAATGGACAATTCGGATGCGCAGTCGATAAACGAAGAGAAGAATCCTCCGATCTTCTCTTTATCGCTTGGATCGATATCCTCTACGATGACTACCGTATCCATTGATGAAAAAGTGAAGGAAATCGAAATCCCGAAGGAATCGATAGAAACGAAAGTGTCAAAAGAGGAACCGAATGAACCACACATTGTGAAGACTTCCCGGATAGATCTAAGGTTCGTTATTCAACACCAACTTTCATGAAGAATGATCCACAAATATAAGCAATTGTAATGATGGTCTCCTTCAGATATCCAATTGTTGTCCTTTCGATGTTCGCTCTTTCCGCTCTCATGTCCAATGTCGTTTGTTTCAATTTCGTCGTTCTCTTTATGCCTTCGACCGTTGAAATGGAGAATGTAAATCATGTGAGCGAACAACCGACATTTTCACTCCTTAATTCATCTGTGACTCTTCAACCTTTTTGGTAATGTAGAAAAATGAGTAGTTGTCACTCTGAGAATTCATGAAAATCATCAACAGAAAATAGTAGATAACAGAAAAAAAAGGGTGTGCTCCAACAACTGCTAATCTTGCTATTGAGATGTTGTGCTGAATCAAACATCAGCGCTTATTTTGATAGATTAGGCGTTTCTCTTTTCATTGAGACATTCATCCTTCATCAAACCAAACGGAAACTCTTCAACAACCGTGTGGAATGGAAGACCTCTTTTACTTCGATTATCCACTGAATCAATCCTCTTCAGACATACATTGGATACGCCAAATCAGAGCGTACTCTCCTCTTCTCTTCCGTCGCTATCGGAGCATTGGTAGCCGTCGTCCCCGTATCGCACGCTACGCACGCATACGGCACACGCAAGGTATACGGTATCCTCACCACAGTAATTCAGTCTTCGATGGCAGGTGTTTTTCGCAGCTGGAATGCTGACTACGGTAGCGACAGCGTTGATTCCTTACGGTTCGAGGATCTCTCTTAGCTGCTTCGTTGCTCTTCGATTCATCCAGGTATAGGATCATCAACAGAGAGGCCGCATTGTGCTAACCATACCAAAATTATTCGGTTCTGCTGAATATTTCGTTCCGTCGCAGAAGGTCGCGCGTTGCTAATGAATAGAAACAGAACGATTTGTCTTTGATAGGCCGAATTTGTCATCCCTCTGACCCTCTGTCACTCTTCATTCTCCCTTATCTATCCAGTTTCCTTTATCTCTATCACGTGATCTCTAATGATTGCTGGGTGGAAATTAGCACGTTGGGAAGGGAAGGAAGGAGGGAGAGGAGAGAAGGGGGAACCCCCACTGACTATCGAACAGGTTCATTCTCTGCCCCACTCTCGCATTCCTTTCGTAAATGAGATCGGGAAGTGTTAATCGTTTCAGTTGGATAGAGATCTTTCACTGATCTTTGAAAACTGTCTGTTGCAAAAGATCATCTTGACTTGTTATAAAAAGGAAGCCGTCAAACGAGATCATTTTGTTTTCCAATTTCTCGAATGGGGGTTAGTCGGAATGGAATATTGGATACATTTGTATCATCAATCTTGTCCACAATAGACAGTGGGAATAACAAGAGTCAAAGATAGATGGACATCCTTATTATTTATCACATTTTTCGACCATCTAATCCATCATTCTCACTCAATTGATGGTCACTAATTAACGATGATTAGTTGTGGACATTGAAAACTCGCTAAAGATCCTCTCAATCCCCTTGTTTTTATCTCAAATTGACGATGCTCTCGCTATCCACAGTAGGAGTCGTAAGGGAGGAAGGATCGGAACGAATAAATCATTTGTCCCTTGGGGTGCCAAACTCTCCCCTTTCCTCTCAGCTGATAATGATGATCCGAACATGGTCGTAGGACGTCATTGGTCGAGAGAAAGGGAGGGAGAAGAGGGAGAAGAGGGGGGGGGGAAGGGGCCTAGGGTGGGACAATGCACTCACATCTCTCTCCATTGCACTATCAAGAAAAGATTACAGTAAGTCTGCCCATGTGAGGAGACAAAAACAACGATTCAAATCGGTTTCGATAAACGCGAATCACACATAGTCATATCTACACACTAGTCATACGTGCACATTTTCTAAATGTCCTGGCGACTTTCAAAGTTCCTTGATAAAAACAAATATTCATTGATAGAAGGTGCAAATATTATGAGCACATCGCAGCGAATAGGTGCGTGGAATCACGTATGAGTGATTAATGAACTAACAAATTTTGAGTAATGCTTTCAAAATGAAGAGTCCGTCTCTTCATTTCGCGTGAAGTAAAAGAGACCACGTGAAAAAATGAAGAACCAGATTCCTCATTCTGACAGCACCAATCTTGAGAAAAGTGTTATAAAGGAACAAATATGAGTGAATAATTGTTGAATGTGAATAATGGCAGGGAATGTCAGTGGCAGCAGCCATGCCCACAGTTGGATCGGTCACATCCAATTGGGCATCTCTTGGACAACACGGTTTATTCATGAGCACATTGACCACATTCGGACAGATATCTTCCATATTCTCCATGCCTGTCGCTGGATATGTAAGTAGTCTTGGATACGCTAGCTTGATACAGTACTCGTTTTTCAGTTGTGTATGACAACATTCGGATGGAAGTCTGTGTTCTACTTACATGCTCTCGTGTCGGGAGTCATATTCGCCTTTTGGTACCTTGTCTACCGAAATCAACCCTGTGAGTACTGCGAGGGCCAAATTGCGAGATTGCATAATGATGACGAGTGCTCATTCGGATTGAATTTGGATGGATCTAGTGAGAATTGAATCCTTTCCTTCAGCAAAGCATCCGTGGATCTCTCATACTGAACTTGGCACAATTCATAGAGGAAAGTCTGCAGCTGATCTACAGAAATACGATTCAAAGGGAAAGAGGAAGGAGGTACAGTATACTCAATCTACCTTCTTCTACCGTATTCTTCAGATACCGTATCTCTACATAGTAACGACTCCCGCAGTGTGGGCCGTGTGGATCGGAGCTCTTGGAGATCTCGTCGCTGTTCAGGTATACTGTAGATTATCGATCTGTCTACCATCTTACCGTAATCCTCTTACAGCTAATTCACATCTTCTCTCCTCTGTATCTCCATGAAGTACTGGGATATTCAGTGCAGAAGACAGGATGGACTGCAGCTCTTCCAGTTCTATTCCAATTCTTCGTCAAGGTACGGTATCTATCGATCGATCTCCCTACCGTATCCATCTTTAGATCTTCGCTGGTCACTCATCCGATCGTATTGTGGGAGTATCTGAAACGACGAAACTTCGAATCTACAATTCGCTTGCTCTCGGTCTTTCTGGTCTCTTTATGGCTGCACTCGCTTTCGTTCCGAGAGGTGAGCAAAATGTATTATTCGGAGTGAAAGCCACAAACATTAAATCAATCTGCGATGATCGTAAATTTGAGCGTAATTTTTCAGGCTATCCAACATGGGGAATCGTTCTTCTCACACTCTCCAATGCAATGTTCGGATTCAACGGAGGTGGATTCAATAAGGTAAGAATACGAACAAGGCGCATTTAGATAGATAAGATTGGAGATCACCTAATCGAATCTTTCCCATTTCAGTGTGCAACTCTCGTCTCTCGTCAATATTCTCACTTCGTAATGGCGAATATTCAAGTGATTCTCTGTCTCTCAATGCTCATCTCTCCCATTCTGGTCAGTAATCAATCAACACTCCTACCGTAACCATCTCTTCTTCTCAGGTTAATTCAATACTTCGTACGGGAGCTCTCTCTGAATGGCGTCTTGTATTCATTTCTCATGCTGTTCTTCTCATAGTCTGCAATGTAATCTTCTGTGTTCTCACTACGGCCAAACCGGCCCTTTGGACTGAACCAGACGTGCCCATGTCTAACAGACGAAATCAATCCTTCCTCAGTGTCAAATCAGTCGATCCCAAGGTATAGAGTACTGTATTTTACCGTACCAGCCACAACCCCTCAAGATCTGATATTTGTAGCGCTTGTACATAATTAGTTCATGACACCTCCAACTGTATTAATCTATCGATTTCATTCCCCCATCGTAACCTTTCAACGGGTCCCGTCAGTCTTTCAATGCAAAATTGATGCAGTTTGAATTTCATAAATTCGCAAGTTTGATTAGTACAGGTGTTGATAAAGTCAATCGGATGTACATAAAGGAAAATGAGATATGAGATATTTGAAAGTTTATCACACGAATACAAGTTACAGAAATAGTACAAGCGTAAGTAATGGGGACATATTGAAATCATAGATAGTTAGGTACAATATTAGACAGGTCTGAGAATAATTCACCTTCTACCGGCCATTCTCAGAACCTTATTCATGAGAGGGGTAGGTTTCTTTATAGTTCTCGATCAGAGAATCTTTTGTATTCCATCTCAGCTTCTTCATCCGAGTACTTCCAAGGGTCCGATTCCTCTTCAATTCGAGCTTTCTTTACAGTCGGTTTGCAGTGAGAAATGCGTCTTTTACCAATTGGGAAGACGTCTGAGGAATCGCACAATCTGTAATTAGGAAATGATTAATTTATAAACTATATCAAATAATGATAATGGCAACGTACTCGTTAGATGCAGATGTGATTGAGGAGGGAGAAGAGATTGGAGATAATTCTTCATTCCACTCTTCAATGATCTTCGTTGCGAGATGTCCAAGTGAAGGATGAGCAATGAATGGCTCAACTATCTGAAAGCGATCGATAAATTCACGAAGAATCATTCAATTTATTTACCTCGATTGCATTAGTTTCCATTAGAAGATTCATTGTCACACCCATTGTAGACAATTTGCGCAGATATCGTTCAGTCTGGAAGGAAATTTATTGATTTTACACACTTTGATAATTTATTGCATGTTGATAATTTATTGCATGTGTCTTAAATACTCGTACCTTGGAAGACTTCTGAAGTTTCGTCAAGTATTCCTTCATCTTGATGGAGAGGAAGTTTGCAGCCATTTCGAAGAGTGGAGAAAGAGAAGGAGAGCAAGTAAGATCGGTCGTGTGACAACTGGGATCCGAATGATTATATACCTATATTTACAATGTGTGAATGAGACATGCAGACATTTGATCATCTGAACCCTACTTGGAAGACTGTACATATCCTGTGGCCGTTGTAAACATCTGAGATCGGAAAGCTATTGGAAAGGTGCAATTAACTTCTCTTGGACACTACATATAAATAAAATATTTTTTTTATAATATCATTTGGATTCAATTCATTCTTACCCTTTCATTGATAATTTCCGATATTTTTTTCATTCATTTTCCTTCATTTAGTCATCGTTGTATCTGTTTTCTTTGGATAGTAGTCAAGATTTAGAAGAATAAAACACATTTATTACAGATAGTTCTTCAATCAACATCGTACAATCGATGAGATCAATCAATACATTATCGGGAACTTCAATATAGCCAACAGGATAAAATGAAATGTTTACTGAATGGACACAACATAAAGTAGAATAGAATGGGGATGCACAAACTTGTAATATCTACGTACTAACAAGACCAGTGGATATGTCCGTTGATCAAAAGGAAAAGAGAACAAGAGAAAGATATCAATGAATAGATGGTGTACATTAATCATCTTCCTCTTTCTCATCTTTCACTCCTTCATCGTCCCTTTCTGGAGTCTTCTCATTCGCATCAATCTTCTCTTCATCACTACTATCATCCTTCTTTCCTCCTGATTCGATGAATTTATTCCAATGTTCGAGTCGTTTCGCAGCCTGTTCTTCCGTTTCCACCACCTGTAATGAAATATTTATTAATAAATACATTATATTTTATAAATATTCATGAGACTATATAACGTAACAAACTCAGCTTCCCATGGAGATTTCACAATCAAATCGTTCAAATTAGAATGGGACTAACCTTATACTTGGTCTTTCCATCCCATAGTGTAGCTTCGAGATTTCTTCCTCTCACTGGTCGTCCATTCAACATCTTCACTGCTTGATCCGCTCCATCTGTCGAATCGAATGACACCGTTGCCACTCCATCCGGATTATTCTGAAATACCAGCCCATTATTATACAAAAATATTTTTAAGGATCTAGCGTTAAAAAAATAAAAGTATAATAGACTAGTTCACTCACATCATATACGACGACCTTCTTCACATTTCCATACGTGGCACAACTCTTGGACAATTCCTCCTTGAGAGAGAAGATGCGAGATGCATCCTCCTGCAAAGAATATTTTATATTATTATCGTGGACTTGCCCAAATCATGGTTTTTACTATTATCATTCCACCATTTCTTCGTAAACTAAAATGAAAACGAACAATCATTTCATCGAGAGTGAACAATCTCTTAATGACGACGGTGCAATCGGAAACGGGACGATAATTACGAGGCTTATCCGGTCGCCATTCGAAATGTCTACAATGATAATAATATTATTGCATTCACCTTCCCCCTCCCATCCCTCCTCTCACCTATTCTGTTGTTCCATATATCTCTTCTTCTGTGCAGCAGTCAACTTCCTTCGCTTCTTCTTCGGATCGTAATCGCCCTGTAATAAATACCATTAGATCGGAGATGTCAGACAACCAAAAAAGGCCTTTACAGGAACACATAAATATAAACGTAGAAACACTAATTAATGCTACTTCAAATCTCATACCTTCATCTCAAAATGTGCTCGTTCCACGTGAATCTTCTTCCCACGAATATCTGATCTGCAAGGAAAAATGTTATTTACAGTAATTATCAACGTATGACTGTCGCTCAATGGATCTACAATAACATCATCTCCATCTCTACAATCCTACTAATTCTATCGTACTCCCTTCACTCACTCATCGATTAGACTCAATGCGAGATCGACGGATTCCTTGCGAACGTAACACGCACGGCCATCACCCTGTAAATCCATTCTTTAAGGAATTTCATTTGGTTTTTCCATCGTACCCCTAAAGTCTTTAGACTGATCAAACATTCCTACTCCCACATCCTATCGTACCTTAACATTTCCCTCTTCGTCCCTATACAGCTTGATCTTTGGCTTGTGAGTTCTGGCGTCACTCGCGATCACTCCACACTTGGTCATGATCTCCTGAAAAAAATTGAGTTAAGTAAGATTTCAATGATTCACTATTGTATCATATCTATTACATCCTAAATGATCACTATAGCCCCTTCCCTTCCCTTCCTTTCACTCACCGTGAATTCCTTCTCTTCGATATCCAATGGCAGTCCAGATACGTACACTGCATGCACTTTCTCCTCCATGTCCACCCAACCTGCAATTTAATAATCATTATCAATTTAAACAAACAAAACCTTTTCTTTCAAGTCCCTTATCACTATTTCCAAAATTATCCGAAAATAGTATGACTGCTCACCAGCGGGTCTTGGTATCTTCCTTTCAGCCTTTTCCTTCTTCAATTCTTCTTTCGTTTTCTTCTTCTTCTCTGGTTCTCCTCCATCAATTTCCTCTTCTCCCGCTCCAGCCAGTGTATCCGCAGGCTTTGCCATGTTCTCGTAATCGTACTCCACACCTCAAATAGAAACAATTATCTTATTTCAAAAACAAAATAGATATGAATCAACCAATCATTGGCAAAAACATCTCCTCCCTAACAAAAAAATAAATGATCAATGGAGAACTATAGATTCAAACGCACGGCAAAAAAATACATCAATACCCGATATAAAAACATTAGAATCGAAGTATGCCCCTATATTTACTTGACTCACCATAACTGAGATTGTATTGAGCGAGGAAGTCTTCGTTCACTTCCGATTCCCCTCTATTCGCTGCAGCTGCTTGCTGCAAAGTTATATCGTTATTTAATTTGCCCAGTTCTTTCGCGTAAAGATAAAGTGCTATTGCTGATAAACTACTTACCGACCATGTTTTCGACTATTTTGACAGCATCTTCAGCCAACTCACGAGCGGAAACACTTCGATCTTTCCTATCTGAGTGCGAGTCAGATCCTCATTCATTCGGTCAATCGCACCCATTCCTTATCATTTGCCATTGAGATTGACCCACAACAAAAACGCACGAACTTTCTTACCTCATTTTTTCCTAGTAACTCTCTTCTTTGCTCTAGTGTTCTAGTATGTGCGTAGTGTAACGAATTTTCACCAATCCCAAGCTTTAGCGAAACTAATACGAACACAAATCTACAGAACTCAGAATATATACTATAATATAAAGGAAACGATAATCTCACTTGTTTCTCAATAGCTTCCTGTTCCTGCCACAATTGATCGATGAACTCTACTTCATCCTCTGGAATAGCCGTCCATCCCTTTACATCATCGAATGTCATGAAGTTATATGTTCCCGTGTATCGAAACACCCACTTCTCGTTGATCCACTTCTGAGAACCTGAAGATATAAAGACTGTATGGGTTAAAATAGGTAACAATGACGAGCTGAATGGTCAAACAGGTAAGGATTTTCTCGAGTCACGGAACGCTATTTCGAAAGAATTAGCCTCCCAACCAGTGAAATCTAATGAATTAAATGAGTAGCAAACCTTTCATATCACTCGAAGCTCCGGCATCGGCGGTAGAATTGGTATCCGTCTGATCGTCCTTCAATTTCTTCACACTTGGTTCGTCCGTGGAGTTAGAATCCTCATCAAGGAGAGTGGAAGAGAAATCTCGTTCGTCCTCTCCCATCTGCATCACAATTAATGATTAAATTGTTAAATAAACGTTTAAAAAGCGAAATAAACAAAGAGGCACAGTGGTATTTTATTTTTCGAATTTTTCGTTAACATTCGAAAATCGCAGCTCGGCGCGCTAAACACCGGAATGGACATTCCGAAATCCAGTCACATTCTACAGTAATCCTGTTTTTCTGCCTTCATTTTTAACCCTTTTCTATTTTTTTAATTAGTCATCTTTCATCTTTCACAGATCAATGGCACGTGAAACGAGGGTGGAGGGGGAGGGCGAAGGAGAGGGGGGGGGGCACAAATGGCTGGGGGTGAATCGGCAGTACAGTCGATGGCAAACAAGTTATCGAGGGAAACTCGTCAGCGATCTTTCATTGTGAACTCTCGTTTGCTTCTTCTACGATCCATTCGGTCGTCTATTCAATTCTGACGTGATTCTGTATACACTTTGATGCCATCTCGGAGAAACTATAGACATAAGGAATTGTTGAACCTTCTAGTTACTTCTTGTCCATTACACTCTCAATATCGCCCACTCTCAAACTCCGCCCTCTTTCTTCTCGCTTCATCAGACATTCGTAGAACACTTCCTCGCCCCATTCAATCCCATTCGGTGATCTACATCCCTCATCCCTCCTTCCATCCCCATTCCCATTACAGTACTTTCTCCTACTGTAATACGTGCATGAACTTTCAAAATGACGAGTCAAGTAAAAAGCGTAGTAGCTCTCGAATGAAAAAGCGTGCGTGGGTAAGGAAGGTCATTCATTGACTGAATGATTCGATTGTCTAACTGTCTCACTTACCTTCTCTCTGACCCCAAACTGTTCCCCTTCCCCCCTCTATTCCTCCCATACTTTCTCCCCTCTCGCATCACTATCAGTTCTGCTTCCATCGCAGATAATTATCATTAACCCCCAGTATTTCGCCCGTACATCATTCGATACTTCCAGACTACGGTATGCTACGGCTCGCAGTGATCTGCTTGGTCCTACGTAAGTCCATCATGAATTTTTAAAATCCGAATTACAGTATGCTCTAAATATCGATTTGCAGCCGCACTGGCACTTTCATCGTGCACGATTCGAGATGGAAACGGTATCACCGCCAGGATTAAGGTACCGTTACCCTAAGTACGATCGATCAATCGATATTCTACAGATGCGCAATGGGGAACTGGATATTGATCTGCAGAACAGCAAAATGGAAACAGGAGAATGGACTGCTGTAGCTTTCGGACCCGATATGGTAAGATTATCGATTATAGATTACGGTAACTAGGATAGGATACGAATAACTTTCTTTTCTCGCTCGCTTTTTTACCCAGCAAACCCATTTCGGTTCCGTTCACTAATCAGGTCACACTGCAAGTGCGCTCTTTTTCTTATGAGTACAGATGAATACTAAAGGGAGAACAACCATAATCTACCGTACTCCAGAGTGATCTCGAAATCTATCTCTTCGATCTCAAGGGAACTCGTGTTCGTGCACACTCTGGAGCATCCACCGGGTACGGTATCAATCAATATCTCATCTAGTTACAGTATCTCTACAACCCCATTCTAGCTATGAATCGCCGACGCTCGATAGCAGCAGTGCCGTATCCGTCCGTGATTCATCCTACAGGTTTGATCATACTACATTCCATAGAGATCAAAGATCATTCTTTCAGCGGTGGAACTCTTCATGCTCGATTCAGTCGAACTCTCAAGGGAGCTGGACCTCGCAAGCACGATCTAGAGTCGTGTGCTATGGTTGCCGTGAGTAATATATTTCAGACAACAAAGATCAAAGATCATTCCAGTTGGCGTATGGAGCGATGGAGGGAGATTCAGTGGGAGCACATTACGATCGTCCCTATCAGACAAGAGTCTGTTTTGCAGAGTGCAAATAGAGACCAATGAAGAACCATTCATAAGAGACCAAATAGGAGAGACTATTAACGATATTCAGTATGTATCAAACATTGCGGTGATTGAGTGAACATTCATAATTGCCTTCCTTTATCTTGTTTTCGAAAAGCTTGATCCAATAAAACGGGCAAATCATAGCGTGCTTGTAGCACATTCGCATAATTACAAATATATCTCAGCCTACCTGCATAGTTACAAATATGTTACTACTATTCCAATAGCAGTACGACAACTGTTTACAACATACAATTTGGACTATCTTACATAAATAGTATAAAGAAGGGGGCAATTACGATTCATAATCGTGTTAAACAATAAGAAATGTGTCTAGTAGTATGGGAGTTGTTAGACAATCAAAGATTAGTGGGATTGTAGTGAATATTTCGTCGTGTACTTTGAGTACAATAGCATAGTTATACTAATCCAAAAAGGATAGATCAATCGTTAGAGGATGCGCTGAATCGAAGAGTCGATATTCCTTCGATGTCACACGAGACTTGGCGACGGGTACGGTAGTGTCAGATACGGTAGTCTCGGAGGGAACAGTTGTATTCACTCGACTCGCACGGGGAGTCTCTCCACCATCAGTCCATGCTGCTCCTGTAATGCACAAGGGGTACATAAGGACATCAATCAATAAGAAGCTACAGTAATCACAAGAGACTACGGTAATCTACCGTACCTGGTGCCCATCGAGATGCTCTTCTATCGTCGAAGTACGAAGTGGCAGCCACAGGAGGAGAGTACATCTGTCTCTTCATCTCATTCATCGGAGGAGAAATCGACTCTGAATGACAACACACTATCGTATTAACTAGAATCTTGGCATCTTAGAAGGAATCGTTGACTAACCAGAAGCGGAAGTGGGACTCATGGATAGTCTGCACGAATCTGCGACGGAAGAAGAAGATGACGTCATCGATACGAGAGAAGCACGAGATTCACACTCACGAGATGACGATCCAGAGGCATATCCACCATCTATCGATGATGTCATCTCTGAAGAGAAACCATCAATACCGTGCACCTTCCCTGTCCATCATACCTTGGAAGAATGCTCTTGCGAGTGCAGGTTCGACAAAGAGAGCCTCTCGCACGTTCTCTGGTAGTTGATCCAGTCTGGGAACGTATCGCAGCTCGTTGAAACCGTGCGCATACCAGCAGCGAGCACCGTACCTGGTGATATGGTGAACATTACTAATTGGAATGAAGTGAATATTCCAACCAGATTGAGAGTGTATCCAACTCACTTGCATGGTTTCTTGGCAGCCCAATTGTCGCAGATGGTAGTCTTGTACAGGATGGGATTCTTCCAGAATCCATTGTTTCCGTTGCTGCCGTTCATGTTTCCTCCACGCGACGAGAGAGTGCTTGTCGATGCACAAGAGCTCATCGACGATGATCGACCAGAGGGAACACCTTAAGCACGTCAGTCAGATCACTCTTGACGTATCTCGAGTGCACTCACCGAACGAGGTCTGCTGCACAGCAGCCGCAGATGACGACGCCACCTCACCGTACGAAAGCCTGTAATCACAACTTAGAATATGACGACAATTATCGACATGAAGATCGGATTTAATTGTGTCAACTAAACTATCGATAACAGCACATCGAGAAGAGTAAAATAGAATCTCGCCCCTTACAAAAGGGCAACGCTAGAACCAGGGTCGACTAATCTTGGATCCTATTTCCATTGCCCAACTCACGGTGTGTGCATGCGTAGCGATGCGAGTGAAGGAAGGGCGGCTCGTGGTAGCTGACGAGCTGCCAGTTGAATCAACTCCGTCTGCTGCTGTTCCGACGATGACGAAGCGATCGATGAGTGCATCCTGCAAAAGAAGGAATCAATTGGAGAGATAACGAATCACGAAAGATCAAGGAATCAAGAAGGATGACAAAAAGTATACGAGAAATATATTCGAAATAAAGATCACGGAAAGATCCTAGGAGAATTCAAGATTCAAACGCGCGGCACGAAAAACGCAAGACTGGGGCCGCGAAATTCGAAAATCCTACGCGTTGCGGTCGTCAGAGAAAAAACTCTCTCAAAATGTAACGCTATCTCGCTGTATAGCGCCCCAGCGTACTCATTTATTAACAAGTAGGGATTTAGTATTTGAATACGCTTGTTAAATTTACAATTTTTTGTGTTAAACGATTACTCGCATAATTATAGGGCTGCAAAGGTAGGAAGAGCAAATATTCAAAAGCGGACCAGCGAATGAGAGAGGAAAAAGCGTAAAAGCCTTCGGGACTTCCACTGTTTAGCGGGTGTTGCTGTAGCTCATTTTTTGCAGCATTTTTCCCGAACATCCTAACTAGCATTCACCATTTTGTGTTACGGGATCTTTTCGTGAGATTGCAGGGGCAAGTAACAGAGCGAATACCCGAACGGGTTGAATGGTCGAAACGCGCAGCACCGTTAGAAGGCAAGGAAAACAAGTTGAAAATAGATCGAAGGTGCTAAAACTAAAGCGAGAAAAGTGTAGAAAATTTAATTGTAATGTGGGGTTAAGGAACAATTTCTAAAGGTTCCAGAACAAACTGTGATAGCGATTCAGCGTGAGGAGAAGCGGGGAGGACAGACTGGCCGAGAGCAAAGGATGGAGTGAGGAAGAGAGAAGGGAAGAGACTCAATGGAGCGGGAAAGGCGCGCACTGATCTACCCCCTTCCTTCCCCTTCCTATCGATTCACTCTCCGAAGTCGCGCGAATGATCTCTGACACTTATTCATGAGTAGATCACTCAATTGAGGTTGCGCATAAGCTTTTTTTTACGAAGTTTGCCTTGGATGACTGCAAATCTACTAAAACTTCTTCATACTGAATCAAGAGCGCTCTAGAGCACTACAGTTTGAAAACATTGACAATGGGGGATAGAGCACGAACAATGTGTAGACATGGAAAGTTTTCGAACAACTATAATTGCGATAATCGAAAGAAAAAAGAAAATTAAAATTAATGCAGAGTTCACACAGGTCGGAACTTAGTTACAGGCGTACTGAAAAATCTATACCGTAATTTGAAGAATCTGGAGAATCCAAATTGGAGATATACCGAACTTCTTTATTGTTAGCAAACACATCATGTGTGTTACACATGCTCATTATTTTAATTGTTCTGCATAAATAATTGACTAAAATTCATCTATTTTTATGAAATGTGTCTTCTTCAGAGATCAGAAATTATATGAGTGTGATTTTTCGTCAGATGCAAGTTGTCAACGAAAAATCAATTCAGCAAAGCTGACATTGAGTCATCCTTGATTGCACATCCATCCCATTAATCTCAATCCCATGAAAGTTCCGGAAAAAGGGAAGGATCATCCCAGTTCTCTTTCTTCTCTCGCGATAATTGTCCCTATGCTAGAGATGAAAACGTTCTCTCAATTATTTGATCGTTTTTAGTCAGTTAGAGATCATACTGAACACCATTATCTTTCGGCGCGGAGATTCACTCAATCGTTGATCTTTAAGCTGATCTAGACTGGATAGATCCAAATAAATAATGACTCATCTCTTCTCATCAAGGCTTTTCGATCAGTAGGTATTCCATTCTCTTAGTCACTCCTACTGTCTAATACTTGAGTAAACTTCTCCTTCTCACTCATCTAAACACAAATACTTCTATTCTTCCTCTAGAATTCTTCATTCTTGCATGTGTTCTTCCGGAAATATCTAACTTCCTTCTCTCACAGTATCTTCAATACAATCGTGTTCGCCAAGTTCCTTTTTCATCTACTGCCTAAACTCTCTCCCTTCTATCTTTAGATAGGGGAAGTTTCCGCTCATTTTATTGTCACATTCACCTCTAACACAGCTGCATTCACTAACTTTTCTCTTTATCGATACGTAGAGTTCTTGAACAATCGATTACTCTAATCATGATCTCGCAGCTGATTCCTAATTATCTATCTCATTATTCATGACATCGTCTACTCTCCTTTCACAGCACCTCACATTTCATTATATCTTTATAAACATAAATCATTCATAAGATATGCGTCATGCAGACATTCCCTATTTGCGACGTAATCTCATTTGAACGGTCCAAAAAGTGCCCTCTGTACTTTTCACACGCAATGTACACACGTGAGAAGTATCGACTTACCTATCTAACTCTTCTTCAGTTTGTCTGTCTATCTTCCCAAAACCAGCCCTTGAATCACTTCGTTGTTAGATTTGTCCTGTTCATTTCTGTTATCACTGCTATCTTTTAATCTCTTCAGATGGTTCTCTACCGTATGATTCTTCTTACCGTAATCTCTCTATCGATTGTAGCTGCTCTTGAATGTGTCACAGGCTACACTCTCTTCAGAGGAAAGACTGTCGGCACTGAAACTGAAGTTCGTTAGTGGTCCCTCAACAATCTTACCATTCAGTTATTAGAGCAAACAACTTGAGCTTTTGCGAAAACATTAAATTCTTCTGCAGAGAACCGTTTCAATCAAAGGTTTAATGAGTATTTTCATTCCAGAAGTGCACCTCAGACTCCGATTCCTGTTATAACATCTCGGCTGGTCTCACTGATCTGAATAACGTAAAATTCGCTGGATGCGCCACTTACAAGTGTATGGTGAGAGGATTCTGCCTATATTTATTGCGTCTTGGTGTCACATGATTACTGAAAAGTTGGAAAGCCGGTTTGAGAATGATAAAGAAAGGTGGTGTATGTATGTATTGTTGACTCTCTTGCTTGCTCGTGTTCTATCGTCGTCTAGACTGAGCGAAAGAGCGTGCGAAATGAAGAGAGACAAATCATTATTCCAATCGTTCCTTTTAGTTCACAAAGAATATGTGTGTGGGACAGACTCTTCTGGGGAGAACAGTTCGACTATGCTGCTGCAATTCATTCGACCAATGCAACTCGAAATTCACGGTAAGAATATCGGGAAGAATTTATCTAATATTTATCTTTTTTTGTTGCCTCGGCACGTGTTTCTCTTTAAAGAATGGATACATTTTAACGATGAAGGAACAATGAACAAAATGTTAACGAAACAATATTTTGATTGTTTTTCAGAATATGAGTTGGTTCGAGAAGACAAAAACGAAGATCGGAGATTTCGTATCGGCCTTCGGATAAATGATCGAATTATCTGAATCAGATTCGCAATTATCATCATATTTTTGTCCCATTCCATCAATGTGATCGCTGATACGAGATTATGCAAATTCACACATTTTTATTCCTTTCTTGAAGATGTTACCATCCCGATCTCAAATGTCTACATGTGCTCATGGAAACGGGTGATTCAATGATAAATTGATTCTTCGTATTGTCGTCTCCAAAGTGAGAGATCACATCTAGACACAAACAAAGAAGGTTATTGTGACACCTCCAATACTGATACTCAATTTACATTTCACATCTCGTTATTTTCTGTTCTCTATCTCCTTTCATTCCACTCATTTTCTACGATGAGCGACGGTCGGAGTGGTGGAAGTCTGATGGGTGGCACTGATGAACCGTCTGTCAGTAAGGTACTGCATCTCTACCGTATCCATCTTAAAGTAATCCCTATTCTAGGAGGAAGCCTCCTACATGGAGGGTCGTAATTCGAAGCCAATTGAAGTTCCGCCTGCATTCACTGTGAGTGTGTCCCGAAGCGATTGAACGATTACGGTATTATTCAGGAGACATTATCGATCCGAGTCTGCCCCAAGCAACGACTAGGAATTACTATTCGACAAAGCGACAACAGAGTTGGTTGATCTCTGATCTTTGATCTTTGATCTTCATCTAGGTGATGGGAATTCACTGGTCGTCGCCTCTCCACAACAAAATGTGCATTGGCGATAAAATGCTCAAGGTTAATGACGCAGATTTCAACATGAAAACACTCCTCAAGGTTCGCTTACCGTACTCATTCCGTACTCTACTCTACAGTAACCCATTCAGGCGGCCACTCCTCATAAAACGATCGGATGCAGCAGTGAAAGCATTGAGGAGGGACACGCACCGGTAGAATACTGTACCCGATATCAATCGATAATTGAGTATTCCAGGTGATAATGAAGATAACGATAGAACGAGCTGTCTATTCGTGGTCTCGACTGGAAATGACCACGCTCGAGAAACTAATGATTCCAAAGTTGTCCAAGGCTGGTGCTGAACCGAAACAAGAGGAAATCTTCACTGGCCGTCCTCTCAAACGGTATACGGTAAGCAATGAAGGATACGGTAACTGGGCATACGGTAGTGCTTTACAGGTAGTCTTGCGACGACCGTGTGTGCCTGGTATCACATTGGCTTCCATCGGGCTCAGTTTGCGATACGACTCTCGGGAGAGGGTTACGGTAGCTGCAGTGGAGGCCGGATCTGTGGCCAGTGCCCATCTCAGACCATGGGATATCATCAAGTGAGGATGAGGGAAGGAAGATGACCTATATCTGTTTCCAGACGAGTCAATAACGAGGCAGTGAATACAAAAACGATGTGCGCTTTCATGATCATCAAATCGTTCAAGGAAAGTGGACAGGTATACTGTAGATCGGAAGGGAAGATTACTGTAGATGTCACCCAGGTGATTCTCTCTGTGGAAGTGATGAACAATACGACATCTTCTCGTGATACGATGGAAATGCCTGAGGACGTCGTCAACATCTGCGCCAATCAAGTGAGCATTGACGCGTTTCATTCTCCAGATAGGCAATTGAGATCGGTGTGATGAGATCTGGTACTGTGAAGTGTCTTCCTTCAATTTTCATCGTTCGATCTTCAACTACTCCTGCTGCTAGTCCCAAGAAGAATGTTACCAGTCCCGGAAAGAAAGATACGAAGAATAAAAAAGAAAAGAGAGTCAGGCCGACCATCCCGTATCTTATTTAATCTTTGATCTTTGCAGATAACTCATGCTGAGGGAAAGGCACGAGAAGAAGAAATAGTGTCGGATACTCCAGAAGGTTTGAACGGACATTGATCATTGATCTTTGATCTCTGGTTGCAGGAACATGTCTGAGACAGGCAAAGTCTGCGAATGAGACTTCCGTTAGGAAGTGATCCTTGATCTCTGGCGGAGTGCCTTCCATTCGTCATTACGAACTCTAGAAATCATTATGATTTATACAAGAAAATGTTGATAGAAATTACTCGAACTGTGATAAACAAGAGACTGTCTGGTGTTGCTCTTCTTCACATGATGAAAGTGGATAAATGGACATCCAATAAATATCCCGTGGCATGCCTCCATGTTCGCGCTTCACTTGGGAGGCAGCCTCTTCTTAGATACATACCAGAACATTTTCGACGCTACAACTAGAGAAAATTCCAGATAATTTCTTTATTTCTAATCGCAACTATTTTTTGTGTATTTCCGATAATCAATTTCTGCAATTATTTTCGTTCCTTTTCAGAAAAAAATTGCCAAAAATGACTAAGGAAGGTGAAATTCGATGGGAAATCGAAACGGCAAACGTTACTCATCAAAATACAACTTGCAGATCCCCTGAAATCAGAGTTGGCGGTTTGAAATGGTTTGTTTCTGCACACATGGTTATGTATCAATCATCCGTTCAGGCAAATCGCAGCTAATTATGAGAACTCAGTTCGCACTGGAAATGTGAAGCAGCTTTTGCTCTCTATCGACTGTAAGAACGAGTATGCGAGAGAGCTGTGGAATTGTGAACATCGATGCTCTATTACTATTATAAATAAAAAGGATTTTAAACTCAATAGAACTGAGAAGGTATTGCACATTTATCTTTTTCTTATAAACAAGAAATATTTCAGTTCTGCAAATATTTCACAAATGATATTTCAACATGGTCTTCGATTATCGAACCATGGGATCAAGCAATGGACGAAGAAAATGTACAATTTTGATTAATTCTTTTCTTTCACAGGTTTCATTCAGGGTTTTATTCGAAATGGAAAAACTGAAGTGGAAGCTAAGATAAAAATAATTTCAAATTGTGCCGATCGGTAATCTTTATCGAATTAAATTTTTTCCCGTTACTTAATGAAGATAATCCAATTTTTCTAACAGCGATAATAATGTACGAAACTTCTCTGAATCGAATGAGCTAAGCGACATTTGTCTCATCGTCGGAGGAGAGAAATTACACGTATCAAAAACGGTATTATCTATTATCATTTATCACGAATTCTTTGTAGTGTCATTATCTGAATTAAGATGCTAGCAGTCCATTCTCCCGTCTTCAAAGCGATGTTCTTTGGAAATTTCGAAGAAGCAACTAAAGCAGAGGTGGAAATAAAAGAAGTGGAGCATAAGGTACACGACAATTTTAAAATTGTATTCACATAACTTATAAATTTTGCAACCATTTCAGCACTTTCTTGACTTCCTCAACATAATCTACACTTCAGTGCAACACATTACAGGTAGATATCTACTATTTGGAATATCCAAATGATTTTTTTCAGACCAAAACGTGGAAAATATTCTTGGAGTTGCTGATAGATTCCAAGTAAAAGTTAGTGTTTTCTCTCTTCACTCATCATTTTATTTTTCAGTTTATTCTGGATGCAGCTGAATCTTTTCTCATGTATTCCACAAAACTTAAAATCACGAAGAAACTCGAACTATCAGAAATCTACAAACTCAATATGCTTCAGGTTAATTCTCTTATGAACTTAAAAAAAACTCATCAATATCAGGTTCATTTACTTCGATCTTTCAAGATCTTTCAAGAAACTCTGTGATGTTAAGGCTCTTGAGGTAAAGTTTTCTATTTCTGCAATAATTAAATTTTGATACTAAAATATGTCTAATTCTAATTGCAGTTCGATCCTTTCTTTGTGAACTTCAGTGATAGTCTGAAAGCGAAAATCTGCCATGGAAACCATGGAACTTATTCCTAAGAATTTTAAGCAATAAAGATTGCCTTCTCACTTGATTTTTCGTTTTTCACAAAATAAAATTATTTTACTGAAAGGAATGGTTCCAATTGGACAACAGTTTACTTGATTAATTAATAAATTTATAATTAAATTAGCTTTTTTTCTAGTCTTTCCTTTCTTCATCATCCTTTCTGCTCATTTTGCCCAATGTTCGTGAGGTCTAATTTCTTCATTAAAGGAGGCGTATCATGAACTTTTGAAATTCAAACATAGCGACTCTTACAACGATATGCCGAGTTTTGCAAGATTCTGGAAAATTGCCAAGAAACTTTTGGAAAATTGAAAAGGAGTAGATCAGATTTTGTCGATGGGAAGAGCCTACGGAAACAAACAAAAATCCCTCCCTTGCCAATCAATAGTTTGCGAGACAACGATGACCTTTCCATCTATCTTCTTGATCTACCTTCCCTTCCTCCCCATTAGCGCTCCATAAAATATTTGAATTCTTCGCGGGCTTTTCCCTGTTTTATCCTGATACTTTGAACGCGGATATCTCGGTCCAGAGTGGATGCGCTACTTTCAAACTTCGGCTTTCTAACATCGCCATGGATTCCAATCGGATCATGATCTCAACAACATGAACTAATTTTTCATGATACGCCTCCTTTAAATCATCTCATTTCCTCCCTTCTCCATTCTCTCAATCGGTTGATTCCTCTGTTCATCCTCATCAGTCCATCGATAGTCGAATGAATCAAATATGAACGTTTCCTTCTGGCCACTCTTCCTCTTCACTATTACAATATCGATCGTCCATGGAGAGGTAAGAAATCTCTGAAATGTTCATTGTCCGCATTCCATCCGATAAAAAATATCTATCGTACATCGCTCCAATTACCGAACAAACGGCCTTTTCTACCTTTTCGGCCTTTTTTTCCTTTTCGCGAATTCGCACTTAATATTCTTGTTTTATGTTTCATATTTTTTGTCCACCCCGATAACTGGACGAATACAAAAATTGGCCGGTGAAATATTATTTTAAATGGGTGAAAAATTACAGCCGCCGTACAGAAAAAGAACAGAAAATTTGTGATGACGTGGAGATTACGGTAGAGCCGTATTTTCATTGAAAAAGGAGGCAACGGCTCTCATTTTTCACCTATTTAAAATAATATTTCACCGGCCAATTTTTGTATTCGTCCAGTTATCGGGGTGAACAAAAAATATGAAACATAAAACAAGAATATTAAGCGCGAATTCGCGAAAAGGAAAAAAAGGCCGAAAAGGTAGAAAAGGCCGTTTGTTCGGTAATGGGAGCGATGTACGATATCTGTTTTTAGTTCGAGAACGAAAACATTTCAGGATACTCCTCCACTCGCCGATAGTGAAGAGCGAGAACACAAAAAGGTCAGCAAAAGATTTGAATTATTTTTCAACACTTCTTGTATTCGTTGGCGTTCAAAGGCTCTTCAGAACGGTACATCATTTTCGATTGTTCGTCCCTTCAATCTTCGAAAAAAAGTTTTGAATCATCCGACACGAAAGAATCCAAAACGAGCCAATTTGAAGAACTGCTTCAAGCCTAATATTGTGAGATATTTCAGTGAGATTCTTTCATATAATGACATCATTCATTCATTATTCATTATCTATTTCGTCAAGTTAATGTACATGGAATTACGAGTTGACTATAGATAATTACGATAGAGTGGACATCGCAAAATATACAAAAGCAATATTTGATTATAGCACTGTTACGTGGGTAATCGATGTCTTGAGAGTATTCCATTGAAAGAACTATCTCAAACGAGATTGATTCACACTGATATTGTGAGTTCGCCTAATCACATCAGTCTCCACTCTTCTTAGAATCCAGTGGACAATAGGGAAATCGGCTCGCCGTACTCCCCTCAAAGGAAAGAAACCATCGAGAAATGCAACGTCGGAATTATTCTGACGTGAGTATCAGTATAAGATTCCATTTGAAAATCACAGATATTTTCAGTCACGAAGCACAGAGACGGTACAAATTCGGTGAGATTATGAATCAGAAGAAATGAATAATGAAATTTTGTAGAGTACCATACTACCGCAGATAATCTGGATCTGATTTTCCAAATGAATAATTACAGAATGATTTTGGACGGGGAAATGGGTGAGGAACCTGCACGTATTGGAAATAGACATATAGATAGATTTGAATCCTCTGTGGGAGTATCAAATGAAGAAAAATGT
The DNA here is from genome assembly GCA_911812115.1 of Pristionchus exspectatus. Lineage (NCBI taxonomy): Eukaryota > Metazoa > Nematoda > Chromadorea > Rhabditida > Neodiplogasteridae > Pristionchus > Pristionchus exspectatus. Next base: position 14,149,439 of record OU461585.1, on the reverse strand, counting down.
TGGATGAAATTACAGATGAACTTTTGTGCGAATCCGACTGTGAGATTAAAATGAATATGAAGGAATCCGTGCGATGGGGGTATGCTTATTTGAATATTACCTTTATTTATTTGAAGTTCTGGTTTTTTTCAGAGATGAGAAGTACTTCACTGGTCACATTGAATTGTCGAGACAATTGGAGGTTAAAGTTTGATTAGTTTCTGTTGATTCAAACATTGAAATCATCACATTTTTGTGCAGGATGAATATCACTTATCGTTGGGAGTGGATGATGGAAGGGAATCTCGTAATGGAGGTTAACGGAGATTTGTTGCTCGAAGAAAACCCTTTCTGTCTTGTAATGTGCTCCATTGGAAAATGGTGCTCGCATCTTCTGATCTATTTTATCTAGATAGATAGACCCGTTCGCATTGAAAAGTATTTTAAAATATAATAATAATTTAGATTCACTTCCACTCGCTGTTCTGAACACGAATGATAAAGAGATACGAAATAATGATAAGAGAGGAAGTGAAGAAGAGTCGAGCATAGTTTTACGAGTTTTATTTAAACTATATTTTAAATTAATTAAGGGCACAATATTGATAGTGTGCGCTGCTTCGATCGTCGCATTGATTATCCTTGGTGTTATCGTTGGAACTGTGGTGAGAAAGAGATTATTGAAGGGAAGAGATCAAAGATCATCCATTTCAGATTCAATGTCGTCAGTCTGCGAAGAGTGCACGTAGACAGGCAACAGTTCAGACTGCAGTTCACAAGGCATCTTCGAGGTGAGGAACTGAGAAGATAATGAGAAAAACAGACGGAAAGTTCAATTGAAAACTAGACTCAACTTTCCATATAAAAGTACCTTGCGTAATCAAGGGATAAATATGAAGGTCAAAGAAAAAAGCCATCAATTTCAGATCGAAGAGCAATGAACGTCATGGGAGAGAAGGAACTCCTTTGATTTCCTCTACAACGACTGTCTCATCTGTCAGAACAGAAACACAATGAGGAATGAGAAGATGGAAGATCAACGATCGAGAGAAACACTATCAATTCATACAAGAGATAAACAATATAATTCGTATTTTCATTCTCGAGAAAAGGTGACACAGAATTGGGAGGAACATTTGTATTGAGAGCTTATTGAATTCATTGAACCTGATAATTTGAACGATGCCAATGAACGATGTCAAAATCGATGTTTAGCTTTATTTATCATGATCATCGTGCAAAGTGTTTACAGTAGGTCACGAGGATAATCAGAAATCACTGAAGTGGCCATACTTTTCAAGCACCTTTTTCATGTTCTGCATTTTTGTATTCATCCTTTCCATAGTTTGAGGTGACCCGGCATTTTCTTCTTGAAGAACCTGAAACATCGCACTACGCATTTGTGCGATGCACAACAACACTATGCACTACGACACTATAACACTACGCGTGGCACAACATGACACGATATTAAAAAGAAGTAAAAATTCATTAGTACCTTGATAATGGAGATGTACTCATCCGACTGAGATTTACTGCTGGCCAATTCCTCCTCCATTTCAAGGATCTGAGAAAAGTAACAAATTAGCACGATAAATTTCAATTTACATCCATCATACTCGTATCTTTAGTTGATCACATTCATTCGTCATCGTTGCTTCTTCTTGAATACCTGGTGTCGCATTCGGATCTTCAATCGTAGTGGATCCTGCAAGTATCTGTTTGAAAGGTAAACGAAAGCATGGCGTAACTCTTTCTCTCAATATTCAGATCGCTATTGTTGTCCGCTTTCAGACAAAATAGGTCGTGTTTTGCTCTTCTTTCCTGAATGAAGTTCCCATATAATTCAAGCAAGTGAAATGTACCGTATGCCTCCACAACTCTCTAAACTCATCGAAATTCGTTGAATCGTTTTGGATCGCTCTAAGTTCGATCTTTTCGCCCATGAAAGTGGAAGGATCTTCTGAAGATGAATATTTCTAATTTAGTTATCACGAAACACGAATCTCTCACCATTCTTCACATGTGCAATCACAATCACAATCTCCATTTCTCCAGGAACGATTTTCCCGCGTGAAGGGAAAATGAAAAACTTCTCTTGAGATTCCGCCTTGACCTGAAGAAAATAATCAACAGATAAGTCCAACAAAATGAAATTATACATTGAACATTAAACTTCTTGTGGAAGTATTCTGGACTAGGATTATTCCAACGAGTCTCGTTGAATCACCAAGTCGAATCAAGGGAAGGTCATGACAGGGGCTGAACAGATTTTATTGACAATCAATTTTCGAATTTTCGAAATTTGGTATTTGTCAATGACTCACCTGATTGCGAAACATTGATTGATTATCCAATCTTTCTTCGGAATATTCATTTGCGAAGTGATTATCGATAGCAAAGAAGGTGTCTGAGTGAGGCCATCTTGTGGATTCATTTTTCTATCTATAATCTAACGGGATAGGATGTATATACTAAAATCTAGGATAGGATGTATATACTAAAATTGAAAAGGGACTATAAGGCTCACTTCAATTTGAGCGTTCCTTCCGCATTTGCTTTCAGTCTCATCGGTTACGGCTGCTATTGCGCTCTCTAGTTGTTTTATCTTGAAAACAAGTACAAAAGATGATAAATAAAAAGGAAATGGATAAAATGATGAACCTTGCCGTTTTTGATAGCGAGACAAACTGCGAAGGTGTTTGAGTTCTTTTCGAGTTCTTCCTCAATTGGTAAAATTTGGGATGCACTTTATTTGAGACCAAATCATAGAACTATGTAAACCTCCTAGGAAAATTCAGTGAAAAATTTAAGAAGTAGCGTCTACCTTTATTTCCGCTTTTTCCTTTTCAAGTCTTGCTATCTGAAAATGTTTCTTATCTACAATTAGACCGGAATAGCGAGAAGTATCTGCTTACCTTAGATTGCAGAGGATCTTCGACTTCACTAGACAGTGAAAAGTAAATGCTGTCGTCCATTCTGTGTCGATCGGAATAGAAAATATCTATTTCGGTAAGAAAAAGGAAAAGAGTTTGCCGTAAAAGTAAGTGTGAAAGTGAAGAGGAGGAGGTATTCCGAGGTGCGGCCATTGATAAGGATTGTTTTTCTCTTCACGGGACTAAACTGCCAGCTAGGAAAGAACAAGCGTCGTTAAAAATTGTAACGAATAAACGGAGAAAGACATACATTAATAAGTTCTGGATCAATAGAAATGTACATACACAAATGTACATATCTACACACATAGAAATTAATTTGAAACAAATTCTCGTGAGAACTTTTTAAAGGGACCTAGTCATGCAAATGAAGTGAATTTCAGAAAAAAGTGCAGATTTTTCTAAGAAGAACTAAAAAAACCGCATATTTTTACGATTTTTTTAAAGGAAGTTATGATTTTTCAAAGATTTTGTACCGGGCTTTGTACCGAGCGCTACGGTGTTTAGCGCCGCTAAACACCGTAGCGCCCGGTACAAAGCCAAAATTTGGAACTTTGAAAAATCATAACTTCTTTCAAAAAAATCTTAAAAATATGCGGTTTTTTTAGTTATTCTTAGAAAAATCTGCTCTTTTTTCTGAAATTCACTTCATTTGCATGACCAGGTCCCTTTAAAGCAAACATATTGCAAAGTGCTTAGAACGTTTATCACTAGGAAATCTCAAATTCTTGGCTGAATCTTCACAAGGAAATCGGTGACAGTTCTGCTGAATCCAGTGGTGAATTCGATCGCCGGTGGAACCTGTCAATATTTTCGATTTGAACTGGGTTTCGAAATTCTTGTTTCAAAATTCTAACCTTTCCGATTGGAGTGAAATTGCACGATTGAACGAAGCATGCGAACATTACGAAGATCTCCATTCGAGCGAGAGTTTCACCTTCAATGGAAAATCATTTGATTACCTCCACACTAATTTACATGTAATGCTCACCGAGACACGCTCGTTTTCCAACAGAGAATGGAGTTATGCGATGGTCCTGCAATTATATTATTTGTTATTATTTCATTCAACTACTGTTGATAAATTGAACGTTACCTTTTCGAATGCTCCATCTTCATTGAGATGTCTCTCAGGACAGAAATAATCTGGTCTCTCGAACTCTTTCGGATCAGAATGAACCATTGAGTATTGAGGAAGAATGGTTGTTCCCTCTACGATGCGATGACCTGTACAATTACATTTTTACCTTTATGCAAGTCTTCTAAATTACCTTCGATTTCCGTGTCCTGAGTAGTCTTTCTTAGGAAGTTGAGGGGAAGGACGTTACTGAGACGATATGTCTGAAATCCGAATCAACTTATCTACAAATCTATCTTTTTCTATCATCGAAGCCACTATTGAGGAAATGCTAACAAGTACCAACCTCCTGTAGAAAAGCACACATGTACGGCATTCGTTTGTGATCATCATAGCGAACTCTCTGAAGAAAGATAAATAATCTTTTATCTCTCATTGTCAGTCTGGCTCACTCTATCTCCGATTACTTCATCCATTTCATTCTGTAGTTTCTTCTGCACTTCAGGGAAGTTTACCAACTCGATGCAACACTGTCGGAGAATGCTCACAGTTGTATCGAACCCTGAATTAGACATTGAATCTAATTGCAACAAATTCATTGTGAAATAATAATCACGAACAATAATTTACCTGCACCCCATAACGAAGCAGTGGAGAACAGAAGTTGCGTATGATGAAAGTTTCCTGAAAATTTAATTTCCAGGACGAATTCAACCATCGGCTAACCTTCATCTTTTCCTGCTTCCTTTCTTTTCTTCTGTTCAATAAGGAATGCTTCGACATAACAACTGGGCTGATTATCGGCATTGAACGAACTCTCCGTCGTTTTTATTGCCTGCAAAATCGACTAGTTAATCAGATAGCGGAGGGATGAATATAATTGCAATAGATTCAAAATATTTTTTACTGCCATGTTGAAGATGACTCACTTCCTCAAGATATCCGTTCGTCTCATCGCTCAGTCTCTTTATTCTCTTGATTGTATTTCCGAATAGAAAATCAAGATGACGAAGAGCAGGGAAAGTTTCGAGGAACATCATGAAAGGGCCGGCCATCAGGGGAAGAATCTAGAAAGAATTGGACTTGATTATTTATAATATCGAATAAGATCACTTCTTGTTGAGATTCGCGGAATTTGATGAGAAGTGGATTGTCGAAGTCGAGTGTGATTCCGAATGAAATATTCCATACGATATTTCCCACTGCTCTCTGAATCAGTTCAACCGTTTGGGGGAGTCAGAGTAGAATCGATTCTTGAATTATCTTCACTAACCATAATATTCTCAGTGACATCAACGTTCTCATTTTCACTTTTCTTCCATCTGGAAACGATTTCCTGTGCATAATGATGGACTGTATCCTGAATGCTTATCCAATCAATAATATTTGAAAATTGTTCCCAGAACGAACCTCTAATGCAGCAGATCCGAATCCTATTTCGTGTAGACTTTTCAGAGCAAATTTACGTTGCTCCTGAATGTGATTTTTAATTTACGATGATTCATTTTTTCAATTCTCACCTTGACCATGCTATTATCCTCGAATACGAGTCCATGCAGACCCCATGACATCACTTCCATCAGTTGTTCAGGGTTCTTCTTCGCTGAAGTGTAATATTTTCAACAAAAAAATATGAGAAAAGTCAGACTCGACAAGGACTCACCTAGGAAAACATCACCATTCTTGACCACATGCTCTTGGAGAACCTGTGAGACTACTTCACTAGGACTTCATAATGAACACTCACTTTATAATCGCCAATCACAACGATAGGATAAGGCAGCCACACAGTGAAGATGCGGCCATAACGAGACTTCCAATCGAGAAGAACCTACAGAGGAGAACTTATTGAAAGCATTCTGTTCTTCATAGGTTTTAATGACGAAGCGAGCCTCTCGATCTCCTACGAACTTTATCAATGTCCCATTGGAATGACATCATATTTCCAATGATCGGAAGAGGAGGAGGACCAGGCGGCAATCCTAAACACGGATTCGATTCATGTTCAAGATCCTTTTGGAAACGTATTCGAGATGGCTTACCAAGAATGCGATTGATGCCAAAGTTGTATGCCACGAAACAGACGAGAAGAAGAATAATGACGAGCATTCTGGAAAGAAATCATTATATAGTTAAAACATGGTTCACGAATACTGCAAGCCAAATTCACAATCGAAATAGAGAGTGATTACGTAGTCAAGTGATTCGAACGATAACACACTCGTACAAAACACCAATGACAAAAGAAATGAATAACAGCGATTATTTCGCTCTGCTTATATAGTCGAGATAAGGACATTTAGGATTCTCAGGGAACGTTGTGGTCAGTGATATTGAGGGATTATGGAGATAATGGAGAGATGAGGGTATACCCGCAGAAATAAGGCACTGAAAAAAGTGATTACGTCGGCGATACTACACAAAACGGGCATCAGTTTTATAAGAGAATGAATTCGTATCGAAAGGTCAATCAAGTATCGTGATCATTTGGACTCTATTGAGAGATTGGAAAATCATTCGAGGGTAGAAAAGGAGAACTGTATGTGACCACAATACGAGTGTTCCTTCACAGGTGTGTATAACTTTGATTGGTGCCCAATCAACTCAACGGGCATTATGCGTTCTTCGTTATCTTCTTCCAGCAAAGTAAAATAATTTTATTGACAAAATAAATAAACGTATTCAACAATCCGTAATCTCAATTCCTCGGTTGGATTTTGAGAACAAAATCGGTGACGGCTCTGCTGAATCCCGTAGTGTATCCGATCGCAGGAGGAACCTCAATTTATTCATTTTATAAAGTGAATACATTTTGTACGATAAGGTACCTTTCCGACGGGAGTGAAGTTGCAGCTCTGAACAAATGTAGCGAACATTACAAAGACTTCCATTCGAGCGAGCGTTTCTCCTGAAAAAAAACCAAGTTTTTTTAAAACATTGAATGGATGAAGGTCACCCCTCCAAATACAACAAAGCTAAAATAATTTTTAATTTACCAAGACAAGCCCGTCTGCCTACTGAGAATGGAGTGATTCTCGGGTCCTGAAATATAAATATGCGTAATATGTAATTATAATGATGTACTCTCACTTTAACAAATGCTCCATCTTCATTGAGATGTCTTTCAGGGCAGAAATATTCAGGTCGTTCGAATTCATTGGAATCAGCGTGAACCATCGAGAATTGAGGAAGAACTGTCGTTCCACAAGAGATTTTGTAACCTGTAAAGTTTCAGTTGAATTTTGAACAAATTTCTTTGAATCCGTTCTTCTAAACATTGAAGTAGTGAAGCCTACCTTCGATCTCCGTGTCTTGCATTGTCTTACGGAGGAAGTTCAGAGGAAGCACCTTTCCTAGACGATACACCTGACAGCGAGTGATTTCAACACCGAGAATGAAAACAAATTCATACCTCCTGCAGGAATGCGCACATGTAGGGCAACTGTTTCTGATTATCATTGCGGACTCTCTGAAGAACAATTTTTAGCATTGGGCTTTTTGTAGGGTGAGTATTATCTCTACATCTCCTTCTCTTCTTTGGTTTCTCACTCACCCTTTCGCCTACAACTTCATCAATTTCCTTCTGCAGTTTCAGTTGAACTTCAGGATGATTAATCAGTTCGAGACAGCACATTCGAAGAATGCTCACGGTCGTATCGAAACCTGAACGAGAATCGTTTCAATCATTTCTGTTTTGATATCCTGTACCTGCTCCCCATAGGGATGTAGCGGAGTTCAGCATTTGATCGAAGTGAAAATTACCTGAAAAACATTTCCAAATTGGATCAGAGTAATTCCCTCACCCATAGGTTTCCCAGCCTCTTCCCTCTTCTTCTGTTCAGCTAGAAATGCCTCAATGTAACTGCTTGGTTGATTATCCGAATTGAAGGAAATGTTAGTGGTCTTGATTGCCTGTGATGTATATTATTTGAATAGCAACTGTCGGTAGTGGCTCACCTCTCTGATGTAATTATTTGTTTTATTAGTAACTTCTTGCAATTGTTTAATTTTGTATCCAAAAAGGAAGTCGAGTTTACGAAGGAAAGGAAATGTCTCGATGAACATCATTAGTGGACCACCCATTAGAGGAAGCATCTGCATGAATACATTGTCGAGTTGAACAATCCATGCACAACAAACCTCTTGCTGCAGTTCTCTGAACTTGATAAGGAGTGGATTGTCGAATTCGAGAGTGATTCCGAATGTTATATTCCACACGATATTTCCGATCGCTCTCTGACAGGTATCGTTTCAATTAGAGCTGTGAAAAATGCATCTCTTCAGTTCTGGAACTCCCCCGCAGATCAGTATCACGAGAAAACGCGGAATGAAGAGACTAATTTATTTTCTGTCAGCCCAAATTTCAATAGTAGAAGTGAAACTAACCATAATATTCTCAGTGACGTCAACTTCTTTATCTCCACTTTTCCTCCATCTTGCGACAATTTCTTGAGCGTAATGATGAACAGTATCCTTAACCATTTTCCTTTTTTTATTTGCAGGAGAAGCACACTTGAATGAAAAGTGTCCAAATATCGATATGCCTAACTCATTTCAGGTTCAATCGAATTACATTTAAAAATGCCGACCTCCAATGCAGCCGATCCGAACCCGATATCGTGCAGGGTCTTCATTGCGAACTTCCGTTGCTCCTGAGGTCGTTTCACTGTCTATTTCTTGCATCAATCTCTAGTAGATACGCCCTAGCTATTCATCATAACTGTGAATCTATGTATATTTTTTGACAACGAACCTTCACCATTTCATTGTCTTCGAATACGAGTCCATACTGTCCCCCGCACACAATGTCCATCAATTGTTCTGGATTTCTCTTACCTGGAAGAATCACATATCACAGGTGTGTGTTATTCCGATGTTACGACATTTAGATTCATCAGACTAGAGTGAGTCAAATTGTTAAAAAGGTGACCAAGGATCAGAAAAAAAGAAAACTACATTATAGCCCAGGCACAGACAACAGTAACATTTGTCATTGTTTCCTACACAGATAAGGAGGAAACTGACCTAAAAACACATCTCCATTCTTCGAAACATTCTCTTGAATAACCTAAATTCCACAAGGATTATTTCAATCAAATATGCTTTCAATCTCACTTTGTGATCACCAATTACGACGATCGGATAAGGAAGCCAAACTGTGAAGATGCGACCGTAACGAGACTTCCAGTCGAGAAGTATCTTCAACATGTAGAAAAGCTACTCAGTCGTTGATCTTTGATCCCGGGCTAACCTTATCCATATCCCAATCAAACGACAGCATGTTCCCAACGAGAGGAAGAGGAGGGGGACCCGGTGGTAATCCTGTAACAAAGTCAGATATTGCGTTGTGAAAAGCAAGTTTGAGAAATTTGAACTTACCAAGAATGCGATTGATGGCAAAGTAGTATACGATGAAAGCAATGGCGAGAAGAGCAACGATCAACATTCTGAAAACTATATTTTTCTCAATCGGGTTAGAAGGTAAACGAAATAAAACATAAGAAATTGTTACAAGTGTGGAATGACACGAAGCTGAGCACGAAAATTGGACAATATAATACTCGAATAGAAGTGATTCGAACACAATTCGAGCAGTTGATGAACTCAGAGATACCCTATCACTATTCTTTACTATCACTATCACTATTCTTTATTCAGAAATGGTTTCTCTTCACAACAACGTCGATTCTTATATTCGGTGGTAATCTCAAGGTGGTCCTTTCTTCTATTCTCATGTTGTCTCTTTACGAGAACGGAGATAAGAATAATCTCTCTCTCTATCAGAGAAAAAGAGAGATAAGGAGAAGGAAGAGATTGCAGAGACGCTTGTTCGACAGAAATTAGGCACGGTTGGTGCGCAATTTTCTTGTTCAAACGAAGGGACACAAGATGGGCATGCATTTACCGACGAAGTAAGAACACATTCAGCACCCTTCTCACTACTACATTATCATTCAAAATTCCCTTACAACCAATGCTTAACTAGTATGACAAGATGAAATCTCTCTTTTTTAAAAGCTCATTGTGTCTACCATGGCCTGCATGTCGATTACGAATAAGATTGTAGTAGTGAGAATGAATGACTGTCACTCTTTTTTGGCGATTGCCTAATTAATGATTTTAAAGTGTCCTCTTCATATGTGATTCTCCATCGTAACAAAAGTTGTTTATTCACAATGAATCATTGACAGAAGTGAAGTTCGTAAGAAGACAGAATACATCGACAAGGAAATCGGAGGACGAAGAGAGCCGAATCAGAGGAGGAGGGAAGGATGGGAATGAATCCATTCATTTCTTTCCCCACCATCCCCATGAAGGGCCCCATGGTCCGTCATCTAAAATATTGAAGCTATCTATCAAAAAATGCTATCAAAAATTCAAAAAGTGTTCGTACAAGGGTTGTCGTAAGGACCGTAAGGAGGCCAGAAAGGAGCGGCCTCTACGATTGTATAGAGAATGAGAAGAAGAAGAAGAAGAATGAGATTAAGCATCTGAAATAGAAAACAGTTTCATAATAGTCATAAAAGTATCTTCGATCGTTTAACACGAGGACGGAAAAATAAAAGAAGATTCCTAGGACAAGACCACATTCGAATGGTATACCATTCGAGGAGTGAACACTCGTGTTCTGACTTCCTGAATACATAGGAGGAGAGAATGGGAGGAGTTTCAGCCGAAGTCAATGTTGAACAACACTCGGATTATGCATATCCGGTATCGTGGGCACTGCCTTCGTTTTTTTCCTTCAATTCTGGAGCGGAGGGAGATGAAATCCCGTTCTCGAACTGTAATCTCTTTATAAAACTCATGCTCACACCTCTATGGCGACAATGTGTTGAGGAACAATCTGATGTCGATGTTTCATCGTGGACACAGAAATGACGAATTTATTGATACGACATGGGAAAAAACTACATCGCACTGAGAAATTTCATATAATTTGTTAGAAATTGAATATCAAAACAACAGTAACTGCGATAGATGCTAAAATGATAGTCTTGAGAAATATAAAAATGAACGGAAGCTCGTAATCTTAAAAAAATATAGATAAAATGATTCGCAATGCACAGCAAACCTTTAGTGTAAGGGTGCATTATCGAGTGTAAATCCTTGAAATACGGAACACGTTGAGCCAAGGAGAGAATTAAAATGGACTTTTCCTTAGCGAACTCAGATCCGAACAAATTTTGAATTGGAATAATTAGAGTGGAAAGAATGAAGAGGATTGCATAGACTCGAGCTGCATTATTCTTATTGTTTAGAAAAGAAAAGAAGAGAAACTGACTCTGAGACGGAACTGCAAATGAAGAATACGATTTGATGGTGAAAATCAGTTGAGATGGAATTAGGATCATGAGATAGATAAAGGTTAGAGTGAATGAGTGAAGATATTTGTGATTTGGAGGAAGACTGATTATTATGAGAAGTAATACAGATAAAATGGATAAGAATGAAGTAGATAGAATCCAATGGAGAGATCTCTTTGCAGTCAATCGAACAACTACTATCAATTCATTACTGCAATGAAGAGTGAGGAATTGAATTTGAAGATGTCCTTACTTCTCCTTTCCCTGATTGTACGTGTTACCGGATGAAATGCCATGAACAGATTCTATCTCATACATTCCCGTTCCAGTTGTGTTGTCATCCATGAATCCTGAACTAACTTGAATTATAATTGACAACCTTCGACTCACCTGTTGCTTTGTCCCCAATGAGAACAGTCCATTCCGCATCTTTGATGTCGTCTTTAGAGAAACCCTGAATACTCAGTTTACAATATCTTTCGATAAAACATGATCTCACGTGAAAGTAGCATTTTAGAATTGTAGGAAAGGTGCTCTCATTTTCACAAATCAATTCCAGTTCAACTCTCCGATACATGGAGATTTGGGCTATCTGAAAAGCGATAGTTGATGTTCATCTACTCAATTATTGTATCGAACCGATTCTCTCCTTCCATCTTTCACTTCCAATTCGAACCCCTTCAATAGATGAGCTGTAGATGCAACTTGATGATTCTTTCCACTAAACCAATATTCTTCGCGCAATTAATGAATATATCTCACTCCATATTTGTCATCAACTGAGGTTTCCATAATTTGTGATTAGCAGGAAGGATTAACTTCCTAATTCCATTGTAGTCAAGAGGATTCCACATGAGTCGTTTATCCCTTGAATAGTTCATAGACGAAGAGGGAAGTGATTTCTTACTGCCAAGTGTAAATCACAGTACAAATCATAACAGCGAGAGGGGAATCATCGGATGGAAAATGAACATGTTGCACTCCAAACGTAACGAAAACTTTTGTCATGCCATCGGGAGATTTCTAAAGTAATCTCATTACGGAAGAGTCAACCTCGACGAAATACCTTGTAGTCGTAACCATTGAACAGCTTCTCAGTTAGCACTTGTCGTTTTGATTTGTCACCTAGAAAATAAAAGCAATTCTGTGTGTCTATCAGATAGAACAAGATAAGGAACATACCTGCAACAAAAGAGTGGAGAAGGAAAAGCAGGAGAGGGGAGAGAAAGAGCATCTGAATGAATAGATACTCCTCCGATTGCGGATCACTATAAACAGCGTAACGTAAACATACTTGGGGAGATAGTCAATGGACGAACTGTTAGCATCTACTTTTCATGATTTTATTTCATGCCATATCTTCATCAGTAGTCCATTTATGAATGCTGCACAAATGAGAAATAAAGGTGAATTCTCACAAGAAAGAGAAGAAAGAGCACATCTCTTCACATTTCGGATCTGCAGTCTGGAGAAACTTCTCCACTATTCTTTCGGTTGCCTCAGTCTCGTTCATACATTATGTGTGCACATAAAATAGATGAAATTATTCATTATCTTTCTAGATTGCCCTCATTCAGAAAGAGTATGTGACCATGGATCTCAGCTGAAAACGTCATGAGAATGAGTCATAGACTTCGCGATCTTTTGGTCTTTCGATACGGAGAAGCTGTACTTAACTCCCTCTTCTTTGTCTAGTCTCCTCACCCTCTCTTTCCTTCTCGTTCTCTCTCTTTCCTTTCCCTTCCTTCGTCTCTTTTCTCTTCTTCACAGTTCAACAAAACATCTCCGTCTCTCTTCCATTGCACAACATTGCAGGGGTAGCCCCAGAGCACTTCAAAGGCACAAACCCCACTCATTTTCAGTTTCTCCTTCGTGGATTCTTAACAGTCAATCATTTTCAGTCTCTTATCTTCTGTGATTACAATGGAAAGTCACTCAATATCAGCGACTTCTCTACTTATTGAAAATGAAATTGAGAGTGAAAAGGGCTGCTTCGCTAAGTTACTCGACCTAGTTTACAAGTAAGATTCCTTCTTCTCGGAAAAGTTTTCAGCATTATTTTAGGTCTGAAGGAGATGATGAGGAAGATTTTTCTTCTGTCAAACCCATTCCTTTCTTTCAATTGGTGAGATGAGTTCGCGTTATAGAAATTCATAAAAAATATTTTCATCTGGATTTGCCTAATAATCTCCTTCATTCAGTTCCGATTTGCCTCCAAAAGAGAACGATTAGCCATAGGACTGGCTATATTCCTTTCAATTCTCGTTGGAATGTGCAGTCCATTCCATACCTACCTGTGTGGAGTCATCACAACTCTCTACGTTGATGTCAAAGAGGTTCCAATAGCCCCAAGGAGAGAGCAAACATTTTATTTCGTATATTTTCCAGCCGATAGGAAACCTTGAATTTCTTCATCAAGTATGGAGATTATCTTCATTATACGGAATATTCTTCGTTTTCACATTCACCGTAGGATACGCTGAGGTTAACTTGAAGCTTTGAAACCTTTCTCTAATTCTGAAAAGGCTCATCATTTAAAAAGAGGCCACAATTTCAGAACTGGCTGCATGTATGGGCCAGTGAACGAATATCACAGAGAATTCGAAGGTGAGAATGAGCATGAGAAAGGAAGAAGAACGAGTGATTCAGTGAATTCATCTCTTCTGTTCTTGCTCGAGAAGCATTCAATAATGATGCTGCGAGTAGTGGAGAATTGAGTAATCGATTGAGTAGTAATATTGATCGAATTAAAGACGGAATAGGAGATAATATTGGTGAATTCGTTCGGTAAGAGTGATATTTTCTTGCGACGTGCAAAGATGAATTCAGAGCGATGTCAATGTTCGTGAGTGGTTCTCTACTCAGTTTCTATCTCGATTGGCGAACAACTCTTCTTCTTGTCTGGAGTGGACCTATTTGTCTGCTCAATTCATTCCTTATTCCACTGGTAATTTCGTCTTTCTTTATCAACGCTCAATAAACTATTCAGCTTTCCTCATCAGCAAGTAGTAAAGTAGTCCATCTATCGGATGAAGCCAATGGAATCAGTGAAGAGGCCATTCTCAATATCAAGACTGTCGCTTCATGCAATGGAGAGAAGACCATGATTGAGGTACCATTTCCCAAGAGATCCTTCAATTTACCATGTGATGCATGCGTCTCAAATGGAAGCTTTCTTCATTGCAGCGATACCGATCATCCCTCCTCTCATCCCTCTCCCCCTCAGTTCGATGCGGTTTTGTGACTGCACTCTTCGATTCAATCGCTCCAGCTCTCCACTATGCTTTCCATATTTTTGGATTCTGGTAAGAATTTTATTAGGTAGGTAGGAATAAAGGAATGGTCATTTTCAGGTACGGTACAGTCAGTTATCACTCTGGTCGAATTGAGGGAGCCGGAGATGTCTTCGCTGTTGTTGGAATTGCCATGGGAAGCTCAAATTCATTCAGTACGTATTGTCCAATCTAGGTTCCTTGACTCACCATCCAAGGATCGAGCTGTAAACATTGTTTCTTCAGCTCGTCTTGGTCCCCATTTGATGGCAGTTATGAAAGCCAGAGCTGCAGCTGCCAAGGTCTACCATACAATCGACTCGGTTTGTAATTAATTTTCTTATGATATTAATGAAATCGGTTAGTGTTATCTAAAGTGGCCTCTTTGCAGAAACCTCAAGTCACTGAAGATCCTTCAACGAAGCTCGATCCATCGAATGCAGAGATGAAATTGCGATTTGTCGATGTCTCCTACACGTTCCCTAGCAGGTTCGATGATTGACAAAACTGAGTCTAAATCAGAATGGATAACTTTTCAGATCTCAACCAGTTCTACAGAATCTTTCCTTCTCTCTATCCCCTGGTGAATCACTTGCCCTCGTGGGAAAGAGTGGCTGTGGAAAGAGTACCACGGTTTGTTTGCTCGTCTATTCCGTGATCGAATGGTCATTACTTCAGCTCAAACTTCTCACTCGATTCTTCTCTGCTGATTCGGGACAAATTTTGCTCGATGGAAAACATTTGGAAGATTACGATAAGAAGAAGTGGAGGAGGGTGAGAGAAATCTGCCAAAGAAATATTGAAGAATTGATCCTTTCAGATGGTCGGAGTTGTCTCGCAGGAGCCTTCACTCTTCTATGGATCAATCAAAGAGAATATCTGTCTCGGTCGACCATACTCCGATGAGCAAGTTGAAGAAGCGTGTAGAGTGGCATACGCTCATGAATTCATTATGGGATTGGAAGAGGTGGGAATATCTTTATCGATGCAATTAAAATTCAACCTCAATCCAGGGTTACTCCACTCTCCTCGGCCCTTCGGGAGTCGCTCTTTCTGGTGGACAGAAACAGCGAATCGCCATTGCGAGAGCAATCGTGTCAAATCCGCGACTACTTTTGTTGGATGAAGCAACGAGTGCACTCGATACGAAATCGGAGAGAATTGTGCAGGTGAATATTGAAGATCTCTTTCGTCAATTCTTGCAAAACAATTTCATTGTAGGAAGCTTTGGACGCTGCTTCAGAAGGAAGAACGACGATTGTTGTTGCCCATCGATTGAGCACCATCAAGAATGTGAATAAAGTGATCGTTATGGAGGAAGGAAGAGTCGTGGAGACTGGAGGTACGTTTTCACCAAAGTTTTTATTGATCGTCTAAATATTTTCTCTTTAGGCTACGACGAATTGCGATGTCGTCCTAATGGAATCTTCGCTGGAATGGTCGCTGCTCAAGAGATTGAACGACATGAAGAAGAAAGATCGATCGTTGAATCGAATAGTGAAGAATCTGTAGAGAGTGAAGCTGTCGATAGCAAAGATAATGAAGAGGAGGTGAACATTTCGAATTCAATGCAGACAACTCACTCAATCATCACTCTTTCAGATGGCATCCGAAGAATTCCCTGTCTGGAAGGGTGGACTTCTCTCCCTCTTCTTCTTCAATAAGAAACGAGCAATAATTACCACACTTCTATCGGTACTGAGGGGAATCGAACTACCTATTCTCGCGGTTAGTTATAGTCAATATGGACAACGTTTTGTCCTGCGATATTTGAGAATAACTTCATCTATTCCATTCCAGCTGTCCTTCTACTTCATCTTCTCTACACTGAAAGACATTGATTACGAAGATCAATTGTTCTGGACAATGATTGGTTCGACGATTCTTGCAGTGTACACTTCTGTCATCATTCTTATTTCGGTAATTATCAGAATTTATTGTATCCGCCATCTTGTCGAAGTCTACTGAAAGGGAAATCAATGAGCCTTTTTCAGCAAACAGTGCATACTTACACTTCGGAATCAACGATGAGAGATGTTCGAATCGCTTGCTTCTCTTCACTGATGAGAAGACCCATGGCGTGAGTGCTTTGATATGAATGGGAGAAATATTTCAACTTCGTCGTTACAGTTACTTCGATCGTAAAGAGACTTCACCTGCTGCCACATCAGTTCTTCTTTCACAGCAGCCGCCTATCGCAATAGCTGTATGTCCATCTGACACTGAGCATTGTTTGAAGAATCACCTTGAAGTATTTAACAACTTTTATTAGAATTACGCTCCTTCCAGATCCTCAACAATTCGATGTCCGAAGTGATCGAGTGTCTTTTTGCCGGATGCGTCATCGCAGTCCTTCTATTCTATTTCTGCATTCCCAGTGGATTCGTGAGTTCAATAGAGTCAAGATTGTGAATAAAGGAGTGTTATTTCCAGATTGGTTTAGCCTATCTCATCATATTCTTCGTCACTTTCGTAATAGTTCAGCACTACAGTGACAAAGCGTACAATGAAGTCGTCGAGATCGATAAATCGGGAGAGGTCGGTCTCATTTCTCCCTTTCTTCAGCGTCTAAGCAGTTTTATTTCAGTTAGCCACAGAGATCTTCGATAACGTTTCGACCATTCAACAACTGGCTGTCGAGGGACACTTCCAACAGAGATTCGATGAGATTCAGATGAGAAGGAGGAAACCGCTTGCGACCGTGCGTATTCGATATTTTGTTAATTCTAACAAGGAAGATTCTTCAGAAGATTCGTTGTCTTTCAATCGTGCATGCAATTGATGAATCGGAATACATGCTGCTGGATTTCATGGCTACAAGTTCGTTCATTTTTCCATACTTTTCAAATAAGGGAAAAGTTTGAGCGATTGGAATCTATTTCGTCTACACTGGTCTCATCAATGTCAAACAGATGTATGCTACGGAGGTTTGAATATTCATCCTCGTTTCAGTAAATAATTAATTTTGTTTCAGTTGTTCATCGCATTCCTCGGAGTCGCGGCGATTTGCATGAGTGATTCATTTAAGGTTCGTTTTCATCCTTCCTTCATTCCTTCATCTGATCATTCAGGACATAATCTCTGGTTCATCAGCAGCGAAACTTCTCTTCAAATTGATCGATCCCACCGTGAATGAAAAAGAGAAGAAGGACGAGAATGAGAATGAAGACATGGTCAGTCAATCAGTCACCCTCCCCACTCTTCAATCTCTCTTCACTTCAGATCTCTCGTGGTTCTCTTCATGCCGATTCCATCTCATTTGCTTATCCCTCTCGACCACACAAAAACACTCTCAATGATGTCTCCTTTGCTGTAGGAGAAGGTGCGGTATTTATCATTATCATTCATGATTACATAATCTCAGGTCAATCTCTCGCTCTCGTTGGTCCCTCAGGAGGAGGAAAGAGCACGGTAGTCAATCTAATCGAGAGATTTTACAATCCAACTCAGGGACAACTCGTAAGTTGACTTACGTAATAATTGTTACTAATTTTTAATTTAGTATATCGACGATACTCCCTTCTCTTCAATTCCTTCCTTCTCTCTTCGTTCTTCAATTGCACTCGTCAATCAGGAACCCGTGCTATTCAGAGGAAGTATGTTATTCTCATTTTTTTCCTTTCAGTTGCATGTGCACTTGCGATTAGGGAAAGGGGTCATTATGATCATTCTAGGCATTATCGACAACGTTCGACTTGGAGTTGAGAATGTGAGTGAAGAGGAAGTGAGAGAAGCATGCAGAATGGCCAATGCACACGAATTTATTCAACACTTTCCTGAGGTATGGCCAAAAAGGATGAATAGATCGAATAATGAACTCCTTCTAGGGTTACTCAACTCCCGTTGGAGAGAAGGGTCGATCTCTTTCTGGTGGTCAGAAACAACGAATTGCCATTGCGAGAGCACTAGTGAGGAATCCACGAGTGATTGTTCTCGATGAAGCAACGAGTGCATTGGATACACAGAGTGAACAGGTAAGGAATCATTCCTATCCCATTCCTTATCTCTTCACAGGTTGTTCGTGAAGCTCTTCTCACTTCTGCAAGAGGAAGAACTTCTATTACAATCGCCCATCGATTGGATACAATCAGACATTGTGGTCAGTGAAGAAGAGAGAGAAATTGAGTAGTGATGCCATTCAGATGAGATTTGTTTCGTCGAAGGAGGTCGAATAGTGGAAAAAGGAGGGCACGAAGAATTAATGGAGAGAAGAGGGCGATACGCTGAGATGGTCGATCAACAGAGATTGACTTGATCTTAGGAAGAGCATTCCTCTCTTCGACGCATGAAAAGTTTGATACTAAATCGCGTCGTTTAGCAGTTTTCCTATTTATTTTTGTAGTATTTTATTATTATTATCCCATTGATCTCTAGTTATCCATTGATAAAGATCTGACTATATTTGACGCAATAACAGCACCGAATCGGTAACTGGTTTTTATCGATTGATGAAATCAAATTCATTTCTTCTTCTCTTTCTTCTCCTTTTCCTCCTTCTCCACATACTCCACTAGGATCTGAACGGAATGGTTGGTACGGTAGATCAATCGATAATCAACCTTCTTCGCGTTGGGACCAATCGAGTGTCGAATGGCCGTGCGCGACAGCCAGTGCATACTGTAAGGTTACGATATCAGTCAATCGATAAATGATTTATTTAACGTACCTCAATCGATATTTTCCCAGTAATTCGGGAGTTCGACGAGCTTCTCGAAGTGCCATGTAGAGAATAGCGACAGTCGCCAGATTAAGAATGAGACAAATTACTAGAATTGAGTAATTATGATGAAATAGAGAGTGAATACCGTACCCGTTGTGAGAGATGCTGTCGAGTTTCCGAGGGCACTGTAAGAGATTCCATTGAATTGAAGGAATACGGTATCTAGGAATACTTAAACTTACTCGGATTGATCTTTATCCTTCTTTGGTGCTTCTGTAGTTGCATCTGTTGCAGTTGATAGAGATATGGAGAGGAAAATGAGAAGGAGAAAGGAGAAGAAACCGCTTGCCATGGGAGGGAGAAATGGAAATGAATGAGAGAGAAATGGAGAATACAACTAAGAAAAATAATTTGAATTGTACTCTTTCCATAATCACTTCTTTCACAAACATTTTCTGAGACTTCTTCAGGAGAAGAATTTATGCGTGTCTAGAAAGATAAGTGCTACTTTGATTCTATCTAATCAGATATTGAGAGTGAACCGAGATCTTCAAGATATTTCTGCCAATCAGTATTTATCAAATTTACACATATTGTTAAAGGAATTAAAATCATGATCATTTGCGTAACTTTCTAATTACATAACGAGTGAGTCTTATGAAAGGAGAGTTCCGGAAGGGAACAATAATAGTTGAGGGAGAAGAAGATGAGGAAGAATCGTCCGTCTCAGTATAAAGATTATCTCCATCTCGATGATTTGGAATGATCTCTTCAATGAGATGGATGATATCTGATTCCTCCTTGCAATAGGTGCAAACGATGGGAAGAGAAGAAATGGATGCATTAAAATTGATCTGATATGCACAAGCACGACAGATTGAATGACCACACACGGAGAATACTGATCTCCCGTGGGGGAACTCATTGGAACAATTGGAACAATGACGAGACCGATTTGAATCTTCTATGAGAAGAATAAAGTGAGATGAAGAATGGCAGATAGTGCATTGATTAGTCCATTCAGCACAATCAGAACATATTGTATGACCACAATGAGTGGATACGAATCGTTGATTTGGATAAGGAATTGAACATCGAGAACACGAACGAGAGAAACGATCACCACGAATGAAACTGAAGAGATGAGTACATTAGATGATAGTTTTGAACGGAAAGCCATACCTTTCATGATCCATCTTCTTGAGAATATCCATGTACCAGTGAAGAGTCTCATGGAGATACTCATCCACTTCCTCTATTTTGGTTGAAAAAGCATCGTCACGAGTTGAATTGCGAAGTAGCGACATTGTGAAGGAGAAGGAAGAAGGATTAATACGCTGATTAGTTCATGAAAGATACCGAGGTTTGTATGAAAGAGGACCGGTGGCATCCAACGAGCGTCGGTATTTTCCTTTGAGAGAGAAATTATAAGATTGAGATGGACTTCCGCTTATCGTTCTCAGTGAATGAACGATGCCACAGGGTTCAATCGAGATCGTTTATTGCATGGGAATTGCGAATCGTGAGAAAGAGGTATTTGCGGGATTCCATTTACGACCCTAGAATGTATATATTTATCTATTTCGATCTCGACATTAAAGTTTGTGTTTTAGCCACAAGTCAAGTTTGGTTAGTCTCGGGTTAGGGCATATTTTTAATCATTTTTTTTTGAAAAATTTAAAGGAAATCATTGTAAAACAAAAATATTACAATACCATTGAATATCAGTTTCAAAATCAATATCGAAATCTCAACTTAAAAAATCTACCGTAACGTGAACGAGTGCATAGTGCGATGCGCAGGGTACTAAAAATACGGTAGATTGTGCGAATCGACTTTTTTCTCTTTTTTATTATTTTTATGAAATGTGTTATTTTCTTGTCATTGTTGCTAATTTCTCACTTTCCATAAATCCTGTCTAGTTTGGGCGCATACAATTGTTTCACTCGCAATGGTAAACCCTAGAAATCAAGTTTAGTCGAATAGTGGGTCTGCAGTTTCTTTATTTTCGAAAACTTGAGTTTTTATTCTTTGATAATCTCTGCTATCTATGCTTTCTTTTGTATGGGCTGAACGTTTATTATTAGATGAATCTGAATGTATGTGGTTATATATGCCTGAACTTATAAATCGATATCGTACTTCCTTCATTAAATATTTGTATCACAGGTGATTTCCGCTGATCATTTCTAACAGACTGGACAGTGCCACTCGAATACGGTTAGTTGTTTAATCTATCTACTTATCCTTTTGATTTGATCACATGGCACTTGAAAAATATGGTGCTATCAAGATCAGCCCAGATCGCATCGCTGCATCCGATATCATTATCCATTGTTATCTCTATCTTTGAAACAGTGTTTTGATCTAGCTCGGTCATTGTTCTTGATCATTGCGGTTTTCTACATCCCAGTAGTTTGCAAAACTTTATTTCGCTTGCATCGTCGAAACATGTGGTATCGTTCACTAATGACGCAATTGGCTTTCCAATCAGTTCGAAATTAGAGTGGTGCCCACTCGCTGACTAATCTGTTTATTCGAGTTGGTCTTATATAAATAGAAGTGTTATGATAAGCCGTCGATTCATTCCCTTCCTTCTCCCTTTCACTTCAATCCTCACTTTCCATTCTGCACTTTCCCCTGTGAGAACGTAAACTTTATGGCTCATCTCTTGCCACGTTTTTAGTGTATTCAGTAGGGGGGTCTGCATCATAAACTTCATTTTGCCCCTTTCGGATTACTGTAGCTAGGAAGGTTGTAAATCGGTAATGGCTTTCTGGTCGTTTCCTCTTCTTTTCTTATTGGATGAGACTCGATTGGTCCCTGGTCATTCACTCAATTGTATAGACGAATCTTATAAGATCAAAAGCATTTCGCACGCTCTCACTTTTCTGTTCTCTCACACACGTCATTTGTAGTAGTGGAACGAAGTGGGCATTGTTATATCATCATAGCTGTCTCTCTCTCTCTTTCCAATGATCTATTTCTTCTTCAATCGTATCTCTCCTCTTCTACTTCCTTCCTTTGTCTATTACCACTCCACGCGACTTCATTCGCCATACAAAACTGATGAGAACCTTTCGAAGGACGTATTACTCAAGTTTTGCACTGTGAACCGTTTCCCTCGTCATCATACGGATGACTACGGTACATTTCTCTTGACCTTTGTATTTAAACTGTAGGGCATAGAGAAGGATGAGATTGATCTACTGGATAACGAAGGAAGGAAGAGAGAGGGAAGGGGAGGGGATTTCTCTTTCATTTCTCGATCCCTGTCCCACTTAGTGATTGATCCTTCCCTTTCCATCCACTCTTTCCCTTCACTCTCATTTCAATGACTCAACCTCTCTCTCTTCCCTCTCTCTTCTCTTTCTCACCCGTTCTCGATCGGATTGCCAACCATAAAGAGGAAAAGTTGTCATCCGATTTCATATTCGAGATTCAACTCTTTTGTTGACTCATTTCTTCCTTCTACTCTATCTTGTGTAGCTTCCACTTCACTAACAGCAACTTTCTCCCATCTATCAGTGTCTTCCTTCCCATTCCTCCCTCCTTCTCTTTCCTTACTCTCGATAGAGATATCACTAGGATGAAGCTGGGATGGTCTGGATTCAATCCAGTTACTCTGATCGGGTGAATGGATAGGGTCAAGAGGTCATTCATCCATACTCTTGTATGGATCTCATTCACTCTTCCCTCCTTCCTTCCCCTCAGGTACTAGGATACCCTTCCATCTTCTCCTTCTTCACCATGGTTAATCTTTCCTTTCGGTGTCGTCTTCAGTTTGTCCATGTGTTTTCTGTAGTCTTCCCATCCTCTTTTGCCTCGTTGTTCCGGAATGGGATTATCTGCCCCTTCTCCCCTCTCTTCCACCAACAGTTTCTATAGAAGACAGTCGGGAGGGAAGGAGGACGAAACGATAGTATGGACGGAATCTATCGATTGATCTCTACCAATCCCGTCGTATATCATTCATTCGCTACTTCGTTCCTCTCTCACTACTCAAATCATCGCCTCGAAATGGAATTGACGTTTCATTCCTCGTCCTCTCTTTCTCTTCCGTCTCTTCGATCGTTTTCGCTCTCTTATATCCCTTCTCAACCTATAACTGTTCCATATCTGTTTGACGACTCTGTGGAATGAAGAGAGGGAAGGGGAGGAAATGGGAGGGGCCGACTCTGCCCTGGTCGATCCCTCTCCTAGAGAGTTCAACTCTCGTCATTCACTCATTTACTCCCTCTTTTTCTCAGGGTCATTTTCTTTGTCTACTCTGCAGGGGGTACTTTCTTCCCCTCCCTCCCTTCTAACTTCACCACTCTATCTGGTCTCGAACTAAGATCATAAACGAAAACTCGATCAGTAAATAGTCAAAGGAGTACGGTAGTCCATCAAGAGAGAATCAGTCTATTCTCTTCACTAGAACTTCTTCCTTTCCTCTCGTCTATCCCCTACTTCCCCCCCCCCTCTCTACTCATATTTGTCCTTCTAATGTCCATTCTTCCTCCCCCCCCCTCGTCTCAACGTGTTCTCTCAGAGAACTTCTCTTCCTTTCGGTTTCCTTCCTTCCTTCCTTCTATCTATTCCGTTGATTGAACGATAAACGAGCAAAGGTTGACAGAAGGTTGGCATTCAATTCCAACTATTCTTCACAGTAACTGGTAATGAGTGAGGACAAGAAAAGGTGCAAGGAACTAGCTGTTCCCCTTCCTCACTTCTTTTTCCCACCTTCTCCTATCCTCCTTCCTCCTCCCTTCCTCCCACCTCCCCTTCCCCTCCCCTCCCTCCTCCCCTCTCTTTCTCGAGATCCATCGTCAAGTGTAGACCTGTTCCATTCTCTACTTCTCTCTACCCCTCTCCCCTCTCTCCCTCCCCTCCCTTTCCCTCTCTCCCCCTCTCGGACCTCTCTCTCTCTCTCATGGGTAACTCATCTAATTCCACTCCACTGGTCAGTCCATCTCTATCTCAGATCAAGTTCGCACTTTCTACAGACAAAGTTGCGGAACAGCCAGTTTAGTTCCCCCCCCCCGCCCTCCTCATTCTCTTTCTTTTTATTTGCCAGACAAAAGCAAGTGAACAAAACTGAGTTGGAAGTGAATTAGACTAGCCATCATTGCATTCAATCTATTCTCTGTCCTCCCTTCCTCTCTCTCATTCCCTCTTCTTTCTTTCTCTCTACTCGGTCGTGTAATCGTGGTGTGTTTCTCTTCTGCTCTTTTCCAAATCTCGCCTGCCCCTTCTCTCTTGGCGTGTTACTTTTGTTTCACAGTGGCAAGTTGAGTTGGAGGGGCGCTCTCGTTCAACTTGTTGTTCGCCCTCTCTTCCTTTTACTCCTCCATTGACTCTTTTGATGGAGAATAAATTCATTGTGTCTAATGGTCATTGATTATTGTAGAGAAGGGAGGATGCATCAGTAGAAGGAAGAAGAGAGTTACTCCCCCCTTTACTCGCCCTCCCATACAATCAATAGAGGAATATCCAAATACAGGTGAATGATCTATTTATTGATTAGTAAGAGAAGATTGAGTGATAAGGAGTAGAGAGGACAGTCGTACTCTGAATATCGTGATTGGTCTTTCTCTTCAGGTGGTTGGATAGAGGGATGATTCCTCCTCGATTATCTCTCCTTCTCATATTCATATCAGTATTAATTGGAGTGATGAATGGAATGGAACACGATTCGGTCAGTTTCCTCCCTCTCTTCCATTCAATGCTTATAGTACAGTCGAGAGAGGGAAGGGAGGGGAGGGGAGTTCGAAACGGGATTCATCCATCCTTTTCCTCCCTTTCCCCTCTCCCTTTCACAGCGAATGGTCGATACTCTGTGTGTGTGTGCAATGCCATTCATTCAAATGAACAGCTTGATTCAATATAGGAGAACTGTGAGAGAATGAATACAGTAGAAGGAATGATGGGGTCGAATCCCGTTGGAATGGGGACTTTTATGCGTGATTAGGCCCATAGTAGGCTGATATATTGTGTGTGGTTGATGGTGTAGTGAAGGGGTGCATTTCATTGTGACGAGAGAAGAGAAAGAGATGAAGAAGGATGATCAGAGAAGAAAAGTGGGACTGTTTTTGTGTAGTCCGTGAGATGATGAATGGAATGGAGAAGGAAGAAGGAAGGGATCGAATGGGGTCGAATCAATATTCGCATCACGACACAGAATGGGAAGACGACGAAGAGTGTCTAGAGACTGATCCTGTCTAGTCACTGAGTTGAGAGGGCCAAGAGGGGGTGGTGTAGCTTGGGGTATCTATGTCCATCCTAGAATGGTGTTCGATCATCCCTCTCCCTTCTCACTGCTTCTCACTGCCCATTGTTATGAAGTGTGTAAGTGGACGACCCTTCTCTTGTTCAGTCCCCCCCCCTCTCCCTCCTCCCTCCTCCCCTCCTCCCTCTCGGTAGTGCTTGTAAGGGGGAGTGAATGAACCTGCCTGGAGCACAACTGAGAGAGAAGTGAGGGAAAACTTCTTTGTTTGGTGTCACTCGAATAGCGCAAAAGGGCCGAACTCGAGTGAGTGCGAGAGTGGGCGATGAGAATGGTCAGTGATGCCATAGGGTAGAGGGGAAGGGGAAGGGGGGGGGGAAGCAGTAATCGACCTTGATGGAGGGACTATCACATGCCTCTTGTCAAAGTGAACACTTTCTCTCTTTCGCCCTGTGCAAAGTTTTCTATGGTTTCGGGGCAGAAAAAGATCAAGAAGAGGGGAGAAAGGAGGAAGAGCAGTGTTTTGACGTGGAAGATACGTGTAGACCGGATGAGAAGGGAGAGAGATCGGAGAAGATGAGAAGGAGAAGTGTTTGCGGTGCCTAAGGTGACGAGAATCCAAGAAACTTCCTTGATCTGACGGAGGGAAGGGTAGAACAGAGAAAGATGAGTGGATGCATACAACGAAACACTGAAGAGGTCCATCATACAACAAGGGGTTTCCGGTTATAAAATATGTTGTTGCACCTCAAATAATGAGTGAATTGTGTGTATTGCAGGTTTGCACAGGGGACTCGTGCGCGGATTCCCATCATACAGTCATCAGATTAAAGAAGAGAGATGATGACATGGCAAGGAAAATCGCCCTTGATCATGATATGGAGATTAGAGTGAGTTATCGATTCAGCTAGTGATAATATAGACGTTTACACGAAATTTGGATGTTTAAGACTCTTTGGACTTGTTGAAAATGTGTGAGAGTGTGATTGACTTGTCTTCATTCCTCCATTGATACGATAGTAGTGAATGGGAAAGTTCCCGGATGTTTATTCGATTCTCTAGTGCACTCATTAGATGACCTCTTGTATTAGTCTCATCTCTAGTACTACTCAAGTTTCTCGAGGATACTATGATATAGTATCCTCACTCGAGTCTTTCTGAAGGACATAACTATAGATTGGATTGTGAGTAATGTACAAATGGTCGAGTTTCGATTGATTGAGGAAGGGATTCGGGAGATGAGTAATACGAGTATAATGTATTGGAAAGGACCGAATTGGGATCGAAAATATTTCGATGGATGGAATTGAAGTGATTGGATATTTTTGAGGGCGAACCTTTCATGGATTCGCACTACTTTGCGTATCACAAAGAGACGACTGGAAGGAGAAGGAAAAGGTAAGATTGAAGAAGGAACAGAAGGGAGGAAATGACTGAGAGAGATAAGATAGTGATAGGTAACTGTGATCTATTTGTCCTTTCTTTCCTCTTCGTCTTTCCCGAAGGCAACAATGGAATGTTTGAGAGAGAAACTTGAGTTGATAAGAAGGAACGGAAAAAAGATTGAAGTGATCTCTAACTGATAGAGAGAAAAGAGTAGTTAGAGTAGGAAATGAGTCATGTTTGAGAAAGAAAGGGTCGTTATCTCTTTTCATTTCAGAGAAGTGATTGAATCATTGGAATCTCATCCTCATGTCGAATCAGTTCATGAACAAATTCCAAGGAAGAGAGTCAAGAGGGATTATGTCCATGATGATGTATGATTTAGTCGATATATTTAATAGATTGCATTATTAATAACATCATAATTGACTAGTCGGTGATCGATACGAATGTATTGCACTGAGAAGAACTAAATAAACAGAGAGACACAAGTATTTTGTCAGCAACTTGTTTTGAGAACTATCACTATTACATGATTCATTGTGTTTTTGGATGTTGTGTGCGACGAGTAGTAACGAAAAAGTCTGAATTGTGTTTGATTTCAGAATGACTCAGCTCATCGATATCAACGTGCTTCTGGTTCATCAGTTGTCGATCAAGGAATATCAAAGCAGAGAAGACAAGCGAATGGAGGATTGGAAATACCTCGATTGCCATTCAGAGATCCACTTTACAATGATCAGTGGTATTTGGTCAGTTATCACTTGTTTTTGATTCATTTTTGTGATAATAGAGGAACTAGATGTTAACATTCCTTTTCTGTCTGGGGCATTGATCTTTCATCAGTAAATTTTTCATTACTGATTTGGGGAAGCGCGAAGGGATGCGATTTTTTTCGTTCCACCTTTCCATCAGTCGAACTGCAAGTGATCCAATACAGTATTGACTTAGTCATCTCTCTTTTTCTCTCTGGGCAATAAATTGAAGGGTTCGACGAGATTGTTATCGAGATTGATCTTTCCCATTGAAAAAATAGAGAGAGGAGGGGGCATTTTGATGATAGAGAAAGAATGGAATGGGATAGGAAATAGGGGGTGGGGATGTTTGTATTACTGCTCATATTCCATTCGGACAGCGTCATTACATAAATCATGAACAACATACCATTCATATTCACATTTCCGCCCACTGTATCCAGGATATACCGTAACCGGCTGATAGATTGCCCACACAATCAGTTTTTGTTTCGTACCCGATGTAGGTAATGATCGCATTCTTTTTGGGCATAGACACGGGAATGGAGTGATTCCAACAGGTCTCTCTCTCTCTTTGAGTGAATTGATTAGTGTCGATTAGAAGAGTAAAGAGATGGGCATAGTGAATGAAGTCTCGTTTTGCGTCACTATAGAATAGCTGCTTTCTCCTCTCAAAGTGAGCTCAGCTGTCTCAATATCCCCTCCCCTCTCCTTCCTCCGTATCCTCCTCTCTTTCTCTCCCCTATTCGACATCCCTCTTCACGTCATTCTTCTCAATGAGAATTGTCCCATTTTCGCCCATTGACGTCGAGGGACGTTTAGAATTTCGCCCCTTAGAAAAGAGATGATGAATCATGAATGATACAACGGATGAAAAGTTCGAATGATTGTTGTGCCGGGTTGAGAAAAGAGGAGGAAGGTAATCTACCATTACTTCGAAATGAGCTTATGAAGGGGATTATCTATTTTATGCGCTGTGTTTTTTTTTGCTATTGTCAAGGGGGAGAATTGGAACGAGGAACAAGAGAGGAAATTGGGTGAATTGTCGAGGGACCAACAAATGTTCTAAAGAAATTAAATACTTAATTTCAGGTCGGTAATGCCGTGGGCGGGTTCGATATGAACGTGAGAAATGCATGGTTGATGGGATACGCTGGAAGGAATGTATCTATCTCCATTCTTGATGATGGAAT
Source organism: Pristionchus exspectatus (assembly GCA_911812115.1). NCBI lineage: Eukaryota > Metazoa > Nematoda > Chromadorea > Rhabditida > Neodiplogasteridae > Pristionchus > Pristionchus exspectatus. The sequence goes on along the minus strand of OU461585.1, from coordinate 14,120,668 downwards.
TCAGGTGAGAAGAGACGATTTAACTGTTCGATCATGATTAGGTTAGGATGAATCCACAATCAGCCTAGCTAATCAAACTGTAGGCCTAGTCATGTGTCTTGATTGTGGTTTATCTCCCTGACTGTTCACTCTTTTGTCGTAATCCCGTGCCCCCCCCCCCTCTCTCCCTCCATCTCGATCCAGTCTTTGATAGTCAACCTTCGAAGAGTAAGAAAGTGAGATCACTCCGAGTGAAAGTTGCTTGTACAATGGTGTAATCCACGCCCTTCTTTCGTGCCAAAGGACAATAGTTTACGTGATTGGCTAGTGATCGAACTTGAGTTAATCCAGTTTCAATGCTACCGGAGAGTTTAAGTCTCATTGAACATGTCAAATCGTGGTTTCAATAGGAGGATGAGTATTGGGGAAAATAGATCATGCTGATTTAGATAAATTCTCTGTTGTAATAAGTAACTCAATTACAGCGTGATCATCCTGATCTGGCAGCGAATTACGATCCTCTCGCTTCCACTGATATCAATGATCATGATGATGATCCTACTCCACAGAATAATGGAGATAACAAGTAAGGAATTGGGGATACAAGAATAGTTGATAACGTAATTGAAGTTATGCTGATGATTCTCTTCTCATATTATATATCAAATATTTTTTAATTGAAACTTGTGAGAGTGAGGCTTCGTCAATAATGGAATAGGTGTTGAGGAGACTCTGAAATCAATAATCGTAATATTCATCTTGAATCCTTGCAGACACGGTACTCGGTGTGCGGGAGAAGTGGCCGCTATCGCTAACAACAACGAGTGCGGAGTCGGAGTTGCATTCAAGGTACGGTAGAGAGGAGATGGATGAACACGGTAGGAGGGAGATTACTGAGACCATTTACAGTCAAAGATCGGCGGAGTGCGAATGTTGGATGGAGCAGTGTCTGACTCTGTCGAGGCTGCATCTCTATCACTCAATCAGGTAAGAATTCGATTTGGGCACAAATTATGGAAGCGAGAGAGCTGATACGGTATCGTTTGAATAATAGTCTCCATTCAGAATCACATCGACATTTACTCTGCGTCGTGGGGACCGGAAGACGATGGAAAGGTCAGAGTGAACCTTTTACATGGCATTTTCATGTTTCATGAATATGTGAAACTGGAAAGAAGAAGCGGAATACAATATTCCTCGGTTCATTCCTCTTTGAATATCTTAAACTACTTGCAGACATTCGACGGTCCTGGTCCTCTGGCTCGCGAGGCTTTCTATCGAGGAATAAAGAATGGAAGAGGAGGAAAGGGAAATATCTTCGTATGGGCCAGTGGAAATGGAGGATCACGGTGAGAGCATTGGAAAGATTTCAATTGTAAAGCACGAACTTGATATATTTCGGTCTATGGTGTTTAGGAATTTTGCCAATCATTCTTCTGAATTTAAAGTTTGTGTCTTCCATAGCTATTCAATTATATTGCAGGCAAGATTCGTGCTCAGCCGATGGCTACACCACTTCGGTGTACACACTTTCCATCTCGTCGGCGACGTTTGACAACCATCGTCCCTGGTGAGTGCACACACACTACACGATCACTGTATCCCGACTACGGTACCAATATCCTTTTCTCAGGTATCTTGAGGAGTGCCCCTCATCAATCGCTACCACTTACTCATCTGCCAATATCAACCAGCCCGCTATTGTGAGTTTGGCATACTGTAGACATGAGATTACGGTAGATCAATCGATATCATCTTTCGAATTCCTTCTCTCATCAGGTTACGGTAGACGTGCCTCGAGGATGCACAAAGATGCACACAGGAACATCGGCCTCCGCTCCTCTTGCTGCTGGAATTATTGCCCTCGCTCTGGAAGCTAAGTGAGTGCTGGGGATGAGGACATAATGAAGATTGAATTGAGAGCAGCAAATATGGGGATTTACTAAATCCTTGTGAAGCATAGATGAACCTAGTCACTCATATCGAGGTGTTTTTGGCTTATTAGGTTATTCGAGAAGCAACTGGGATGAAATTGAGAAATTCAGCTCTCGAGTTATATTGAGGGAGTTGTGAAACACAAATTCACCTAATTGTAATTGCACAAAACTGTGGAAGATAATGAATGAATTGTTTTCAGTCCTGCGCTTACATGGAGAGACATGCAACATCTGGTCCTTCGTACAGCCAATCCCACTCCTCTTCTCGATAATCCCGGATGGTCTGTCAATGGAGTCGGAAGGAAGATTAGCAACAAGTACGCATAAGGGTCATTTTGATTATTGCACTTGCTTGTTTTGTGTTTCTACTATTCACATAGTGAAGGAACAATGGTGAACAATGAAAGTCCTCCATTGCACAATTACCCTGAGAATTCTATTAATTGGTATTGCAGATTCGGATACGGTTTAATGGACGGTCATGCGCTTGTGAAACTTGCGAAGGAGTGGAGAACCGTACCCGAACAGCATATCTGTACTTACGAGTACAAATTGGCTGCACCCAAGTGAGTATCGTCGACTTATTTATCATACTCTACTCACAATGTTATCGAAATGTGTACACTGGCAAGATAAGCGATTTCCTATTTCAGTCCCCGTCCTCTGACTGGTCGATTCCAACTCAATTTCACCCTGGAAGTGAATGGATGTGAGACGGGAACGCCCGTTCTCTATCTGGAACATGTACAGGTCAGACACATGTTTCACTCATTACCTATCACCGTTAAGATTTGGATCTAGTTGATTCCTTCATTACTTCAAATGCATAAGTAAATTCTTGATGATTCCAGGTGCACTCTACGGTCCGATACGGTAAGAGGGGCGATCTCAAATTGACTCTCTTCTCCCCGGCTGGAACCAAATCTGTCCTGCTCCCTCCCCGTCCCCAGGTACGGTAGACGATCGATAGGAAAGATGGCGATTGAAGACTGACTTTATTGAACTTTAATTGCGGTAATTGAGGATTTCAATGTGAACGGATTCCACAAGTGGCCCTTCCTCAGTGTGCAGATGTGGGGAGAAGATCCTAGAGGAACTTGGGTGCTAATGGTCGAATCTGTGACGACGAATCCCAATCTCGCTGGTATGATACTACCGTATCCCTTTGTCCTCCCTACGATAGTCAATCACGAACTGACTCTTCTTAGGTACTTTCCATGACTGGACTCTCCTACTCTACGGAACTGCCGATCCGGCCCATCCGGCGGATAAATTACATCCTCCCGGCCCGGCTCCCACGGGTCAATCGATACTCGGAAGAATGCAACAATTGACGAGTCAGGTAGGTCAAGTGAGAGAGAGAAGGAGTGATACTAATCGATATTCGACAGCACTGTCCATTCTAGAGATTGAGTTGAAGTGAGTGAAAGTGAGATGAAAAATGATGATAGATGCGAGAAAACGAGAGAAAATCCGTTCGACCGGCTTACAGTATTCCGTCTTTCTCTTGTCCTCACCCACCGTACACAATGCACCCCCTCTACACACTTGATGTGAATCACTAACTGACTTTTCATCATATTCGTGTGCTCTCTAATAGCATGTATGGGTGTAGCTTCGCTTCTCTTCTCTCTCACATTGCTCGCTGCTCCTTGCTACAGTACTCCGATTGATCTACCGTACTCCTTCTCCCTTCTCTGGATGATCTACCGTATCCCCGTTCTGGAGTGCGTGGATCTAACACTCGAGCTGGTGTGCATATTCCAAATTGTCATTATTTCTCCGATCTATCCGCTTCCTCTCTACGTCTCTCCTCCTCTCTCAGGTGCGTCGACCTCAAGCGTGGTCTCGTGTTCGTCAATTGGAGATTCCCACTGGTTCACCATTCCAATCTCCTTTCGGAGGAGGAGGAATCAATCAACCTCAGAGACCAATTCAACAATTGGGCCATTGGGTGTATGATCCATTCGAGGCACGATGGGTGTGGTCACGAATGCAGAAGAAGAGACACGAAAGACATCTTCATAAGAGAGTTCGACGCTTCTAAGCTCGTTCTAGGCCCCGCCCCCTTTACCCCCTTCGTAATCTATAGGGATAAACTCGCCTTGGTTGGTGTAATGAGTAAGGTGGTGGATCGGAATGCCAATATCAATCCTCAAAAGTGTCGTAGCTGCGCCTAGCCTCTCTCACTCTGTTGTCCATTGCATCAGTTGCATGTCCTCCCATTTTGGTCCCGTATCTCCAATTCCTCGTCCTACCCCCACTCGGTTCAATGGGTAGTCCCTCTGGTGTCTGGTTCGGTCGCATCCCCTCCCTTCCCCTCACAGTCTCGTCTGTCTCTCGTAGTCCCTCCCCTCCCCCCTCTCATCTATCTCTCTATCTGTCTGTTACCTCTCTACAGATCACCCTTCCGGTCGCTCTAATGATAACTCAAGTCATCGTTCTCATCATCATCCTCGTAGCGGCAGTGACTGCCTGTCGACGAGCCTCCACTTCCACCCCCTAGTCATGTCCCCCCCCCTTCCCCCCCCCTCCCCCCTCCCGGTGTTCAGTTCCCGATGCGCTCCGATCCCCCCATACCTACCGTATCCCATTGACTGTGCCAACCAAGACGTGGTTTCTATCTTCTCAGATTCCTCCATATCACACCCCCTTTCCTCCTGCCTTTCTCCTTATCATTCAATCACGGGTTTTAGTCGATAATCTCTTCGCTAGTTGTATCTTCATCCTTCCCTGGATCAGGGATTACCGTATCCCTCCCCTTGAATGACAGGTACGTTGTCTGTACGATTGAAGCGTGCCCTTCTCTTCTTCCTTCTATCTCGCATCCCCTCTGTCGTTTCCCCTCTTTCCTTTCCTACTGTACTCTATCAATTCACCCTTTCCTACACTCTATATCACTCTCATAGTCAATGGATAGTCGAAGGGAATAATCTCACTGTCTCTCACATCGTCGAGTAGATTGTTCATTCACTCGTGTGTTCCTTATCCATTCTAGGATACGATAGGGTGCATCCGATTAGAGCGACGAATACGAAACGGTGTTTGGTGTATGGTGTATCTGTCTTTTAGCCGTTGACTGATGAGAAGTCGAATTACGAGAGACTCAAGCGATATTTCCAAGCCTTTTTCACAGCGAGTTTCGCAGGGTGAGTAATTCCTCCTAGTGCCTCCCTTCTCTCATCTGCCTTATTCTTATTCATCCATTATCGATCGATTGACATACCAAAGCTCCGCCCTTCCCTTATATCCATTATCTAATCGAGTTGTTATCGGTTCGGTTTTCCTTCTTCTAGCCAATTGTGTTTTATCACACACAAATCTTGCTCGTTTTATATCAGTTTTCAATCTAGTCACAATTTGTCACTTTCTTTACTCATTCCAACAATCATAATCACAAATCACTTTAACTAGAACAAATTTTGGATAGTATTACTGTAACAATCGTCCCTTCCCCTTCTTTTTCATATTCCGCTTGAGATACCTCTAATAACTATCCCTCCCTTCAATTGGATTAGTGCAGATTATTCATTAGATATGTAGATTAAAGTGTGTATAGTATTTCCAACTAAGTAAGTTGCCCGTATCTTCTATACGTGTTCATTCTCTCCTGTGTTCATTAAATCCCCCGCCTTCACTTTTCCATTAATTCTGTTTCATGCAAATCGTGTTTTACAGCATAAAGCAAGCATTTCATCTTCCTCATCAAGTGTTTTCTCACTCACATTTAATGGTCGGGCGTCTGAGAAAGGGTCTTCTGTCGGGTTTCTATCCATTTGTTTGCAGTCCTGTTCCCATCCTATTCCTTCCTTCTCTTTGAGTGTATACAGTACTCCCTAACCCTAATAGATTACGGTAGCCGGTCGAACGGATCAATCGATCGTTTCTCGCCGAAGGAATTTCGAATATAATTATGCGCTTTTTTGCAGGTAGGCAGTCGGGATTAGAGTAGTTTATAAAGGGGAGACTATGCCCGATTTTTGATTTGCGCCTTTCAACATGAGATCCGTTCGACAAAAACAATCCCTTTATTTTTCAGTTGACAAATGAAGGCGAAATTTCGGAATTGAGTCCTCCTCAAAATCTGACAGAAACGATGATTAGAGGAGGAAGAGGAATGAGAATAAAAAGATGCTAGAAGAATATAAGAAGACCCCTCCCCCCTAGTAGGAAACACTCGAACTTGCGCATTCTGCGATAAACGTAGTAGGAACGAGTATACAAGTGCTGTTGTTATCACATTCTTATCAGTCTCTTCTCATTGATTACGGTAGCCCATTTTGTCTGTCCTACAGTAGTTTTGGTCTGCAGACAGAAGAGGGAGAACCAGAGGCGATATCGATTGGAGATCTTCGATCAGCTGGAAATTGTCATGAGGAATGTCTCGGAGGATGTCATGAAAGCCAATCTGCTTCCTCTTGCTTCAAGTGTAAACATCTACAACAATCAATGAGGAATAGAGCTGGATTCAGGTACGGGGAAAGCTTCAATGAGGGTACGGTAGAATTCGGATACGGTAGTGTGAAGAATATCAATACTCCTCTAGATGCGTGACCTACTGTGACGATGGTTTCTACAAGGATGAGAACTCTTGCAAGAAGTGCTCTCCACTCTGTCATACTTGCTCCAAGGCTGAGGTACGGTAGCTATTTCGGAAAATATAGACGAAGAAAGTGTTGTTGTATTGATTCTCATGGATTGATTCTCAGGTGTGCGATACGTGTCCGGGTGCCCAATTGCTCATTGACGTTGATCATTTCGCCCATTGGGATCATGGACAGTGCGTGGAAGCGTGTCCAGAGGGACTTGTCGCTGATTGTGAGTCATTTGTCAGATTTGAACACTAGCGTGTATTTGGTGTGTCTTTCTCTTCGTCCTTCTTTGAAAATTTTAACTCATTAAGGTTCAAACCAAACGTATGATTCAGAAACAGGAATCTCGGGATTCAAAAGTTACAAGAACTTTCCCATTGCAGACGAGTCGAATCTGATCCAAGCCCGTTGTGTTCTCAAGGAGAATTTGTGTGGAGAGGGTTACTTCCTCGGTCCGACTTCGAGATGTGCTATGTGTGATGAGGCATGCGAATTGTGTCATGGAGCTGGTCAGTCGCACTACATATTTCCATTTGGAATATGATGTTGATTGCTTTGATCAAATCAATTTCCTTTTTTTTCGAAAGGGATTTTTATTCTGTACATGAAAAAAAGTAATGTGCAGGTCCGATCTTCTGCGATAAGTGTGCGCCCGGGTTCGGTAATCGATCGGTCGGATACTGTAGACCATGCTGTAAGGAAGGACAGAAAGCACTCGAGAATCATTGCGGTGCGTTGATGTAGTTATCAGTAAAAAAAAAAATCGGATATGAACGTGATAGATCGATTATCCTCCCCCATTTCAGAAGATTGTTCTGCCTCTGCAGTTGCCTCTCTTCATCTCTCTCATTCATCTCCATTCTGGTCATTTGTATGGCTTCTTCTTGCCGTTTCTCTCGTTGGATTGGTCATTGCTGCTGCATATTTCTTCTTCAGAGATGATCGAACCAGAGATTCGATAGAGTGAGTTCCACTGGGTATTTCAAGAAGGCATCTCTTCATTCAGATACGCTCCTCTTCCTCATTACAATGCAGCGAGTGGAATGGTCAATCTCGATTTCTCTAATGATTCCGAATCAGAAGATGAAATATTGAAAACATCGATGCAGATATAGAATACGGGTTAGATTAGATAGCATTTGCCTCTCCCTTTCCATTCCATTCCATAACTCGGATTTATAGTTCATTTTCTTGCGGATGTTCTAAACTTGTAGCGTTTCCCCCAGTGCCTTGATCATATTTTATGAGTGCTAAATAGTGTAACATAGAATTAATTCTTACATAGTTTATCAGAGTTTATTTAGAGATGAATGAAGAGATATAAATGACGAGATCCATTAAAGTATTGCCCTTATTACATGGAACGATTCTGAATTTAGCGATATCTATGTTGCGTTGTGATAACTCCCATGAGTACCCTTCGTATCCACTAATCGATAATCCCTTTGTATCCATACTCTTGTTACTATAATTCAATACATTTCTTCACTTTTCTACCCTTTGTACCGTATCCCTTCTTCAGTTGTTCATATCACTCTTTCCTATTGCCCCTGTTCGCCCTGTTCAGTCTGTGATACTTCTCCCCTCGCCTTGTGATAGGATTACTGTAATCCAACTCGATCAATATCTATTGCCTTCAAATGTATCCTATTCTTTGATTCTTGTTTCGGGATTTCCTCTAGGTCGAATAATACAGACGGGTTCGAATCCACCCACGCTATCTTTGAGTTGTTGAATTTGTGACATAGAAACGGATGATAAAGAGTTTGTATTGTGATGAGAAGCAACGAAATGAGGGTGTAAAGTGTTAATAGTTGATCACTGCTGACTATCTACTCATAATTGATAAGACTCCCGCTCGATTGAAAGGAGGAAGAATTGATTCTTATCAGAACGGAGACTCAATTGATGAGCACCATTCCTTCTACCAAAACTCTCGCCAATTTCGACTGGTCCGTCAAGGTGAGAAGGCTTACTAAGAATGCAACCACTGACTATTATTCTTCAAATGCGTTTTCTTCACTTGTGTCATGAATATTTCACGAAAGTGAGATCAATCTTTCTCTTCATTTCAGTACTCTGTACCCACGAACGCGTCTCTCTCCCTCGCACAACCAATTGTTCAGGTTAGTCAACTTCTTTGTTTCGGTGCTCTTTTTTTCGGGTTCTGAAATTCTACTCACCATTATTTCTTTACACCATATTTGTCATATCCTCTTCTCATTGTGTTATCTCTTTTCACTATTTTTAATCATTTAAAATCTAATTTGCAGGTAGTTCTTCACTACACAGATTCGACCTCGCAAGTGTTCGAATTCACGAGAGAACAGGTGAGAAAGAGAGGGAGTTTATGGAGAAAGAAAAAGAGAGCGAGGGAGAGATAAACTCGAATGCACCATGCCGAGTGTTGTGTAAAAACACACTACTACGACGGTAGGAAGGGATATGTGATCCGTTTGGCTATTTTCAAGCTATTCACTATAACCAAATGATTTTCAGTTCTCAAAGTTCGTGACTCAAGTGGAATCCCTCTGATTGTCCCTTCCTTCTTCCTCTCTTGAAGATGTACTCTAAACTTCCTCCTGGTTACATCACTCGTTCCACGTGTATCATTCTTAGCACGGGATTGGCTGGATATGGAGTGATTGAGATGATGTTCGGAGGAGAAACATTCTATAAGAAAGCTGTGAGTTACTACTTTCATCGTTGACACTAGAGGGGTTGGACGAGACATAAAATGCTCTCAACAGTAGGATGGGATGATTGAAGAGTGATACTTTTTTGAAGATTCCGAATTAAGATTAATTTGATTTGAGTTGATGCCGGTAGTGCACAAGTACACGGACGGGGAAGATGCTCACAAGAATGCAGTGAAGATGGCCAAATGGGGACTCATTCCTCGATTTGGACCTAATCATTGGGAATATCCTGAATTGGAATGCACGGTAAGGAATACTGTAGGATAACATGACTGCGAGAAAATGACAGAATTGGGCGATTGAAGAAACATTTCCAGCTCTTCGGTCGTAAACTGCGTAATCCAGTGGGATTGGCTGCTGGATTCGATAAGGACGGAGAAGCAATCGAAAACCTCGGAAAGAGCGGTTTCGGAATGGTACGGTGGATAAATCGGGAACTGACGTTATTTGAAATCCAGGTGGAGATTGGTTCGGTGACGCCTCTTCCTCAGCCTGGAAACGACAGACCGAGAGTATTCAGACTACTCGAGGATGAGGTACGGTAGGAGAGAGGGGGACTGTAGTGAAAGGAATCCGATTGCAGGGTATCATCAATCGATACGGGTTTAATTCACTCGGAGCAGGAACAGTGCAGAGAAAGGTTCGTGTATGACTGAAGTATATATCTTTGTGATCTCTTTCCCTTCTCAGGTCAAGTCAGCAAGGGAGAATTGGAGTGAGAAGAGTGCATTGTTCGGAGTGAATCTAGGGAAGAACAAAATGCATGATGATGCCAAGTTAGTTGATTGTTTTATTCATATTTGGTGAAGAAAGGAAGATCATCTTATCTCACTCAGAATCGATTACGAGATTGGAGTGAATTACCTTGGTGCGTATGCTGATTACATCGTCATCAATGTCTCTTCTCCCAATACGCCCGGATTGAGATCAATGCAGAATAAGAAGGAACTACAGGGCGTCAGTTATTCACATCTTCAATATCGTTTCGGGAGCTCATAACGCAACATATCTCTGGGTAATTATGATTGCTCGTTCTTCAGCTGCTGTCGACAGTAAAGAAGGCAGTGGATATTCTGAATGTGAAAGAGAAACCAGCTCTCGTTCTCAAAATCGCCCCTGATCTTGTCGAATCGGAGATGAAGAATATCGCCACGGTTGGTTACTGTAAATGAGAAATATCGATTGAAATTGTCAAGATACAGTACTTATCCTTCCTTCTACAGGTCGTTCTTGACAAGTCGTACGGTGTTGATGGATTGATCGTATCGAATACTACGGTAGCTCGTCCCTCCTCATTGAAGAGTGAACACTCGAAGGAAATTGGAGGATTGAGTGGAGTTCCATTGAAAGAGAAGAGCACGGAGTGTGTTAGGGAAATGTACAGGTCAGAAACATCATTGAGTATTTAATTTTTACGGTCTCTTATTTCGGTCTCTTATTTAATGCTCTCTCGTCATAGTAATAATAGTTAGTGATGGTTAGAGAGCTTTGAGAAACGAGAGACCGTTAAATTTTCGCCCAACCCATCTTGGGATATGAAATGAAGAAAGCAGTATCATGAATCGCTCCATCAGATTGACTGGTGGTCGAGTGCCGATCATTGGAGTAGGCGGAATATCCAGTGGACAGGATGCATATGAGAAGATTAGAGCAGGAGCTTCCGCTGTGCAGGTGAGGATAAGTTGATGATGATGGGGAGATTGTGAACGAAGAGGAATGGGAAAGCAATGACCCATAAGATACTGCGTACTCTTCAGCATGGGGTTGTATACTGAGTAAGGACGATATTTCAGGTGTATTCATCCCTCGTGTATCATGGATGGCCAGTGATCGGAAAGGTGAGAGAAGGAAGATAATCAAATGGAATATGGGCATTGTAGGTGAAACGAGAGCTAGCCGAGTGTCTGAGAAAGGATGGATTCACGAATGTCTCCCAAGCAATCGGGGCAGATCACAAGAAGTGATCTCCCTTTGATAGATCTCCCCTCCTACTTGCGATTCCCTCTCCTACAGTATCTGGTCTGACGGTATCCCTTTCCCTCTCTGCCCATTGACACTGATCTTTGATCTTATCACCACGAGTGCTTGTAGATTCTCATTTTTACCTGTAAGTTCGTTAATTCCTCATCAAGTTGTCAACGAGTCCTATTGAGATAAATCTGAATATCAATCGAGTCGAGTCTAACACAAAGACCTTTCAATCGAATGGAATTAACATATAATTAGTTCTCATTCGTCTCTCATTTCTGGCATTTCAATCTTTGGCTCGCGGTTTTCTCGAATGGCGGACGTCAAATCAGGATCCGAGAATGCTTATCAGGTGGGTATTTTGGTCTTTTTTGATTGGCATGATCTTTGATCTTTGCAGGACAACAATAATGTGACTACCGAGGGAAGGTAATCAAACATCAGCTTTTCTCGCTATCAAATCTTGGATGATATTTGATCTTTACTATGTGGTGTGATAATTGATCTTTGATGTCTTGAGATCGGCTGAATCTATGGGGGAGAAGGATGTGAAGACTGCAGAGGAGATAGAGGAAGACGTGAAGACAGCTGAAGAAATTCCTCCTCCTCCTCGACCGAAGAGATCAATTCCAAGAAGAGATCAAGAAGAGGCTGAGTAAGTGAGAGGGGAGGGAAGGGAGGGACTCCTCTGATATTCCTGTGAGATATTCCTCTTTCCAGTTGTGAAGTGGCCATCGAAATCGAGTGAATCTACACAGAATGACCCTTACTGATGTGATAAAGATAAACTACTGTTAGTTTATTCACTTGCTCCACCACATTGAAGAGTATCGAGAATGGTTTGGTACGGTATACATCAAAACAAGTATTCGTTATTGGATTGTTGTTCTACACAATCTATTGTGATCTGCTTTCGTTTGCCTATTGATTGAATTGAGTATTGTTCGTCTCTTTCCTCTCTTCGTCTTCTCTCCTTCCCTCATTCAACTAGTCGTCGCTCGTTCCGAGTGGTCATCTCACTCGTATCATCAAGAATGGCAGCTAAAGGAGGAGACGCAGCCAAACCCGATGCAGCCAAGGCTGCTGCAGCCGAGCCTCCCTTCGGAGTGAGTGACCCCTCTTACCGTACCCCAGGGTACTGTAGGTGAATTACAGTACTGTATCTCCTTGTCAGCTCAAACTCGACCCGGACGCGAAGGTTCTGTTCAAGGGAAAGCTCGGAGAGACTATCACAGTCGAAAGAACGATTACGAATACTTCCCCCGATAGACAGTGCTACAAGGTATACTGTAGGAAGGGAGGGGTACTGTATCTCTACCGTATCCATTGTAGATCAAGTGTACTGCCAACGACATCTTCCGTGTGCGTCAGCCGCTGGGATTCATCGAACCGAAGGTGAGGATGGTGTAATCGAAGACGACGAATACTAAACGTCGTCTCTCACAGGAGACTGTATCTGTGAAGATCTCGTTCATGGGCAAGGCGGTGCCCGAGAATCTAAAGCATTTCTTCGCCTTCTATCACACAAAGAGTGACAAGAAAACGGATGCAGACAAGAATGCCAGACAGGTTTGAACGATTCCTGAAGGGAAGATCTACCGTAATCCATTCGTAGGTTTGGTCGAGTGACGCGAAGCCCCAGGGAGTATGCAGACAACTCTGCCTCTTCGAATTGACTGAAGACAAGAAAGATGATAAGAAGGTACCGTAGAATGGATTACTGTAGGGAAATTCTTCTCTCTAATTCTTACCCATTATAGGATGAGAAGAAGGAAGATAAGAAAGAAGAAAAGAAAGAGGAGAAGAAGGAGGAAAAGAAGGAAGAAAAGAAGGAAGAAGAGAAAAAGGAAGAGAAGAAAGAAGAAAAGAAGGAAGAAGAGAAAAAGGAAGAAAAGAAAGAAGAGAAGAAGGAGGAGAAGAAATAGTATGCCCCCTCTCTGCCCAAATCGGTTGCAAAGCCGTGATAAATAAAATGTGGAATATCTCATTTGTTCATAGAGAAAGCTATCGTAGTCCGCATGAATTTCAAAAGATGTCACAATTTGTCATGAAGCTTGTAGTCCTTGTGGGAAATGCATGACGAACACCAGAGATTGAATCTAATTCGATAAGAGACACAAGTGATATTGTGAGTCCACTTTTTTGAATGAATCTGTGAGGCAACTTTTGGAACAACACCAGTTGATAAGGGGATCAATGTAATTCTTCATATCATACATCCAGCGAGTTCGTTCTTCAATACGATATGAGCAGAACCTCGTTATTCAATATTAGGTAATGGAGCAGTAATGTGCAGTTGCAGACGCTCTAGTGCCTCTAGTCACTATCCCTCTTCTATTTCCGTTCACTCAACTAATCGTCGCTCGTTCCGAGTGGTCCCCTCACTCGTATCATCAAGAATGGCAGCTAAAGGAGGAGACTCAGCCAAAACCGATGCAACCAAGCCGGGAGAGCCCCCCTTCGGAGTGAGTTTGATCCCTCGGATCTCCAAGGATCCAAAGAGCGTCTTCCTAACACCTCTAACTTCAGCTCTTTGTCGAGCCCGTTGGGCCCATTCTCTTCAAGGGCTTCTCTAATGGGCGAATTACAATCGAACGGGCAATTACAAATACTTCCCCCGATAGACAGTGCTACAAGGTACGGTATCAGGATTACGGTATCACTCATCGATCTTATTCAGATCGAGTGTCCTGATGATGATTTATTTGAAGTTGACGAGCCCTATGGGTTCATCGAATCCAAGGTGAGGACTGTGGTGTTGCGTATTCCGACGATTACTAACCATCGCTTATCACAGAAAACAACGTCGGTGATGTTGACTTTCATGGGCAAGGAGGTGCCCGAGAATCTGAAGCATTTCTTCACTTTCTATCACACGAAGAGTGACAAGAAGACCGATGGAGACAAGAATCCCAGACAGGTAATTGACGCACTTGTGGAATGAATTGGCCCCCTTGTGGTGTCTACCGTAACCCATTGTAGATCTGGACTAACGACACGAAGCCGGAAGGAGTGTGCAGACGACTCTGTATATTCGAAATCATTGAATACAAGAGAGAAGGAGATGATAATGAGGTACAGTAGATACACCAACTGAAATGATCTCTTACCGATTATTTGCAGGTGCCCGAGAATCTCAAACATTTCTTCGCTTTCAATCACATGAAAAGTGACAAGAAAACGGATGCAGACAAGAATGCCAGACAGGTTTGAACGATTCCTGAAGGGAAGATCTACCGTAATCCCTTCGTAGGTTTGGTCGAGTGACGCGAAGCCCCAGGGAGTATGCAGACAACTCTGCCTCTTCGAATTGACTGAAGACAAGAAAGATGATAAGAATGTACGGTAGAATGGATTACTGTAGGGAAATTCTTCTCTCTAATCCTTTCCCATTATAGGATGAGAAGAAGGAAGAGAAGAAAGAAGAAAAGAAAGAGGAGAAGAAGGAGGAAAATAAGGAAGAAGAGAAGGAAGAAGAGAAAAAGGAAGAGAAGAAAGAAGAAAAGAAGGAAGAAGAGAAAAAGGAAGAAAAGAAAGAAGAGAAGAAGGAGGAGAAGAAATAGTATGCCCCCCCCCTCGCTGCCCAAATCGGTTGCAAAGCCGTGATAAATAAAATGTGGAATCTCACTTGTTGATACTAACTCAATCATCGACACTCATTCAACGAAGAACAGCTACAAATTAGTTGTTTATCGTTATCTAAGTGGTTAAAACTGTCAAACTGATAGCTATTATAAAACTATAAAACAGGCGAATATACAGTAAAATGACAGAAGAGGGGATACACTAGGAAAGCTCACTGTCCATAAATGATCTTTCTTGCCAGAATGGGCGAATTGTGGAGGATATCACAAATTGATTCATCCCTTCTCATTTCCTTTCCCATCGAATTGACGATACTTCTTCTGGCCAAATTCTCGAGTGAGGGTTCATCTTAATCAAAGAATATTGATTGAGGGTAGGGGGGTGGGGGCATTCACCATCCAGAATTGCCCACTTCTCACACTTCCAATCCTCCTTGAAATACTCCGGTCCGTAAGCTCGAGGATCGTGTTCAGTCTGGATTGTCACTGTGAACTGAAAGAGAAGGGAATTAAGAGAATAAAAGATAGGGAGGGGAGTGAGCTTACGAGGAATCTTCCACATGGAGAGATACACATGGATGAGAGACGACATTCCGATTCCATCTACAAATCGTCCTATCAGCTGGATAGAAGGAATATCACTCACAATTTTGTCAACAATCTGTTTCTTCACCATTCCCTTTCTTCTTCCATTCCTTCTTCTTCTAATCAATCGATGACTGAACAATCCCTCTGGATGGCAGGTTACTATAGAGTTTCCTACTGTGAAACTCTGAGGAGACGTTTCACAACTGAAATGAGTCATAATGAGAATAGATGAGATCAAAGATGAACTAACTGTTGCTGACTTGGATCGGCTGACATTCCCATCGCATATTCCGTTCCATGATGTTCATCCGTGAAATTGATATTGAGGAAGGATCGATCGATCACTTGATCATCAGGCTGAAAGAAATGAGATTCAATCAATCGATAATTCCTTCTACCGTACTCTCTTCGGATCGATACGCAGTCGAATCACAATCAGATTGCACAAGTCCTGCAGGATAATCGATTCATCAACTATCTTTAGTCAATTGTCTTACTCTGGAAACGAGATCGATGAATCCATCATTGGTAACGACGATCTTCCCATTCTGCCACACTTCCATCGGAGTCCAACCTGAGGGAAGGAGATGATTGAGAGTGAGAGATCAAAGATCAATCTCACCTTTGCTCTCTGCCACGATTTCGCCCATTTCATCCATTACACTATTTCTGTTGTATCGACGAACCTTGAAATTCTGAATGGACGAGAGATTGGAGTGAGGAGTGCGAGTGGGAATTGTGCAGAGCAATGGATGAATGAGGAGTGAAGAGCCCCTCACCTTTATTCCAGTCGATAATACTCCTTCCTCATCGGAAATGGCTGCATACAGATATCTACCGTGTACGGTAGCACCGAGGGCGAACGATCGATTGGAAACTAAGTAATTGATTGAAGGAAGAAGAGAACATAAGGGACTAACTCTCAAGTGATTCCTCATCGTCAATAGAGAGATCTGTTCCCAATCTTCGACACTTTGAGATGGAAGAGAACGATGAATCTGTGAATTCGATCACTGCATAATCGAAGAATCTGAATCGACAACTGATTGAAGAGTACGGTAGATGACGTTATGGCTAACCTCCCACAGAGAATCGTCCTCTCGTTGATCACAGTGAAATCTGTCATGTAGTGAGTCTCCAAGTGATAAGACAGACAGCAGAAAGACGATTGTTTCTGCCAGGGGGGATACGGTATAGGAGAGATCAATCGATAGCTACCGTATCCAGATCGTAGTACTGTAGATATGTCGTGTCATCGTCAGTGCACATGCTTATTCTGAGTGAGAGAAGAGCCTTCCCATCCACGGTACACTGCACACCGAATGGAGCGAACTACAACGAAAGATTATGTCGTCGAGTGAACGGCTCAATGAAACCTAGACGATCAAGTTTTCAGATAGTGAAAATGCAGGTTATATGAAAGTAGTTCTAGAATTCTGGAAAAAAAAACAGGGAATAGCTTCTCGGTAACTAACCAGAGGTTCCTCCTCATTGTTCGGTATATCGATCGATCGTGGAAAATGAAGAGATATGTTAGTCATGCTGAAATTCAGTAGTTAATCATTAGATAGAACAACTGTCAGCCACGACAATAGAAAATGCGGGAATGATCAGAAGGAGGGAGGGAGAGGGGGAGGTACAGACAGGTGGAAGGACTGACTGACCTCTTCCCTTCTCTCCCTCCCTCCCCCTCTCTCCATTCATGGGAAGGGAGTCTCCTTCTGGTGAGATAGTACATGAATCGAGGAGAGTCAATTGAACCATAGCTTCCTCTTTACATCTCTTCGTCTTTGTCTTATCCAGACTGATTCAATCACGTCAACTAATTTGATAACACATGGATTCAAATTGCGGTAAACAGAAGGTGTTGTACAGTAATATTATATTCATTGGAACCGTTTTCATTTACACATCGGATCGATAACTACCATAAATACAGTATACACAAGATTGGGAATGATTAGATGGGGACACAGGCTTTCTCAAGCCATTGGATAAGAGCAGAGTGATCTCCACTTCTCTTTCCAATCTCTTCCTTCTGAATGGAAAGAGTCTTCGAGTGATAGTCATTCAACCACGTCTTCTGAAATATCACATGTGCTATCTTCTATTCCATCGCTTTTTATCAAGATGGCCTTCCTTTGAACAATTTGAAGACAATGTTCTGGATGTCATTCTCTAACATTAAGATCTCAAGTAAACTTTCAAATTTGACTCACATGTCTCTTCTCGAGCAGAGACACATCAATGATATCTCTCTGGATGGGAAGCCAAGTGAGAGGACGGAAAGTGAGGAAAGCGGCACCAGACGGAACAGAGGCAGATACCAACTGAAAAGGATTCCATTTGCACACTCCGTTGGGGTGATAAGATACTGCGAACTTTGATGATAAACTAACCTCATATACGTTCTCAATTCTGATTCCCCATTTGGTCTCAACATAGAGACCAGGCTCAATCGTGATCACTACTCCATCATAGAGAAGATTCGAATCCATGAAACGACGATGAGAGATTCCTGAAGGAAGATCAGTTATTATTCTCCCTCCCTCTCCTAGATCCATTCCCCCACCCCTCAACCTCTCTCTCTCTCTCATCCTCACCAGGTGCTTCGTGTACATTGAGGAAATGTCCCACTCCATGTCCCAATCCATGGTTATAGTCCAATCCATACTTCCATAGTGCCTGACGAGAGATCGCATCCAGACGGATTCCTACACGGATCTTCTCTGGTTACTGTATCCCCTTCCCTTCTCACCATTTATTCCCACTGGGAAGACAGTCGTCGCCATATCGATGTGGGCCATCAACACAAGAGTATTATCACGACGGAATTCGGCGGGTACTGGAAGTAGGAGGGGGATTACGGTAGTCCTCCCTCAGACCTTTCTGCTCACCTTGGGTTCCGTACCAGACCGTTCTGGTTACATCAGTGGTTCCATCTCTGTAGTGAGCACCCGAATCGACAAGGAATACATTGGAAGTATTACACTTGACCAATTCGGATCCATTCGATGGATGGTAATGGGGAAGGGCCGCATGAGCACCCACTGCAGAGATTGTACCGAAACTGAAATGGCATCCTTATCACAGATCTAAGATAATGAAGACACAAGAAAGGGAAAAAGGAAGGATGAACAGATAGATGAACAGCTGACCTCAGATCGACAAATTTCTCTTCGTGAGTACGAATCTCGTCGATTTTCTTTCCCGCTGCGTCCTCTGTCAGATCAGCACCTCAATTTAGAAACAATTACACTTATTATGTTTGAATATATTGAATTTTAGTAACATGATTGAGAATTAATCTACCATTGTTGATCTAGACCCAACATCTCATATATTTTTCTTACCTCCTTCAATCTGTTTCTCCAGCCACAGAAGGTACTTGGAAAGGGCGACTGCGTCACGGATCTGTAATCAATACGTTGTATTCTTCACTACATACAACTACATTCCCATCCAACCACCTCAGACGCACATCTAATTTATTTCCCATCTAATCCATCCATTACTCACAGATGCCTTTCTCATTCCTCCCAATTCGACATCGTTCTTTCTCGCTTTCATTCCCTGGATCGGACTCTCCTTCTGAAAACAATCTTCAATCACAAGAGATCAAAGATCAAATATCTCACCTGATACATTCTCTTCTCGAACATTTCTCCAATGGCGAAGTTAGTTGATCCCGGCACGAACACCTGAGAGAGAGCAATCGATCGATCGATACCGTACCCCTCACTTACCGTAGCAGTCGTTCCCTCGAGACTCTGAGCGTATTTCTGGAGGAATGGCTTTGCTTCTGTGTACTCGTGAATGGTGAGATTCGAGAGATGAGAACGAGCAACATCGTCCAACTGAAGGGAACAATTCTAAGTTGCACCGGTTAAGTTGAAGTTTCATTGAAATGCTAAATGCTGAAAAGAACTTTAAACAACAATCTCATTGCATCAAACATGCAACAACGTTAAAAAATACCTTTGCAGAATCGATGAAGAGATGCGCCTCGTTTTCAGTGATGAGAAGATACGAATACGCAAGTGGATTATACTGAATATCGAAGCCACGAATGTTGAGCGTCCCTGCAACCAAAGGGTTCATATTTATTCATTATCAAACATTGATAATTTCGAGATTGTCATTCAACATACACATGATATCATCGAGTGAGAGAAGGACGAGGGCCGTGCACTGTTTCTTCTTCAATTCCGTTCTCACACGATCCAATTTCACTCCCACTGCCGTACCCGTCTCCTCCTTCGATAGACACATCAACTGCAACCACACATATTTACATTACATCTGCTTGTTGTTGATCAAGTTGATCAACTAACGACAGAAGGCGACGGAGAAATAAAAGAGCTTCTCGTACCTTCTTATTAGGGAGTGCAGGTCTCTCCTTCCAGAATCGATCGACGAGATTTCCATGGACAGCCTTCATTGTGTATCCCACACTCTTCAGACTACTCGACATCGATTTTGCGTCTCCTCAACATAATCAAGATTTTAATCATTCTCAAAACCTCATCGAATTCTTACCATAAGTCATGATATCGGGATCGAATCCGATCGCTGCTCCCTTCGGAATGTTAGCATTGATCCATTCTTCGGGAGAGATCGAATCCTGAAATACAGATTTGAGATCAATCAACAATAAAATCATTAATCAATTCTCACGGGTAGTGCCTGCTTCATCATCGTCCAATCTGCACTCAATTGAGTTGCCGCCTTCAATTATCGATTGTTCGTCTACCGTAATCGACTACAGTACCTGTACAAAGTATCGTCCATCAGTCCATAGAAGGGCTTTGTCTCTAGTCACGAGAACGTATGCATTCGATCCAGAGAATCCCGACAGAAATTTCACTCGGAAGTCGAATTCGGCCAGATACTCACTCTGCAATTGTATTATATGAAGCAAAAAAGAGATCAAACCAGGCTTTGTCAATTTACGTTTAGCCATCATACTACTATTCTTTCTGATTTTTTTTTGATTGACAGAGATCAAAGATTAAATTTAGAGTGCTAAAGATAAAGAAGATCAAAGATCAATTTGGTCTAACCTGGTGAGCATCGGTGGAGGGAAGGAGATAAGCGTCTATCTTCTCCCCATCGAAATACGAGCGGAGACTCGTTAGCTTCTCGATCGGAGAGGCCATCTGAAGAAGATGAAGAATGACACAATGACATCAGGAAGGAATTGAGATTCATACCGAGAGTATCAGTGGAATCCATAAGAACAATATCATAATTGGAATGAGCATGGTTGCAATCGAGAGGAATTGCCAAAAGGAAAGGGAAAAGGCAGTAATTAAAGTCCTAGAGAAAGGGCGGAGAGAGAAGGAGGAAGAGATACGAGAATGTGATTGTTGCCTTTCATTCATTGGGAACCGGAAAGCTGGTGAGCAACGTTATAGAATGGATTCAATTTGTTGAAAAGAAAAAAAAGGAGAGAAAAGTGATGAATCCGCGAGTATTGATAAGGGGAAGAATGGAAGGGAGAGTGGTCATTGTCAGCACAGAGAGAGACAGAGGGAGAGATAGAGAGAGGGGGGGGGAGGGACGGAGATAAGAGTGTGACCAGGGGGATTACCAGTCGTGTATACAATCAAGAGGGAAACCACAGATCGAAACTCCCACCCAACGAACAGACGAAAGACGGATTGTCACTGATGATCGCCTCAATAGACTCGTCGATAGAGAGAAAGCGAGACGGATTGGACCAGAGATCATCAGAGAGGCCTAATAAATCATCTCCATTCGTGTCACCACTGATAATAGATTTTCAACCAATACTTACTATCCACTTCATGACATGTTCGCAGTGCGATATTGAAAAAGAAGCACGATATATTCAGCGGATCTCACAACCACTTATTCCATTCATTCCAATTCAGTATTCATTTTATCACGGCACATGTCTGTCAGGCACACAATTATCGATTCATATTACAAAGATTGGAATGTATCTCAATTACTATGTACACTTTATCAATTATATCAGTATGAAGATCTAAGAATAATTTCGATTGGAACAGAGGGAAAGCATAAATCGATAGTGCAAGTTATAAAAGCTAATAGATTAAGTAATTAGAATGGATTCTTGAAGTTTCCGAGTGAAGGGAGATCGGGTAATTTGAGATCTTTGATCTGTTGGGGAAGATTCATACTCTTCACTGCTGACACTGCACGAGCTGGAGCTGCTGAGATTCCCGCCTGCAAGAGATCGATATTACCGTCTACCGTACTCCCCTCCCTCCTCTATCGTACCTCTGCCTTCTCCAGCTTCTCTTGCTCCTGAATTCGTTGCAGGATCTCGTTCATATTCGTCTCCAATACCATTCCTCCCATCACCAATTCACCCAAGATGTGGTGCACCTACAGTATACATTGATTAGGATACGGTCGATTGATTTCTCACCTTATCATAGTGGAAAATGAGATCGAGTTCGCACACATTCTCGAAGCATCGATCAAGAGTTTCCACGAACACCTGAGAGTACTGTAGGATCATCGTATCGATTGAGATAGCTACAGTATTCAATCTACCGTACCTGAATGAGATCGAGTATTCCCAATTCACTCTCACTCGAATCAACACAGAAGATGAAGTAGAGAGTGGCGTAATGACGATAGATCAATCGATAGTCATTCCCACCAATCATTGAACCGCCCTGATATTGAGAACATTCATGAGTAAATGAGTAAATGGAGTAAATTACATGAGTAAATGGTAACGAAGAAACAAAGTAGATATACCTCGAGGAAGTTGCATACATTATCGTCCCTCTTGCTCACTAATTGGAAGGTCTCCCTTACAATCTGTTGTTGCTCTTCTTCTGTCTGTAATTGGAAAATCGCTCTGATATATCGTACCAACTGACGAGATTAAATCATTACATTGAACACCATCACAGTTTTGAGCAACCTCTTCATCTTAGATTCACCGAGTCGAAATGTTTCAAATGAAAGTTGTTAACTCACATAATGGTGGTAGAACTTGAGTAATCTTGGTTTGCCGTGATTGTTGAACACGAGAATTCCCTTGATCATTCCTGAAGAAGTTCTTCTCTTCCTTGTCAAAAACCACACGCACATTCAGTATTCAATAGCGATTCGTACGCTTCTTCTAATATCGAAACTACTATTTTGAAGAAAACACTTTATTGAGCATGTTAATAATTAATCTCGATTATGGTTAACTATAGCAAGAGGTCAGATCATATCAAACTAAGGCTCATTTTGGTATCTGATTATGTCATACTGGGAGCTAGAAGTAGATGGTATTGTTTAGAACCAATGGTAATTAATCAGCACTTTTGAATCTAATTCGATGGCTAAGTAGGGGGGGGGTATACCTCGTGGGAGTGAACAATGGACTAATTATGCTGAGACATGATTAAACAATAAAACAATCCGATAAATGGAATACGTCATGAAAGATAAGGAAAGGGCATGAGAGAGAGTGCCTACAGCTCCTTCAGTCTATTCACTGAGTGATCAGACACGATAAAATGATGAATATCACTTGAATGTGCATGCAACACGATATTGCCACTAAACATAACTATATATCTACACAGGTTCTTCAAGAGGAATACTTTCTGGAGGGGGCGGAGTCGATTTGGCCACGATAAGAGATCGAACATGAGTCATTATGAACTCATGTACTGCATCATCGAAGATTACTGCCGAGAGAAGAGGACGGAGCTGAAAGGAAGGCATCTTGACTATTTTGTAAATTTTCCCAATTTAAGCTCAATTCCTATTCAGCTACCGTACCCATTGACTACAATAATAAATCAATAGCTCACTTTTGATTCAATCTCATGAACTCGATCGTTGAACTTTACTCGTTCATTCTCGACGTATCCCGGAACCTTTTTCGATTTCCAATTGATGAAATGAAGCTCTTGAATCTGTGAAATGAAAATATCGTTCGTGGTCCTATAGATAAAACCCTGACACATACGGATAAGTAACTTGTAAACAATAAATATAAAATAAACGTACAACAGTGAATAGATCACTAGAAGGGAATACGCATTGAGTGAACAATTGTTCCTTCGGAGGATAGTATATCGATTGATTGTATTCTTTCGCTTCGTACAGACCGGGAGAGGCAGTGGATGGGCAGGCTAGGAATTCCTGAGATAGACAAAAGTTTTGTGGATAAGAAGACGATTAGTTACCTTTGTCTTCGTACTGATGTGCTTTCCACTTGCAGTGACGTCATCGAGATAGATTAGATTGAGAACAATGGAAGGAAGAGAAGTGGCAAGAAGTTCACAAAGGGGTTGACGATGAGAGAAACGAGACCATCCAGTTAGAATTATTCCCTCTACTTTCGGATACAGATCCTGTGAGAGATATCGGTCATTTAACAAACAATCATCATTCTACTAAAACCATCGAACCTTCTCGAAATCCCTGAACAGTTTGACATACGATCTGTGATTGGCCAGATATCGATCGACATTGATGAATATATTACTCTGCTCATTCGCTCCCTTGTATGCAGAAGCAAACCACAGCTTATCGAATACCTTCAATCAATACTCTCTTACAATATCACTCTTTCGAAATAGATAATGGTAGTCGATTGAATACTAATTTGATAACGTACATGATTAAGTCGATTGAACAATCCTTGGGGGAAGTAATCTTCCTTGGTTACATCTTCTTTATATCCCCATACGACGGGAGTGATCAATTTACCCAGTTGCACCTCAATTCAATTAATAATCTCGTATTCTGAATATATCGGGAAGGGAGAAAAGATTCAATCTTTTAAATGAATTTTCTAACCTCCTTCATCATCTCAATCGATGCTTTATCGAACATGTCATTCCACGCAAATATTTCAGTGAATCCCTCCTCCAACGCGGCTTTTGCCACTCTGAATGAGACTCAATTTGTATTTTTATTGCAGCATAACAGGCCCTGTTGAATAGTGTAGCAATTCAATTCAATTCAAACTAGGCATTCAGTTTGCGATTGAAACGTGAATTTACCTTGAGATATGGACGAGTTTCAATCTCTCCTTATTCTGATTCAGTTCATTCTCTAGTCGAATGAGACAGGGAGCATCCTCTCCTGATAATATTATTCATTTATATTGAAAGCCATAGGTACCCAAGGAGAGTGGCAGGGGGGATGGGATCCCCCTACCCATGGTCATGGTGAAAATGGTTGAGGGGTCAACTCACCTGAATCCAAAGTGCAGTGAACTAAAGGGTACTACAGTAACCCAGTATTCTACCGTAATCTCGAAATCCATTCCTTGACCATTTTTACCATGACCCCGTCTATACATGAGTAGGGGGATGGGATCCCCCCGGAGAGTGTCGTGGGCACCTATGTTGAAAGCAAATATAAATAAATATTATCATGACAAACCTATGCGATAAGCCTCATCAGCTCCAATGTGAATTCTTGTCGAGTGAGGATGAAACTTTCTCATCTGAATTTGATCTTTGATCTCTCTATTCCTTCCCTAATCTCCCTCACTTGCTTTATCATATCCCTTATGAGTGGTATTGATTCATTTCGAGAAGGACAGATCGAACCCTCCTGGAATAAACACTTATTCATTTCAAACAAAGTAATAAAGTCGCTCACCTCATTGATAACCTCCCTTAAATGAGCGAATCGATCGTGTTTTAGTACGAATTCGAGATGGCCGAACGATTGAATGAGAGGGATCACATCCAGAGAGGAAGACTTCGCTAGCTGCAATCACTCCCATTTAGAGAAATGCATCGAAATCTGGGGATCACTTGAGAAATTTCCGTGTTCTCTAACTTTTAATGGCCATGTGAATTATGTCTTCATCATTTCTATATGAGATCCATACTCAAAACACCATTGTCGACACAAATCTCGATTCCTCCCCTATCTACCCCTCTTACCCTGAGTATCTCCTCCACATCACTCTTCGAGTATGCACTGGGTGCTTTGAGAATGGAGAGACGACCCTGCAAAGATATTAGAGTGAAGGAGAGTGAACCATAAAGAGAATGGATCGAATATTCTCACCTCATAGGGGAATGAATCTTCCCATTCAATAAGTAGTCCATTTACTCCCAATCGAGAGAGAAGAGGGAATAGGCGAGATAGATATGATACACGAGGAGGAGCTCCCTTCAGATCAAGATGAATCCATCTCTGAAAAAGAAATTTGATCGTACCAAAATCCGAGAACACGCGTCCCTCCTTCCTCACCTGTTTGAATGGTTTTTTCCCTCTGGGATGGCCTGCGGGAATATCGATCGATCTGAATGTTAGATGTTTGAGACGCTTTTCTAAACAGAGAACTCTTCATCAACGCTTGAATTGATGATTACAAGCTGACCTCTTGGATACTCCTCCGATGGGCGACAGTATCTGTGATTGGATGAATGCTCCCGTGAGAAGGAGAAAGAGACCGATGAGAATGAAGAAAGTGACGGATGATTGAGTGAGAGAACTCATCGCATCTAAAGGTAAACAAGAGAATCAGAGGGGAACAACCGATTCATCTTTTAATCTACTGGGTGAGTGTGGCAATTGAACTGAATGCAAATGTGAGCAGTAAAAAGAGAATGGAAACGTGGAATGGAATGCAAGTATGATTTCGTACAATTGTTTTACTTTGACGTCAAAGCCTCAGCTACTAAAAAACAGCGAGCAAGACCTTATCCAGAAATAAACTTGAGAAAAAAACAATCGCATAATTTGGAGAGGATAATCAATGAGAAGGGCTATCTCTCACTCATCTGATGATGGACGGAATATCACATTTCTATTCTTCTTCTCTCTCTCATCGCGGAAGTGTCATTATAACTGACAAGTTTAGCCATCAGAAATGAGAACAAAACGAGGAAAAGAGAGAAGAAGTGTCCACTTCAGGAACTCTTTCTTTTTCACCCACAGGAGCACGCTAGCCTATCTTATCTGCATACTCAATGGAAAATTACCATATTGAAATCTAATCAAATTCAAAGAGCCAGACGAAAAAGATGCGCCAACAAAGGAATGAATATGGACTAACCCTGGACAGTCGATTGTCGATCGTTCCCTCTCACGACATGACTCCTCTACCTAAATACTGCTTTTATTACTCTATCACAACACATAAACAGAGAGAGAGAGAGAGAGAGAGAGGGGGGGGGGGAGGTATTGAGAGGACCAGTGCCACCTCTGGAGGAAATTGAACGAGTGCATGCAACTGATACAACGGGAAAATCGTTTATTCATCCAATCTTTCTCGGTAGAGAAACAGTGGAAAACAATAGTTTACATTGACTTGTAAACACTTCAACAGAGAGAAAAGGCAATTCGAGATTCAAAAAATACTTCCAAAAGTGAATCATATAACCAGTAAACTGAAATACCGAGGGATATTAAAGGGGAAAACATAAAACCGCCCATTGGATGAGTGCGTAAATATCGAATGTTGACAATGGGGACAATACAACCACATCATAGAGGGGATAAAGGTGTATACTCTGATGCAGAGGTATATCAGAAGGAAAGGAAAGGGAAGGGGAGGGGAAGAGTGCTAAAGGGGTGGATAAATTCACTTACCTTTTCCTTCTCTTCATTCGTCCCTCTTTCACGAATGAACCTGTAAAGTTCGATAACTTCCTTTTCAATTTCCATACTCAATATTCACGTTCATATCAGTTCATTCACCCCTCTGTCCCTCATCCCGCGCAGTCTCTTCATCCTCCCTCCTCCCTCCCCAATAATGTGCTTCGGTGGTAGAGGGTCGGGAAAGGACCCTGGACAAATATCTGACTCTCAAAAGAAGGATGGGAAATACACTTCGGTCCTCTCTGATCCAAGTCAGTCATTTCAATGTCAATTCCTCTTACCATAACAGATCAATGCACGGTATACAGTAATCCTTCCTTTTCCACTCAGGATCCCGAACGGGTGCTTCGATGCATTCTTCACTCATGTCAAGTACGGGACCATCGACCATGACGGGAGGAGGACAATCAATGGACAATAATCCACTCGTGAGACTACCGTACCCTCTCACCCTCTCAATCTACCGTATCCCTTTGAGATGACATCTCCTCTTACGGGCACAATCACACACGAGAGCGACCCTTTGCCACCAGAATTGACTGCTAAATCGCCAAAGAAGGAATCGACCGAATCTGCTCGAAGGCAAAACACATCAAAGGAGCGAAGGGTGAATTCACTCATCTACCGTATCCTACAGTATCCCTTGGCAGAGCATTGATGTCAACCCGAACGTGGACACATGGAGGAGCACAAAGGATGAAGAAACACTCAAGAATATGAAGGAGGTGAGTGACCTCCCCCCTCCCTTCCTCCTCTCATTTCCTTCCCTTTCTCAGTCTCGTCGAGATATGACTATGCGTGGAAAAGATGAGACGGAAATAGAGAATTCGGAATGGAGTGTGATGAAGGAGAAGAACGAACCATCAAAGAAAAGTGAGTAACACAATCCGTCAATTGTCATAACTTCTCATCCATTAAGGGAAAGAGAAGGGAGGTCCCATCCGTTCTCTATTCAAACCTCGTCCTCCTCCTCCCCCTCTTCGCCATTCTCTCCATCCCAATCGTCCACATCCTCAACCCTCTCCTCCTCCTATTCCTTCCATTCCAATTCAACCATATCGTCCTCCTCCCATCATTCCTTCTCCCTCTACGACTCCTCCCACTTTTCCTTCTCTTCTCAATCAATCGGATGAGAATACTGCAATCAATAATCAAACTCTTCGTACTCAACGTACAATGATGGACGAAGAGACGATATCCAGAATGCAGACTCCGCCCCTTACAGTCAGAGTGCCCTACTCATTCAATACAAAAATCAATTCCATTCAGAAGAATCAGAAGGATATCAGTTATGAAGTGGAAACTCGTCTTCCCTTATCAACATTACTTCCTGATGAGGGACCGAAGCTAATGGAGGAATCAAAGAAATTGAGTATGAGGGAGGAGTTCAAAGTACTGGTAAGGGAAAAGTCTAATCCAACCCCTTGTATAACTTAGTAATTCGAGGAAGAGAAGACTGCACATTTGATCCCCGAACCGAGCACAAAACGAGATATGTGTAGCAAGAAGAACACTTCTATTGAAGTTACTCAGATGAAAAGATGAGAGGATGACATACCCCATCGAGAGATCCATCCAAATCATCATCCTTTTCACGCCATACTTACTATCGTACAGATTTTCTACTGCAAAGCAAATAAAAGGTGTTATTTGAATTTGAACTTCACTGAAAATATACACAGGGTCAAATAACCCATCACAGATCAAAGACCGCAATCAAAAAAAGTAAAAACATTTATAGCAAGAATTGAATGGCAAAGGCAATATTTTCATTTGGATTATGATGGGAACACACACGCAATATTAAATGACCTATCTATTCATCGACCAGGAAAATGAAAGAAACGAATCACCGATTTGGGATTGATAATATGCAAATAATTTACTATTCTATTATTAATCTATACATACACCTCATATAGACAATCTGTAAACAATCAAAAAGAATACTCTTCACAATCTAGTGCAATCTGTTCAATACAATCAATATACCGTAATCTAATCAAATAACTTTTGTAATTTCTCCTTGATAGTTCTCTTTTCTCCTCTACTACTAATTGATCCTCCATCTCCTCCACTCGCTCCCAATACACGAATCTGCTTCCCTGCTGTTCTCTCGAATGTGAAGAGAGGAGGAGAAGGAATGGAATCTGACGAATCTGACCAGAATCGATCCTCTGATCGAATCTGAATCAACACTCTCAGTTACACCATCATTTATGAAGTTGAACGCATAAGCTGATAAGACAAATGTGATGCTGATCAACTAACCGAACTGGCGGCAGCATGTAATTGAACAGAGGGGAAGGGAAGGAATCCGGGTACGAGAGGAATAATCATCATGTACACTTGACCCAATCCCGATTCCTTCAGAGTCACTGCTGAAACAACGGAAAATGAAATAGTCAAATGCAAATGTGGCACTAATCAATGAGTTCTCTAATGAATAATGAATATTCTAACCCTTGGTCCTCTCGCCAATCTCCCACAATCTCTCATCAGTGGCCACAGTGACAACGAGTGAATCTGTCTCATAGACAGAAAGGGAACGAATTGAGACGAGAAGATGACAAGGAGTTCCCACTCTGAAGAGGACGATCAATCGATACTACCGTATTCACTCCTACCGTACCTGCACAATTGAGCTCCTGGTTGCTGCGAGAGCACTTGAGAGCACACTTCGTATTGCACCTGAGAGAGAAAAGTTTAATCGTCAAGGTATTGAAGACTACGTTCGTGGTAACAAATGGAAGAACGAACCCTCTTCAACTCAATATCTCCCTCTAATCGATATTCGTATTCTCTATCGACTGCTTCTTCCATCTCTTTCCCATCGATTGGCTTCACTCGATACCGTAACCTGATATCGATCGATCAATAGATTTTTTTCACAACCCAGCTAACCTCAATTTGAATGGTACACTGGGAGGTCCATCGGAGGGAGGGGCAGCGAGCCAAGTGAGAGATGAAACTCCACGAGGGAGAAGAGGCTGAAGATAATGCACTGTTAGCATTGTTGCAGACCAATCATGGACACCAGATTGGAAAAATATATACCTGAGTATCGAAGTACATGAGTGCTGCTTCGATGGGAGCGAGAGGATTTTTGATTGAGAGACTCGATTCGAGTGGAATAATCGACCAGAGGGAAGAGGATGGACGAGACATCTCGAGATCGAGAAGCATTCTGAAGATAACGATTACATTTTTAGATTTATTGCAACTGTGAGGCATCTCAAGATGCATTGAGATTGAAACAAGAAAAGTGTTAGAAACGATAGTTCTCACTTGCTCTCGAGATGGGAATTAGTGAATCGAGTAGAGAAGAGGGGTGAGAATCTCACAATGTGAACGAATGATCTACCTGACCATTCAAGACGAATCTGAAGAAAGGAAGATTCGGAAGTTTACAGTAACAAGCCGAGATGATCATGTGTCCATTCAAGTAGTATTGTAGTCTCACCTTCCTAATTCCTTCTTCTGCTTTCACTTCTCCACTCAATGGAATACACAATCGTATCTCTCTTTCCACTTTCTGCTCTTTCTCAAGGGAAGGAACGGAAAGAACTACCAGAGATTCCCATAGGCCGTCCGATGACTGGAAAGAAAAATTGAATGCACTTTGATTCTCGAGGAAAAAAAATCGCCATTCCAGTGGTTTTCATGTTTCAACGAAATTACTTAACGGCAAATCATATAAGAAGCCTGACCATGAATTCGATATCTCCTTCCTCTCCATCTTCGATTGTCACTTTGAGAGTGGAAGAAGGAATGGCGAGTGATCCGGATGAGAGAGAGACAGAGAGACACTCAGAGATACCCGATTCAAGCACTACAATACACTCTCATTCATATCGTTACACAGTGAATTCAAAGTACCTTTCCCTTGAGGGAATGCAATCGAATGTTTCGTCTCCTCTACGATCACCATCATCATCTTTCGATCGATTGTAATACACGATTGAGGGACGATTAATAAGAGAGCTTCCGAGCATACTGTAATCTGAACGAGACGGCATACAACGATTGAGTAGCAATAACAACTCACCTCTACACTGTGCAGCATGAAAATGCCAGTTTTCCTTACAGCAGCCTCCAATTGTACCGTAACTCCCTCATTATCGATTATTTCGATGATTCCATAATGAATCAATTCAATTCCTTCTTCTTCGTCTCTCGGAGAATCAGAGGGCGAAACATTCTTCGATCCCCGATTCACACAGATCAAACGAGACTCTGCCAGCTGAAACCAATCAATTTTACACTTCAAGCATTAGAAATTGTATCTCTCAAATCAAAGACTGGCCCTGTATTCCACATCGAAGGCTGGTTTCTCATAGGCAGTTGTGGTGGATGGAGAGAGGAGAGACAATCGGACCTTTACTCTCGCTCCCTCCAATGACATTGATGGAATCGATGAGGAGATACGCACTCCCAAATTAACCTTCTCACCTACAACAAAGAAGTGAACGAACGTATGACCTAACGTGTAAGAATTAGAAATCAGTAGAGAAACACCAAAATGCTCAAAAACTGACCAGGTACAACCTTAGTGATTTCGGTCTTCATATTCAATCTCACTCTACATGGACATCCAAAATTATCCGTCCATTCCGTAAACCTGAAACTCTCAAAAAACATCATCTATTGTTAGTTACGGAGGAACTTAGGAATTGAACTAAATAAAATGTTAGTTCTATTTACTTGCAGCATTTCAGTTTTACGGACATCTTCATACCGTATCTGATGAAGTGACTCTTTCTTTCCTCTCTCTAATTCATTCTTCAATCGATTCGCACATTCCAATCTTTTCCCATCATCTCTCGTATTCTGCACAAGATACAGCAGGAATCGAACTATCCTGGAAATAAAACTCTTCCATTTCCTAATCACTATAGCTTCATATCTTTCATAAAGATTTCATGAAACTGACAGCTCCTTCATCTATGAAACAATATAGAATTGGTTTTAATCATACCTCTCATAATCCTCCTTTGGATGTAATTTTTCGACAGCTTCTTCGATCACTCTCAACATGCTCTCTGATTTCTCTCCATTTTCCATTAAGGAAGAAACGAAACGAAGGTAGTAGGGAAGGGCGGCCGCTGACTTCCCTTGACGACTGCAATTATGAACAATCACTAAAGTACCACGTTCAAAAGTTCATCGTGAAAGATAAAGTCATGAATGCCGTTTGAGATGAAAACGTTTGAGATGAAAAGTAATGGAGGAGAGACTGAAGGATAAATGGACGAACGTTAGAAATAGTGCTAATTCATATCCGATGAGTGCAGCACTTCTCTTTCTTCCCGATTGAGTGAGAAAGGCGGATGCTGCATCGTGAGTACGTAGCATCGTTGATTCAAGTGAAGATGAACTACGAAGAGCTTCACATACCACTGACAAGGCAGAATCTGAAGCATTTTGATAAGGACATTTGAAATGCCAAATAATTCATGTAACGTATTTTGCTTGTGTTTAAAATGTCGCAACTCTGATCAACAATTGGCAGAACTATGCTGCAGGCTGTGATACTGACCTCTATGTTGCTTAGTCAATTTCTCTTCGGCTTCTCTCTTTCTCATAACTCCATCCATCCATTCCAATAGTCTTTCCCTCTCCTCCTTTCGCTCTTCCACTGCCAATTCAGCGATGCAAAGCAACTGTAACAAAATTATTGTTACTTTTCTGTTTTATATGATTCAAGACTTCTCACATTAGCTCCATAAATAGATTTTGGGTAATTGACTTCGTTAAATTCTAGCTAGACAGGATCTGATTTTCCATTATAATAAAAGAAAGTGTCTCCATTCCTCTGATACCTCCTTGAATCTCTTAGAGTGCATAGCAGCAACAGCTTCCTTCGCTGTTTCGATCGTATTGATATCAGCAATGAGACACGAGAGATAGAGGGATTCTCCCACCAATTGAATCACCCAACACGACAGACGGAACGGAGCAATCGATGACTGAAATAATCAAGCTTATCCAATCATCAAATATCGACTGTGTTGAATAAAATGTTTTCCTAACAAAAGCGTGAAGCGCAGCTTACCTTCAAAACGAGAAGATGTTCGATGACTCCATGGAGTGTATTATTCGCGTACTTCATCACTACTGCTGCATGGTCGCATCTGAAGAGAGATACCATCAACAACGACAGCTACAAAAACACTTTCTCAAGTTATTTTAAGAAACATTCAAAAATATGTAGATACCCATTTGGTAGATTATACTAATTTATTAGTTTATAAGCACCACCCCATTCGATGGTGTAACAACTGCATACCTCGCTCCTGGACTGGCGACTGTCTTGGGAGAATGAACTCGTGCGTAGTAGAGATGAACAGTGAGAAGGAGTTTATGAGCGAGAAGAAGATGACGAATACCTGATGGAATAATACATTTATTATGATTATAATGATCATTCTATATCCTTTTATCTGATATAAATCAGTTATCAAACTCAACCAAATAAGGTAATAGGAAAATAAAAGGTAAAAAATAATTCTAACCTGCTATGGTGCTGTTTCCTTTCTTGATGTCAACTTCTCTCATACTCTCGAGTAGAGTGGGACACTCTTCCATCTCTTCCCCTCCCAATCTCTCCGCCCATGGAGGATATGACGATGATTCTGCTGAAAGAACTACAGTACTTATTAGTTTCTAAGAATTCAACGAGCATTGTAAGAAAACGTACACTCAGCAAGTGAAACGATTAGAAAGAATACGAAAGAGTCGAGATCTTCATACAATTTGAGTGAGTGATCGAGAGCACCCAATGACCAGAACAGACGAGCATAATCTACCTGAACAAAACGAGTGATGAAAAATGGGTTTATATCAATTCAGAGGACATCGAAATATCTTAGGCTAAGCAAAATGAAGGTACCTCTTGGTTGACACACACGACAAGATTCCAATCTTTGGCCACGTGTCGTTCTCGGCCCGCCTTGAGACACCTACAGCATAGTTGTTGAATTATTTTCAAATCAATGAATATGCAAGCGTCTTTGCCGGTAACTTTGCAGTGAACTGACCTCTCCCATGTTTCAGTGAGTAATTCCAGATGGGAAAGAAGAGAAGACTGGACTAGTCCAGTGAGAGAATTGAACGAACTGTGTTCCACTGAATCCGATACCTCGATCAACCTACAATACTATATTTCATTCAGCACTCCTCTGGTGAATCAAAACATAAAATACCAATGAATGAATTAATGAAGAATATTTACTAACTTGTGATTGTGCTTGCTGAAGTCAGTCTTGATCTTGTCCATTAAATTAGACCGATTCTTCTTCTCTTTCGCTCTTGTCGTATCCACTACAATCAACCATTGTAATTCAGGTCTCGAAGAGAGTCCCGCGAACCACTCCGATACCGTATGACGAATATTATTACGGTACTCGTCTGCTGACTGCAATTGATGCAAATGATTAATAGACCAATGAATATATCTCACGGAAGCATTTATGAAGAAGATATGGAGGAAGGCGAAGCTTTTGAGTTCCTCTATGGTTGAATCGAGAGTGAAGACATGCTTATCGTCAAACGGAATGAATTTGAGTGGAAAAACCAGCGGATACGGAAAGAATTTACCGTGCCTAAAAAATAGAATCAATCAGAAGAGGATTTCAAATACATGATATGGTATTAATTAACGATAAACGATTACTAACCGTTTCCAAGTGACTGGATTCTGCGAGAAGAAGTTTGAGAGCGCATGCTGATAAACTACCGCGTCATTTCCTTTATCTGAACAAAAGAACGCATACAGCCATCAATATATTAAGTAAATTAATCACTTACAAGTAATATGAAATGGAAATCCTTTGTTTATTCGCAATAGAGTCGATAAATCAGCTGACTGGAGTGAAGAAGAACTCGGCGACAAAGCCATTTCACGAGTATATCATCTACTCATTCGATCGGAGGTGGTGCTCTATGTTATAACTATCGATTACAATAATGCACGCCGAGAACTAACACGATCGGTGACAAAATAAACAGAGAAAATCTATATCGCGCCAGAGAGAACCGGAGAATTCACGAGAGCCGGGGAATTCAGCGATGCACCACGCAATTCTCGGTAACCATTCTCTTCACTTCCTACAACCTCACCCCTCTACATTGTTCAGTCTACTAGTATTTTCGTTATAGAAATTTGATCCTATGAATTAAAAAATAAAATCCAAATCGTTTAAATATGAACATTTTTTATCAAGATTATTCTTCATGAAGATGAGAGTAAGATGGGAGCACACGCCATCTGACTTCGCCTCTGTTCCATTTTGATGGCTCTTCACTCCACAATTAGTTGTGAAATGCTTGCACTTCACAGAAAATGTTCATGTTGTACTGAAAGCTCAACTCATTAGACGACCTTCTAGGTTAGCTCACAGGCGACAACGAATGAATGTCGTGCTCGCTACGGAGGTGCGAGAACAATCCTGCAGAATTCTGGAGGAAAGGAATCTGAACACAATACGTTTTTTGACAGTTTGAGATGCTTCCCACTTACCTCACATACGAAACAGAAACTCTCTTCCAATTGAAGTCCGATTGAAGATATCGCCAGAATCGTATCGCTTGCATTCGACTGTTTGTTGTGATCATTATATACACCAATGTCCACCTTTGAGTCATTTTCAATCGAACCGCACTCAAATTCGATCATTCTCCATGAGCTATCGTCCATGTTGAGCGCCTCCGCCTGTCCTTTTCCCCTGAGATTCATCAGAATAGAGAACTGAGTGATCAAAATGGCAAACACTGTATCCGACGGCTGAGCTGTGAACTCTTCGTGACAAATTATCATAATGAATTTGTCTTGTGCATTAATAGAATCATCAGGTGCAGGATCAGAGAAAAGCGCTTCCTCATTCGGAATTGAGACTATCGATGGAATGTTCGCTGAAATGCGTGGTTCCACAGGGGAAAGACCCAATAAATTCACCGATACTCTTCACGAAACTGTTGTCGTAGTGATATTTATAGATTATTTTCAGTTTAACCGAATTGACATCTTTCTGAGAATTTCCACCGATTACGAAATAAAAAAAAGAAAATAACGTTATCCTTGCAGAAAGCCGCTGATTGTCCTCGGTGCATACTGCAAGGGACTGGCGCGAAAGAGATCGAAATTATACTCTGTCATTGAAATATTCTAAAGAAGTCTGATGAAGTGTTCCTTACCATTGAGAAATCGGGTCGTTTACCTTCCCACAATCGTAGTAAGAATGTATAATTCTCGAGCTTATGTATATACCCAAATTTTTCGACTGAAGTGTCAGAGAAGGAAGCCTTCGAACGTCTCTTTATTCTTGCCTGCAAAGAAACGATTCTGGAAAGAAGTAAATTGGTTTGAAATATACCTTGGAGTACAACCCTTCCTGTCCACTGTTGTACATGGTTACTTCGTGCGATGTGTTTTGGACATGGTTGACTAGTCTGACCTGAGTATATTCTTAGCTAACACTCTGATCGGCACTCTCTATCTTACCCTCGAGGGAGAGAGCAATTTTGGAGCCAATTTCCATCTATCATTGGTCAACAGCACACGATTCATAATCAACAGTGTAAGGAGTCCGTCCTGGGTCCTCCTCTTGATGATCCAAGTGATCGATAGGCTGACGGACAACGATTCTCCAAACTGGGGACGGGGGTGAGAGCCGACCGCCCGTCGCGAACAGAAGAATGGAGAATGAAGGAATATACAATCAAGAAAGGACCGATTCAAGAAGACTGAGTTTACTCTTAAAAAAATATATATATGTATATCTTCTTCGCAACAAACCACGCAAGTCAGAACTTTGGCCGCTGGATGATCTACTTCGTAGCTCAAGATCTATCGACTAATCGCGACTATCGACAACAAAAAACTAAGAGGAAACCATCCCTTGA
Source organism: Pristionchus exspectatus (assembly GCA_911812115.1). Taxonomy (NCBI): domain Eukaryota; kingdom Metazoa; phylum Nematoda; class Chromadorea; order Rhabditida; family Neodiplogasteridae; genus Pristionchus; species Pristionchus exspectatus. The sequence goes on along the minus strand of OU461585.1, from coordinate 14,083,841 downwards.
CCCATTGACACTAAGCACGAAGATCCCAATTCCCTCCATTATGATGTTTTCTCCTGCAGGCACATTGCCTTGAATCAGGATAAATGTATGCATGTAATGAAAGGAGGAATGGAGAGTGAAAGAAGATACAATTACTTCTTTCGACCAATCAGGAGAATGATGCATTCAATGATCAAAAGAATATTAAAATGTCATTGAAACAATACCCAGGATAACGAGCATGAAATAACATTATAAGACACGATAAGACATCTTTATAATGACTGATATTTCACCGGAATCTCTGTGCAATTATTTCATTCCTTCCTTTCAAGATGATGATTCCCAATTGTACATCTGCTTAGAATCTTGGAAAGCTTACATTAATCCCTTTTCAAAGCAGCTTACTTCTTTTCCCACTCGTCAATTTCTTTGATGAGCTGTGATATGTAAGAATCAGAAACCGTTGTCAATCAGTTGCAATGAACCTGTCTCATTGTTGTATCTACATCACTCTTCATGTCACAATCTTTATCAACAATGTCTAATTCATATTCTTATCCGGACCTTCGGGGAGAGGGAGTGGGGGAAGTGGTCTTCTTCGGTGGAGGAGTCGTTGATTTACACCCCTTCTTCACTTTCTCTTCCGAACTTTCCGAACTGGTGCTATCCTTCTTACTTTTGTATTTCTTATCCTTCTCTTCCTTATCCTTCTTCTTCTTATCCTTTTCCTCTGAGCTTGAACTACACTTATCCTTCTTCTCTTCAGATGACTCGGATGATTCAGAGCTCTCACTCGATTTTCCTCCCTTTCCCTTCTTCGTAGTCTTCGTCTTACACGTCGTCACTTTACCAGTCGCTCCTCTTACAGTTGAAGTTGACACACCGGGTCGTACGGTAGTCGATGAAATTCCAGGGCGTACGGTAGTTGAGGGAATTCCAGGGCGTACGGTAGTTGAGGGAATTCCAGGGCGTACGGTAGTTGAGGGAATTCCAGGACGTACTGTTGTCGATATTCCCGATCCTCCTCTAACAGTCGTGGTTGAGATACCAGGGACAACAGTAGTCGATCCAATCGATACTATCGTAGTTGTTCCATTTCCTACGGGGAATACCGTAGTCGTTGAAGATCCCAATTCTCCCTCAGTTCTCGATTCCGTCGTCGATTCTCCCTCCTCTCCTACAGTAGTAGTTTCATCATCAACAAAGATTACTGTAGGTAGTTCCGTCTCTCCTCCATCTCCTCCTTCTGTAGTAGTTGATGATCCGAAAGTGGAAGTTTCCTCTCCTTCAGATATCGTAATCAGATCTCCCACTGTGGTCGTAGATTCGGATACTCCTCCAACAGTCGAAGTGGTGGAGACGGTGAAATTGCCTGAGGTTACGGTAGTCGATCCTACTGTAGTTGTACTCGAACGAGGATCGTCACGGCCAATGACAGTAGTCAGATTGAAGGAGGGTACGGTAGAGACTACGGTAGTCGAATTGATAGGGAAGGGAGAGGAGGGTCCTCCAGGCATGGCAGACGTACGATTATTACATTCAGGATAGGGATTCTTGGATGATCGAATAGGAGGAGGGACTGTAGTACGACGAGGATGAGATTCTTCTGAACTTTCCGAACTAGATCCATTCTTCCCCTTCTTCGTACACTTTATTCCATCTTTTCCTGGTCCCGAAGGGAAGATTGGCCCTCTGCCCGGAGTGGGTCTCACTGTAGACTGACAGTCCTTACCGTGCTGAGAATATCGAATTATTGATTGATCAAAAGAGATACAGTACCTTATGTCCATTTCCATTATCTCGAGATGGACCAGGGTTGTATCCCCCGTAGAATGGTCCAGAGAGTGCTACGATGAATAGCGAAGAGAGAACCCAGAAGAGACGCATCGAAAATAAAAAAATTGGAAGGGAATAACAGTGGAGAAAAGGATGGAATCTGTGAACATGTTCATGATTTGCCGGCCTTTTATGGCTATCAACTTGTAGTTGAGACAAGATTTGTTCAGCTTTATCTAGTCGTTTACATCACCATTCACCGTTCTATTTGTGGTTCTCTTACTGACCCGATCTTTCTGTTGAATACCACGTCTGCTCAATGCATCTTTCCATTTCTTTTACTGCACGACGATTTCTAATAATTTTAATTTTTTTATTATGCTGGAGGTCACTTTTGTACTCTCCTTCGAATGGAATACAATGAAGAATCGTGAGATCATTTCATGATTGGGGAAAGGGGGAAGAAATGTGGTTTTGTAACCAAGAAATCGATACAGAATACAGTGTTTGAACATAATACAGCACAGTGAAAGTAACCGGTATACGGTATTGACGGCAGGATAAATGGGATACTGTAAGTGAACATCTCAATAGCGATTATGAACAGAAAGTGTTACTATTCTATATTATCTGAGGTGGAATTGAGTTATGTAAGTAGAGATAAAGAAATGAGAGGTGTATTCATTGAGAGAATTGTGAGGGGATGATTTGAATCCGAGAAGGAAATTCACTCGGATTGAAGGGAAAATACAAAATGATAACCCGATATCACTGCGTGACAATGTTAGAAGTGGAATACAGTAAGACAATACTTTGAAATGTAACAGAAGAATACGGTAGCACTGCTATACACTCAATCACTGGGACTCGTAATCAATTGATAATGCTCTTTCAGATGAGGGGACGGGGAAGGAAGGGGAAGGGACTAGCGACTCGATGAATGAAGGGAATTGATCACTCGGGAGGAATATCATTCTACGGCAAGGGAAGAATGGGACTATCACAGATGGATGGAAGGAGATTCATTCTCTACTACACTCTACAGAAGGAATCATTCGATCATAAGTAGACCTTCTTTACTTTGTAATCCCTTGGTAAAGTAGTATTATTGAGTGATGTCATCAATGCATTTCTATCTCTTCCTGGAGTGGTCGTCCCTGATGATCCTCCATGATGGGACATTGACATTCCTGCTGGTATCACAAGAGATGTCGCATCCACACTGTGCTGAAATAGAATACAACTCATTTTCTATCTCAATTTCTCATTCTTCAATGCTTCTACGATGCTCTTCGTATGCTCTTCCCCATTCGCTAACCTTGCTGGGTGGTCCTCCATAAATGGTATGTGGATCCATCTTGACACTAGCAGCAGTGAGTGAATCGTGTCGAGTGAGTCTTGCCCTTCCGAATGAATCATAATCTGATCCAGAAGTGGACGAAGCCGAATGATGAGCATCAACCATTCGACGAGCTGACGCGATACGGAATCCCACCTGCAACAGATTGACTTTCTTCCTATTCTACCGTAACCTTGTCAATTCGTGGTAGGTGATAACTCACAAAGAATCCGACGAAAGAAGCGACGGCAACACATACGAGACAAGCGAGGGCGATTGTCTGTCCAGTGTAAGTGGGAGACGAAGTAGGCAATTCTGTCGAACCAAGACGAGGAGAGATCACTGCACCTACTAAGGAGATAATCATTATCGATCGATTCCCCCCCCCCCTCCTCTGTCCTCTTCTGCATTCGATTTGTGTACTCAAGCTGATGCACACATCTGTTCGCTTTTCCTACGTAAATGGCGAAAAACACGAGAAAGGGAGGGAAAAGGAGGGAAAAGGAGGGGAAGAGACGATGGGCAAACACGTTGGCGGATAGAGGTTTATGGTTCTGTTCTTGTGAGGGAGAACGGACGAGATCTCAACGTCCGGCTCAAATTCTCAGATCATAAAATCCAACATGCTTTTTCAAAAGTTGAAGGCTATGGGACTTGCGGTATGGTTCTCCCTAATTCTTTCTCAAATTTGCCTCAAACTGCAATGTGCATGAGGAGTAATTTAACCCGTGATGGGAAGAGACGGATCAACTGACCTCCTAGTACAATTCCATTATCTGCATCGTCTCCCATTGAATTGACAAGTGGACATTGAGGACTCTCTCCTCTCACCACATTCTGAATGACATCTCCCATTCTCCATCCTGATCCATCCGAACGAGATACACATCTGAAATGAGAGGAGACAATAATACTCAGTTCTCAATCACTCCTTCCCCTCCTTCCCCCTACCGTACCTGCTCAATCGTTCATCCCATGCACAATGGGGATCCTGTAGTCTCACACAGGCAGCACAAGAAGGGGCGAATGAGCATCCCTCAGGAGGAATTGAGGCAACTTCATCGGGAGAGACAACGATGATACGAGATTCCGTTGTCAGAAGATTCACCTGTAATGCACATCTCATCATCGTTATATCGCAAGGTCTCTCTTCAATCAGGCCATATGATTGCAATGAAATATCATTCTAACCACAATATTTTAGTTACTTTTAATTCTATACGGCATTAAAAAGATAAATGAACATACAATGGGTGCTCCAGAGGAGAAGACGAGTGCAGATTGAATAACGATTGTCTCGTTTCCAATGTGAATAGCCTTGAGGACTCTTCCATCGCTCGTTCCCACATAGATGACAGTATGTCTTCCTCCATCCACTGATTGGACAGATGGAAGAACGGCAATCTGAGTGAGTTCCGCTCGTGAAGATCCCTCTACGAAGAGAGGACCACGGAGTGATGACACTGCCTGAACAGGGCATATTCATAACTAGTTATATTGTACATTCATTGTAACGACCAATCAATCTTATATGAGGCCGTTTGCGATAGAGTCAAGCAAAGTCAACAGGGGGTTGGCACAGCTCAAAAATGTTGATTCTCTGAAACCATGTATTTTGGGGTTCTCAAGGGTGCTGATGACGATAAGCGTACTCATTTTTCCTGTTGAGCTCTCGTTGGCTTCAGATGACGTCACGTCGAAACCGAGTTTTGTTAAATTTTTCAGTTTCCGAGATCGATAAAATTAGGTGAGGTTGGCCCCTGGGGTAGTTTTTCATGCTGAACACGCCTGTCTACTTCATTTTTTATCAATTTTAAAAATAACATTGGAAAATGTAACTATTTACTGGGTGGGTTGTGGGCTTAGCGACTGACATAGGTCGAACCGTCATGATGAGATTAGTCTATAATTAAATTTTGAGCAAGATTCGTCACCGCGTTTTCGAGATTGAAAACAAAGACTGGTTCAGATTGTGTTTGATATCGCTCATCTTCCCTCCTATCCCCTATCCTCTCCCTTCCGAAGTCGCGCATCCGATCTTTCCTGTCTGCGCTCTCCTCCTTTCCCATGCTCTCTCGCTGCGTGTCTCTCGCTCGGGGTCAGGGAAGTGTAAACCAGAGGGAAGATGAACGATATCAGACACAATCTTGACCAGTCTTTGTTTTCAATCTCGAAAACGCGATGACGAATTTTGCTCAAAATTTAATTATAGACTAATCTCTTCATGCCGGTTCGATCTATTCCGGTTGCAATGCCCACAACTCACTCAGTAAAAAGATCCATTTTCCAATGTTATTTTTGAAATTGATAAAAAATGAAGTAGACAGGCGTGTTCAGCATGAAAAACAACCCCAGGGCCCAAACTCACTTAATTTTAGCGATCTCGGGAACAGAAAAATTTAGCAAAAACCGGTTTCGACGTGACGTCATCTGGAGCCACCGAGGGCTCAATATGGAAAATGAGTATTCCTATCGTCATCAGCACCCTTGAGAACCTCTAAAATCAATGTTTTAGTAAATCAACATTTTTGAGCTGTGCCAACCCTTGGTCGACTCTATCGCAAACGGCCTCATATCAACATCGACCACTACGAAACTTCTACGGAAAACTTCTAATGAGAAGAGATGCAAACCTGATGCATGAGTGGATTCCTCATGACGAATGATACAGTAGATTCGGGTAATTTGGATGAATCGGGTGAGCATGAACCAGGACGAGGAGAGGGAATCTCTGATCGAGGAAGTGATGTCCATTGAGAGGATCCTGTACGCTGAAATGAGGGGAAATTAACGTCTCGTCCGATATTCAATAAAGTACTGGTGATCATTGCTCAGTATGGTCTATCTCTATTATCGGACACACCAAAAGACCAAATGTCATAGTTTTGCGTATAAAGAGCGTTGGTTGCATATATTATCAATAGAAGGAATTAGAAAAGTAAAGGAACCTGATACTTGAATGTTCCCTTATCGAATGTATCTCTGATGCTCTGCATTGAGAATGCACAAACTGCACTCATTCTGACAGATGAATCAGGAGTGGAGAAGACTGCGTAGACGAGATGATCAGAGGAGGAAGAAGGAGAGGGGACTGGATCAGAGACCGCTTCTGAAGAGGGGGACATCATTATCAATAGTCTAATCCAGCGTGGACCCCAAAGACAATTCATAAAATCGTAAATAGGAAAATGAATTCAAAAAGTAAACTAACTGAGTTCATTGAAGTAGAAAGGAGTGGCAGCTCCGATGGAACAATTGAGTCTCGCTTTGAGGAATGAAGTCCATTTATCATGAGAGGGACGAGGTCCTCCCTTGTCATCCTTACACACTCGAGCGACACGAGCATACACCTGCAACGCACAGTCGGTCAGTCTTTCCTCCATTATCTCGTTTGGATTGAATAAAACACATTTTTCAGCCTACAAGATCTTCATCATCACCACATACAAATTTATGTATAGATTCGACTCTCATATTTGCTGCCCAGCACTTTTTTCTCCTTACCTGTCTCTCCTCATTATTATCCACTGCTTCAGCTGCTTTCTCTCTCAACCAGAAGTAGATATGCTCCTTGTACTCAAAGGAGGCAACGAAGTTAGGATCTGCAAGGGGGGGGGGGCGATATAAATACTCTACTCCTTCCTTCCCTCAATCAGATCAATCAACTCACTATCGAGCACTCTAACATCATCTCTCTGTGTTCGAATTCCTTCTTCTCCACTCTTCACTTTCGTTAATCTTCTTCTATAGATCAGAGGATCATTTCCGACGAAATCAGACACAGTTCCCGATATGATCTCGTCTGTCTTTCTCAAGTAGATTGCAGTCGAATTGTCATGAGGAGAATACGGTGAGATCGCCTGTAATCAATTATCACCATCTACCGTATCCCCTTTTGATTCCCAATAATCGATAATCTACCGTACCTCTCCATCAAACTGCTCGTACACTTTGAATTCACTCGTTGCAGCATCGTATCGATATATGCGACACTTGGGACTGTAGGCGTACGTTCCTGAAGGGAATATCGTAATCTCTCTCTCCTACAGTATCCTCTCCATCTACCGTATCTCCTCTCTCTCTTCACTCACCACAAATAAGTACTTGTCCCTCAGCCTGTTTCGCCAGTACTCTCACGTAATTCTGGCATTCATCCGTCGTCTTTCCCTTCATAGTGCACGTTTCCACTACTGCAATCAATCCATTACCGTAATCATATCGTATCCCATCCCCGTTCCCTGACTGCCGTACCTTTGTAGGGAGGAGCCCATTTCATCTCGTGGCCAGCCTTCATTGAAGCGATCGACAGATTGTACACTGCGTTCCTGCAAGGAAAAAAATCATAACTTGATTAAATCGAATTTATTGGTTCATTTCAGGAAGAATCTCAAGTCAATTGAAATGTATCCCAATACATCCAACAAATAACTCTGATGAAACACGAATTCTCAAGTTTCTGATGACCCCTTGATCAATCTCCCCCTTCTTCTCCCTTACCTTCTGCCATTTCGCTACCATTTCCATCGGTCCATTACTCTCAATTCTCATTCCACTGATACCTCCTCTCTCCCTCCCTTCTTCGACCTTGATTCACTGTGATGGGAATCCGCTACTCTCCCTCTGTACCCTTCATGCTTGCATGGTTAGCAACAATACTACTCTTTCCCCTTTCGGAATGGGACAGAGAAAGGAAGGTTGCAATGTCCCTTTCTCACTCTCGATTCACGGTCAATTCCCTCTAATCGACATAGGACTGTACACTACAAATGGATGGATCAGAGTGAGAGTACTACTCAACTCCTCCTTCCTCCTTCCTTTCTCCTTAATGAGTCGATTCAGAGTACTCTCCCCCTTGAGTGGTCATCTTTCCCGTCCAGCCTGTTGTACAGTACTACCACTAACCCCCCCCCCCTTCCTTCCTCTCAACTCATTCATAATAACACTTCCGGTCTGTTTAATCGTCCCTCGAGAGACAAAGTGATAACACCTGATATCATCACTCCTCTCCTTAATCCTACCCTTCCAATAGACAGTCTCGTGATCTCTCGATCAAGAGTCAATCCCCCTCCTTCCGGAGATGTCCCCCTTCATTGGGTCAAAGTGGAGACCGTTCTAATTATCACTTCACACAGTTTCGAACCCGGCTATTTCCTTACTGGCCAATCTTCCCTGTCCTCATTCACCATTCCAATTATAGGTGTGAGATTGAAAAGAGAAAGAGGAACGATGACCAAGGGAGAAGAAAACACTTAGCCAATCAGAGTCCTCACACTCATTACCTCGTTTGACCTCTTTAGGTCTTTCGGGATGGAAAAGGAGAAAGGAGGGAGGATACGGTCATCTCACACTTACATCTCTTCCATCTCATTCATCCTCATAACAATGGTCTCACTAATTAGAGGAAGTGTGGTACTCATTCTTCCTTCCTTTCATTGCTCACTCATAACAATCTGTCGATAATCTATCTAATCGTGTTAGTCCCTTCTCTTTCCATCCTTTTGTCCCTTCCGCTTACAGCTTCCTTCTCTCACACAATGACATCAACCCCCCCCCCCTCCCTCTGTCAGTCCATGGTCTAAAAGGCTGAACGGACTGTTCATTGACCCGAAGGAAGACAGAAAGGGAAAGCCATCTCCTTCCATTCCACACCAATCAACACTCCGTCTCTCCGTTACTCATTCAATCCATCGGCATTCTATTATTACGTGACTGTCTCCGAATGGAAGAAGAGAGAGGTCGAATGTCAAGCAAGGATCAGACTGAAGGGAGACTCGAGAGAGAGAGAGACTGAAGGGAGACTCAATGAGTGATCCCCAAGGAATGATCGAGACTCTTCTCACTTCATGTAGTGCTTCACTGTCCTTGTTAGTAATTAGTAAATGACTCTTGGATGGAGAAAGGATGGGAATGGGTTCAATTGACATAACTAACTAATCCCATTCATTCTCTTCTTCTTCTCTCCTGCTGTTCATTCGATTGAGTCATCCCATTTCCAATCATGGACTAACAATGGAATTGAATTCATTATTCCACTCCCTCCATTTCTTTGGCTGACTAAGGGAATCAGTTCTGATTCTCTCAATACTGTTTACCTCTCTCTCTCTCTCTCTCTCTCTCTCTCTCTCTCTCTCTCTCTCTCTCTCTCTCTCTCTCTCTCTCTCTCTCTCTCTCGAATGAACAATCAATGGAATAGAGCATGGTTAGACTAAGAGATTAGACTGATTGAGAGGTGCGAATTGAGGGACAGTGGGACAACAATTCCCTCTTTCTCTCGACGTAATCAATGACTAAGAGAGAGAGAGAGATTACTGTAGTCCACCCCCTCATCGAGCCAATCCCCCTCCCTCCTTCTCCCCTTTTAGTCATCCTCATTCCCATAATCGTTCACCTACATATGTACTACTACACGGTCGTCAATCCTTCCCGAATAACGCACACTTTTCACTTCTTCTCACTATAATCATCGTATCCAGGCTAATGGATGATGGGGGAAAAGAGAGACCCCCCCCCCGGATTGGAATACGGTACTTCATTGGTTGATCCCTTCCTTCTGTAGAAACAGAGGATGGATTCAGGAGAGAGAGAGAGGGGATCATCTAATCGGGGAGTCCGATCCCTTTCTCTCTGTTCTATTCTATTCATTCTCTCCGTGAGTATCTCCTTACACTGAATGATCTCCTTCTCTGACCAGACTTCTCCTTCCATCAAACGATACTTCCTCTCTCTCTCTCTACAGGGACGAGGCAGATAATTCCATCCTCTAATCCAGTAGGTCACTCCTGCCCCCCCCCCTCCTTCCCTCTGGTGGAATCCATAAACAGTTTACATAGTCTTGCAGGCAGCATAAACTCATACTCTCGATCGAGTGTCCACTTTCCTCCTTGAGATCGAGAAAGACAAAGGGAAGAAAGAGAGAGAGGAGATCCCCACTTATACACAGGTAATACAGGAAGACAATCAATGAAAGATGAGAAGAAGAAGGTACTAATACCCTCAAGTGCCATCTACCGCCCTGGCAACATATGTCCTACCGTATCCCTTCCCTCTACCGTACCTCGCTCCAACCAGTAACGAATCTCCATCATGTTCCAACAATTTGAAGTGATTGTGTTCATCTTCCGTCCTGTTTTCTCCATCGAATCGAAGGACGCCGGATACTGTAATCAGTTATCGATCAATCTACCGTACTCTTCCCTCATTTCATCGGCCTTGTCTACCCTCATTTGTGAATAGTCGGTTGAATGTCTTTCGGTGTGTCGGTCGTGTTTAACTGTTCCTCGTGTTCCCCCATTGGCGGTAATCTCTATCGGCCATCTACAGTGAAGGAGGGAAGGAAGGGAGGGGGTGGGAGGGAATCAAGGGAGGTGCAAAGAAGAAGAAGAAGGGAAGACTCTAGATGAAAGGTGCCCTTCATTACTCACAAGTAGACATGTGAAATGGTAGAGAAGAGAAGGAGGAAGGGGATGAATAAAGGGAGGGAACGGGAAGGGAGAGACAGGGGAGACAAGACACGACTACACCTTACTGGCGCCATCTCTAATGAAGGAGAAGACTAATTACAACTGTAGAAGAAGAGAGGGAAGGGAATCGACCTTGACTATTCGACCCCATTGATTACTCGTGTGATAGATAACTTCATCTCTCACGGAAGGAGGGAAGGAGCGAGGATATGGGCCAGTAGCTTGATCCCCTTCTCTTCTCACTTGATCATTATCTATCTCTCGTTATTCTTCCTTACTTTTTCATCTTCATTCTCTTCAATCGTCCCTCTTCATCTCTCTCAACTTTCCCTTTATCTCCATCGACTCTTCTCTGGATGGAGAGGGAGAGGGAGGAGGAGGGAGGGAGGGGGGAGTCTTCCCTCCTAGCTGTGCTTCATCATAATGTTCGTCCACTACATAATCTGGCATGATCACCCTCTCTCTCTCCTTCCCTTGGGAGAAGTACACGAGAGAGATACAAGGAAGAGACATGGAAGGGAAGGGAAGGGGGGGGGGAGATAGATCTAAGACCTCCCCTTCTACAACTGCCAATCTCCCTCTATCTCCTTGAGAGGGGCAAGTGTTCCATCACCTCCCTCTCTTCACACCCTTCCTCCTTCATTCAAAGTGGTCGAGAGTGCGTCGGCATTTCCCCCTTTGGTCCTTCATCCACTAAGAAGGAGAGTTCTAAAGGACCGATCCCTCCGGATCAGAGACCTCACTTCACACCTTCCTTCTCATATCATAGAGAGGAGTGAACATAAGGGATGACAAACACGGGCATATGTTGTATTCTGAGGGCTTGTTCCCTCTCTATGAGAGACTGAGTGTACACAGTCAGGTCACGCTATATCCATAATCAATCAGAGGAGAGTGAAACAGAGATACTGCAGAGGGAGGGGATGCAACAGATGTGCTGACGAGTGATAAGTGATCCTTCCTTCTCTTCCCTCCCTATCATTCCATCTGTCGTTATTGCTCCCTCTGGATTGACTACATGAGATCATCTCCTTCTTCCTTCCTCTCATTAGTCAATTCAATCCTCTTCAATTCTTCATTCCATTCTCACCTCCTTCTCTTCCCCCATGTCCCCCTCTTCCTTTCCTTTGACAGATGTCTTCTTGTGCGAATAGAGAGAGAATGATTGAACTGAGAATGGAGCCAATCTCTTCTTCTCAGATTGAAACGGAGAAGGGAGTCCATTTCAATCTCTCCCACTGTAGTCTCTCCCTCTCCCCTTCTACATGTGGTCTCGATCATAAGGAAGAGTGGGCATAAGAAAGTGAACACTTCCATTTCATAGCTCCCTTATATCTTAAACTGCCTTCTCTCTCTCTCTTCTTCTACCATCTGAGATCCCTTTCATCCCCTCAGGGCATTACCCTCTTTCTCTCTCTTTGGAACTCTGGCGCAATGGAGGTCACTACACCAAATCAAACAAGTGGAGGGAAAGGGGCACTCAATAATGGCCATTCATTCTCTTCTTGATCCCTCCTTCTCTTCCCATTGTAGACCACCCTCATACTCTTCAGGTGTCAACTCTTCGTCACTTCAGTAATTCAGTTGAACGAAGAGATTAGTCTCTCTCCTTCTCTTGTAACCCTCTTACCAGTACTTCTTCCTCTCTCTCACTCTTTGCCCTCTGTCCTCTACAAGATTACCACTATTGGATCAGAGAGGGAGTAGTGATTCACACTCGAGAGAGAGAGAGAGAGAGAGAGAGAGAGAGAGAGAGAGAGAGAGAGAGAGAGAGAGAGAGAGAGAGAGAGAGAGAGAAGAGGAAGACACACTTCATCTCGATCTCAACTGATCTACCGGAATGACCCCTCTCCCCCTCCTAACATCCCCTCGAGAACTCGTGTATCTCGTTCTTCCATTTCTGTCTGTGTGGTCCTCTTAGATTGTCACTCGCAAGAGTAGAGGGGATAAGGGGGGAGGAGGGGAAGAGGGAGGGTAATTCACACCCTCTGTCCTTCAATCCCACTCGAATACCGTTAGAAACACGAGATTGAATGGCACAAACTATTTGTGTGTGGGGGAGGGAGACAGTGTACGGACTGAGATTGAGTTGAGTAGAGGGAGAAGAAGGGGAACAAGTGGTAATTGGAGTGGTCGAGAGAGACCATCATCTCTCTGTCACAGTTCTTCTCCATTTATAGACCGATTCCATCCATTTCATCCCTCTGGGGGTCAGTCCCTCTGACTCCCCCCCCCTCTCTCTCCCTCTCAATTTCTCCCTTTCTACTCCAACTTCACCTTATCTACTCTCGAATCTACGAACAAAAACGAGGAGTGAAAGGAGTGAAGATGAAGAAGAAAGAGAAGCAAAAAGAGGGGAAGCTTCGACCCCCTCTGGACCATCTCCTGAATCCCCCTCCTCCTCCTTCTCTTTCTTCCACTCATTCCATTGCCCTTCTTACCCACTCAATTATACCCCCCACATAACTGAATTTGCATATGGACGATGCTGAATGAGACGACACTTCTCAGTCTTCTCCACCACAAGAGAGAAGAGAGACTCATTCACAGTTAACCTCTCTTTCTCTCTCAGAGTAGTGAGTAAGAGATAGTCCCTCACTTGCCACAAAAGAAGTTCGTTTTGACTCTTCTTCATAGAATTCGCACCTGGCAACACTTTCCTCCTATTCATCTACAGTAGTCCCCTTCTTACCTTGTATTCGACCAGTGACAAGTCCATTCAACTCTTCCCTCCTTCTTCTTCTTCTCCCTAACTCATTTCAATCTAGTCATCTCTTCACTTACTCCTCACTTTTTTCCGTGCAACTTTTGGCTGCTGTGAACCGGAAGAAATGAGGAGAAAGAGGAGGAAGGGACAGGGATAGGGAGGGAGAGAGAGTGGGGATAGGACAAGATCAAGACATGCTTGATCCCGACGTGAATCCAATGGTAGACAATAGATGGTTGATCTATCCTCGAGTAGAAGAGAGAAGGGGAGATCATCTTCCCGTCCATTCAACTCCTTCCTCATTCAGTCTCCCCCCCCCTCCCATCTGAATGAGTGCAGTGATTTGCTGCACCACACAAATTGGAGTGTGAATTAGACTGGCTAAGCCAGTCTGGCTAAGAAGAGGAAGGAGGGAATCGGGTAGATCAAAGAGATTCATTCTGATTGGAACAGAATAAGGAAGAGAGAGAGGAAGGGGACGGAGATTGGATACCATCCACAGATAGATTACTCGCGCACCGGAAATTGGTTAGCGACAAGCTTAGACGGATTAGCAAGGAGGAAGCAGGAGGCATCTGAGGACTACCCACTGGGTACCCTCCTTCCTTCCATATTCCCATCCTTGGATATCTCTTCCCTCCATATAATAACAGGGCGGCAGTCTCTTCTACTCCAATCACTGTCATCACTTATCTTCTGAAGAGATTGACTCTTCATTAATCAGTGTCCATTTCCCTTCCCTTGCAGACAGTCATGTCCCTCCCCTCCCTCCCATCCTCTCTTCTCTCTCTTCGATCAAAGTGTCCGATAGCTCATTGATCACGGTCGTAGATACAGAAATGAAGGAGGAGAAGGGAAAAGACGAGAATGGAACGCATTAATGGAGCTATGAAGAGAGAGAGAGAGGAAGAGATGAGGATGATCCACGTTTCACCCCTTCTTAAGTCGACTATCACTGATGAATCAAGAGAGAGATATCCGCATCGAGTGATAGAAGAGTAATCAAGGAAGACAGCTGCATCCGGATTCCTCCTTGTACCTTCTTCTCTAATATGGAAATGCCCCTCCCTCCCCTCCCCTATCCCCTTCCTCTCTACTGCATAGGATCGGCAGATGTGTTGCTTGTATCTGGATGAGATGTCACCAAGATATATACAAGGAGGAGTAAAGTGTGATGGTGGGATTGAGAGAGATAAGGGAAGGAGAGGAGAGGGAGGAGACAAGAGAGGAGGATAATAGGTTGGAGCATCTAATGAATGCAACTCCCTCTGACTGATTAGTAGTGACATATCGTATGGATAGAGGTGAATAAGGGGATAAAGCCGATTAGAACATGAAGAGAAAGAGATAGAAACGCCTTCAAGGGATGCGCAGTTTGATTCAAACCCCTTGACCCATGACCCCATCCTAATCAATCGATAAATGAATGGTTCGACTCACATAATTGAATATTCTGCCTTGGTTGGACGTTGACTGCGATTGAATTTGTCCGTGATAGAAGAAGGAAGAGGGAAAGAAGGAAGAAGAATCTCCTCATTCTCATTTGATGAAGAGAGAATCGATCGAGTAGAAATAGATCACAATGAGAAGAGAGACATCGATGGAATCTGAATAGAGATCAAAGATCATGATTGAATAGATGATGAATGAGAGAGTCAAAAACAGAAGGATACAGAGAAGGACGAAGGGATCGGATTTACAAAAGAGCAAAAGAAAAGGAGAGGGAGGGGATCAGATGGGGGAAAGGAGTCTCTAAGTTCAAACACCTTTTGTTTCTTGCGAACAACCGACTCAAGGATTGAATGTATGAGTGAGAAGAGGGAAGAGGTAGAGAAGGGGGAGGGGGAGGGGAGGAGAAGGGAGGAGAGCTGAGAGTGACCGATGGGAGGAGGGAGGAGAGTAAGGGGAGGAGAGAGGGGGAGAGAGGGAGGAGGGGAGGTGAAAATAGCGAGTAGAAAGATGCGAAAAGTGATGTGCACGTGGTGTGAATTGAGTCCAGAGGGAGGGAAATCACAGCTGATTAGAAGGGTAAGAGGAGAGTGATAGGCTTGTATCGAAGGAGAGAGAGGGAGGGGTATCGATAGAGTGAAGGAAGGAGATGGAATCACCAGTGAATGAGCCATAAACGGAGTGAAGAGAGAGGAAGAGAGAGCTTGTAGAGGGGAAGTTTGAACACGATTGAAAGCTCATTTAATGGAGACACGGGGGAAGAAACAACTATGAGGTATTCGAGTGATTGAGATTGAACTCGATAGGAGAGAACACGGGTTATAAGAATGTTTTGAACCGATTGAGAGATTGAGAGAATGATTCATTGATTAGATTATGGATGACCATACCCTTGAGCATTGCTCACAACAATCAAAATAATGATTAGATAGGATGGACTCGGATCAACTTCGGAAGATGAGATTGAAAGAGAGAAGAGTGGATAAACCACAGCGAGTGATTGATAAATGGATGAGGTCGAGTTGAGGAGAGAAGAAGAGAAGAGAGAAGAGGAAGAAAAAGTAGAGGTTGATGAAGAAGGATTGACTGGAGTTTGGATAGACAACAAGAGAGAAGTGGAATCAGAAGAGAGAAGGGAGACATGGAGGAGGTGATAGAGACATAGGGAAGAGAGGGAGGGAGGAGAGGGAGTCCTCCTTCTTCTGACCTCTTCTCACCGATAGATGGCACTCCATTACAACAGTGAGAGATGGGGAGGAGAGGGGGAGAGGGAGGGGGAGGAATACTCCATTCGAGGACTCGCGCGTTGTGATAGCACCCTCTTCTGATAGGCACGAAACTCCGCCCCCTTCCACTTCCATTTGAAATGAGTGATCAAGGGAGGACACAAACAAGAGAGATAATACGACTGAATCTGACGTGTGTAAGGGAGTGATAAGAGGGGAAGAGGAGGAGGAGTGATACAAGGGAAGGAGAGGAGACTGGACGACTCCCTTTCATACTCATCATCGGATAGACTAGTCACGACGACGCCCAATCAGTTCATGATAGCACTGGATTACCGTACCCCTTCCCTTCCTCTTGATCTACCATCATAATCATCAGAGCGAATCTCGAATGAATGAGAGAGTGAGAGGAGAAGGGAGGAAAACAGGAAGCAGAGTGGAGAATAAGTTGAAATGTCGATAGAAAGTGAGAGAAAAAGAGTAGAAAATGAGATGATGATGAGAAGTGAGAAAAGAAGGAGGAAAGAACTGGACAGTGATGAGAATGAATGTAGAAAGAGAATGAGGAACAACTGATATTAAGGAAGACAGAGGATGATCGAGAGAGAAGGGAGAAGAAAATGAAGCTAATTCAGAAGCGGCGAATTCAATGCTGCAGCTAAAAATCAAGTGCCAAAACATAAGAAAAATATCTCGAAGTAAATATTCGTAAAAGGTTCTGTTTTCTATATCCTCCATCGGAGACATGGAGGGATGGGGCGGAGGGAGGGGAAGGATGAGTAGCGGAATGATTGAAACTGTCATTTGAGAGTAGTCGACAATGAGTGACAAGTGACTTGAAACTGAAGGAAAAACCTCCGACCGAAAGACTGTCACCAACCAGAGGAAAAGAGGATGAGGGAGAGAAGGGGGAGGAGGGGAGAGAAACGGAGGGAGTTGCATGGAGAGGGCGGAGTCACGAGGAAGAGAGGGCGGGGTTTAGCCCTCTCTCGAATTTATTCTCAAATTGGTGGTCATCATGAGAAGCTCTCATTTGGAATAAGCAGGTAATTAATCAATAAGCATCTCGAATGAGTCCATCTCATGGAATGAAGAGAAGATCGTTAGCATAGACGATGAATAAGAAGGAGGAGGAGGAGAGGGACCCCTGGAGTGAAGGAAGGAAGGGATTACTGATTGATTGGAATCGCCTTCTCATTACTAATGTCGATGCTCGTATTGAATACATGGAGAGAGGGAGACGTACAGCCATGTTCCGGCATGAGAGCTGATTCACTAGATGAAAAGGGTGAATAGAAGATTCATCTGATTCATATACCATCCATCCCTCTCATCCGACACCATTCATCACAAATCATCCATCCTCTCACTCTCTTTCTCAACTGAGCATCTCCCATTTAGACGGAACTAGACTAGAACTTCGTCCTGAGTCGAAATGACCATCTCAATGGAGATTTATGATGAGGATATCTGAGTAAGTGAAGGGAGGGGAGGGGAACTACCCGATGGAAGGAGAGGAATAGAAGGGAAAAGGAGGAGGAGTAATGGAGTGAGTATTCATCTTGTAGTTCGAGTGAGAAGCTTGAAGAGATAGTGTGAAGAATGAAGAGAGTGAAGAGGAAAGGGACACAGGTAGATCTACAGTCAACGAATTAAGATAATAAATAAGGAAAGCTTGCTTGGAAGGAGATGGATGATGATCTGTGAGTGTGTTCAAACTAGTGGCAGTAGTGAGGAATCATAAATAAGGTGGTCGATGAGGGTAGAAACACCTCCCCATGTCTAAATCACAATAGACTTGACAGTGCAAACGACCCACAAAGGAGCGTTTTCCAGTCTAGAAGAAGAAGGGAGGAGAGGGGGATGGAGACTACCTTCGAACGGAGAGGATCAGCTAGTATGCATACAATATCGATGAATGGACGACAGTAGGAAGACTGAGGAGAAGAGGGAGGGGGATCGAAGGGAAGAGGAGAGAGGTATGGGAGCTCATCATACTCTATAACTCCTTATGCCTACTACTCACTGAGTATGGAATGGATCAAGAGGCAATTGCAGAGACAATGGAATGGAACACGAATAGGTGCAAATCCATAGTCTATACTCTATACTTCCCCTAAAAGAGAGTGTAATCCTCTCGATATGGACAGAGTACTTGACTGGAATAGGTCGAGATCTCCTCTAAATAATAATAGGTAATCAGTCGTCCCTTCCTCTCCTTTTCTAGTCGCCTATCAGTCTATCTCCTCTCCTTCTCCTTCTTTCTTCACTCTAATCCAAACGAAAACTTTGTTCCTTTCAAGCCCTCTTTTCTTATCATAATGGTCCATTATCAGGAGGAGAGAATTGTGCGTGCAAAGGGAAAAGAGGGGCAAAATCAGAGGAGAAGCGAGAGAAAGAGAGATGAAAGGATGAATGACAACAAAGTCCGAAGGTCCATCTACACAAATTGATGTCTGTGCAAAAAATAAGAGAAAACACGATGGACCGAAATCATTGTAGATTGAAGATCAATTTGTCTGGATGAACGAACATGTTCAAAATAGAGAGGGGCGAGAGGGGAGAGGGCACTTCTAGGAGAAAAGTGGATTGGACAATGTCGATTGGCCTATCAATTACTTGTGATTGGAAGATAGAGAGAGAAAGATAAAGGAAAACAGTGGAAGAGATCGATCAATTGGAGGAAGAAGGGAGAGAAATAAGGGAACGGAGGGGAGGGGGGGGGGAGAAGAAAGAAGATGCCATGACACCTTCTGTCTCAGGGAGGGTCACTCATGGTCATTCGACGGAAGGAAGAAGAGGGATACCAGGAGGGAAGGAAGAGGAAAGAGAGGAGAGAGAGAGACAGAGAGGTGTTACCGTTCTGTTCCCCCTTCTACCTCATGGGGTGAACGAACCATAAAGAACGACTGTGATGATTAACGACTTGTCATCAAGGGGTTAACAGCCATAATGGAACACTCTCAAAGGGAGAAGAGAGAGAGAGAGAGACAAGGTCTGGTCCCTTTCGAGAATGAGTGTGAGAGACAGAACAGACTTACGCAAATGGACAAAAATGATTCGATTAGAAAGGAAAGACTAGAAGCATCAAGTGAGTTCTCTCTTAAATGACCGAGACTTGATCTAGTCTTTCTTTGAGAAGGAAGAAACAAGAGAGAAGTTGGATGGAACAGATCAAATACTTCCACACGGTTCTCAATCTAATCGTCTACTCGAGTGAACACGATAGATTGAAAGAGATGCAAGTGAGATGGCGGCTTCCCTCTTTGCACTCTCACTCTTCTCTCTTCTACTCTTTTTCTCACCAAAATGAGAAGAACGCCGCTTACTTTGATGTGATAGTTCAATCGGGCGGAAATTGATAATCTAATCTCTTTCGAGTCCTATCGAAAGAGAAACCATAACTTCCTATAATTGTGAGAAAGCAGATTCAAATAAATCGAGAGAGACGCGTAATCAAAAAGTTCTTTGTGAATACTCATCAAGACAACAACGCCTCTTCCACTGGACAGTCCTATTGGTCAGTGAACCGAAGAGAAGACCGAATAGAGTGAGAAGAAAGAAAGAAGAGAAGAGAAGAGACAACGTTCATTCACTTTCTTGCGTAACTCCAAGGGGTCAGACACACTAGAAGAGGGATCCCGAAGAGAAATATACAACCTGCCAATGATTGATTACTATCGCCCCTTCTTCATCCTCCATCAACCTTGGTACAAATCCATTCCTTCAGAAGTGCACCTATCGTCTTGTATTTTGTACCTCTCCTTTCCAATCGTCCCCTTCTACTCATTTTCCATCTCGTTATCACAGCCGTCAAAATGTCTGCTCGAATCCACTGTCCTTTCCTAGTAAACAGCCAGGAAAAGAGAGAGAAGAAGGGAGATAAGAGACTGCATCGACCGATCAAACGGCCGAATCGACGAATTCTCATTCAGAAGGATTGAAAGACGGTAGATCAAAGGGGACTTCTCCCTCATGTCCATCTTGTACTGTTGATGGATGTCACTCCTTCTGCTCTCACAGTGGGAGGTCTTCTTCAGATGGACTGAGTACACACACTCATGCTCTATGGTCACTCCTTCCAGTGCGGTAGATCAAGAGGATCCTCCTGTCTTACTGTTCACAGTAGGTATACTTCGGAAGACTTGATCAGAGGGTAGATCACTCTTTCCATTGCCCCCCCCCTCTCTCTTTCCCTCGTTCATCCTTATCGTCCGACCATCTCAGTGGACGCATGCAAATTAGAGCGGGACCAGAAAGGAAGACAAGGAGACAAGAGAAAGAGAGGGGAGAGAAAGAGAGTTGAGAGGAGAGAAGAAACATGGAGGATATGAACATACGGTCGAGAGTTTGATTAATCAACCGAGAAAAAGAAGGAAGGGATGAGATGAGTGAGATGGACGATATTAATAAGAGGAAGAAATAAGAAGAAGAGGAGGAGGGCTGGAGATTGAATCGGGCAAGTTAGATTATGATTGGTAGTAGTACAAGGACTCTCACAAGGTCGATCGGTCACTGAGGGAACACCGACACTCAGGTAATCCTATTTTAATCTATTCCAAGAACGAAGACGAATAAAGATGATCGAGTTAGAGGGCAAAGGTCGTTGTTTTGTTCTGTTTGGTGATGGGCGACCGATAGTGAAGATCACTGTTCTGAATCGTGTACCAAAGGGGGTAATCAAGAGAAGAAGAAGTGCTCGTAAAAGGGTGAAGATGATGCCATTCTTCCAATCAACACCGCAAGCTTCTCTCTCGATCCAGATACGACCGTAGATCAATAGAGAGATCTGAGTGAATGGAGATGAATAGGACTAAGGGATGGGAACACAACAGACTCTTGTAAGGGAGTTCCAGTGGGAAATAGGGGCCGCATAAAGAGAGTGAAATGGATTGGATGAATCGACTATCGAGTCTCCCGAAAGGAAATGGAAGATGGGCAAGGAACAAGGGGAGAAACTGTCGTAAATGAGTTTATATCTGTCTCTTTCCCGTCCGTTCTCGACCTTCCAATGGATATGGATACATGGTTGAGACTGTCCTTTCATCTATCCGAAACCATTCGAGATTAAGGGATCGGGAGAGTGGGAAGAGGGGATGAGCCTGCTCGGATTCCAACCCATTACACTCTTATTATCTATTGTCTCAATTCAATAATGAAGAGATCAAAGCGGACGATACCGAAAAATATGACAGATTTAATGAAAAGTTGAGAGGACGAAGAGGAATGATGAAGAGAGGTGAAAGAGAAGGAAGAGAAGTGAAGATATATCATGAATGTGCTCATGGAATGAATCTGCAATGGCAGCAGTTGTTGGATTGAACCAGAGTGAAGAGAGAGATTAGTCTTCTCTAGTGCTTCGTCTATTAGACATCCAATTACACTTCACACCTTTCTCTATCTCTCATTCATTTTCCAATAAGAATCACTGAATCAGGTCGATTGAGTCTATCAGTGATAGCTGTGCACTTTCCATTGATTCTTCGTGATAGCGTCGAGTCTCTCTGTCTCATCCACGAGTGATAAGCTCCCTTCTCTCTCTCTCTCTCTCTCTCTCTCTTTCACTCATCAGTCCTCTCCCCTCATCCATCCATCACAACCAGAAGGAGTGAGCATGCAACGGAGGAGGGAGAGAAGGGAACGCGGATCTCTTGATTGACATTTCTCCTTCCTCTATCACTGATAATACACCTTCTTCCTACTAGTGGAATATACACGTCTATCAATCGACATCATCCAATCCACAAACTCCAACATGAAGAGTGCATAAAATAATTGCAACCGGAAAGGATCATTTCAACAACAGATCGACTACATCAAATGCACGGTTGCAAGAGAGAGATGCGATAAGAGTGATTAGGTGATTGAGATGGTGTGCTATCACTGGACACTCCTCTCATTCTCTCTCCTATCTCGACTCCTCTCTTTACTCAACAGGTGTCCACTTCAAGCTTAGTATTCAACTCTTCCGTGATTTAGATGGGAGCTGTTCAGAGGGGAGAGGGAAGGATGGAAGGAGAGATTGAAGAGGGAGAGAGAGAGGGTCGACACCCATCTCAACTGTTGTAATCGACCACTTCGTTTGAACGACGTGTAAAAAGTGAGTGAGTGTAGATGAGAAGATTGGGCACCGTCGAAGGGCGGAGGAGGAAGAGGGGAAGAAGAAGGAGGGAGAGGATCCACTATGCAGATTAGAGATAGTGATTGTCCCATTCCTCTGTTGTGATTACGCCATTCCGTGATAAGGATGGAGTGATAATGTGTTGATAGGACAACTTGACCCATAAATCATATTCATTCTCGCTTCATTCCTTCCATTGGAGAGTATGAGAAACTTGAGAGGAAGGCAGTGATTGTTGGTGAGTTTCTAGCATGAGGAAGTGATTTTAGTACTGTTAGTATCAAGCAGTGATGGCAGGAGTGTCCTCCCCTCCCCCTCCTTCCCTTTCCCCACCTACAACTTGATTAGAGTTGCTTCTTCCCTGCGAGTACTCTGACATGGCCACTCATGGAATTGAAGAAGGAAGGAAACGAGTTAACCCCTCCCTAGTTACAACTTGTACCGTACTCATTCCAAGAGTCGAAGAGACGAACTGTTGAGTAGTCATAACCACTAATGAGATAGTTAGCAAGTGAGGAAGCAACAGAGAATAAGAAAGAGAATGAGAAAGAGAGAGGGTGCAGACAGGAAATGGGCAATGAGACATTTGAATGGTCTGCGCATCGTTTTGTGCTGTAACTGAGCAGCGGTCAAGAGTGAGCTAATGGGGGAGAAGAAAAAGGATGAGATGGAGAAGAGGAACGACGAATGGAGAACGGAAATTGAGAATGAGAGAGGGAGAGGGGGGGGGGGAGGGAGGATGATACACTGATAGAGTAGTGATAGAGAGGGATCAATGGGGGAGGATTAGACAGAGGTGGAAGAGGGATTGCCTCCTTCCTCTCGTCTCACTTCTTCTGTCTTCTCCCTCAGATAAAGTACATCGAGAGAAGAGACGATGGCAGAGATGAACTCGAAGGAAGAAGAAGAAGGAGGAGAGGGAGCGGTTGCAATAAAATTATCGGGAGAAGGAACGGAGGAAAAAGATGAACTGAGCTGTAGTGGACACTACGATGGACAATATAAAGATGAGAATGGACGGACGAATATGGAATATCCCACGCTCACTACTATGTAAGAAGACTGTACGAAGAGGAAGAGACAACAATGCATTCAGACTGACTGACGATGATGTTCTTCTTTCTCATTCCTTCTCTATATGAACTATTTGTGCAGTATGCTGTGTATAGATAGTGAAGGTGGTATGAAATGAGTGAGTGGAAGAGAGAAGGTGACAAAACAATAGCAGACAAATCGGTGAATGAAGCGAATAGAGGAAGAGAAGGCTGCAGAAAGAAGAAGGAGATAGACTGAATGGACAATGAGGAGTACAGTCAATGAAGGACTCTTTCAGACTACTGAGGAAATGAAGTCAAAGAAGAGATCGGAAATGGAGAAAGAGAGAGGGGACTGGTCAGTACAGTGGGAAGAGTCCATTCAAGGGATGAGGACAGGAAACGTTCCTTGTTAGATGAAGAAAGAAGAAGAGATTGATCAAATGGAGGCAAGAATGGCAGTAGAAAAGAGAAAGAGAGAGAGAGAGAGAGTGGGCATGATCAAACTCTACTGGATATTCTACTGCAGCTCAACCACAATTCACTCACGTTCAAAACTCAGTAAAACCACATAACTGAAGAGAGGGAAGACGTCGTCGGCCGTTCGTCTCCTCCCTATTCAGTACTCACTCATTCCAAATCTCCACTGCCGCTTCTCTGTCTTATTGTCGGACACTCAGGCACGAAAAGAGAATAGAAGAGAGAAGAAGGGAAGAAGAAAAGAGTGGCAAAATAGATTGGAATCACGCACGAAAGGGATGAAACTAGTGAAGTGTTGTGGCCACACACTCATGAATATGTAATCACTGAGTGTACTCCATCTACCTACCCCTTCCCTCCTGCCCTCTGATTGCTCCTTCTCCAATCCCTCCTTCTTCAAGGCTGATCATCGTCTCGTCTAGTTTTTGCCTTCCCTTTCGCCCACCCAAGAGGAGGACTGAATAATCAAGCGAGTGAATTACGATAGGAAGGAGGGAAGAATGAGTGAGAAGGAGGGAAGGGGGAAGGGAGGAGAAGAACAGTGCAAAATCACAGTAGGAGATGGGCTAAACGAGAGAAAGATGGGAAGGGAAAAAGGTAGAAGGATCAAGGGGAGGATCGAATCATATGGATTCATTCATTTACTTGACGTCTTGATCTCTTTCGAATAGAATGGAAGGGGAATTCACAATCGAGTCCAGTTACTGTCAAAGTGCATCGCCCTCTCTTAGAGTGAGATGACCAAAGTGAAATTGGAAATGAGTCATTGGCTCATCCAAAACGAAATTGTGAAAGGAGAAGTGCCGTCATACGGTAACCCATAAGTGGAAGGCAAATGGAGAAGGAGGAAGAAACGGAAACTTCGTGAAACCCCATGGTTCTTCCTACTCTGATATTCATGTCACTTTCTCACGAGTCTCTTCTTCTTCTCTCGATTCAAGTACCTCCGTCCTCTTCGGTATCCACTCAAACGGCAACCATTCATTCCGGAAAACATGCAACGACAATGAGAAAAATGCGGCAAAAGAGATGCCACCTGCAGGAATCGAACCTGCGACCTTCGCTTTACGAGAGCGACGCTCTGCCCCTAAGCCAAGGTGGCCATGGAAGGGAGACGAGTACAGAGACATCGAGAGGCTGTGGGGAGAGAGGGAGAGGGAGGGAACGGAGAGACACTGGAGGGAGTTACGGAATGGGAAGGAAAGCATGATTCACGTTAACCTTCTTACTTTCGCAATTTGTTCTTTATGTTTTGTTTACATTTCACTCCTTCACTATTAAATTGAAAATGGCTATCTGGATGGAAGAGTCAATCTGAGTGCAAATTGAAGTAATTCAATTGTGGCGAGATCCATGAGATAACCCTTCGACCCCTTTGAAATATGTATACTATAGCAGACAAAAAGCGGAAGTGCCGTGAAGGGGAAGAGAAGAGGGGAAGGGGATGACGAGGGAGGTCGAGATCAAGTCTCCTCTTCCATTCTTACTCTTGTCCTCTCTTGGAGATACTATTTACATTTGTCTTCCCCCTCCCATCCCTCCACTCGTTTTTGGGTGTGAATTCAAGTAGGGAAGACAGAGGGAAGAAGTGATCCGGGCATTGGGAATAGGATGATGGGAAGAAAGGGAAGATAGTGGGAAGCAGTAGGAATTAGATGGCAACAAGGACTCATGAACCGACCAAAATTGAAAAGCAAACAAGCGCACAAAATAATGGAAGTCATGAGAAAATGCAGTACGAGAGCATAGCGAAAATGAAGAAGAGGGCGAATTCTATTTTCAACCAGAGGGAAAGAGGAAAATATTGTGATAATCCCAGATTAACCTCTTCTGTTGTCACATTTCGTATGAATGCAACAGAGATTAAATGACTGATCAAGGGAAATCCATGGTAGGAATCGCACGAATGATCAAGTGATCGAAATGGAGGAGGAAAGAAGGGATAATAATCGAGAGGACGATTCATAGAAAATGAAAAGATTGGAAAGAGAAGTGAGAATGAAGGAGGAGATCTAGCTTATGCTTAGAGTTCGCATGGGAGAGATGAGATGATGGTGGTGAAAGAAGGAGGAGAAGAAGGATGAGGGATGGAGGAGGGAGGAGGGGGTGATGGAATCATCCGATCATGATTCAATCCCATTCCACAAGTCAAGTCATATCATTCAACCAAGATGCGAGAAGATGTGAGAATGCACTTTTCTGAAGAAAAAAAGGGCTGCATCAATATAGTCCTACATGGTCAACTTGGAGAAAAAAACAAGCAATAGGTGCTAAAACGCGGATAAAAAGTGCAGTGGAACGGTCTAAAATGTGATGGAACGAGTAGAATGGGGAAGGTGAGGGGATAATCTATGGACAGTTACTGCACCTGTGATGAGGGAAGGCTAAGGAGAGGGAATGGCTTAGAGAAGGCAAGGTAGGAAAGGGGGAAGGAGGAGGGGAAGGAACGGACAAGGTCGAAAAAAGATGATGGAAAAAAACGAGAGAGAACCACACAGTAACATATGAGCAGTCGTGAGAGAGGAAGGGATGATGAGATATCTAGCCATAGGGTAGGAAGAAGGACATTAATTAGTAGAAGGGATGAAAGGTAAAGGGGAAGGAGGAAGGGATGATACCGTAACCTCCCTCCTTCCTAACAGTACACAATGGTCAAGAGAGAGAGAGAGAGAGAGAGAGGATGTGTTCATTCCTCACATGATGATGATAGCCAAACAGAGATGAACAATGGAATGGTGAAAGAGAGAGAATGGAGTGATAGGAAGGGAAGATGATCCAAGAGAAGAGGATGACCACATCTGTGTTCCCATTCAAATTGTAAAGAGTGATGGATCGAAAGATGGCTACTTACCAATGGGAGTGGCTGATAAGTTTACACTTTGCACTGATTAGATCATTACGGATTGATTACAACACCATTCCTATCAGTGAACCTCCCAACGAATGCACCTATCATCTCAAGTGAAGCAGATGAAAGTCTTGATTAGAGGAGAGATATCTGTTGGTGGCGTGAAATTGCAAGCTTATCACACCAAGGACACAAGAGGGAGAAAGTTAACGAGATAAGGGAGAGGGAGAGGGGGGGGGAGGGAAACGATGCATGCATCTGACCATAAAGGAATGACCGCATCGAGAGTGAACAAACTCTTTCTATTCTTCTTCTCTTTCCCTTATAATAGATGACCTCCAGAGGAAGAGAAGATGGCATAACAGACAGATCAGTGCATTCAACCACAACGAGTAAGCCTCTCTCTCATATCATTCAGCCACACTCTCAACGAGGGAAGAGGGGAATCAGACTACAACCATAACTCACCCCCACTTGAATGTAGTCATTGCAACTCAAACTTCGCGTGTTTAGGATGGGTCAACCATCTCCGTCCTCTCAACTTATCGTCCAACAAAGGAGAGAAGAGGTTGCGTGTAATCTGAGAGGAGAAGACGTCCTTTCGGAAGAGAAGAGAGGGTCACTTTCCCCCATTGACAATCACCGTCCAAGGGAGTTATCGTGAGGAATGGGAAGAAGACAATAGGGAAGATGAGGAGATGGAGAGGTGTGATAGATTGAGAGTGTCGTCCTAATGAGAGTGCAAGGAGGAGGAGACTCAACTATGGTCTTTGTGAACTCTATCAAAGAGTGATTCGATTACCATTGAAGATGATCAACATTGAGTGCACTAGTTAGTAGTGATAGTGTTGACTTAGAAGTGTGAAGAGAGGAGAGAGAGAGAGATGTTCATGGGAAAAAAAGAAGAGTAGAAGGGTGGGAGAAAGTAGTGAAGAGGGGAAGATGCCACTAACCATGATCTTCACACAGTAATAAGCAATAAATACTCTCATATTCCAATTAAAATGCGAAATAAAATGGAGATGACAAAGTGCGAGTCATGTCGTCTTCTTCACTCATAATGCGCCATTTCCGTTGTTCGTTCGTATACTCTTATCGTGAGTCCATTTAATCCCTTCTCTCCACTCTCTTCACTACTCTCATTCATCATCTTAGTACTTGGCAATAACTCACTTCAATAACTAGTGCACAACCCGGAAAATGGATAGATCGACGAAGATCGTCCCCTTGTCTTCTTCTGGTGGGGAATACCAAATGAATAGAGTAATCCGCAAACATCAAACTCGTCGCTTTCTTTGTGTTGTGAGAAGAAGTGAGATAATCTGAGAAGGAAGAGCAACATGCAAAACTAGAGCAGAGGGAAATTGAGAATTCGAAAATTTGGATTTCACTTGTCATTTCGCACTCGATTCTCCGTCGCGAGTGGTGAATTATGCGAGCAATGGGGAAGGAGGAAGAAAGGTGTGTCATCTACTCTACTCTGCCCTAAACAATCAAAAAAAATCTATTCAGACCACAAGGGAATCTATTGATTCGTTGTCTTCGAGAGCGAGAGGAACAATTACTCGCTCAGACTGCGAATGAGGAAAGAGATCTGGGAGCACTCCCGGTGAGAAGGATACTGTAGGGAAGGAATATCGATTGATTCAGCCTCTCACTTGGTTCTCAATGCATCTCGATGCTTCGAATGCATACAATTCATTGAGAGAGGAGTACTATGATATCAGCGAATTGTGGTATTCGGCCAAGTGAGAATAAACTTGCACGAATGACCAATACCTATAACGATTTAAGGAATCATAAGACTACGGGCCCCTACATTCAAGAACCGTATGGCAATGGAGCTCAGCGCAAACTGGCTGTAAATTCAGTGGATAGAAAAATCAATAATCAAATCAATATTTAGGTGAACGCTCAGGAGATTCAGATGCCGTATGCTGGTGCGGGATTATACGCTTCCGAAGGGCCCACCAAGAGTTCAGTCTATGATTTCTGGGCACTCATCTACCAGGTAATAAAGAAGAGATCGAGATCACTATAAATATGAAATTCTAGAGGAAAATAACGAGCATAATGAGTGTGAATTATCCCCGAGAGGAGCGACTGAATGCAGCCACTCATAATGAAGATACGGAGACTATTCAGGTAGATCAATATAGGTCAATGGATGATGAAATAAGGAGGGTATTTCAGTACTGGCCGTTTATGGAGGGACAACAGATGAAATTCATGCCGTATACCGTGATTTGCCTGCACTCGGAATGCAAGGTAGTTTTAAAAACAAGAAAAACTAACCGTTTTAGCTCAAGGATGAAGTCCGTTCAGCACTACTTAGTTCACAGCATTTGATGCTACCTGAAAGTTTGCGAATTATCCTAGAAAATTCAATAAAACGCGCAAAAGTAGCAGATTAAACGACCTAAACCGAAAATTGAAAAAAAATCATTATCGATTATCGCGCAACAGTAAATGCGTCAAGAGACCTTTGCGTCTTGTATTCTCAATATTGATTTATTTCTAAATAATTGAGATTTCGCCTACTATCGTTTCTTCTGGATGCGGTAGTAATTCGATTCTTGTGTATCGTCTCTCCAAACTTCGTGTCTCATTCAACAATCCAATTCTTCCCACTCAACCTCATCTCGATGTCACTCATGTCTGCTACTATCGGTAATCTATCTCACATCTTCATTCACACCATTCCTTATTTAGATGGCCCGATGGTCGTCTTCCCGTTCCAACTGAGAATTGTTCAATTGCCGATTCGGCCGTTGGTCTTCTTGAGATCGTTGAGCAAGTTCGATCGATCGATCGAAGATACCGTATACCCTCTATTCGTTGCAGGATCTGAACTGGCCGGGCAGTCCTCTGCTCATTCACTGTCACGCGGGAATCGGTCGAACGGGTGCTCTCATGGCCATTCTTCTAGCCATTCAACAGGCAAACGATCAACATCTCGTGCATGTCAAGGTAGATCCCACAACGAATCTCCTGAGTACGGTAGAATGTCCTCTCAGGATACGGTACAGGAGTTGCGCAAGTTCCGTGCCAAGGCAGTAATGAACTACTGGCAGTACATCTTCGTGTATCTCACTATCGCTGAAGTGGTACGGTATCGAGAATCAATTATCGATTGAAATGAAATACAGTATCTATTCAGTTTGTTAAACGTGGTCATCTGGATGGTTCGACACGTCATCGACTGACTCAAATGTGGAATGAACTTCTGGCTGATATTCCCCGTCAGTACAACTGATCTACCGTACCCTATCAATTATCGATCGAGTCTATCATCTCTCCAATCAATAAACGATTACATTCAAATCTTGAGTCTGACAAAACAACAAATTAACTGAATTTGACTAAATTTTAATATTCTCGAAAGAGTATAAAAGTGTTAAATTGTCAATATTCTTTCATTCTCCAGTTACTCGCTCCTAATTATTGGTTCGTTCATCGTCTCTCCTCTTACCAACTCTTTCTCTTCAGATGCTTCTTCCGTATCTCATCTTATTCACTTCAATATATCTCGTATCTTTATCAAATGGAAACAGCGAATTGAGTACTGATAAATGCAACGGAGATCGGGTATCTTCTGTGATTACGTAATTCATTTCCTCTCCTGCAGGTGTGCTATATTCCGGAAAAATGCAAGGAATCAACCTCAACAGAGAATATTCTCGCTAAAGTTAGACTTGGAGGTCCTTATAATTGCGATTTCTGGATTACTCTAAAGTAGCACGAAATTTTTGTATTGAATTGAAGATTGATTTGCAGTACTTTCACGGAGAAGAAAATATTAATTCGGACCACATCGAAGTCGGATTTAAAAGTGAATTTAGTTGATACAACGTTGTTATTCTCATGCACAATTGTTGATGGAAAAGTGACTGCGAATACTGGAAAGTCTGGCTACACAATAGGTGAGGATGATGTGGAGATCATAGACCACATTTCAATCCAATTTCAGAATTGCGAAAGGCTGAAAAGCAACAGGCGAAAGGCGGAGGCCAAAATCTGTATTGCGAATTCTTTTTAAAGAACTCTGATGGACGAGTCAGTTTCTCGCTGCGTGTTTATGAATCAACATAAATATCTTCAGATGATTGAGAAAGCTAACTCACATGACGAAATGAAAATAAAGCACGGCACGACTGATTATGGTTACACGCAAGTTCAAATGAAATTAGACGTAGACCAAAATAGTAAGAATTGAAAATGTAGGGAAGAGACGGATAATGAATTGAGAACGATGTGATCCCGATCTGATAACGACTCTTCAAACGAAGAATCCAGATTATCATTATATCGATGTAACTTGATATTTCCCCTGCATACTCAAGTATAATACATTTTCCTTCAGGTGGAAAGTGAAGATATAAATGTGAAGTGTATGGATCCTAAATATGAATTGATGTATGTACCATCATCTTCTCTAAATGTAATGTATTCCTATGTAGTGTTCTTCATCCCACGGAGTCTGGTTGGGGCAAAACACAGATAGCGACTGAGATCACATGCGAAAAGGAAAATAACAAATATATGTACAAAATCAGTCGATCATCGGGAAAGTCTCTAGTGACACCAGATAAATTCAATGCAATTTGTAAGACTAAGGATAAATGTGCGTTTCGAGTTCAAATTCTACCCCTCAGTCGATATTTCAGTGTGTCGACAGTGCTACCGTGAAATTGAGCAAAAATTCATTTGCAATTCTAAACTCGAGTGTCCCGTATTCACTGAAGGAAAATCTGGTTCTGCATGCCATACGTTCGAGGTAAATAAATATTCGATCATTGAAATAAAAAGGTCTATTTTGAGTGTCCGAAGATGATAAATACTCCAATGGGAACCTTTCCTAAGGGTGCTCAATGCACTCCCCCTGAAGGAACAACTACTACATTTACATGGAAAATAGGAGGATCACCTGCCATCAGTGGAAATTGTGTTGATTGTAGGGATGCTCTTTCTCATAACACAATCATTATTCTCTTCTAGATAACTGCCAGGATCAAAGTCCGCTCAATATTGTATGCGAGTCTGAAGAGTGCAAAGATGTGGGCAATTATCATCTCATTTCACACAAAAACAGTCCTTTCCAGATCGATAAAGAAAAACGCAAAACGGAATTCAAATGTCCTCCTGGCTTAATCATGACGTTTGTTTACGGCTTTTATCCATCTGAAGAATCTTGTTTATTTGCAGTGCGATGGACGGTTCTTCCTCAATGGGAATCGAATCAATCAAATGCAATCATTCAACTGGCGAATGGATTCGATCTGATGGAAAGGCTCTTCCCTCTAATAACACTTTCCACTGCAAGAAAGAATCAGAAGAGGAAACGACTATCGATGATGAAAGTTCAGCACAGAAGCAAGCTGGCCCTGATATGCTGGTTATTTCACTCGCCATTGGAGGAGGATTAATTGTATTGAGTAAGGGTAGATAGAATTCCTTCAATCAATCGATTCTTCCTTCAGTGATCTGTCTGGTTGCACTATGGTGTGTATGTATTGGTGGGAAGAAGAAGAAGACTTCTCCTTCTTCTGTCCCTCCTCCTTCAGCTCCTACCAGTCAACCACCGACGGATAAGGCCCCTCCATCAAGTATACAACCACAATCATCGTCTAGTTCAGTGAGTGAAGAACAACTCTCATTCATTCCTCTATCTCATTTTCATTTTTGCTTATTTTCTTGGAGATGAAAACAAGGAAGATCACTCATTCCTAATCCATTAGTGATGTTTCTCTTCCAGCCGTATGGTCGTCCATCACCCGCTGCTCCCTCTCCTCTTCCTACTCCTTCTCCCTCTCGACCTCCCTTTCCTCCTCCTGTCCAGAAGATTGTCGTTGTTGTGAAAAGAGAAGAAGATGAAGAGAAGAAGAAGAAGACAATTCAAATGGAAAGTATCAATATCAAGGGAGGAGTTCAAGTGAGGAATGAAGAGATGAAAGAGTGAATGAGATGATTAAGGACGAGAAAAGTTTGGCTGCTCTCTCTCAAACGGGAGAGAAATTATCAGAGAGAACGATTGAGAAGAGTAGAATAGAGAAGACGAATGGAGATAATGAACAGAGTAAAACAGCTGGAACGACGAGAGAAAAGAATAATACGGTAGAATTGAACTTTGATCTTTGATTGATCTTTGATCTTTGCAGCAGAGTGACGTACAGAAGAAATCGAAATCCGTGATGAAGTCAGTGGAAGATAAGAAGAGACAGAAGACTGAAGAAGATTCGAAATCATTCGATGAAGCATACAATAAGGAATTGGAGAAGATTGGAATGAAGAAGAAGTAGAAGAAATGAAGATAGACGAAGAGAGATGAATCATTCAATTCATTTGAATAAATACGATCATTTATTTTTTCTATCGAAAATGAACAAAAATAACTAAAAAATATCTCTTCGCGCACTTCCTTCAAGGGCACACACTATGTTTAGGAGCCACAATGCAGATCGCCTATTTCACGCTTTGAGGCCAAATGTGTGTTCAAACTATCCCTCATGGATCCAATAACATCACACTTTTTACCGTTTGTCGATATCTTGTCTCTGAGCTATGCTAGAGCCCAAGAAGTACGCGCGAAAGAAGAGAAGGGAAAGGCGAGACGAGAGGGAAGGGGGCGGAGCCTAATTAGCGTGTGTCTCTCTCCCTCCCCCCGCCCTCTCGCTCGCCTCTCCCCGCGCAAAAAAAACACAAGCCGGGGAAGCATGCTAAAAATCTAATTTTTTCTCTAAAATTCCTAAAATATTCCAATTAGTCATTGTTGTCCGAGCAGAACTTCCAAACGGCAACATGCCAAAACAACCCATTCCTTTCGTTCATATGAAAATTTGATTGTCTTAGCGTTACGATGCATTTCTCGGACAGTGCTTGATCGATCGGTAATGGTAACAGCTATCCGTAGCACTTTAGAGCGAGTGAATTGGTTTAGAATGAAGCTTGTGTTTTTGTTTTCTCGCTTTTTGGTGAAATCGTGTCCGCACAAAGTGGGCGGAGCTTGTGGCCCCTAACTATGTTGTATGTTTTATTCACGAAGCTCCATACCTAGATTTTCGGCAATGTTGAAATTGCAATCTATCAATATGTCAATTTCAATCTATCAGTTTACAAAGAATCATTCAATAGTCTTTGTAACGATGGACTAAAAGTTCCTTTTTTACTCCATCTGGCAAAATAGACTCATCTGATAACATTCTTCTCACTGATACTGAGAAATGTCTTGCGTTTTCCTCTTTTTTCTTTTCTGCTTTTTCTGTACCCTAGCATTCCCCCCCTTCCCGTCACCTAGCTTGATCTTTGATCTTCCGGATATTTCCCAAACAGTTATTTGTGTTCACTTCGTGCTCTCTCACATAAGATTATTTTTTTTTAAAGTCACTCCTCCCAAGTCCTATAACTCAGTTAGCAGGCTCTTCTAAAACAGATTCCAAAAAAATCTGCATAGCAGCGCAGTATGGGATTTCCGCCTTTTCCGTCACAAAGCACATATCCTCAACAAGACAGGAACTCGTTTTTTCCGAGACAATATGTCTATTATTCGGGAAAAAATCATGCACAATTGATGAAATCTTGGAAGGATTGGCGACTACTCGGCAACGGATATGTCAATATTATTTTTATCGTGAATGAGGTCGATACTACTCTGACCCTTTCCTAATTCTCATTTTCGTCCTCTTCTCCTTACTCTCCTTCCTCTCCTTCTTTTCCTTCCTCTCCTTCCTCTCCTTCCTCTCCTTCCTCTCCTTCCTCTTCCACCTCTTCTTCAGGAACATAATCATGATCATATATCAAATCTTCTTCATCTGCATCGAAGTCAATCATTGTGAATCCAGGATACCATTTCCATATTTTGAACAATCCTTCTTTGTTGTCATCATAAATATCCGAATTGAGCTTAAAGAAAACATGTCCAATCTTGACATACAGTTCTCTTGCGTTGTATGTCCGATACAGCTAAAGAATTAAATTGAGTATACTTCAAGGTCTGAGGATACCTCAATATCCAACGACGTAGACACAAATTCATAATCATTATTGAGATGAAGACCGAGTGTGGCCAAGAATCCTTTGACGATCGATGGTTCAACAGTTTCGAATGTAATACTCGCGAGCTTCGTAGTGTTTGCCCGCATAAACTAAATATTGACAGTGAGTACGTTAAATTCATATACCCATATTTTTAAATTGAATAATACCTCATATAAAGAGAGGAGATACTCGACTGTTACGGATGGGATATTGTCGCCAAAAGTGGCTTCTTCTAGTCGTTCATTTCTAATAATTTCCTTAATATTTTCTTGTGTCAGCAGTTCAGATCGTGCAGTATCGTCCTCAAATAACGAATTATTTGTTTTCTTAGAATGAATAGAGTATTCATTCTTCCAAATATCGCACCTCGATTTGGACTTCAAAAATTAATGGTTTTAATTGAATAATCAGAGGAAACAGAGACGCGTAGGTGCTGCTATTAAGCTGAAAGATATCGACTACATTTAATTTTTTTCAATTATTGATCACCTGTAGGAAGAGCTCTTCAATGTTGAGTTGACGACTGAACTTCTTCAGACCTTCGACATAATCAACGGGTGATTTTTGTAAGTTCAGAACTCTCGAACTGAAATTTAAATGATTGAATGAAGATGAACCTGTATCGCTTACAAACGGTACAGGGTGAACCAATCAGAGTCCTCTAAGATTCCAAGCGCATAATCTTTGTATTTTTGTTCCGATTCAAACTGAAAATAGTGGTTCTTCAAAATATTCGATATTCCGAATAAAAAAGAAAATGGAAAAAAGATGCGTAATTGTGATTTTGTTTCGAGATCGCTAATGAACATCAATTTCTAATGTATTTACCTTGTAAAGTCTCTTATTCGCACGACAACGAAACCAATCTTCCATACAAAAATTGCTTAGAATCTTTTCTAGAAGCTCATTCGGGAGCAAATGGAGAGGGAACTGCAAATGTATTGAACAATAATCGTTGCCAATTCATTCTGAGAAAATATTGTTTGTTGATTTAGAATGGTCGCGTACTCTATCAGCCGAATTCTCATCTTGATCCTTCACAATCTCAACTTCCGATTGATCGATCGATTTAGCCATTATCTGCAATTAAATACACGACAAAGAGACGTTTATTTTGAAATCATAAGTGTTGTTTCAAAATAAAAGAAACCTTCGGGCGGACAATAGCAAACGAGAACAGACGAATGACGGCATTGATTACACCCCATATTCTACCATTATCTATCGATTGATTTGCCTCTGGCATATTCTGAAGTAGTGAGGATAAGATCGGAATAGAGAATAAAGGCTCACAGCCAATTTGAGAGGCTACCGGAGGGTAGGGAGGAAATGAGTGAAAGTGAAGAGGGAGGAGGGTTTTTGGAAAAGACTCTTTTCCTCCCAATAGTCTCCAAGGAGAGTTACGGTCATCTAACCGGAGAATAATGAGAAGGAATACCCGATCATAGATTTTCCCAATTTTGATTTTAATTATCGTCGAAATAACATATCACAATTCTAAATAAATTTCTACTTGGTTCAGAATCATCTTTCCGACACTGACTCATGTACAGTACAGACCGAGAGAATCATCTTTCCGACACTGACTCATGTACAGTACAGACCGAGAGATGTCTCCAAGTGATACGTCAATGAGGAAGACAATGAAAAGCTTCAAGTCTCCATAAGAAAACGAGTTATTTACGGAACCCCATCGCAGAATATTTCGATTGTGTCGATAGATTTGTTAAACGTGCACATGTTTGTAGAAATTACAATGTGTATAACGAGACATCCTTTCGGTGGTTCTACTTGCCCTTTATCGACCTTTACTCTATACAAAGAAAAGAGGTGAGAAGATTGAAGACGTCTTTCTCGAATCGAGAATCGTCTAATCGAGTATCGATTACCGTACTATTAGAGTACGGTAGATGGGCTCATTTCTTGTTTTTCGACTTCTCTTTTCTCTTGACAGTCTTCTGTAATAATCAGAGTTAATAATAGTAAATTCGTCTTCTCATACATTCTTCTCTTTGTCTTTCTTTCCCTTTACTTCACCAGAAGTAGCTCCCTCGCTTACGGGATTGGCATTGGATGACTTCTGCAACTGTAGAAATCGATAGGGAAACTACCGTAAAGGTACAGTACCGTTCTCGGTGCAACAGGAGTAACAGCTCCAGGAGGAGGAGCAGGTGGTTCACTTGAAGCCCTTTCTTTTTCATCCGCTTCATCTGCCTCTCTTCTCTTTCGTGCCTTTAATCCCATTGGTTCTCACTCTTCACACTCGTATTACCGTACCTCTCCTTCGAAATCGGGCCTAGGAGTGCTCGTCAGTAACTCCAGTTTCCGACTTATCTGCTCTTGAGTGAGTCGTTCATTGGGATCGTCAGGCCAAGAATTGTTCTAAAGGGATACGGTAGATTGATCTTTGATCTCTCATCACATACGCAGATGATCATCTTGATATCCGGATTGATGTTCACCTCGAAGTCCATTCGATTTCCAGTGAGAACGAACTTAGCCACCTAAATGGAATAAGCTATCGATGGATAGCTCATGACCGTATACCTCTGCTGGAGTCAATCCAGGGAAGGGCTCCTTTCCATTGTGGTAGATCTCCCAGCACATAATCCCTGTAATAGGAAAGATCGGCTGTCTCACTGCACCACACCACTTACCGTATGAGTAAACGTCGGTCTTGAAAGTGTACGTCTGTACTCGCATTGTCTCAGGAGCGAGCCATCGAATTGGAACTCGTCTCTTCGGATCCATTTGATATGTTGGACCTTCACGAGACATTCCGAAATCACTGATCTTCACCTGAAGATACGGTAGTTAGCACTCTGTCACATTCATAACTACAGTATACCTTTCCATCTCCATATAAACAATTTCTTGCTGCGATATCTCTGTGGATGATGTTCTTCGTATGGAGATATTCGATACCCCAACTCGACTAGAAGGCGTGTGGTTATGGTAGTCTGGGAAACGTCGCCTCCAAACCACACACCTGTAGACACATCACGGCCTTCTGATTATCGTCCAATTGATTCTTCTCGAGGTACGAATTGAGTGCACCATTCGATGCCTGCGTGTGATCGATTAGTAAACATCGCTCGTCTCATTTCGACAGCACGGCATTGATAGGTAATCGTCGTTTGTAAACTCACCAATTCCATCACGATCATCAGTGGTTCACTTGCTGCGGCAACTCCCCACATTCGTACGACATAATCACATTCAAAGATGCGCATCAATCGTGCCTAGAGGGATACGATACGATTGAGGGATAGGATACGGTTCTCACTTCTCTCATGATCTCTTTGATTTGCTCCTTCGTTAAATTATCCAGTTTGGCCAATTTGATGGCAACCTTGACATCTCCTCTCTTTCCATGTGACTTCCATACTCCGAGATGCACCTGTGTGTGGTGTGTTCATTAGGAAACGTCGCTTTATTGTGCACACCAACCTCTCCAAAGGCGCCTTCTCCCAGTTTCTTCGTAGTCGTGATATCGTCGTGATACAGCTCCCAACGCTGTCGACCAACAGGCGTCTTCAGTGGGCAATGGTATTGCTGAATAGGATAGGTTACGGTTGGCAAGAGGAGTCTGCATCCACCTTGGTGACACTTTCTCCCGATTTGAGATGATGCTGGACGAGTTCCTGCAAAGAATACTGTAATCTCGCCCTCGGGCTACGGTATCGATTACCTGGATCGTGGGAAAGGAGTATTGATCAACGAAGTACTTTTGCTCCGCCGATTGACGAACGACAAAGTGTTTGATCTGATGGAGGTACGGTATTAGTCCGATAGGTCAGATCGATGATTACAGTACCTCTCCATTCTCATCTTTCGATACGGATAGAATAAAGGAGCGGCCGGGCTGTCCTTGATTCGGCTCAGACATTCGAACGATGAAATCGCCTTGTTTGCTTAGGAGCATCTGAAATGACACTGAGTTATTGTATGAACAAGGGAGGGATACTGTAGTCGTGATGCGAACTACAAAAGACTCAGAGTGATTAGAGTGATGTTGACCTTGATGTCTTCTCGCGGCAGTAATCCATGATAGTATTTCTCCTTATTGAGACCCGTCGCTTCAGCCATTACTGTAATGAGTACGGTAGAAGGGGTGGGGGGAGGGAGGGAGAGGAGTACCTGTAGATGAGGATTCTCCTTGGCCGAAGGAGAGAGAAGACGGCCGATTGATACGAGAGCGAGTATAAGAACTGAAGTGGAGAATGAAGATAGAGGGGGATGGAACAGACCCTCCTCATTCCGTGCACTCTCTCGTATCGCCCTGTTCGATATTACAAGTGAGGTCAAATGCTGATTTGATGAAATTGTATGAAATTGTACTCATATGCGTAGGGGCCACAAGCTCCGCCCACTTTGTGCGGACACGATTTCAACAAAAAGCGAGAACACAAAAACACAAGCTTCATTCTAAACCAAATCACTCGCTCTAAAGTGCTACGGATAGCTGTTACCATTACCTATCGATCGAGCACTGTCCGAGAAATGCATCGCAACGCTAAGACAATCAAATTTGCACATGAACGAAAGGAATGGGTTGTTTTGGCATGTTGCAGTTTGGAAGTTCTGCTCGGACAAAAATTTTCTGACTAATTGGAATATTTTAGGAATTTTAGAGAAAAAATTAGATTTTTAGCATGCTTCCCCGGCTTGTGATTTTTTGCGCGGGGGGAGGGAGAGAGACACACGCTAATTAGGCCCCTCCCTCTTTCCTCTCGTCTCGCCTTTCCCTTCTCTTCCCCAGTGCGTTGCGCGCGTACTTCTTGGGCTCTAGCACAGCTCAGAACAAGATATCGACAAACGGTAAAAAGTATGATGTTATTGGATCCATGAGGGATAGTTTGAACACACATTTGACCTCATGGCGTGAAATCGGCGATCTGCATTGTGGCTCCTACATATGCGAGCTAGGATATTGGTAGCTCAGCAGTGGTGACAACAATTGAGAGATATGAGCAGAATGAACAAACTCAAGAGATATTTGATAGATGAATATCATAATTCATATTAAGATTCAAACCTGAACGTCTAGCTTATTCTCAAGAGCGAATCGTTCAGCTTCCTCTTAGCATTCCACGACTAATCAGTCTGTAAATTATTCAAATTAGAGACCAAATTTAAAAAATTGAATTGTCAAAAACGTGGATAGTCTCTGTTCCGGTTGTGTCTCCACTACATTACCCACGCACACATACTGGTCAGCACTGCACATCACTGCGATCGATAAAACCAGTTACCAACAAATAACCATGTTTTTCTCAATATCAATAAATGAATGAATAAACAAACAATCCTATCTTCTCATCTGCTGGCGAGTCGATCAGCATCTACACTCATCTAGCATCACAAGTGGGACTGAGTTGCACTAGGTGACTACTACATGCCTAATTGTAAGAATTTTGGAGGACACGTTTTTATTGGCTATTGCCAAGAGTCAAGGCAAACATTTTCAATTTTCACCAAGTCACTCATAAGGAATATGGTATCAAATTGAACAATAAATTTCTGGCCTCGCAGTGATCCCCCGCAGGTCGCAAGTGCCTTGATTAACGGGATAACTGTTGCTTTTTACTTTACAGAAAAATAGGGGAAAACCTTGTATCAGCTTGAAAAGAGAACGATGACTCACTAAAGTGATTGCGTCGTTTCTGCTACAGAATCACATTCATCTTCTCGCTCTCGTTGAGTGAATCCACGAGCCGCAGAAGTCGTATTGCTCCTAAAAATGAAAACAATACCTCTCGTATGAGAGGTACTAGCGCTGGCGAGATCACTGATCTACGCCCCCTAAGAAAAGCGCTGGCGAGATCACTGATCTACGCCCCCTAAGAAAAGCGCTGGCGAGATCACTGATCTACGCCCCCTAAGAAAAGCGCTGGCGAGATCACTGATCTACGCCCCCTAAGAAAAGCGCTGGCGAGATCACTGATCTACGCCCCCTAAGAAAAGCGCTGGCGAGATCACTGATCTACGCCCCCTAAGAAAAGCGCTGGCGAGATCACTGATCTACGCCCCCTAAGAAAAGCGCTGGCGAGATCACTGATCTACGCCCCCTAAGAAAAGCGCTGGCGAGATCACTGATCTACGCCCCCTAAGAAAAGCGCTGGCGAGATCACTGATCTACGCCCCCTAAGAAAAGCGCTGGCGAGATCACTGATCTACGCCCCCTAAGAAAAGCGCTGGCGAGATCACTGATCTACGCCCCCTAAGAAAAGCGCTGGCGAGATCACTGATCTACGCCCCCTAAGAAACGCGCTGGCGAGATCACTGATCTACGCCCCCTAAGAAAAGCGCTGGCGAGATCACTGATCAACGCCCTACGGTAAGCGCGGAACTTAGCTTGTAAACTCCTTTGCCAGCATGAGATAGTCCTTCCTCGACCGGAGTGTCGCTAGCTTGTCCACGTGTATCTGCAAATAAAAAAAGATAAAGTTAAATTGTTTTTAAGTTAATTTTCCCGAGCGCTCGTCTTACTATCGAGTGAAAAGAACATGCATTTGGATTGGGCACAATATCAATCTAATTAATGGTTCTTCTAGAGAGAAAAGGACGACAGAAAAAAATAAGCGAATGTGTGCAATATTGTAATGATTGAAATTCCATTATTTAACCATTTCGATAAAGTAATCATAAGTTTTTGATCGGTAGTGATTCACCTTCATATGCCTACCGATTTCCTCTTCGCATTCTCTCCCCCTTCACTCTTTGAGATCGTCTTGCTGATGCTTGCCATAGATGGGAATCGGTTGATAGCAGGGAAGTGATCTGTCATTCGAGGTACTGTAAATATATTCATCAGTCACAAGACAAACAGTGAGGCAAGAGTACGAATCTTGATGAAATAGTGGAAGGAACTGAGCAGAAAATAAAATAAGAAAATAACAGGTGTAATAGCACTACGTTACAATTCCAGAAATTCTATTACGGGAATTATTAGTTCGAAAATAATGCCAGAAGAGTTATTCTGGTGTTTTAAAGAAGTGCAGATGAATATAGAATATAAGGAATATATTATAAGAAAAGCCGTCACAGGGAAGTAACAGTCAATGCTTTCAATCGGATGGTTCGAACTTTAAGAAACAGTAGCAGAAACTGCTTAATATGAGCAACGCGGCTGATCGGAAGAGAAGAGAGCATTGAACAAAGTGAAATAGTCAAATGAACATATAGGCAGGCAATTGTAATTAACAGGAGAGAGGAATACATAGAAAAGTGCTGACAATATTGGACAATTCGTTAACAAACAAGTTCTGATTAACGGTTTACTTGCTCTGAATTTGCGATCTCGCAAAAGGACAGCATGTAGCATTCATTGTCAAGAATAAAGCGAAGAATTGAAGTCAGCAGAAATGATTAGATTCACAATAAATAGTGAGGGGACGCCATCAAAACAAATCAGAAAAAAAACAGTTGAATCAGTTCGATTTATTTACAGCGAGGTCGCCATGAACTTGATTAATACCGTATACTAGAAAGACACGCAACTGACTTTATTATACCATTTAATTGTGTTAAAATCACGCCATTTCAAAGCACGATTTACAGGTCGATGCGAAAACTTACAGTATATTTGGTGTCGGATTAGTCGTCGTACACACGGAACCTTGGAGCGAATATTTACTTTTCAAATTAAATCAAATTTGAATTGGCGGGCAGTTGTTAAGCGTGTTGACTGTCAGTCTGAGTGGATACTCAGCTGACCGGGGCCGGTGTTTTGAGCGGGGCTGCTACGCAGTAATTACGGTGGTTGATCCATATTGATTGGTGGGCGCTACGCAGCAGCCAATCAGCAAAAAGTGGGCGGAGTCTTGCTTTTGCGTGGACCCCAAATGCCGTGAAAATTTAATTTTCACGCCAGTTCAAAGCACGATTTACAGGTTGACGCGACCACTTACAGTAATTTTTATGTAGTAAATGTCGGCGCATACTCGGTCAAATGGAGGGAATATTTATTTTTCAAATTCCTCAAATTTGAATTGGCGGGCAGTTGTTAAGCGAGTTGATTCTCAGTCTGAGTGGATACTCAGGTGACCGGGGCCGATGTTTGGGTCGAGGCTGCTACGCATTGATTACGGTGGTTGATCCATATTGGTCGGTGGGCGCAGCCAATCAGCAAAAAGAGGGCGGAGGCTTGCTTTTGCGTGGACCCCAAATGCCGTGCTCACCCAATTTTGAGGGAAGGCTGCGGCAGAGCTTAAAGAGAATAGAACTTGTGAAGATGTTGAAGAGATGAAGAGAAAAGATTATGGACAAGAAAATTTTCATAGAATAGATACACGATAGTAGTATTCAGTGGAATCGACGAATACGAGAAATGCTTTACAATTTGAAGGAACGTCATTGACCTGAAATTCTTCATTTTTTTTCTTTACTCAATTGTCAATGGTTTCAATACCAGTGAATAACAAGCTCGTATTTGTAGTTTACTATGGTTTATACTCGATAAAGCATACAAAGAGAAGAGGAGAAGTGTTAGATGTAGAAAGAGGAAAGAAAGGGAGAGAAGGGTCATTTCTCTTTTTCTTCATATTTGTTCGTTCCCTTTTGACCATCGAAGAATCCCGATTTCATGTGTTTGATGATGTAAGCAGCTACATCATGCCAGATCTTCAATCGATACATTCATACCGTATCCCCTTCCCTTTCTCTACCTGTTTCGCCCTCTGTTTCTCCTGTGCATTCAGATTGTTCATCTTGGGTATCCGCTGATCCTGAGCGTATTGCATTGCGTCCTGAAGGGAAGAAGGAGTACGGTAGCTAAGGGATCATCGATCGATACCAGGAATACATCCCAATAGGAAGCCTTGAATCCTCTGCTTGCATACTGTACGTGTCTCTGTCCAACATCGTACAAGAACGGCTCCGATTTATCTCCATCGATAATTCCCCACACTACCGTATCGATCACCTGTCAATACAATGATATTACAGTACTCTCTAAGTACGGTACCTGGACGAATTTGAGCGCTTGATCTTTGAACTCTGTGGTTTTCTTCCAATCGACTCCTTCATCTTCATACTTGATTATCCATGGGAAGAGTCTCTTACAGGCAGACATATTCTTGAAGATGTAACTAGAATAGATAGGGAGTTAATGACATCATCACTACTCAATTCTCACTTGTATATATCCGATCCGAGTGTAAGAAGTACATCGAATTCTTCACTCCACGTCTTCTCCATTAATTTCTTATCTTCGGGAGTCGATGGAATTTCCGTTGGAGTTCGGGCAGCCATCTCGTATAGTTCTCCTATTGAGGGGGAGGAGGGAAAGGAAGAGCGAACTAAAGAGAGCGAGAGAGAAGCAACCGAAGAGGACGGAGAGAAAACGAGAGAATGAAGTGGGAAAACGAAACAATTATTTCGATTGCTCATTCAAATTCAATAATAATGAGGAATTAGGGAAATCACGTAGAACAATAGTCTATAGCAGTCTAGTCTTGTCAGAACACAGAAACATGCATTCCACAAAGATGAGTGCAATTTTAATGAAACTTTTCAGCGACCTAAAAAGTTTTACAAAAATTCCATAGTGGGTAGAAATAAGTCCTCTCGATCCTCTCTCAGTGGCCGGGAATTCTTTTCTCTCTGGGAGATTGATAGAAGAGTCAGGAAAATGTCTTGTATTTCTTCCTTTGCATTGAATAAACGATAAAGACAAAGAAATTTGATGAGATCGGTATTTATTCAAATGAATTGAATGATTAATCTCTCTTTGATCTTTCTTAGATCTAATTGTTCTTCTAATTATTTGCCATCTTCCTATCCAATTCCTTATTGTATGCTTCAGTGAATGATTTCGAATCCTCGTCATTCTTCTTTTCAACCACAGACTTCAATCTCATCTGTACATCACTCTGAAGTATTAAATTATGAAGATCAAAGATCAAAGATCAATCGTACCGTATCCCTCTGTTCAGCTTCACTCTTCTCCTTATCTGCTTTACTCTTCTGTCTTGCTCTTTCCTTTTCTCCCGTCTGAGAAAGTGCAGCGAAACTCTTCTCGTCCTTAATTATATTCAATTACTCGATCTCTCTCTTCTAATTTGCTCAC
This sequence comes from Pristionchus exspectatus, assembly GCA_911812115.1. Lineage (NCBI taxonomy): Eukaryota > Metazoa > Nematoda > Chromadorea > Rhabditida > Neodiplogasteridae > Pristionchus > Pristionchus exspectatus. The sequence goes on along the minus strand of OU461585.1, from coordinate 14,039,313 downwards.
GGGAACATCTTGATCCATCTTGATATTAAGATCCTTCTTCTCTCCTTCTTCATGTTTGACAGTAATGACGATTTGATGGACGACGGGTTGAGAAGGAGGAGGAGTGACAATGGGAAGAGGAGAAGGAGCTGGCTGAAGGAGAAGAATCACTGAATGAATGGGAAGTGATCACTTACAGAAGGAAGAGAAAGAGGTTCACTGGGAGGTTTAGTAGGAGGAGGAGGTGGTGGAGGAGGTTCTTCAGTCTTCTTCTTACGAAGACACACACACCATAATGCAGCCATGAATAATACTGTAAGTGAATCGATTGATTGGGTAGGATGAACTACCGTACTTAATAATAGAATAGCTCCTGCAGTGCATAATCCAATAAGCAACCAATCTGCTGGTTGTTCCTTTGCACCGATAACTACCGTAGTACCCTCAGGAGTTTCCTTTGTTTCTTTCTTGCACCAAAAAGTTCCATTCTGTGCAAGAGGTTTTCCATCTGATGTAGTCCATTCGCCAGTCATTGGATTGCAATTTATTGATTTGACTCCCACTTTAGATGAACCTTCCATTACTCTGAACATAAACATTAGATTGAGAGCAATGTAATTGGATATTCGAACGTCATTATGAATCCAAGAGGGCATTTCAGTGGAGGTTTCGTGTGATCCATCTGTAATTTACACACTGCAAATCAGTCAAAAGAACTTCTTCTCACCCCCTTGCAGCCATTTTCTTCGCATACAACATTGAATTTATGACCATGGCAGTTTTCTATAATAATAATTGATAGAAGGGAACGGGAAGGTCAATCTTACTTATCTCATGCTGACACGATACATGGAAGTTCTCATTGATGAAAGAATTATTTCCCGATGGTAAAGATACATTATACTTCCATTCTGATTCCTCCTTTACACATTCAATTGAAGTTACTTCCTTCGATTCATTCCACTTGGTAGGTCGAAGTGCACTAAAGAAAAGAGTAATTTATTTTCACAGCGAGAAAGGGCTTACAATAATTTGTATTTATCATCAGCACACTTCACACTTCGATAATCAATAATCGCCTGTGAAAAAAGAATGATTAGAAGGACGATCGAGATACAAAGTCAATTTGATTCGATCACATTATCCACTCACATCAATGTGAAGAGAATCGTTATTCTTATTCGGAAGAGAAGTTATCGATCCTTTATCGCATGTTACTGTAATACATATCAGCCTTATTGCTCTTACTATTTTTTCCTACCTTTACTCTCAAAATCTGATTTCATTTGGATTTGGTTAAAAACATAATATTTGTTTTGCTCATGAATAACTAATGTTTCGCTTTCCTTCGATTGAATTTCTGATTGTTCATTGGGATTTTTCGTGGATTTTCTTTCCTCTTCATTCCCTGAGCCTTCTGTATTCCAGTCGTCAATTCTCTTGATTTCTTTAGTTGGTTCTTTCTTTATTTCTTCTTCCCCCTTTTCTTCGTTATTTGTCTTGATTTCCTGAGGTTCGGGAATGATCTGGAAATTCGTTGATTCATCTCAATCTCAAGATTTCATTCACTTCTTCGTTACTGCTCTTTGTCGTCAAGAAGAATTCACAATACAAGCGATTGTTATCCGTCCAAATCTTCCGTACGGCTGAAAAACAACGGAAAATTGTCTTATATTCAGTTTTATTACGAAGATTCATAAATGAATTAAACTGTTCGTCATTCTCCTCACCAATATTGTGCATTTCACTACTCGCAGTCGCGATTCCAGTCGCGTTTTTGCACGAGAAGAAATTTTTTCCGCCAAATTTTGCTTCCAAATCAAAATTCGATGAGCTTCGAATGAGCACTTTTGAAGCAGAAAAAGGACTGAAAAAGGATTGACTTTCTTTAATACGCATGTTTTCACTCACTTCAAAGTGAACCAGAAATCGCAATTATATGGTCCTTCATTCTTCATTACCAAAATAAGCTCCAGATCCGTTATTGATTTAACAGTAGAACTCAAAGGATTTTCTACAGCTTTCACAGTTGTTTCTCCCTTGCATTCTTTCGGAATATAGCAAGCCTGAATACATATTAAACGAGTTGAAAAAAACATGATAAATTAAAGAGATAACGTACCTGTTCATCGCACTTATCACTTTTCAATTCGTTCGGAAGGATAGCAAAGCATTCTGATATGAAACCCCAAACGATCAAGTACGTTAAAATCATCTGAAAAGGTTGAAATTGTGAAGGAGGAAGGGAGAGAAAGATGAACCAACCAATTGGTGGATGAAGAAGAACGAAGAATGTGAAATTATTGCCATTTCGATCCCTTTATACACGTTCGAGAACAATGGTCATTGTTGAACAGACTATTTAATTCAATTTAAATGTCTGAACTCGAAATAAACAAAATGCAAATCGCTACACGGAACAATATTTCAGTTGAACCATTTTCACGCAGATGCGCAATTGGGAATAAGTGTATTCATAGAATTATAAATCTATTTCCAGTTTGTATTCTTTATCGAATATAAATCAAAATTAGCTACAATTTTACGTTCGAAAGGTAACATCGATTGATCATTAGAAGGATAAATATTGGACATTGGTATTCCTTGAAATTGCGAAACATTTCTTGTATTCGTCGATTGCCCTGAAAATCAAATATCAAATATGTTATCCATCCATTCTCTGAAATAGTTTTCATCTTCTCATTCACTCACAATTTCACTGCGCTCTTTGCCTTTCCTTCATCATAGTCCAATTTACTCTTCATTTGTTCAGCAACTTCAGGCAATCTTTTCTTATCTTTGTATCGTCGATTCTGTAGCCAAATCTTGATCTGAATGGATCTTTATTCTTCACTCTTCTCTCTCATCTACTAACCTGATTCTGATTCAATCCAATCGCATCTCCTAATTCTTCCCTGTCACTCTTCATTAGATTATTCATTTCTTTGAAGAGAGCACTGCAGCAACATTAGCAAGTTGTTATGTTTTTTCTTCTGAAAATAAATAATGTAACTAACTTGAGTGCATATTTCTGTTCAGTAGTGAATACTACGCGCGATTTTGAATCTGAATATTTATTCAGTTATTGACCAAGGTTGCATTGAAATGTTCTTACTTTCTTTATTGTTTCGACTCTTATTTGTCACTTTTGAAACTGAAAAAGGACTTTCGAACTCTTCCGTGGGAGGAATATTTTCATTAGAAACATAATTGAATGATGGGAATGGATCTGTGGGTACTGAAAAGAGTATTGTCATTTCGACAAAGAGAGGCGGGATACTTGTCTGATTCTGCATACAAACAGGAGGTTGTTGAATGTATGATTGATATCCCGGATTGTACATGTATGGATGATACATTCTAAAATCAGGAAAGAAATCTCTTTGAAAATATGACACGGCTGACCCCCAATTGTAGAATTGTTGTGGGAAAGAAGGAGACGATTGAGAGTAGAGAGACATTTGAGAGAATGCATTCATATCAGTGATTGATCCCATTGAGGGACTCATCAACTCGGACTTGATTGGAGGAATGGAATGATAGCTAGGAGAAGGATCGTCCATCTACAAAGAGTATTTTAACTTCTCTGGAGGACGACAGATTAGAGATTTGTGATAAAATACGGATACGAACTGTGAAGACAATAAAGATGAGGATGGATATGTGAGAATGATATCTCTCCATTCTCAATTGACTCCTCCCTTTCTCTAGACGTATCGGTTCGTGAAGTGTGAAGTACCCCCACAGGGAATATCTACCGCTCTCTAGAGGTGTGAGAATGATGACCACTAACTCTATTGGAATATATACCGCTTATTATATACGGTATGTCAAAGATGAACAAGATGGGACAAGAGAGGAAAGAGGGGAAGAAAGCTCAGAAGCATCGATCTGCCTATTTGATAAAGATAAGATACCCGTAAGGAGAAGTACCCTAACCCTAACACCCCCCCCCCCATCTCATGGTGTCTCTATGAACGTGTAGAATACAGACACTGGAGATGCATTTTTGGAGTCGTGTTAAGGTAGGCTTTTTTGTGTCAGTGCGTGGAGAAATCTTTGCATGGCCTGAATGTACACTTCGATATCACTCGATCGAGCCCTTGATCTCATTTTCCCCAGCTACACAAAACTTCCTGTAGATGTTCAACCTTGGTTTTTGCTTGATGAGAATGCAGTGTAGATGATTCGAGAGTTCTTAACTTTGGAAATATGCAAAACTTGTCATGCCCGACTGATCGTTTCAACTTCTTGTATCGTCTCACCAACGGTCCCTCCTCCCCTTGCGTGAGATATGATTCTGAATGTCATTGCGACTTGCCTCAGTCGCATCTTCTTTCTCGTTCCACTCAGCTGAACATTGTTTGCTAACTGCTCAAACTTAGTATAGAAACCCTTCTTTATGCACATTTTTCGCGCACAAATTGTAGTGACCTTGCAACTGCAGCTCATAACGGTTTATGCTCGATAAAGCATACAAAGAGAAGAGGATAAGTGATAGATGGAGAAAGAGGGAAGAAAGGGAGAGAAGGGTCATTGTTCTTTCTCTTCGTATTTGTTCGTTCCCTTTTGACCATCGAAGAGTCCCGATTTCATGTATTTCATGATGTAAGCAGCCACATCATGCCAAATCTTGACCATGTAACTGGAATGGAGAGGGAATGAATTGCATCATCATTACTCAATTCTCACTTGTAGATATCCGATCCGAGTGTAAGAAGCACATCGAATTCTTCACTCCACGTCTTCTCCATTGATTTCTTATCTTCAGGAGTTGGAGTTCGGGCAGTCATCTCCTATAGTTCACTATTGAGGGAGAGAAATCATCTAATTATCATACTTGCCATCCTCATTTTCTGAAGATCGAAGCTCACTGGCACGGTTGGAATATTCTTCAGTAGCGGCCTCAATACAGTATTCGATTACAATAATCCTTCGGTACCTCACCCTTCTTGTGTCTTACTGTACTGAGGCGATGGATTCATTGTGTAATAACGAATAAATTCACGGAGGGCAGCCTGCATACGAGGTTTGTCTATGTATATTGCGTAGGACAAGTGTATTCCAGTACCTTGATAATGCCGGACTCGATCTCCCACACAGAACCTTCGTGCTTTACAATTACGTGCCTGCAATTGAAATGATCTTTGATCTTTACAGTATTCTTCGTATGTCTTACTGGATGTTCGAGTCTTCCATGAAGCTTAGAACGAATTTCCATCTACCCTTGTCCTGAAATGATCCATCTACAGTAACTTATCTGCCGTATTGCATACATTAATTTTCCTGAGAATGTAATCCCCGTTGGATTTGATGAGACGCTCCGTATCGGCCTCAGATACAGTGGGGAAGTAGTATGGCTCATCGCTCAGCCCCTTTTCAACGTTCTGAAGATCGATAAGATACCGTACTCCTCGCTACAGTATACTCACAGAGAAGAATCGATTAGCTTTGTCCAAGTTTGATAGTTTGCCCATAACTGAAGATTATGGGGAGAAGCGAAGGGAGGGATACGGTAGAGGAGAAGGATCGATCGATGAGACGACCACCCAATAGGGAGAACTAACGATGGAATAAGGAGAGATAGAAGGAAGAGGATGAGACCCTAATTGGATATATTCTGATATTGACAAAGATTGCATCGAAATTTTCTTACTGTCGTTATTGTTTCGGCTCTTTTTTTGGCACTTTGCAATTTGTTTAATTTGTAGCCTCTGTGTGTTGCAAGAAAGCTATTGTTTGATAGTTTCATACTTTATTCGTATCACTATTTACAGTAATGGGATAGATATATCGAGACGATACACGATATTATCGATCTTCGGGAAGGAAAGGAGTAGGTCAAAATGGATGACAACGACCGTATGGAGTACGATTACTGTGATACACGTCCATCGATTACTATGAGAATACGGTATGTCAAAGATGAACAAGATGGGACAAGAGAGGAAAGAGGGGAAGAAAGCTCACAAGTATCGATCTGCCTATGTGATAAAGATAAGAGGCCCGTGAGTAGAAGGGAGGGATTACGGTAAGAGGAAGGATTATCGATTGAAGGAGTGATAAGCAGAATGAGGAGAATGAGCTGATGATTCACATCAAGAATGAGGTAATTATGGGGGAGGGAAATATGATTGGAAAGGGGGGATAAGATCAGAAAGAGAGAAGGGAAGTTACTGTGGCAAGAGAATCGATTGATACCTCTGAGATAGACTGGATAGATTGGAAGGGGGAACGAACTATGAATACTCTATAGGGAAGGGAAGACTTTAGACCCGTTAGGGAAGGACGAGAGAAGACTGGCTTACAGATTACACATAATATGAGAACATTGGAGCAAAATATGAGAAAGATACACAAATTAGAGATGGGAGAAAAAAGAAGGTAACCGGTAAGTGCGATACAAATCATTGGTAGAGTGTGAGACATGAGTGGATACTGGGATAGATACTGTACATGGACTAGATGGATAAGGGGAAGGGAAGGGAAGACTACAGATAAAGGAGAGGGGGAATATTACATATTGTAGGCTACATAGATGGGATCAAGTTTGTCCTTCATGAAAGTCTCTCGAAGGAGTGTTCGCTGTTTCTCACCACGACTATTCTTGGGTACGGTATTCGGATCGACGATCACAACTACGCCCACGATCAGATGGTGTTCCTGAAGAGAAGATGTTACCGTAATCCAATTGATTAGACTACCGTACCTCTAGAATGGTGGAAGTGACAGCAGGGACGATATTGAGTGCTTCTTGTTCTGATCCAGTACATTCGACAACAGCGACGAGAAGATGAGACCATGTGAAGACAGCACTGAAGAGACAAAGAGATTGGAATGAGCAAGAGAGGGGAGGGAACAATTAGGAATAGTCACCACTCACCACTCTCCAATGTTCCTGTGTGCTCGAGAGATGGAAGTCTCCATGTCCACTGGGTGATATCTGCAATTGACACTATTCACACATATCACTCTCAAGTTTCATTCTCAATATACCCCCTATGGGTTCGTCCACACAATTGTTGGATGATTTAATTGCATCATAAAATATTCCCAATAAACACACTATTTAGAGATTCTAGAACACACTGATAAATATGTAAGTTCATCTCTCATTTTGCAGACTACTATTAAAGTGAATTGAACCCACCTCATTCCCCTAAGAAGTAGTGTCTCATCAAGTGATCCCACGATGAAGACAGCATCGTGTAATTCACCGTCCTCATTGATCGATTGCGTCTGACGAAGGAAACCGAGATAACCAGTACGGGCGAATCTGAAGACCATTTGTTAACTTCTTCTATTGCCTCGCTTGTTCTCCAGCATCTTGTACATCTAATGATGAGTTGCCATGATCTGTTTGACACTAATCACTAAATGTCTCACTTCGTCCTTGTATCTCCCGTTGCGAGATGTGCATTGAAATGATCAGTGTGTAGACTTGTCTCCTCTCCGAATACAGTGAAATAGGCGACGGAATTGTGAGGGGCGGCCACCCACAATTCACCCAGATGAGAATCAGCACATTGACCGCGAGTCTCCGGATTGGCAATCACTACTCGAACTCCGGGGAGCAACTGAAATCATCGAATTGATCGCAGTATCTTGGTAGTCGGTTATAAATGGACCAAATATTGATCCCGTCGAAAGCACAATGCTTATAGCGTAGCTTTGCATCATCAATCCGCCTGCTCACCTTTCCACTCTCCAACAATGCCAATGAATGTGGTGCTCCCTTTCCCACGAGAGTCACTCGATCATTACGAAGTGCCCGAGTGTCCACGTATACGGTCGATGGATCGGGACCAGCGGCTCCTAAAGGGAATACCGTAATCGAGATACCGTACTCTCCTACAGTACCTTGCATGCAGATGGCAGGATTGACTCTGCATCCGAATGAAGTGGAGAGGGCGCGAGAGGGAAGACCAAGAGGGGCGAACAGACGAGAGAATGCAGAGACGAGAGAGACACGAGGACGTTCCTCTGCTACTACTACACAGGAACGGAGACTGAAAAGGGAAGAAGGAATTGATGGAGTGAGGGGATCCGAGGACATAATTCATTCTATTACTCATCAAGATTCTATTATTAATATTACTACTGACCAGCGTTATTGAAAAAGACTCTTGAAATATTCCCGAAACGTCAACCCGCCAGGGTAAAAATACTACATACCAAGTGAGATCGACTCCTCTCTCTTTGAGAAGGGGCAATTGACTCGCGAGTTCCTTCACACTTTGTTCGAGGACACAATAAGAGACGAATGTGTCACGGGCTGGAATACAATCAAAATTTTTTTAAATAGATAGAGGCATTGCTCGTAGCGAAAACCTCTTCCGATATCAAACTCACGAAACGAGAAGTCAACGTGGTAAAGATTTTCGCTAACACCAAATGTCAAACAATCCCCGCCTGAATCGCCACTAACCTTTGAGTGTGCTGATCGTATTCAGCCACAATGCGGGAGTGGTCTCCAAATCGGAGGGAGGAATGAGTGTCGTCTGATGTCCCGCGTACACTCCAGCCAGTGTCCAGAGTGAGAAGGCAAGACCCGAGTAGGGATCGAGACACAGAGTTACACTACGAGACGGATACAATTCGCATGATAACTGAAAGAGAGAAGGGTTATGACGGACAATTCTACCTCATCTCTACGTCGTATTCATGAATCTCTAGAGCGCATGAGAAGAATTGGGATGAAATTGACCTTTAGACTCTTGCAGATCGAGATTGCTCCTGCATAGCTCACTCCCACTCCAGATAATTGACCTGTCGTCGAAACGGAGAAATCCTGAGATAGAGCTATCGATTACCGTTCCAAAGCTACCGTAATCTCCCATTCAAGTATCAATTCACTCACCAGATAGCAGACATCCGATGCTTTTCTCTCCGGTAGTTCCATATGGTTCTTTCTCTTTCCTGATGGAAGATCGTCAACGTCGAGAATGAGTGGCCACGATTTGGCATCCACTCGATGGAGAGCTTCCTTACTCTGAGAAAATTATTTGGATTTAATCGAGTAGGAACTTTTCCTTGCATTGATTCCATTAGCTTCCACCCCATAACATGCTCACACTGCACATCAATGTTCCTTGATTGATTTCACTATATCGTGATGTACCCATCTCATTGATCCCAAATGCAATTTTCTTACTAATATGCAACCATTGTAACCCCAATCCGCCTAGTGGATTCTCACCTTGAGTAGTTTTATAATTGCAGGAGTGGAGAGGATGGCGACTGCTTTGCTCACGTCGACAATCATTCTTACAGTGGGAAGAGTCGTTTGAAGGGCAGAGGAAGAAGGGGGACGAACACACACAGGAATCACGCCTGGGAGATTGATATTATTTTCTTTTTCAAATTCATTCAAAACGATACTGACGTCTAAACTCTCTAGCTATGATATGATCCAACTGTCACCAAAATCTCACTGGCCATCTCTCAAAAAATTTTTATGAACTTCAAATTCTTCTTCAACTGACTACCAACCAAATTCCAATCCTTCCATACCCACTGTGGCACCCGAATCTCCCTAGAAAGTTGAAAATTACAAAATAGCTGACCAGCGGATAGACATCCATAGAATGCGGCGATCAATTCGATACCAGGAGGGAATATCAATGCGACATGATCACCCGGATTTAATCTCGCTTTGTCTGCTAGAAGAGCGCCCACTCTCTCCGCCTTACGGAGAAGACCAGAAGCTGTGCATGTCTGAAAGCACAAGGAATTCGATGATTGCTGATTGGCACACGAATCGAAATCACCATCATTATTCTTCTTCCCCCCCCCTTACTCTTGTGATAAGATCTATTCCAATCCTCTCCCTCACCTCAGCTTCAGTACTCTTAACACTGGCGATGGAATAGAGTAGATGATCGGGATTAGTGGATGCTCTGTGACGAAGAACGTCCAGAAGAGACATCTGCAATTACTTGGTTTGCTATTGTGATCGCTCACCGTATCAAATAAACGACCTTCCCACAAAATACATGGAAGTGAAACTAATATTAACCTGGAATAACTCTTTTTCTCAGGTAGATGTGTAGAAGTTTTTTCACACAAATGGTATTGCAATTATTCCATCTGCTCACCCCTTCTTACACCCCCTGCATGTATCCTCAATCTCCCTAGTCCCCTTCCCCTCCCTCCCATCTTCTCCCTCATTCCTTCCCCCTCACCTGTTCCTCCTGTTCACTCGACATTGGCAGTGTTCTTCCTTGTGCCGATGCTATCCTCGCTCCTTGCAGTAGATTTCCCACCATGATCGCCGCAGGGCCGACGTCACTCTGACAATTCTTGGCTCGTCTAATGATTTTCTTCCTATTTCACCCCGTTAACTTCTTGTTTCACTTCTTGCCCAAGTAGACGCCTATCCTCAAGTGGTAGTGGACCCTTGAAATGTTTGCACACAATCAATCTCTTTTTGTTAATCCCCACCTGCATCTAAATTCAGCTGTGTAGTCAACCCCCGATCAAGTTGCAGTTACACACATTCGTCTTTAGCCCATGAAAATTTCAAATTCAATGAATCTCCTTTAGGCAGTACATATCCAATTATCTTACCTGTTGTTCCCTCGGTTTGGGTAGATTGAGTACACATGCATGGGGACACATAAGAAGAGTCGTCGGATGGAGTTCCCCTCCCACGAATCGAGCTCGTGTCTCGGACACATGAATACCGCCAAGGGGAGTCTGCAAGAGAAACTATGAGTGAAGAATCTATCGTACACTATGAATCTACTAACACTGCCGAGCCACAAACATTGTAAATTACTTTATATCTACCATACCTTAGGAAGTGCATTGACGGGTACGAGAGCGAGACAGTATATTCCCACTTGATGAATACTGTCGATCGCTTGTAGCACATTGCTCATCCACTCAAATCAATTATGTTTAAAGTTCCAATTCAACCCAAACTTCACTAACAAAGACCTAATTCAATCAAGAAACCTATCCGATGATTCCTCAAACCACCTGGTACTCAAGCGTCTCTCTTCTTCAATCGTACCTCGAATGATTCCTCCTCAGTCACTCCTCCCTTCTGCTCTGCCACAATTACAATTCGCTCGTCTCTCAATACATTCTGAGAGAAGACAGCGATTCGACCTCTGTAATAGTCAATTATCTTCCTTCTACCGTATCCCCCATCTACCGTACCTGTACACGAATCTCATTGGTTCTACAGCGAGTACGGTAGCAATGATATCATCGGCTGAATGGGTTCGTCCCGATACGAGAAGTTGAGAGGAACGACGACCAACGACGAAGACGAGACCATCCTGTAGGGTGGAACGACCTTTCCCAACCTATTACGATTCACTATTTCCAACATTTTGATTGCAATGGGATTTGTATTCAACAACACATTAGCTTGGCTATTTTTATCTTGTTCAACCTCCGAAACTCAAAACTCACGGGTCCCATGAATCCGAGTAGTCCACTTCTCACGTAGGGAAGAGGACCGAGTGGACGACCATCAGAACCCATCGGCTCAACCTGGAATAGTTCATTTACACACCTGTCGGAATATTGCTTCTACTATACAACTACTTTCGAGTAAGCGGGATATCATCAATAACAACAACAATTCCCGAAGAATAATAAATCTTCTAATCTCACTCTGAATGTGGAGGCAGACACTCCTTCTAGACCCCAATAGGCAGTGCCTGTCGAATGGGAAGAGAGACAGATCTCACCGACCTAAAGGGAGATACTCATTACTCATTTGCCATCTCTTCTCTCTCCCTCTCCCTATTCTCCTCACCTCATCAGCTCTACACAATCGTGGTTTTCCATTCTGTTTCACGACGACAACGACTCCCGCGGGAACGACTTGTCCTGCGTCCTGTAAGGAACTCATTCTTTATCAATATTCATCTTGTTTGTTCGACTTGGGAGTATTAAAATGTTGCATCCGAGAGTCGATGTCCATGAAAGGAAAAACCCTAAACCTACGGGTATGAAACAATTAATTTCCAACGAGCCTGAAACGATAGGTAATGAATAGCTCTGGCTGACCTGTAGTGTGAGTGAATTGAGTGAGTTCTCCTTATCCACTCTCACGACGGAATGAGAAAGGGCCGCCATCGAGAGAATTCCACGACCAGATTTGCACCCGCCAGTTGAGTTCACCCTGCAATACCGTACACATTGACCATACATCCTTGCAACAGTGAAATTTTGTGAGCCGTTATCTACATAACTATACCCTTTCTGGATATCGTAACCCCAATATGAAAATATTTCATCCCGCAGTCAAAGTATACGAAAGGAAAATCGATTAAACTAGTACCCCTCTTGATCTTTGATCTCTTCGCTCACCTCCTAATGCTGATACTTCCGGTCTCGCTACTTCCTGCACATGGACACATCGCATCACTCCTCAGTCCATAGGCAGCGAATATCTCAGTGAATTGATCACACGAGGAAAGAGACCATGGATTTGCCCCATCTGAGACGACGATCGAACGGACGGATGAGAGATTGATCTGAAATCAATGAAAACATGATGATACGGGTTTCAACCTTGTCATAATACTCAACACATAGTTCTAAATGCAATGGATGCGCCATCGCAGTTTCTAAAAACAAAAACACAGAACTCTATACTGAACATGGTGACTAGTCACTTCTACGTCTTATCAAACTGTTATCCGAATAATTTTTTTGGGAATTTGATAGGAATGAAATAAGAAGAGAAAGAAAAACCACCAATACTTTCACTGTCCCAACTATTCTTTCACTGTCCCTTATCCAGTAATATCACCAATATAGCCCCTCTCTCACCTCCTTATGCTCCTTCACAGCCATAAGTGCCCAGTGAAGATCGCGAGACTTCGTGATACATGTCGTCGCTGCAATGTAATCGTTCTTACGTGTTCCCAGCTACGTCAAACATCATCGAAACTCCCCCCCCCTCCCCTCCCTCCACCCACTTTGATCTTTGATCTCTTTCTCTCACTCACCAGTCCTCGTTGTAGCAGTGAGTAGCCAACAGCTTGGATTGACTTTCATGAGTGAATAAGGGACGAAAATGACTCTCATTCCACACAGAACAGAGGCGATAATTGAGTGCCACAGTCCCACTTCTCGTTTGAAGTCAACGACACACACCATCGTGTCACCTGCAATCAAGCACTAATCATTTAAGATCCATTCAATTGTTAATAATTGTCCTGTGACGATCAAACTATGTTTTTCATTACTATTCCGAAATCAGTCAACTACCCGTTTCGACCAAACTACTTCGGGTATTATCACCCCTCATCGATTCTACATTGGTTCATTCCCTCTCACTTACCCATATTATAATCCATAGCGGTCGCAAGTGCTCTTGCATGAGCGAGCATCGCTTCTCTGCTCACACAAACTCCCTTGACAGATCCTTCTCTATCAGTTGAATACTCGATATACGCCACACTTTCATCGGCCACTCGAGAAGGAGGCTGCCAATCACGACCCGGCTTACTCTGCAATCACAATTCATTGTTAGCTATTCTTCAAATGTAACTTTCAGTTTCAACACCCAGTCTATTGATCCAGCGATCATTGAAACACTGATTTCATTCAGGAATGCGCTAACAACAAAATCAACTCACGAGATTCTCAGTAGTGATCCAATACAATCTCGGCCATCCTTTCAGATCGACAATTTCATTCGAATGACCACTGAGGGAATTCGATCCAGAGGGAACAGTGCTATTCGACGGAGTCGAAGAAGATACGGCCACCTTCGGAAGAGCCTGTAGAGGGAGAGAGCTTACACTAGGTTGCCAGGCTATTCTGCGGATAGATTATACAGATAACGCTTTGAAAACTTCAATGAGAACAACTCCGTCTTTATCAAACATTTTATATCTATTTAGGCGATTTTATCATCAGTAAATCAAACCATGGCATTCCTCATCGACTATGGTCCAAGTGTGAAACTCCACCTCACCTTGTAGCATCCTTCCGACGTGAGTGCCACTTTCACTGCACAACTTCCAAGGAGAAATCCCAGCTGTTGAATACCCGCATCCTGCAATACAATCATCGTCATTAGGTAATCCACTTCCCCAGTCTGGGTTCTCGTTCGCACTACACTCTACTATTCGTCGTTTCCGCTCGTGATATCTTCTCTTTCCGTCATGTGTTTCCCCCTCCTTGCAACTCTTTTCCCCACTCCATTCCTACTCATATTCCCATCCCCTTTTCTCCATCTTTTTCTGATGTCTGATCTCCCTCTTTCCTCTTCATTCTTCAATCTCTCCCACTGTCCCATCATCGCTATCAATCTTATCGTCAGTTGGTCTCTCTCTCTTCTCATACTTCTCATTCCATCTCCATTCCCCCCTCCTCCTCCTTCTTCTCCTTCTCCATCTCTCTATCACATGTTTCAGTGGGAGTCTTCATGACAAGGTAATAAAGGGCGAACAAGTGACAACTGATGGATCAAGCGCAAAAAACCCCTTTTCGCACTTTCTACCTCATGAATCGGCTATAGTCCGAATTTACGGTATTCAACTGACCCTTTTAGTGAGTGGAACTTCGACGGGAACAGGTACGACTCCAGCTAGAATACATCCATAGAAGGCGACCATGAAGGCCAATGGCTCCGTGTTTGGGTATATCTGAAAGGATCAGATGACAATAAAAAAAACCCCGGTGAATATATGGAACATTCAATAGTCAACTACCGAAAAAATCACCTTTGATAGTATTCCGTTAATACCATCTGTATTTTAAAATCAAATTATTAATCTTCATGAATTTCAAAATCTATTAAGAGAAAAAGTAACTTGGTGAATTCATGTTTCTCGTACTATTGACTACTCGGCAGAAATACTGATCAGCAGTAACGCTTTGCGGTAGTCTATACAATACCAATTCAGATCAACCACTTAAATAAATAATAAAAAGATAACTCACAAGTGCGACTCTATCTCCTGGTTTGCACATGGGAACTTTCGTTCCTTCTCTTCCCACAGTGATCGTCTTATTTAGTAGCATGTACGCCACTTTGCTCGCTCGAGACAATAATTTGGCTGAAAGAATATTGTATTCACACCTGTGCATCTATTGTTTCATCGTCTAATCACTACTCCTGAAGACTTGCTGATTCAATTCTTCTATCAGACAGCCAGACAACCTTCAAGCTCCCTTCGAATGCACTTTTCTCCTCATTGCTCAATAAATCGTCACTATCATTCGTCTCTTCTTTCCTACTAACAGTTGGTTATTCTCCTTCTCCATGTTATCCATCCATCGTCCAGTCACAACAGACTGCTCCCCTTCCCTCTCTCTCTCTCTCTCTCTCTCTCTCTCATCATCCCTTTCTTCAAGTACAATTCGATTCGTCAACGATCAACTCCTCGGTCTCATTCCTCTACCACATTCCACCACTTGCTTCACACAGTGGAGAACAATCAATCGTCTACTCTTTCTTTCTCTCTCTCTCTTCAAAATACGAGACGACACTTTCAACAACTAGTGCATTCTGTCTTCTCCGAATCATTCAACAAACAACGAAATAGAGATCAAAGATCAAACTGACAATATATCAATTGTTGTGATGGCCTTCCTTGCTGATCCAATACTGTTCCCACTACAACTTTGGGAGTGGACGTCGCATACTTCTGAAGGGCCGAATCGAAGGTACGAGGAAGACTGAAAAGTGAGATCATTAACACGGTGATCTACTGTCGCAGTGCGACCATATCATCTCTGTTGCTATCCCATCTCATTTCATTTCCTTTAGGAATTACACGAAATTACTTTACTCGTTTCGTTCTCTGACTGTGTGAAACGAAGTGACCATATCTTGAGCATTTGCCATGCTCTCCTTTCTATCTTATACTACCCCCCCCCCTCTCCTCCTCTTTCATACCGTGCAGCAGCATTAGCAGCTTCTCCTCTCTCAGCACTCATTGTCGCTCCTTCTGCACGAGGAGCATTCGGATCAGTCATCTTTGCAAGCGCTGTAATCAACATTTTATCATTCTACATCTTCTCAGTTTCACTCATCCCATGACCTCCTCATAATTTAACGCATTTTCTGCACTTTCATCGCCACTTCACTAGCCCTGCAATAACTCTCCCTCTCTTGATTGCACCCATCTCTCCTCATAACCTCTGGTCTTCTTCCCTCCTTTCCCTTCAACTTCTTCCTCTCTTCTTCCCTCTGCAGAGTCCCCTTCCCCTGTGTGTAAACTCCATTCTCCAGCACACTCATCACACACAATTATCACTTGTTTTCAGCTGCAGATTCGATGGATATAGGGTGGATAGTGGGGAAGAAGACAGGAAGAAGAGGGAGGTTGTAACATGTCTGATCCCTCTCCCCTCTGTTCATGTCTTTCCCTCGAGTCAGATCCAATCCCTTACTCCTTCTCTACTACTCAATCTTCTACTTCTTCTTGTTATCACCAATTGGCCATTGGTCAGATAAAGGGAAGAAGGACTCATCACAAATATCAATGGGAAGAAGAAAGGGGAAGATGGGAATAAGTGTACGAATGGTCGAATGGATCGAAAGAGATAAAGAAGAAGATTGGAATTAATGAACAAGTGTCCAATGATTGATGTCCATGTATTCCACTATTCCTCCCCCAGAAGAAAACGAAAACTTTGTCCCTTTCCTCCTCTGATATTTTCAAGATGCAAAACCTCTTCTAGTGAACTTCCTGTTCCATTCATCACTTGTAAATAGGATAGAGGAGAGAATGAGATAGGAGTGCTATTCTCTACCATCCATTATCTCACTTCATTGCACAGCTCTTTCCTCTCTTCTCAAAGTGAAGTAACAAGTAGTTCGTAGGAGGATTGAAGAGGATCAAGGCCGCACTCTCTCTCTCTATTCCATCCCTAGATCATCCCTTTCCTTCTCCCCACAGTCCTTTTCTCGACTGTATCTCATTCTTTCATTACACTATTTAGCTTCTTCTCAATTCCTTCCTTCTTCTTCTTCTTCCCCATCAAGACTCAATTCATCATTCAACAAACGACTACTCAACGAGAGAAGAGGAAGAGGGGAGGAGAAGGGGATCGAGTGACCACTCTCTCTCTCCCTCAATTCACACTACTCTCCATTAATCATCACACCTTCTCTTTGCTCCCCCCTTGGATGGATCATGTTTCAGCATGGACTATGGAATGCATCATCGGCTATACACTTCACATTCACTAATCCACCTACATTTCCCTACCCTTTCCATCTGATCTTCGATTAGAAAAGTGCTATGAATCTCATAAAAAGGTCTCGTCCCTCCTTCTCTCTTCTCTCGCTAGTCGGAATGTGCAAGATGATCACATGGGATATCAGAGAGGGAGGGAGGAAGGAGGGAGAGAGAGAGAGAGAGTGACTCAGGTCCGAAGAAACAACTACATCTCTCTCAGCCCACCAACAACTTTCACAATCATTTTGCAATAACAAAAACAATCAAAATAATAATACAACTGACCTTCTAATTCAGCATCATCATCATTGTAATACTCGTGAAGTGGCTTCGTTCGCGGTCGCTCAAAATAGACCATTTGAGATATTTCGAAAGAAGATAAAGATATTTTAGTACTACACGATCAACACTTTTCTACCTACTCCTGATCTATTCCTGTCTACTCCCCCCCCCCTCCCCCTCCCCATACCTGCAATTCCCTACTGCTCCTCATAAGATATTTCGAGTGTGCTCTTGCAGCCCAATCCATTTCTCCAATACTCTTTGTTCTTCTCCATCCAATACAAAGATTTCTTCGTCTTCTCCATAATCTCACTCCATCTCCAATCAATCTTTCTTCTTCACTTCCCATTCTTCGATGATTAGCTCCTCCTCTCTTCTCTTCTTCTTCCTCTTCTCCATTTTCTCCTCTTATGAATATTCTTGGTCTCTTCCTTTCCTTTTCATATTCTTCATCACTTCCTCCATCAATTTCCATCTTCTGGGGACAACTCGATATCTTCCTCATTGGTGGTCTTTTCTTCTCTCCTTCTCCAATTGACAATCTTCTCATTTCTCTATCCAATAGATTCTTGAATGGAGCAGCAACGGTGAATATACTCATTCTCTTCTCCTCTCTCTTCTCCTTCCAACTATCAATACTTATTCCATCATCTAATCCATCTTCTCTACTCTTCTGTCTTTCCTTCATTCTTCTTGCTTTCTTCGCATGTAATCCACTTAGATATTCTCGATGATTATCACTCGATCCTCTTCGATGTGAACCAGATGGAAGACCAGACGGACGATTACCACCTATTCCTCCCGTCCCTGTCCCTCCACCTCCGGAGTGTTGAATAAGAGCAAGAGATGGGAAGCATACACGAGATATCGCATATGGTGATGCTTCCACTCGAGCCATATCGAGTACGGTAGAATGACTATCGAAGACTGATTAGATTGAGAGGAAGACTAGTGACGACAACTTGAAACAAGTGAGTGGATAGAGATGAGAGAAGAGAGAGGGGAGGGATCGGAGGGGCGGAGACTAGAGAGAGAGAGAGGGGAGGGGAAGGTAGAGGGGAGGGGGATCGAGACTGGGGGGATCACAAAGAGTACTCTGCCCTGGGGGGAAGAGTGACTGGGGGCATAGATCGAGGGGTTACCCTCTCTCTCCATCTGATATTCGATACTGAATACTACACAAAGACACCTGGCCTTTACTCAGATGGATTCAGATTGGATGTGATGAAGAAGGAGAGACGAAGAAGGGAACGGAACGGGGAGAGCGATTACTCTCTTCTGAGGATAGATCACTGATCATCGAGGGAGTGGAAGGGGAAGGAGAGAATAAGGGAGAAGGAACAGATGAGAGGATGACCTCAATCCTCTTCACTCACTTCTTACTTCTTTCCAATGCTTTTCAATGGAATCGTTCAATCTCCCAATCGTTTCTCCCCATTCACATCCGTCCTTCCCTTCCCTTTTCCTTCCTTCTCGATGGAGGAATCGACTGTGTATCCACTCGATGGGGATTCATCATAACAATTGAACGGCTTGCCTCTGTACTGTCCGCTCTTCTTTGCCCCCTTACAGTGTGCCCCTCCCTACTCTTCTTTCTCTCGATAATCAGAGGGGCTAGAGTAGCATTCAATGCTATTAGAGGAAGGAAGAATGAGGAATAAGAAGTGAGGAGGGAGGGTGTCCAACTCGTCTCCTAATGCCTTCCCTTCTTTCTCTTGTGATTGAGTATAATGGAAGGGAGTCATCGTCTATCTAATGGATTGACGAAAGGGAAGAATGTGATCAAAGTAAGAAGAGAAGATCAACTACTTCGCACAATCTCTCTAATTCACTCCTCTACTTTATCCTCCTTTTTGTGTCCTCTCTCGCCCCCGTTTCCTAGATTCGATAATTACTAGCCCGACTTCACCTCCATTAGAGATACGATGGAGTGAAGAGGCGAATGGATCAGTTGAGGATTCGACAAGGGGATCACACCTCCTTCTTCTTGCCTAGTGATGATTCCCCCTTCCTTCGGCCTCCCTCAAAGGCCATCTCGAGGCCTCGTTTACACGTTGTAAACGACTGTCCAAACATAGTGATCATCTGTCTTTCGGGAGAGAGAAAAGAAGAGAGTGATCACAACAAGAATCACCTCTCTCTCTCTCATCCATCTATGTCCTTATGAATATCTCTTCCCATTCCAGTGCAAAGAGGGACTGAAAGGGGGAACAGGAAGGGTTCTATATCTCTGCTCTTTCCCATTCACTCTCCGTGACTTATGGTCATCCAAGGGAATGAGATTACGTATTGATGATGACATTACGCCCTTTCCTTCCTGTCCTTGCGGGAATATTATCGAAAGGGTAGACAATTTCCTCAGTGATCGTCGTTGATTCACTCATTCCTCATCCTTTCCTGCTCACTCACTCCCTTCCTTCCTTCGACTGATTCAGTCGATTGACCATTTACAGAGATAGGAATAAAAGAATAGAAATGCACTGTGATGTATAGATTCGAATTCATTGTCTTCACTTCTCAATTCGTCTACATTGAATCAGCTTCTCCACTCTCCCAAGTGAGAGATTGAATAGTTCATCAAACCAATCTCATTGCTTCGATCTCTCATCTTCTCCATTCAATCCACCGTATCCTATTCCACTTCCTTGATCCCCTCCCTTGTCTCCCTCTTGTATAGCCATTTCGCTCCTTCTCCCTTCTTGCCCTTCCAATTCTACAATTCTAATGCGATGGTCAAACAGTGCGTGCAGTCTCATACGGCCTCTGATATGATACCCACCAATTGATAACCACTCCTCTCCTCTCCCCCCCCCCTCCCTCCTTCTCACCTGTAGAGTATTAAGCAGTTGCTGAATTCGTAGAGACACTCGAGTAGGCCGATTTGCTGCAATCAAATATATATTCGACCCGAATGAATGATGTTTCACTCTGTTTTCAAACCCCTCATTGGCGAAGCAGATACCAGTTGATCGAGATTTGCCAAACAATTCAAAATGAAACAATATTTCGTACAGCCTATACGATTATGGTGAAGATGAGATGGAAAGTAGAGGAGGGAAGAGATGAAATCGGAAGAAGGAATGGAATGGACGGGAGAAGAGGAGAAGGGAGAAGAGGATGAGGGGGGAGGAGAGGGAGGAATTGCCATCCAAGTACTTCTATCGTGTCCCTATGAAGACATAATCATATCGACGACGAGAGAGAGAGAGAGTTATTACTCGAGGAAACCAACTAGTATGCCCATATTTATCTGTTTCTCTTCTCCTATAGTGTTATTGGCGTGCTTATCATATCTGATCACACGCTTCGCTCCATTCATTCCCCCTCCCCCTCCCCCTTCCCCTTCCCTCCTTTCCCTCTCTCTCTTCCTCACTACAATCACTATTTCTCAATAGTGGTCTCATACAATCTGATCAATGGTACCCCTTGACACCTCCTTCTCCTTCTTCTACAGTCACTGCAACTCAAAAGAAGCTGCCTTCCTTCCGGATGCATCCAAGGGAGAGAAATACCCCCTTTCATGCTTTGTCTTTTCTGCATAAACAACCTCAGACGAAGACCAGAGGACACTCTAAACTGAATAATCCGTAGGAAGTAGAAAGAGGGAAGGACGATGGCATGATGGAAAAGGGGAGAAGGAGGAAGGGCAAGGGTGAGAAAGTAGACAGAGCAAAGGTCATCCGACAAGGCAGATTCATATTTCAAAACGATATGTCAACAAAACAGGAAAGGGGAGATAAACATGCTCGTCTTAGCGTCAAATATGATCAAAATCACCAGCCACATCAACGAAAGAAAGAGTATCTCGCGAGTATAGTGTAATCACTGCAATTAAACCCAAAATTGGGAGTACACCTTCGATCTACTCAATTTGGCACGCCCTATCACCTAGATTGAGAGGGCAATTACCCCCTTCCTCCTCACTATTCCCTTCTCTATTGTTTATATACAGTGAAATAATAGCGAAAACAAGAGCAAAAGGGTTGGCAAAAATGAATGATTTGACTGTCATTTCATCGTTAGACGGAAGTTCCCTTCAATGAATTCGATGCTTACTCTTTCTATCTCTCTTGTAGAATAAAGGAAGCATTTCGATTGGAGAGAATCCATGATAGGAGATGAAGGTTGGAAGAATGAATTGAGGAGGAGATGGAGCATCGAAGAGTGGAGGAGAGAGGGATCGAGATGATTGGGAGGAGGAAGAGGTAGATGGAAGGAGATGAGAGATTAGAGGCATCCTTCTCTCTATCTCTCTCTTCAGAAGGGGATTAGGAGATGATGAGAGTGTCGACTAGTAGATGGGATCAGTACTGATAAGGAAGAGAAGGGAATGAATCCAGATGAATGGAAGGAAGGAGGAGGAGGAGGAGGACTGTCCGTCTGACTCTTCCTCTCTTCACTCTCTTTCTATGGGGGAAAAGAGAGAGGAAGAAGGGGGCGATGAGAAAAGGAGTTGGTGATTCACAATGAAGGCATCTTTCCATCACTACTCTTATGAATAGAGAGAGGGCATCATATCGAGAGAGGGATGAGATAGAGAGATAAGGGAAGAGAGTACTGTAGATCAAGAGAGAAAGAGTACTTGTATGGGAGGTCTTTTCTATTGGAATGGATCGAGATGGACATGGGTAGAGGAATAAGAAGGGGAAGGAGAGAGGGGAAGATTGAGAGTGTAGAGTAGATGAGATACACGAGAGTATCCAAATTAGTCTGCCTACTTGCGAAGGGAAGGAAAAGGGGGAGATGGGAGGTCTTAGAGTAGTGTCTACAGCAAAGCTTCCGATAGTTAGTATTTCTTTCGCGATCGTTCTCTTCCCCAAATCAAAGTTTTACCTACCTCCCCGATAAAATGATCTCGCTGAATCCTCAAATCACTTGACCATAAATTCCAGCAAAAAAGCGCACGGAATGACTCAATGTGACAACAATTCCAACCACTTTCTCTCTATTTTCGCAACTGCGCTTGAAATGGAGAAGAGGAAAATAGGAAGGATGAGGAAGGAGAACGTTGATCGAAGAGGAGGAAATAAAAGAGAGATCGAGATGGCATTTGAGGAAGAAGAGAAGAAATGAGTAATAAAGACGAGAGCGACATGATAGCATAGCAAAAAGATAGAGGAAAAGGGCATATTTGAAGCAGGAAATCATCAATGATTCAGAAAGTATCAGTCAGTGCTACAAGAGATACTCTACTACCAATAAATCCTCAAGATCATGGAGATCAAGGATCAAAGATCAAAGATCAACTGACCAATGCATGCGTTCTGATATTGCTGTTCTCCCTCTGGCCCTCTCGTCGTATTCACGTAGACAACGTCCTCGTTGATCAACTGAACATGAGAACAATTGTTTTCAAAACCATAAACAGCCAATTACTGTCGCTCCAATACTTATCTAGTCTACATCAAGACCATGAAACCGCTATCAATCGGGGGCATAAATCCACCAAAGTCACTAAATTCCCTAAAATGCATTTTTGAGCTTCACCGACAGGTTAACTATCTATGATGCGAAATTTTTACAATATTGTCGACGCATTCGGACGATATAAAATATAAGATACCTGACTACTACTTGTTGTGGTTGCACTACTGGGAGAGGATGACGATTGGATGGCCGAAGAAGGACGGGAATCAATGGGAGTATCCACTCGCTGCTTCAATCCATCCAATTCACGCTGAAATCATCAATCATTTCAAGCAGTTTTACCATTTATATCCCCAGTTTGTGATTCCTATATGTCATGAGGAGCACGTCAACAACTCGGGAGATCCAGTAACGAAAAAAATACAAAAGAGTCGACAGAGGAAGAAGAAGAAGCGCATAGCAAAGAGAGAATGAAGACAAAAGAGAATGAGAGGATTCATTCAACGAGTGGTAATGCAATGGGCAAACTAGGAAGAAGAAGATCATCAACTGAATCGAACATGAGATTCTCACAATTGAACTCTACTCCAGAGAAAGCGTTCAAGAATTGAAAGTACTATTGATGAAGTGAGAATGGATGAATGAGTGAGAAGGATGGACCCGCCATATGGCTAATGGAGTATCATCTAATTGGCTATTGAATGCCGAACCGCAAAGGGATAAATTACTTCACTGCTCTTTAGCTAACATCAACGCTTCTTACAATTCGATATCAAAACAAAAATCCAAAATGAGATCCTGCGCAGGAACGGACTGAACTGGCTTCAAATTGCACCCATTATTTTCGTCTCGTTCGTTTTCAATGAAGATGAATGATGATGAGTGAGGGGAGAAGACTAGCGATCGTATAAGACTATTTTCAGTTCCCGTGCAGCTTTGGCTCTGTGATCTTTTCTAACGCAACGATTTGATTCCCTGGTGTAGATGGCAGTAAATGACGAGATTGAAGGAAAGACGATCGAATTGTTTATAAAATGAGGAGAGAACCGGGTAATAGACTGGGAAAGTGGAAGGAGTAAAAGAGAAGAAGAGGAGAGGAGAGGAGAGGGGAAGGAGTTAGCAGTTGAGAGACTGGATCATAGACAATAGGAGAAGTATGGAGGAAGAGAGGGAAATAAGCAGCATGGAAGAGTATTTGGCATGGATGGAACAATAAATCACAGGTTTTTTTTCAATCTACATTAACCAAACTGGACATCAATGAATACAGTATCCCTCCATAGCTTGATCCTCCTACCGTAACCCTCTCTACCGTAATCACTCACTTGTTGTTGTCTCTTCTGTTGTTCTTGTGCTCTCTTCTGCAATACTTGAGCTGCAGTGCAATTTGTGATATCGGGAGGAGGAGGACGATCGCCTGTAAGAGAAAGAAGAGATCAAAGAACAATCGATCAATTGGGTTAGAAAAATTACGTCTACAAGCTGCATCACTACTGAATACATGATATGACACTGACCATTAATGATTCCATTTCCATTTCTCTTATCTCTCTTGGATGATTCTCTACTCCTCAATCCTCCTCTTCCCGTGCTTCCATTGTATGAAGACTCATCGTCTGAGGACGAATCTGCAATACATTTTACATTAATCATAAATATTTTCACAACTTTTCCTTTTCTCACCTCCCAAAACCCTTATTCATACTTTCTCATTTATTTAGTTGTGGCTTTTCATAACATTACTCGTGCATCATCCATCCCGATATTCTCCCATCATCGCAGCACCAGATCACTAGGCCCCTTTCCCTCCCCTCAACTCACAATATGCTGAATATCTCATAGCCGTCCTCAATGCACTCATTGGAGGAGCTCGTTCCACTACCGTTCCTTCTCGCATTTACAATCTATTAGAGGAAGAGAATAGAATAAGAGAAGGAATGATCACGATTCAAAAGGAGACGAAAGGAAGATCAGTGAGGAATGGACGTAAAAGGGAGAAAATGAGGAGGGAGTAGGGTGATAAAATGAGTTTGAATAGGGGGATGAAGCAAGGCCACCAATGGAGAAATGACCATCGTATGATTAGAGTTGATTAGGAGAAGAAAGGAGTGATGAAGGGAGAGAGAGAGAAGGGGAAATGAAGAGAGAAGAGGGGATGGGAAAGACAATGAGAGGTTACAGAGGTTAACCCCGAGGAATTGTCGGGATGAGCATAGGAAGAGAATGAGGAGGGAGGAGAAGAGGGCAAAGGTAGATGAGGATGAGAGGGAGGAGAAGAGGGCAAAGGTAGATGAGGATGAGAGGGAGGAGAAGAGGGCAAAGGTAGATGAGGATGAGAGGGAGGAATCAAGTGAACCATGTAGTACTCATTCATCCTCAACAGAAAGAGACACGTTGGGAATCACTGATGGAATAGCGGCGCTTACTCTCACAAATGCGGTGGGAACAAATGGATTATTCAGTGAGGAGATCTAAATTTATCCGATGAAACATATCACGAATGGAAATAGCACATATTAGCAGTAGAAACAGAGGAGTAGCATTTGCAGTCTGAGGGGTCACTTCCCACTCTCTTACTCTCCCCCATCTTCAGGCCATTTTTTATGCTACTCCACCATCGAAAGTAACTCCTCTCTACTGGTCATCAATCTACACATCGGCATTGCACAAAAGGAAGGGAAGAGTAGTGTAGATAGGAGAAGAAAGAGTGAGAAGAAAGGGGAGGGGAAGGGAGGAGAGAGAGAGATAGGAGGAGATAGATCTCTAACAAGGTCCTTCGATCTCATTACTCATACTCTTTCTCTACACCTTTTCAAGGCGATTTCCGAGGGAGAAAGAGGAAGGATCAGTGATGAATTATACACTGAGAATAGGACACTGTGGAATGTTGAAGGAAGGAGAAAGAGAGGAGAAAGAAACGTCCATTTAAGGAGGAAGAAGAAAACGCATTGAGAATTCATTGAAAACTTGATTTCACATCGGAGTCCAATTTCGACGTGAAACTCAATAAGGATTCGCAAGCATGCAATGGATTAAGAGGAGGAAAATGAATGAAGATTCAAAAGACTCGATGCATCCAATGGACTGAAATCGCGAATACCAAGGAAGAATACCAAGGATTTGAATAGAATCGCTGCAGCACTAACCCTACGTGCAGTCTTCATCATCTTCGATCACTCTCACCGAACAGCCTTTCTTCCTCTTCCTCCTGTTCCCTATTCCTTCCCTTCTCCTAATTGCGTTCCATTTCCACTTTGCATACATGGAGTAGATTGTGTCAAGTGGATTGAGGAAGAGAAGGAGAAGAGAAGAAGGAGGGATGATAGAGGAACGAAGACGAGAAGGAGAAGAGAGGAGGAAGAGACCGAAGGAGGATCAGAATGAGAAGGAGAAGAGAGAGAGAGAAAGAAGGGCTTTATTAGATTCACAGGAGAAAGGGAGGAGCGAAAACAATGGAACACTGAAGTGAAGAGAGAGGGAGAGACTTCATATACAGTTCGAGACCCCCCATCATTCATCTCCCTCTCTCTTCCTTCTCTCTTTAGCTTTCTTCCTCCTTATTCAATCGTGGAGATGCTTACTCAATATGGCCTCCCTCTCTCGGAGAAGACAGAAGGTCGAAAGGGTGGAAGGGAGGGATCATCCCTTTCTTTAGACCGGAACCATTCCAGGTGTTTCCCCTGAGGGTGCAAGAGGGGGAGTGGTGATAGAGGAAGAGAAGAGAGGGCTAACGAGAAGATGTGGATGGAATGGAGAGAAGATGAGACTGATGAAGAGATGAGGACGAAGTAGTGAATGAAAGGAGAGGAAATAACGACGAATTTCAGAAGGAAGAAGGACTCTGAGTTGAGTTGAAAGGAGAAAAGAAGGGAGATGAGGAGACGAGGAGAGACAAGGGAAGATGAGAAAGAGAAAGGGAAGAGTAGCCAGGAGACGTACAAATCAGTAATGCACAACCCGGTATTATTATGTTTCAACAATCTACTCAACGGATCAAGGGAAACGAAATCGAGACGAGTACCGGATCAAGCTTACAACTTATGAATTAGTCAAGCGAAATAGGACACTCAAGAAACATCTCTCTCGCGGGGTTTGATCTGGATAGAGATCAAGTAATTCATATGAAGGGAAGATATTTCCGTGATCATCACTTGGTCTAGACTATCCAGTATGCGAATAATAAGTGTGACTAGTTCATTCTCTCTACAAACAAGTGCACTTTCTCTCTCTATCGGTATCTCTTCTATCTCTTCATTGATCTATTCAGTCTGAGTAAACTCTTCCCCTTCTCTCTCTTCCTCTCGACTCATTAATTATCGCCCCTTCTCTCTCTCAAGTGCACACTACTCTCTCTCTCTCTCTCTCTCTCTCTCTCTTCCCTCCACTGATCACTAACTGACTCCCCTCCTCTCACACTTCAATCGGTCACATTAGAGGACTCCCTCTCGAAGGAGAAGGGAGAGTGTGGAAACAGCGATGGTCTAGAAGGGAGTGGCCCTTCTATTCCCTTCCTACCGAAAGGAGAGAAGACAAAGCATTATAAATGGGGGTTCTATCTCAGTCAACGGAAGCAAAGAGAAGAGACAAGAGACAAGAGGGACACTGAAATAACAAGTAATAACAGTAAATGGTAGAGAGGGGGAAGGGGGGAGGGAGAGACTCGAACTCGCTTCCCTCCTCTCACTCCAATTGAGTGAGTGACTCGAGCATGAGAACGAAACTTGAGATTGGAGGAGAGAGAGAGAGAGATACAGCAAAAAGGTGCAGTCGTTACTTAGAGAGAGAAGAGGACAAATACACGAGATGAATGATGATGGACTATTCAATAAATGGAATGGAGTGAGGGAGGGAGGGGGGGAGGAGGGAAGGTGTGGTCTCTCTTCCCCCTCTTCATTCCTACTCTCGCCCTTCCCCTTTCGAACCAATCACTCATGATTCATTCGAAATACGACAGCATTCTACCAATTTCAGCATGTTTAGATTAGACTTCTGCAGGGGGAAATGTCATCGATGACGATGAATCGTCTACGACTCATAACCAAAGAAAGATGAAGATGATGGAGGCACCTCTTCCATCTCCCCTTTAGATGGACACAACTGATAATGAGAATCCTACGACCTCTTCCTCCTCCTCTCTCTCCTTCTATCTCCCTCCTTCTCTACTTCGAGATTGAATGGACACTGGGGACGAAGGGGCAAGGGTTGACCAGATCACTCTCATTGGAGACAAAGGTCAGAGATGAAGTCGCTTGATGGACACTGGGGACGAAGGGGCAAGGGTTGACCAGATCACTCTCATTGGAGACAAAGGTCAGAGATGAAGTCGCTTGATGGACACTGGGGACGAAGGGGCAAGGGTTGACCAGATCACTCTCATTGGAGACAAAGGTCAGAGATGAAGTCGCTTGATGGACACTGGGGACGAAGGGGCAAGGGTTGACCAGATCACTCTCATTGGAGACAAAGGTCAGAGATGAAGTCGCTTGCAGGGAGGGAGGCCCCCCTCCTTCCTTCCTTCATCCGTTCCTTCGTACTCATCCTCCTTCCTTCTTCCTCCTTCATCACTCTCACACATGAGCGGTATCGGATTAAGCTACGCGAATGGGAGGGATGAGAGGACAACGGAAGGATGAGGAAGAGGAGGAGAGGGAGGAGGGAGGGGATATGGGAGGAGGAGGAGGAACAAGGTGGTGGATATTCGTACAATTGAGATGCAAATGAGGATAATAAGTGTGAGGAGGATTAAGATGCATGTCGGAGAATGGACTCATGATAGGAGAGGACTGGCTCGAAATGGCACAAGAGTATAGAATGTGATCTCTCCCTGTGGATACTCTACATGAATCTCTTGCGGGTGAAGGGAAGGAATGAAAAAGAGAGAAGAAGAAGCTGAGAGAAGACTCATTAGTCCTTCCATTGAGATAGCATAGAGGGGGGAGGAGGAGGAAGAGGGGGGGGGGGAGAGGGGAGAGAACAAGTGGCTACATCCGATACTACTGATAGAGAGCCGCATCTTGCAACAGACACTGATAACAAATGGTGACCGGAAGTAATGAGAGGGAATCATTAGAGTATCACTGAGATGGAGAATGAAGAAAGACTCTTCATTCCATTCAGACAGTCTCCTTCTAATCCTTCCTTCTCTTCTCTCTCTTCAATCCCCTCAGGACAATTTAGAGTCAGATGTGATCATTCGATTAGAAGACACAATCACAGATACAAACAGACGGACAGATGACAAAGGGTAGACGAAGGAAGGGGGGGGGGGGTTGATATGATCTACCTCCTTCATCCCATCCTTCCATATATCATCACCTCTCACTATTCCATCTGTCACCAAGTGGTTGTCAAAACAGGCACTCAATTGACCGTACTCTCTCTCAATTTGAGTGAGAGAGGGGAAGGAAACGGGGGTAGGTGATTGAACCATAAATGACTACAGGCTGTAGACACTCTACTACTTCCCCGTGTTGGGTCATAAAATATATGGAAAAAGTACTCGGAATAGTAGACAATTTACTCCTTCCTCAGATAGAAGGAGTAGTAGGGAAATGAGCAAGAAGAGGAGACTAAATCTTCTCTTCGTCCCATCGAATCAGTCCTCCTCCCTCCTCTTCTCCTTCTTCTCTTCCTTCATTCTTTCCCACGATAGGCAGTCAGTCTACTCTGCACCATTCAGCATTTCTATTCTTAGTACTACACTACGCAGTCACTAATTTACCCACGAGATAGTCAGTTCCAAAGACAAACTCTCCATTACATCCAACCAGCCATCATCCCCCCCATCCTCCTCTCCCCTCCCGTAACTCTTCCTTCCTTCCTTTTATTGTTGCCTATCTTCCTCTCTGTCCACATCCCGGCACATTCTCAACAACTATCATCATTTGAGGGATGAACGAACGAGAGACTTTTTGATTGGACGACCAACTAGTGGAAAGAGAAAGAGGATGGGAGGGAGGGGGGAAGGGATGGATATGGGAGTTGAATGAAATAGGATCTGTTGGATGGTCACAGCTCACAAAGAAGAAGAAGAAGAAGAAAGAGAAGAAACTGCTTTGATTGACTAGTCATCACTCATCCTCTTCACTATCACAACACAATGAGTTCCACTGCACTTTAGACATTAAACTCATTCATTGTGGATTGCCAAGTGGAAACAATGACTAATCAAAATCGAGTATATCACTGGGAGATGGGTAACTCATTTTCCTTCTCGTATCTTGGAGTGATTCAGATAGTGATCGTCTACTAGTGATAAATCAAGTGATCACTACTCGAAGAAAGAGAATTACGAAAGAAGCGGAAAAAGAGAGAGAGATGAAAGAAGAAGATGAGAGGAATAGAGAAGAGAAGTGAAGAGGAACGAGACATAGTAGAGTAGATACACTAGTCGAGAGGTGTTTCATGCCATTGGATCAGCATACACAATGGAATCCTATGGATAGATCAACTCTTCAGCTTGCACAAACTCATAAATCGAGAGAGAAACTAGAAATGGCCTTTCAGCAGCACATAAATTTCGTATGAAACGGCATTTCTCTCGCAGATCAAAGAGAGTCTCTCTCTCACTCATTCATACGAATAAATCTCATTGGAAGGGAGAGAAAGAAAGGAGATGGATGAATGAATGAGCTTGTGGACGATCCATTCCATCCACAAGAAAGATTAAACAAATAACCAAATATTATTATACCCAAGAAAAGGAATGAGTGCGCGATTTGGAGCTATCCGATCAGATGGAATGAGAAGGAAGTATCTACGACACAGATGGTATTGAAACTCTCTCACTCTCCATCGATAGATACACTCGTTTCCCTCTGAAGGAGAGGGGGAGGAGAGAGGAAGGGGGAGAGGGACTCAACACCTCCCATGCAAATACACTTCTCCCAATCGAGAAGAAATCTTGCAGAGTGATCACACTCAATCGAGAGGCAGGCAGAGATAAAGAGGGATCGAAATGAACGAGAGAGTATGGGAGATCGAGAGAGTGCACGACGACAAAGACAGTGTTCATTGAGTAATGGATGAAAGCGGAAGATATGCTCACTCGAATCGATACTCATCCTTATCATTGCGAGTATTCCATCTGGCCAATCCCCTTCCTCAGGTGTGAACTCCCTCTCTCTCTCTCTCTCTCTCTCTATGAAGGAGTGGTGTGGGCAAATGAGGAGATGAGACACGAAGGGAACGGTGAAAGCACTTCAATCAGAGGGAGACACTCTTGAGGGGGAGGAGGGAGAGAGGAGGGGAGGGGAGATCAAGTTATCACTCAAAAACAAGCAATGAATAGCTTACACTCGTCAACATTGAGAACACGGCAATACTTGCAGACTACCGTAACCAAGTGAGTGAAGGGACTTCTCTCTCGACTACAGCAATCTCCCAGTGAACTCTTGATGTGAAGAGAAGAGACTGACTGGGAGGGGAATGGGACTGGGAAATGAGCATGAAAAAGTGAGAGGAAATGAGAAGACGAAGCTGAAGATGAAGAGAGAGAAGGGAACAGTAGGGACATCGAATGACCCCTTTTATGCTCCCTCCCCTTCCCTCTATCTCCCTCGAAGAGAAGATAGACCTGTCCCCATGGAGAAATTCAGAAGGACTTGAATGATGATGAAAAGGAGTCAGATGAAGGAGAAGGAGAGAAGGATCTAGCATATTATTACTTGCGCAAGTACAGGAAATATGGGAAGAATGGAGAGAAGAAAGAAAGAGCAAAAGACTCTCTGTCAAGAGTGCGATGGACTATTCCAGTCCGATTCAATTATTGGTGTGATGGATGAGAATGGAGAGAATGACAGAGGAGAAATGAGAGCGGTGAGGCCCCGTCGACACAATTAGATTTTGTTATAAAAAACAGTTTGTGGATCGCATAGCAAAGATGATGAACAGGTGAGAGTATCTAGAGCCAATGAAACGCGAATTCAAGTAATAATAGTTCGCAATTTTATGAAGTACACGGATTCGAATAACGTCTATCGCCAGGACCCCACAGACACAGTTTGAGATGTGCCTCACAGAATAGATAAAGAGGGCAGCCATTCAATGGGAATGGGGAATGACCCCCTGGAGAAGAATGAAGACGACTTCTTTGAGGATGGACGATATTCAGATACAAGGAGAGGACACTAATGAAGTTTTTGATTGTAGATCTGTATGACTGGGAATCACATATCAGTGAAAGAAGAATTGACGAGGTTACCTAACACCATCGTAACTCAAATTCACCAAGTCAAAAATGGATAATTCGTAGACTACCACCACTTCACCGGGTGATCTCCCACTGCCACCCCCAATCCTTCCCTCTCTACCTCTTCCCTTCCTTCCTCTCAATATACTCTCCTCGATCCATTCCTCTCCTCACAAGCACATTGATGTACACGGCACGAAAACATTGCCCTAACCCCCTCGCGCCATACAACTATTTTTCACTGCCAATCCCCACGCAAACACTTGATACCGTATCCATTTCAATGGATACCAATGGATAATCCGACCCCTCAAAATAACTATCTTGCAAGAAGATTGGCCTTCTGATACCCCACCCCCCATTTTGAGTAGCGCCCAGAAAGCGAGAGTGATAAATATTGTATGATATCCTCACCAGAATCAGCAATTGTCCTTCTCCGTGCTCCATTCGTAGTAATTGCTCCTCTATCCATTGAAATACCCGTTCGATTTCTCTTAATTGGTTGAAGCATTCTCGGTCTTTCTCTCCCTCCTTCTGCATACTCTGCCAATGCAGCCTGCACTGCTTCCGTACGAATCTCTGCAATCGACCATATTATCGGATATCTAACCCATCTGGATACTTGCATTTAGATAAAAAAAATAATGATCGTCGAATCGCACATGCTCAAACAAGCGCAGTTTTTGTTGCACACATTTGCTATCTGCGCATGATTATTACCGATGCTGATAATTGCAATTCCGTTGGCATCAATACAAACACCCGACTGAATCGTGTTTCATACTAATCTTATCTACCCCCATACTCACAGTTTTCCGATTATTCAATCATCGATTTGATTCCAAAATCAATTTCTGTTTCTACGGCAGAATAAGTATATAATCTTCCCCTCACCAGAATGATATCTTCCTTCGTCTCTGGTTACTCGTCGATGAGCTCTTCTACTCGCTCTCGTTGTGGGCGATGCTTGTACTGTCTTCAGTGATGATTCTGAACAGAGACATCTTTGATCGGTTAAAATGGTAATCTGTTGATCCTCCTCCATTCACACGCGTACGCAACAGATCAAAACTTTTCATGAGTCATAATCTACACATTTCCTATCGCAACTCTCTTCCCTCTTTCCTTTCTCTCTTCCAAATTGACTCGACTATTTGCCAACTCCCTTATACGAACTGTGAGAATTAACAGTTCGGAACGAGTCCACTTAACAAAAACAAACTGTATGGTAAAAGGGGGTATAGCAAGAAGAGGGTAGATCAAACAATCCCTCTCTCTCTAACACATTCAAGCCCATTACAGGCAGTCAAAAGTGCGTGCAAATACAAGAAAAAGAGAAGGAGACGTGGGGATATTCCGATTGATCTCTTAGAGTGAATGAATTCAGACTGAATCACATCTTCTTCTCTTTTCTCCTTGTGTTTCTCACACATTCTCTCACTAATTCCCCCTCTTCTCCATCCTAATTACTCTCAATAAATCGGAAGATTCCGTGTGGGAGACTTCTCTCTTCTTCTGTGTGATCAATTCAACCTGATACTATCTGTCTCTAGTAACTCAATTGATCTGGCCATTGATCTAGATCTGGTCAATTGGCCACTAGACTCTGGCCGTGTTTGGATCAAATTGAACCATAATCGATTCATGAAACAACAAAGGACTAGGTAAGTCAATAATCTCACCTCTCTGTGCCAATAGGAATGGTTTGAGTAGACCCGTTCTCTTCTTATCATATCCCTTCTGTGTGATATCACCTGCAAATATCAAATCTATTCTTTCCCCTTTTCTCTTCTCTTATTTTTCTCCGTTCTCTCGATTAAAACCACTGAGGAAACATCAGCCAATCACTCAAATTAGCCACTCCTATAATCGATTTTGAGGGAGCACTTTGAACTAGTACTACTGCTACATAGATACAACATTTCACAATAGTAGTTTGCTGATCTCAAATAGAAAAAGTCAAAATATGTATACCCTCGCTCAATTCGAGATCCAACTCTGCCAGTTTGATCCTCAATTCTTCTGGCAGACGGAGTAGATCAACTTCTGCCGCCATCTATGAAGGATTATCGATTGATTATTGATTGAATGACGAGAGATCATGAGGAATGAAGAGAGTGGGAGGAGGGAAATTGGAGGAATAATGGGAGAGAGGAACGCGCATAGAGTAACGAGAGAGAGGGAGGGAGGGAGGGGAACGAAACGGAGTCAAAAAGGGCGACCGATTATTCACGGCCCTTTCTCTGTCTCTCTTCAATTCCCATACTCTCTCTTCTCTCTCTCTCTAACTACTCCATCATCGGGTCAATGAGAGATGGAAGGAGAAACATGACTGATCGCTCCATAAACAGATAGATGGAATAGACCATGGAGAGAGAGAGAAGGGAAGGGATGGATGATACACTCATTATATAAATAGAAAGAGTCAATGAGACAATACTTCCACTAATGGAAGAAGAGAATGAACATTTGTAGTGAGGAAAGTAATGAGAATAGAGTAACGAATGAGGAAACGAGAGGAAGAGAGATGAGAAACAACTAGAAGTGTTTGTTAGGGTGTAATACTGATTGATAACGAATGAATCATTTGATGGCAGTAGAAGAAGGATAGAGGAAGAAGAGGAGAAGGGAGGTGGTTGAAGAGAAGGAGAAAGAGTTATGGAAGTAACGATGGATGGATGGTTCAAGTAAGAGAGTGAGAGAGAGAAGAGAGTGAGTAGCCTGAACAGGTGGTGAGAGGGAGAGGGAGGAGGAGAGAGAGAGGGAGGAGGGGAGGAGGGAACAGAAGGGTCATGCCAATTGGGAGAGAGATGGAAGAAGAAGACGAAGACTTGAATGGAAGGATGAAACGAAGATACGAACGATAGAGAAGATACTTAGAGGGAATGGACAAAATAGAAGGAGGAAAGGAAAGAGAGAAGGAAGGAGAGAGACATAGAGAGGGAGGAAAGGGATAGATGGACACTTGATAAGAATATACCCTATTTCTAGCCTGAGTATAAACTCTTTCATCGACTAAACTTGCGAAATTGGTGGACTAATTCATTCATGAGTCTCGCAAGAAGAAAGAAGGGAAGGAATGGAGGAGGTGAAGGAGAGGAGGAGAATGGGCCTCGAAATGTGCACTCTCTCTCTCTCTTCATTCATTGGTCATCTCCAATGGATTCTCTATTGGATTCCCCCTCTCTCTCTTCTTCTTCTTCCCCCATTCTCCAACCTCATAGCCACCTTTTAGTGGATAGATCAGAGGGATGAATTTGTATTGAGAAGGAGAAGAAGAAGAGGGGGGGGGCGAGAATGGAAATATAGTGAAAGAAGTGTTACCAGAAGAAGAAATGGACACAGGATGGTGTGGGTCGAATGAGGAGAGAGAAGGAGAGGGAAGCAGGGAAGGGATGGAGAAGGGAGGAGGATGAGACATCGGAGAGTGTAATACACTTCTCAGATGGAATCATCCTTCTCTCTCTCTCTCTCTGATCAATCTATCTCCTTCTCTTCTTCTATCCATAAATAGCCATCTCATTCAATACAATGTGACAGTTTCCTTCTCTTTCGGCCACTATTCCGTATGCAAATCATCGTGATCTCTCGTTCCCTTCAAGCCTCTAAGGTGTCTCCCCTCTTTCCCTTGGAAAGGAAGTGTGGCGTATTGAACACTCCATGAATGAGTGAGTACTACTGAAGCGAGAATGAGAGAGGGTGCTTAGATGGGGAGGGGGTTAGCCCCCTCCTCCTCCCTTCCTTCCTCCCCGCTTCTCCCTTTCACAATCACTCCTTCCTCTTGACAAGAAACGACTGGCTAGATTGCAAATCTCGAAGGCAGTCCCCCAACCACTTCCCTCTCTCTTTCCTTCACTAGGACATCCCCCAATCGAGGTTCCACCACACAAAAAAAGCGAAGGAAAAAAGAATTCTCGATGCGATCAAATGAACGCGTTCAATTCAACATCTGGAAGAGATTCGAACCCACGATGAGGTGGATTGAGGGAGAGGGGAGACAGAGGGAAGGGGAGGGGGAGGGACTATGAGATCGAAGGAGAGACCCAGGGTGCAGGGTTACGAAGGGGTCTCTGGTCACTCCCCTTCTCCTCTCTCTCTGAATCGTCTTCTATTTCGGATTCTCTTCCGATATGGTCAAGAACGAACAACAGAGTGAATCAAGTTGATACAAGAGAAAGATATTAAACATGGAAGGTTGATAGACGAAGTGAACCTTCTACGAGATTCGAAAAAGAAATGCGATGGAATGGGATACTCGAGTGAAATGGAAAGCAGAACCATTCAACCAAATGGCGGTCCTTTCTCTGTCCTCTATCTATTACATCGAACCCAAAGGGTATGCTCACAATCAGACATGGAATTGATGGAATGAGAAAGGAAAAGGGAAGGAGACACAAAGAATGAGTGGACAACGGATACAAGAGAGGAGTCTGACCAAGGACAGACGAGAAAGGGAGAGACTGTAGACGGAGAAGAGTGTTCGAAGTGAGAACAAGAGAAGGGACAGACTGAGTATCGTCTCCCTCAGAAGGGAGATACAATACCACTGAGGGGAAAGACAAGTGTGAAGTGGGTGCGGTGACTCACAAAGGGAATGAAATCTGATCGGATAGGCTGTAGATCAAGAGAGAGGGAAGAAGAAGGATCATTAATTGAGAGAGACGGAGTGCTTCTCTCTCTCTACCACACGGACAACATTCAATTATGCATACGACACAAGAGTAATCGAGAGAGATCACGAACAAGTGAGAGAGTACAGAGAAAGAGAGTGGAGATTGTGAATTTGATGAAAGATGAGAGGACACTTCACACCAATTTCTTATACTTGAGTAATGGAGACGAGTCCAGTTAATCGAATTGAAGGAGAGACAGAGTAGTACAGATGAGTAGTAGAAGAAAGGAAGAGAAGGGAGGGAAGGGCGGAAAGTGAGGAGTGCAAAGATGGACGAAAATGGAGAGAAGAAGAAGACGATGGACGATGGGTCTCCATGTTGACCAGTGCTCTTTACTCTTCTTTTCTTTCCCTTGATGCTCAAGAAAACTGAGACGAGACGCACACTGAGTACACTAGAGACATCTCTAACAGAAACAACTTATCTTTCGAAGTAAAAAAAATATTTTTTTAAAGGAAAAATAACTAAAATGGGATTTGGCCTTACACGGAAGTGGTCGACACGACGAGATTGCCATGATAATGTGACATAAAATGAGAGAAGATTCAAGTGATACATCACGATGATTGATCAACTACTCAGAATGGAAAGATCCATGTGAATTGAAGAACAATGAGCACACATTGTCAATCATTTACGTGTCAATCGTAAGAAGGTTAAGAACGAACGAGAATCTATCGATTTCACCCCTCTTATCTGTGGTCTTACGAGTATCAGAGAGCCCATAATCATAAATAAGGTCATCAACGAGTGATAACAGAAAGTAATAGGCCATCGTGTGAGAAAGACAGCAAACAGAACTACAAGACCATCGGAAAAGAGTGAAAGAGGTTCTTGGGAAAGACTGGAAGAAGAAAGAAGTGGTTTCCCCTCCCAGCAGGCAATTAGGATACCATCCACCCTCTTCCATCTCCACTCTCACAAGGTCAGACTGCCAGACGGCTAGAAAGAAGAGAAAAGCGGGATGGAGATCGAGAGAAGATCAAGTGACCCCATGAAACATTCACATTTGACCCAAATACAGAGGTGGATTCGCCGCAATCGGTTTAAAAATCACACGATGAATATTGGAGAGAGGGTTAGAGAGTAAATAAACTTCAAAAACACTGCATAGATTCATAATTACGAGCGAAATACTAACCAAACGATATTGGAAAAAAACATGTGAAAATTCGATACATACAGTAAGACGATATCAAAATGCTCCTTTGAACTCTCGCACGGAGCCTGAATTTACCGTAACTTTGACGTATTGACTTGTGATTTTTAATATTTTCTTTTTTTTGAATTTTTAATTTGCCTTCTACATTTGACTAATAAATTGATAAAGTGCATGATCAGATAGCCGTGGCTAATTGCCCATTATCGTATCATGTCCTCTTCCGCTCTTTCGTTGGTTCTTCCAATCAGGTCGCTGCCGATTGCAGCAATTCGTAATCTTCACTTTCTCATTTCATTCACTATCCTTGAAAGGGAAAATGAGAGAACAGGCGTGAAGGAAGAGACAAAAACCCGCAAAGCGGCTAGAGAAGCAAAAAAAAAGAGGATGAAGGAGAGAGAAAGATGAATGAGGTGATTAGATTGAAGGAGATGATGAACTATGACCATCTATCGAATTGAAGATTCGATCAACTCTTCGAAATAAGAAATACGGATTACTGATTAATGGAATCAAGTTGATGTTCTGATGTCTATCAGTCCTTTCAGTAGTAATATTTTGCCATGCATCTCATCGTTCAATCGATTTGTGTTGTTCTCCTCACTTTCACGGTCATCTTTCCATTGTGATAGAGAGTCGTCCTAGAAGGAAGAAGTGATAGACAAGGGAATGAGGGGAGGGAAGAGAGAAAAAGAGGGAAGAAAGGCTGAAAGGTATCCTTATTGAGTACTCATTGGGAGGAGTCTCACCTTCCTATATAAGGCTAATTCGTCTCAATCTTTCTCAGTTCCCATTGTCCTTGTCTTTTCCTCATTCCTAGCCTTTCCATTGATACCCATCTCGTACACTAGGCCTCCAACCCCAATGCCGTAGTAAAGTACCGTAACCTTTTCTGGACATTCCGATCGTAATATCTGCTTCCTACATCTTCCCCCTTGTCTACCGTATTTCATCCCCTCTCCCCTACCGTTTCTACAGTAATCCCCTCTTCAGAATGATGAAGGTCGCGGTCTCCGTTGGAGCCGCCGGTGGAATCGTCGCCACTCTCGCGTGTCTCTATGCTACAGCCATCATCATGAATGATATCAATGATATGTACAATGATATCATGGACGGCATGGGACAGTTCAAGGTGATCTGATTACCGTAACACCCTTCATACCCCATCCATTACACTTCCTTCCCCCGACCCATCCGACCCTCAGCCAAAACGAGTTCTGGCCCTCGGGGCTTTGTTTTAGAGAAAAGCGAAATGGAGATCGAGAGGAAAGAAAGGATGCCGTTGTCCAAAGAGAGAGATCCTTAGATGGGATAGCCAGTTTTTGAGCAAGCGCAGCCTAATGACCAATGATCTACCCAAGACATGTAGCATTAAAGTACCCCATTCAACATACCTACCGTATCCTACAGAACTCCTTCCGTATCCTACCGTAACCTCCCTCCAATTCAGACAGTAGCCGATGATTCGTGGATGCAGATGATGGTTCTTCGTCGTGGAGACCCTAAGGAGAATCACGAATACGTTCGTACTCTCTTCGGAAGAAACAAGAGATCATCCGGACAGTGCAGTGAGTATTAGTCTACTACTACCGTATCCCTCCCCCTTCATCCTCTCACCGTATCCTCTCTTCAGGCTGCGGACTCCCTCAGGTGAACTGCCCTCCTGGTCCTCCCGGACCTCCCGGAGCCAACGGAGACAATGGAGACAATGGAGAGGATGGAAACAACGGAGCTCCCGGTCTTCCTGGAGTGCCTATTCAGGAGGAGAAGGAACTTCCTCGTGGATGCATCAAGTGCCCTCCTGGTGAGATACTCATTCTTGTTAAGACATTTTGAATTTGAACATTTTTGAAGAAAAAATTCTTGAAGAGAAAAAAAAAATTTCTTCAAAGATATTTTTTTCATTTTTTTTTTCTTCTGCTTATATTTTCTCCCATTTTAAAATAAATTATTAAAGGACCTCCCGGACTTCCTGGTATGCAAGGATTCGAAGTAAGGATTCGAAGTTTTTGTTTCTTTTTTTCTCTTTTTTCTTTCTCTTTTTTTTTCTTTCTTGATCTTTTTGATCTTCTTTGATCTTTGATCTTTGTTTTATTCTCATGTTCGTAAGGAAGGCGAAATCGGGTAGCGAGAAACTTTCCCCTGTAGCATAGTAGCTTACTTTTTTGTAGTTTAAGTGACTGAAAATCATTTCTTTCCTCAAAATGTAATTCCTCAATTTCTAGGGTCAGCCCGGTAACCAAGGAGAACAGGGACCTCGTGGAGAGTCTGGAACCGATGGACAGACTGGATACGGTGGACCTCCTGGAGATGTTGGAAAGCCCGGTCTCTCTGGACAGGACGGTATGCCTGGAAAGCCCGGAGCCGACACTGTCACTGGAAAGGGAGCCCCTGGATTCCCCGGAAGACCCGGTATGCCCGGGCCCATTGGAGAACCCGGTATGGATGCCGAAGACGGAATTCCCGGTCCCCAGGGACCTCCCGGACCTCAGGGCAAGCCTGGAAAGCAGGGATTCAATGGACTCGACGGAGGACCCGGACTTCCCGGAGACATTGGAGCACTGGGAGACGATGCCAACTATTGTCCCTGCCCCGAGAGACGTCGTGTGTAAGGAGGACGAAGGAACGCGAGAGATTCTCTTCTCTCTGCGGCTTATCCCCTTTAACTTATTCATGCAGTCTATCGATAAATTATTACAAGCTGCAATCAATCACTCTTTTTACACGGAACATCTATCCAACGAGAAATGAAAACAAAAAAAGATTAAACGTCAACAGAAAGATCTCACTTGGAAGATTTGATCATCTTGCATACATAACTCTTCATCATTGAACACTGATCTATGATCTTCCGAGCATTCATTCACGACCAGAGAAGGTAGAATAACGATCTTACAAAATATTATTTTAGTCCTATTGCAATACGAAACAGTCTCTTAATGCGTGTTCTTTCCGTTTTTCGTGTTTCCTTCTCTTCTTCTGCCCAAAATCAGTTCATGATTTCAGAAGAACCATCTGATGAGATGTA
This sequence comes from Pristionchus exspectatus, assembly GCA_911812115.1. Classification (NCBI taxonomy): domain Eukaryota; kingdom Metazoa; phylum Nematoda; class Chromadorea; order Rhabditida; family Neodiplogasteridae; genus Pristionchus; species Pristionchus exspectatus. The sequence continues at coordinate 13,998,470 of OU461585.1, read as the reverse complement.
TTAAACCACAATGTACCTCCAATATCTTTATCTAATGTATAAATATGAACATTTCATAAATTATTAAACAAATCTCGTATATACCAATATGTGTATAGATGCTCTCGTACCTTATGAAAGAATTCTTGAATAGAATCCATTCTATCAGGCGATTTGGGGGAGGGGAAGAGGGGACTTATGTATGTGGAGGGGGAAGGGGACAAACAATGGAAAGAGGAATAAATCTTAAAAGTTCAAAGTACTGTAAACCTACTTTCCCTTTTCGATTCACATTCATCTTACACCAGTGTAAACAACTCTACAAATTACTCTTGTACTTATCACAAATAAAAACGATCAAACTTAGGCTTCAATATGTATTTCGTACGAATTTTGTATGTCTGTGAATACGTGCATCTTTTCGATTTTCTATTTGCATATTGCAGAAGGTAGATGAGAAAAAGGGGCGAGGTGAAATAAATAAGGCCGTGAAGTACAAAATGAGGAAAGAATCAAAAATCCGACTGTGGTCAGTCTCACAAGTATCAAACGAATAATAGAGGCACTTCAATAAAAGGTTATCACATCGTAATTGAGGGAGTAGTTAGCCAAGCCCATCCCTAATCATACCTCGAGTATCTTCTACTCGAAGATTGAAAGTTGAAGGTTAGACCCATTCTTCTTCGGTGCACCATTCTTCTTCTCACCTCCCTTGGGTCCCTTAGGCTTATTGGGACGACGGATCACTTCAGATCCTCCCGATACTCCCATCAGAATCTCCGTGTTGATTCCAGATTTAGCGAGACTCTCTTGCACCTACAATAATAATGTGTCACGTCTAAACATCGAGAATTTAAATCAACAATTACCCACTCCATTTCGTCGCTTCCAAACAACTGCTCAGTGACTCACAAAATAAATATGGGATGTGAATGTAAACGGACCTGTTTCTGGATAGCAGCGAGTTGATCAGCACTGAATCCATCAGAGGAAGCAACCTGGATGGGTCCAGATCCACCAGAGACTGGCTTCGCAACCTTCTCAGGGGGAACGGGACTACCCTGTCCAAGGCCAGAATCATCTCCCACTGATGACACGAGAGAAGAACGAGATCCCGAGTGTTTCATGGGAGGAGGGGAGATAGGGGAAGAAGAGACTCCGGAGGTGGGAGCAGTAGGTAGAACACCCGTTGAGAACACTGCAACATTTATATCTCGGGGATAAATATTTTTTAAAAAACAGACAAAAAATATCATAATATAAAATAGTATCAAAACGAACCTCGACCGAAAGAGGAAATCTGGTTGACGATGCTAGTCATATCATACGAGAAGACGTTCGAAGTGAGAAGATCCTCCTGCTGCTTAGTTATCGCCTTCAGCTCAGCACCAACGTCCTTACCCGTCTAAAGAACACAATGGTTTACAATATTGACATCGGTGGTTCAAAGAACACGGAAATTCATCTGATACATCTTATGGTCGACATCGAAACATTGATAGAATAATGAATAACTCAATAACTCACAGCCGCCTTTGATCTGAGATTCTCGATCGTCTGGCCGTGATTAGCGAATAGTCTGGAAGAGGCAGCTTCCTGTCTGGCCAATTCAGCAAGAAGAATCTTCTCTCGCTCCTCGACCACTTCACGAAGAGACTAAAGAGATATTTGTCACTTTCGATTCCGCTAATCCGGAAATTACCTTCATCGCGGCGATAATGTCCTTCTTTCCGGCCAAGCACTCCTTCTGCCATTGATTCGTAGCTTGCGATAGCCTCGTGACTGCCTCATCCACCGAAGATACATCAACTTCTGCAAAGGAATTATATATTTCCAGGAACAACAACAGTAAACATTTACGATAAAGTACAAAAACTTACTCTTCTTTTCGGCTCCATTCACTCCATTGACAGCAGGAGCTTTCTTGACTTGAGACGTCAGAGGTACAGATGGTGCGATGTGAGTAGATGGAATCACGGGAGCTGTAGGCTTGGCTGAAATATACAGTAACCGATATGTCCCTGTCCATAAACAGAAAAGGAATTTACAGATAAGATCTAAAATCTGACCGGCTGGGGCTGCGGATTTGGGAATCTCAGCGGGCTTCTTCGAAGTGGAAGATTTTTTCTTGTTTTTGCTCGAAGATCCACCAGCACACTCCCACTCATCGAGAGCCCCTCCTGTAAATATGATAGTTTAATAAATTTGTTGTAAAAGTAAAACAATGTTACCTTCAGTGAGAGCAGCGATTGTGCGTTCCACATCTAGGTCATGGGAGTGAAGAGCGAGGATGATATCGTTCTTGCTCACATTGGTGATCACTTCACGGACCTTTGCCACCTTCGCTGCCATCGCCTTGTCAACGTTATCCTTTGCCATTTCGATCGAGTCCCTGAAGAGGCGTTTCAAGGAATATATCGGTCGTTAAACTTTATTACAGATAGTTTAAGGAAAAGAGAAATAAGCTATTGCGTTTCAATAGCAATACGAGAAGAAAGTAAGAATTCAAAGGGGGAGAGAGAGGGAAAAGGGCTCGAATAACGGTAGATCACAACGAAAAGGACACAGAAAAGGGGGATTACACAAACCAAAGGATCTTAGACGATCATAGAAGAAAGCACAACAATGAGAACTAACTAAATTCATAAATCATCGCAACGAAATTGATTGAATTTGAGACATTTGGAGGCGATCAAGTAATCAGTCCAAGGTCGGTTGAGTGTTGGATGCACGCGACGCATTCCATTCCTATGCGTCGCGGCAGTGGAGTACTGTATAACACAACAGAACAACAGGTGTATGGAATTTAGACTAATTTGGGAATTTCATTATTTTACATTCCCCTATTTCGCGAGAGATTTAACCATTTAAAAATAATGCTCTGATTAAATAACCGTGTTAAGCAGCGTTGACGAAAAAATTTGAAAAGAATAGGTCTTGCACGGAATAGCCGGATTCGGCTGAGTATCAGCGCAAATTTCAATTTGGCCCAAAACTGATCCATTTTTCTTCTTCTCTTTCGAATTTATCCTTTTTGCACCATTTTTCGCGCCTCGCATCACCTTGCATCTATTACTTTTCACATTTTCAGGGGTAAACATGACGAGCAGCAAGATCTCTCGCGATTTCTTGAATGACACGATCGCCGAGATCATCAAGGGATCTCAGGAGAAGAAGCGCAAGTTCCGCGAGACCGTTGAGCTCCAGATCGGTCTCAAGAACTACGATCCCCAAAAGGACAAGCGTTTCAGCGGATCCGTCAGGTGATTGAGAATGCCCAGGTAGTCGTGCTTGCACGCTCTACTGCGGGAAGCCGGCACCTACGAAAGTAGTACGGCGAGCCCTTACCCAGGGTTTCTTGGAATTGGGGAGGTATTTTTACCGAACAATTTGTATACCGCCTTGCTAAAAATGTGAGATTTTGTTCCTAATTGGTGTGGTGTTTAATTTAATTCTTATTTGCAGACATTCAATGTTTATTTTCAGACTGAAGAACATCCCCAAGCCCCACATGAAGGTGTGCGTGCTCGGAGATCAGCAGCATTGCGATGAGGCTAACGCCAACAACCTCCCCTGCATGAACGCTGATGACCTCAAGAAGCTGAACAAGAACAAGAAGCTCATCAAGAAGCTCGCCAAGAGCTACGATGCCTTCCTCGCTTCCGAGTCTCTCATCAAGCAGATCCCTCGTATCCTCGGTCCTGGACTTAACAAGGCCGGAAAGTTCCCTTCCGTCGTGTCTCACGCTGATTCGCTCAACGCCAAGGTTGACGAAATCAAGGCCACCATCAAGTTCCAGATGAAGAAGGTGATTTTTATAGCAACTTTTTTGCTTAAATACTATTCAATCTATTTCTCGCATTATTGTTTGCAATTGCAGGTGCTCTGCCTTTCCGTCGCTATCGGACACGTTGAGATGTCTCAGGAAGAGCTCGTCGCTAACGCTTCGCTCGCTATCAACTTCCTCATCTCTCTGCTCAAGAAGAACTGGCAGAATGTCCGCTCGCTCACCGTCAAGTCGACTATGGGCAAGCCTCAGCGTCTGTATTAATCGGTCGTTGTTTGTTATCGGTGTTACCGACTTTGTGTAACGATAAATTGTTGCTTACACTTATTTATGTTCCCACGTTGTTGGTCGCATATCCATGTTTAATATTTATAAGACACTTTATCGGGGGATGAAGAATTAAAATGTCTTAGCCCTATGTCTGTCCATACTGAAAAGGTCGATGAGACGGTGAAGAAAAGTTCTACTCTTACCCATGAGTTGAACCAGATAGTTGTGATAATCGGATCAAGAGCTCGTTCGGCAAGTTTCTAATCTCGTTCTCCTGAAATTACCTAGTTTAAGCTGGCAAAGTTGTTTGTGAAAATTCTCGGCGGAGGCAGCCAGGATAGCAAGTTAAATCTTCGTACGAAGTATGCGATGATTAATTGGAATTTACTAGCATTCATTTTATTAGGTATTATGGGACTACCGTAACAGCTCAGCCCTTCACAACTCTTGGTCAATTCACTTCTTGGAAGACTAAAACTCAGAATCTTGATGAAGTTTTCATCGGAGCCCTTTTTGTTGTGTAAGTACATCATATATTTATGGTTAATAGTTGAATATTTCCTTTCTCGTCAACGTTGCCAAAACTCATTCAGCTCTGATAATTAAATAATTATCATGTAAATTTGTCAATTTATCTATTTTTAGTATCGAAAACGAGCATGATCAGCTTCTGAATGAATTGTACGCATACATGCAGACTGCAGATGATGTGGCCATTCAGGTGCGTTTGTGTGTTCTCGTGGGCAACTGTAAATCATGATCTTACAAATTTCCTTAACCGTTCAGTAAAAATATATAATTCCAGTCCTATGGTTTCGTAATGGAGAGATATGACGACATGAATCCACCCCATGATCAGAAATGCGAAGAGTGGTGCCGTCGTAACGGATACGAAATGGTGTTCTTGAAGAATAGCGAAGTATTAATTATGAAATAATATTGTCGGGATGCACAAATACCCGTTACACGATATTCATTTCAGGAGGCTGTGCGGGAAGCGGTTGAAAATAACGAGAAGTTAGGAGAAGCGAGATTGGCGGAATTGTTGCATATTGTCGATTGGCCGCTAAAGAAGATTGAAACAACCAAACTCACCGGACATCACGTGGTATTATAATTAGTATAATTGTAACAACGATAAATGATTTCGGATGCTGGTGAACATTTGTGTATTGATATTTCAGATGGATCAAGCAATTGCCGTTCTCAATAAGATGTCGGATGACGAGGATGATGATCTCATTATGAATGAGCAAGACGAGGGTGAATATGACAACGTTCAATTTATATTCAGCATTGAGATTAATTGGTCTGGTTATAGCTGCCTTTCTGGAAATATTCGGGAAGAACAAAGTGAGTGGACAACAATCGAATGGAAAGGGAAGAGTGGCGGAAGCGAGTGTTGATGTGAATGTTGCTTTGAAGGGAGGAGTCATCTCATCGGTTAGTTATGAGGATGATGAGCATGGTGTATGGATGGTTGATGAAAGTATATTGAATGCAGGTGTCTGTGAACGACGGTGCTGAAGGAGGGAAAAAGGGCAAGAAGGGAAAGGGGAAGAATAGCAAGAAGGATGTAGAGACTGCTGCCAATAAGCAAGGTTAATCTGAAAGAGATGATGAGCAGTCAATCACTTAATTGTGGAAGACGATATAAGTTGCAGCGAAAGCGGGTGGAAGTAATCGTTCGACAGGGGAGACTCAATATACCTTCCCTATCCAATCTATGCCATCTGTCCAACCGGTGGTATGTATTCACTACTCATATTCATTTTGATCACGTGGCCTTCAAGCTAACCCGAAGATACTGCAATATTAACGTTGATACTAATTTGGACAGGTTACAGATGAACTCGACAGAGGAAGAGGCTCCAACGGCAACAATTGTGAGTTTGTTTTTAGTTCATTATCTTTATTCTAACGATGATCATTAGTGTCAGTTCAATACAAAAAGGGGCTTGTAGGTGAAGATGGAAGATGAGACAGAGGAGGATGGAGAGGATTGTCTCTCCATCAACGGGGAGATCAAGGAAGAATCCGATCTTGCCAAATTGATCAATTGTGCCAAAGAGGTGGGATATGGATGAATGTGATGGGTGTGCTGTGATTGTCTCTTCACTCATTCACTTCTTCCTTTCATTGCACTCATCGATGGATTCTCTCCATCACTACTTGATTATCCCAGCATGCATCTTTTTGGGTTTGGTGGTAGTAGTGATTGACTGGTCTCATGCTTGTGATTGATATAATATTCCGGAGTCGATTGAATGTATACTACTTGCAGATAAGATGTCTAAGTAAGCTGAATGGACTGGATGACGATACAATGAGAAAAGGAACGGCGATCGGATATATGAAAGATGTATTAGGAGAGGGATTAATGGAGATGGTCAATGAGATAGAAAGACAGAAGAAAGAAGGTACTTATGTTGAGACTGACGATAGTGACTAGATATCTCTCTTTATCTCCCCATCTCCTTGTAATATGCATCTCTTCATATACTCATTATGTCTTTCTCATTCTCATGGTATCTCCTCCTTCGCGTGTCCTTCCTTTTCTGTAAAGATGATTTTTTTTACGTTGTTTTCTTTATTATCATCAGTAGTTTCATAATTTCTATATTCTACTATTACATGCTCATTCAATCACGTGCCACATTGTTTTGAGTATTAACCTTATTGATATTTCATGCATTTCATTTATAAACTATACGCATTCGGGTTATTTCTTACCCCAGCTTATTTTTACCATCTAGTTTTATGAGCCGTAGATCTGATACTCCGTGATGATGTTGTAATCAAACAAGTATTATTATTGAGTTGTGCAGATAAGCATGTATAAATTGCAATTTCGCAAATCATTGCTTGATTAGATGCGGTATCAAGAGTTGCATGTCTCTTGTCGTATCTTTCATATGTGATTATTTGTCTACCGAACGAACTACCTCATCCACTCTTAATGAGAGTCGTAGATTGATGATGGATGTGAATGATATGAATGAGTAGTTGGAGAAGAGAGCATCCACTATGGGGAATTGTCATGATGCTCTTCTCTATCTCTGCAAGGAAAGACTATTATTCTCTATTGGTCTTTCCGTCTTGGAACTAGAGTGAATGGAGATGGAAGAGAGTAGTCTCTTGTGATCTCCTCCATGAAGATAGGAGAGAAGCAAACATGAGAAGGTGGAGGCTCCATTACACTCTTGGAGTGCACTCATTCGAGCAGTGATAGTGGGTGATAATGAGATTGACCTATTGGACACATGGGGTTAGAGTGGTAGAGTGAAAGAAGAGAGGTACTCGTCTACTAAATGAGTGGATGGTGCTAGTTGTCTCTAGATGACACATCGATTCTCGGTCTGTCTCTTCTCTTCCCTTCTCTCTCGCTCTCTTCTCTCCATTCCCTCTCTTCTTCCTCCTGTTCTCCATCTTCCTTAGTCCTCCCATTTCTTTGTCTCAGTCCTTTGCAATCTCTTCCGTCTACATTTCCTTCCATTTACCTCATCCATGGAATGGTAATGTTCCCGAAGAGGATTGATGAATGACTATGATGCCTTCTATTCCTTTCTCCTCCTCTCCCTCCAATCATTAACAAGTGTGGGAACAGAGAGTGAGAGAGAGAGGGAGGGAGGCTAGTCACAGGTTGGCACTTCTACTTTCTCTTTCAACCCCGTCCCCTCTTCCCTCTGTTGATAGACCCATGCTTATTCCATGAGCCTGTATGCATTCACTCCACTTCCCTTTAGTAATCATCCTCCGATATTTCTTAATTGTTAATGATGACGATAGAGAGAGAGAGAGAGAGAGAGAGAGAGAGAGAAAAAGAGAGGTGTACGTGTATTTCCACTCCATCTCACATGATAGTCAGAAAGAGGAGAGGGTTTTTTCTCACTGAGTCCATTCCCCCTCTCCTCTCTCTCCTCTCTCTCCTCTCTCTCCTCTCTCTCCTCTCTCTCCTCTCTCTCCTCTCTCTCCCTTCATCCTACTCATCTTTCACCGTCTTCATCCTTATTGCGTGTCTATTCTAGATTGAGATTGATACACGCCTATTAGACAGCTGCCATTTCAAGGTTGAGAATGGAGAGGAGACTGGAATAGATTCCCTCTCCCCCTTCATGTCACCGTAGACAGTGTGCCCTCTACGAACTCCTCTCTCTCTCTCCCATTCTCTCACTTGGTTTGTCTCCTCCTCCTCCAGTCTGATTGTGTTCCTTCCCAATGTTGTACTCGAGGGAAGAAGGGAGAGAGGGGAGGTAAGTGGAGATGGCAGGGATGATCAGCTGTGAATCCCTTCCCCTCTCTCATATCTCCTCTTTCTATCTCTATTTTATATCTATGCTCACTCCTACCCCCCCCCCCGTCCCTCTCTCTCTTCTTCTCTATCTTCCTCCTCTTCTACTGCATCACACGGCACACACAAGTATGTGTAGTACCCCCTTCCTCTCTTCCCTTTCCCTCCCTTCTCTCTCTTCTCTCTCTCTCTCTCCGTCCCTTCCATCTCCACCCCCCCCCCCCCCCCGCCTTGTATCGATTGACTATTTTTGCCTCTGCTCTGCACTGTTTTTCGTTTACTTCTCCATAGTATCTTCAATCGGAGAGAGAGAGAGAGAGAGAGAGAGAGAGAGGGACAGGCAGTTTTGTGCGAGTGAGACTGGATTGTGTTAGGGAGTGCATAAGGGAATGAGGGGGAATGGGGAGGGAGGATCGTGCCCATTGGGTGTTCCCTTCCCTTGTCAGCTCAATCTCGTCGTCATTTGAAGGAACAGAGAGAGACAGTGCTTTTGATTGACAAGAGAGAGATAGAGAGAGGGGGGGGGGCGCAGCGACAGTGTTCATTTCGATTCCATCCCCCTTCCCGACCTCTTTCTTTCTCTTCCTCCCTTTTTCTCATCTTTCTTCAATCGCTCCCTATTTTCCCTCATGTACAGTTTCTCATCTCTTCTTTATTCGATGCATGGTTCAATTCGACTCCCTTTCCATTGCATTTTCCATTCTCCAATCTCGTCTTTTCCCTCTCTTCTTCTCTTCTCTTTTCCATTCTCTTCCCATCCTCACTCATCATTTGATCACTACATCGTGTTCCTCCACATGCCGACCTCTTCTCACCCCTTCCGCTGATTCAATTGATACCCCCCCCCATCCTCCTTCCCTCCCCTTCTCTCATCCTCGTCATTTCAGTTCATAGACCTTCCGGAGTGGTCGTCCCCTTTGAGAGGGTCGATCCATCCTTTTCTCTTCTCTTTTCTATCTTCTCTCTCCTCTAATCAATAATGGGAGCTCGTCAATCAATGGATGAACGACCTCGGTCGAATTCAGTGGATACGGCATCTTCCAATGGAGGAATGGCTGGATTGGGAGGAGCGAGATTAGGAGAACCAAGAGGAGCTAGTCGATCGGTAAGGGAAGGGGGGGGGGGGTGTTATGATAGTACTCCCGATGGCAGAAGAATGGGGGGGGGGGGGAGAGAGAGAGATGGGAGTATTGATTGGCTTGTTATCGAGTACGAAAAACAGTTTAGAAAGGGACTGAGAGAGAGGGAACGGAGTGATTCATTAGCTGCAGTTTATGTAGGAGATGGAATAGAGGAAATGAAACGAGAATGGAAGGGAAACAACGTGGGTGGATTCCTCCTGTTCATCTCTCTCTCTCTCTCAATATATTTCAATTCTATTTCAATTCTATGTCAGGTTCTCTCAACGACGGATATCGTACACGCGATGAGAAGAGCAGAAGAAGCTATGAGGGGTAAACAATATTGAGATAGACGATTATGATTTCAAGTTCTATTGTTTTTTCCACCAGATTTAACATGAATAGGGGAAGTATAGTGATTCTTTCATACTGAAATATAAATCGAATCTTGCACGACTGTAGAAGTAGTTGATCTATGTGTAGACCGAGTGAAATGCGAGATGAGATGGAGTAATGAGATTGTTTAATTGATCCCCTCCTGCAGGTTCAGACGATGAAGATGATTCTCAACCTGGACCCAGTCGACCGCCTATCTATCCAAGAGATGGACACACGTAAGCAGTTCATTTACTTACTTTATTCGGAAATCGAATGAAAATTGTGCATGAAAAAGCATATTCATTGTATAAAAATTGTTTTGCTCTCTTGACATTTGCTCGTGGAGGGAGGATTAATTTTTTTGGAAGAAGAGTACGTGGAGGATTTGTGAGAATAAGTTATTGATGAAAGCGGGGCATTGTTGTTTCATTGGAGGGAGAGATGAAGGAGAGAGTGGAAGATGTTGCCTAGTGGAGTGTTGACTTGAGAAGAGAAGTGGACAGAAGGAGGAAAGAGATGAAGGGACCAAGGGATGAAGGGATGAAGGTAGAGGGAAGGGAGGGGGGGGGTGATGGGGTGTTTATCTCACTTCCACTGCTTTTCTGTGCCCCTCTCACTTCTCCTCTGTCGTCTGATGATGAAAGAGAGAGAGAGAGAGAGAGAGAGAGAGAGAGAGAGAGAGAAAGGACACGAGACTGTCGATTGGAAAGAATAATAGGAGGATTAGATTGAGAAGAGAGAGAGGAGAAGGAATGGTTGGAGGGTATGAATTGAGAACATGATGTAAATGATGCATATCAATAGATCATATTGAAACAAGAAAGCGGCAGGTCATTAACAATATTGTATAGGAAGTGGATGATGAGAAAAGTATAATTAGAAGAATGTCAAAACGAGTAATTACTAAAGTGTGGTCGTTTCAGTCGTCGTTCTCATCCTTCTTCGTCTTCTTCTCAACAGAGACGACAATTGAGACAGCATATGAGAAGATCATTCTTCATGCTTGGTTAGTTGGTCGCAATTCTGTTTTTTATATTGATATTTGAGTTTCATTAGTTGACCGTACGTATTCATTCGGGTCGGAAACGATGAATCACTTCCAATCAGTTTCCAGTTTTTACATTAGCCATGATTGAAAGGAATTGGTGACTAATTTGGAAGAAAGGCTCTTCTCATTTCATCTCGATAGATTATCCGCGTGTCTAGAGAAAAATGGAAATTGAAGCTGTTGTTTTCTTTCTATGCGATGTGCGATCTGAAAGTCTGATTGATGATAACAGATTAGTGATTGCTTTTTATTGCGTTTCTCTCTCGCTGATGTTGCATCAAAATGTAATCACGATAGTTTGGTCAATTTGATTTGTAAGGGAGAACGAGAAGGGAGAGATCAGAATGAATGACGTCTATTCTTGGAAGGGAAAGAGCAAATTGTATCTGATATTGCATCTGCGATTTTATACTCTTCTTCTCAAGGACACGACAGATTGTAGTGGGCACTATGGTGCGGGGGTGGAATTGAATATGTGGCCTAACTTAGACTTTTAAACTTTTATCCCGAAATGAGGCAATGAGCCTGCAGGAAGAAACATCACGTGAAGGGGGATTGGGATCTTCTTCTCAATGACCAGCTAATGGACTACAGTGCATACTTTTTAAAAACATTGTTTTCCATTGTAGATCTTGATTGTCCAATCTGTAAGAAGCGAGTTCCCTCTGACGAAGCAGACGTCCATCTGGTCATGTGTCTAACTCGACCTAAGATCACTTATAATGGTCAGATATTCAATTTGATTTTTTAATCCAATCTAAGATAATCACGGTAGAAATCATCATGTGCTATCCTCCTGTTGATCATATCGTTTATCTCACTAGAATATATGTAGTTATCCCATGTGTTATTCTTCCTTTTTTTCTCCCATCTAACAACGTAATGGCCGACCACGTGGTGTTTATTTCGATTTGAGTGTCTTCTATCGCTGTTTGATTGCATCCTGTGTGGGGAAATCAAAACAGTTGCAAATTGCAAATGACAGAACTGTCTGGCGCGCTTGTACTTTACTATTGGGTCGAGAATTGCGAACATTCTCGAAATAGTTCACATGTTTTTGAGCTTACTAATTATCTGAAATGTGTGTTTCAGAAGATGTGTTGTCTGAGACGAAGGGGGAATGTTCCATCTGTCTGGAGGATATGGAGAGCGGATCGACCATTGCACGACTGCCATGTCTATGCATATATCATAAGGAGTATGTTGATATTGATAACTTTATATTCAAATGTAGAATCATTCTGGTAGATCAAAAAAAATGTAGACGTTGAGATACTTTTGCAATAAAAATTGATGTTGGATATGAAAAAGTCAAATAATTTGCTTCATCAACGACAATAAAATAAAATGTTATTTTTACATTGGTGATAAAATTACCCTTAAAATCGATGTTTCGTTTTTTTTTAAAAATATTTCCTTTTCAGCTGCATCGATGATTGGTTCAAACGGAAGAATTGCTGTCCCGAACATCCGGGCGACGATTGAGATCCCTCTCCCTTCCCCGTAGTGTATCACCAGTTACCCTATGACTCGTCCCCATCTACTATTACCGTATCCATGTATGCTTGACACAACGAGTACGCTCTTCTCCCATCCCATGGTGTGGTGTCACTTGGTGCATCTAACGGGTCGACTATTGGTAGTCGTCGCCCTTCCCTTCTCTTCTTCCTTTCCATTTATACTACGAGTCCCATTCAATCAATCTAATCGATAATCGATCATATGACCGTTGCCCATTGTCCTACTCGAGTTCATTCTTCTCTTTCCCTTTCTTTTTCTTCATCAAATGATCCTGTAAATTACCGTGGTCTAAGACCCTTCTATCTCATATTCTTTCCTCTACTGGTTACTCAACATCACTCCGTTGCCTCTCATATTTTTCTCCCCTTTCCCTTCAATCGATCGATTCTTCTTTTCCTTCTACTACGGTATCCACTCTATTGTTGTGTAGATCAATGCAATCCCAGATTGATCACTCCCATATTTGTGCACATAAAAGTTATTGAAACTAATGGATGAATGAAGTGACAAAAGGAATACGAAGAATGTCAAGATAAGATCAGGGTGGGGGAGATCATCTTTCTGTCAAAGAGAGAAGATACTTACTATTCGACATAAGAAGGAGGTGGAAGCATGGACCTAGTTGATGACGTAGTGTGATCATTGAGAGTGTCATTTCAGTTCTCACCCTCTATTAGTCTATCCTCTTACCGTATCCTCATCATCCTAAAGTGTGGTTGTCCTTCTATCATCAACTGACGTCCATTTGTATCTGTATACCCATTGACTTACCTTCTCCTCCCTCCTCCCTCTTTCCCCTCATCCGTCCGTTCTCAATGGAGACTCAGTGTCTTCTCTTCTGTCTACGTGCACCCATTCCCCATTGCTGCATCTTCCATTGAACAGTTGAGACACTCTTCGGAAACTATATTCTCGAGTTCTCCGTTCTCAGTCATTCATCTGAACTTATTGCGTTCCCAACCAATTCAATGACATCTGCTGTGGGATCAGATTCTGAGAACCGAAAGAGCAGAATGAGATTTCACTAAATTCATCGTGAATGTTTGATTGATTCTGGGAGTCTTTCAGAAACCTTTTCATCATCATTTTCTTTTTTTTGTCGCGGTCTGATTTGCAGATGAAGATCCACGTCACAATGTACCTGAAAAGTAAAAAAAAGAAGCACATTAATTTCCTCTTTCAGACCCCTTCGACCCCTCTCCCCTCCCCATTCTTCTTCTCCATGAGTGACAATCCCATTCGACTCGCCTTCCATCGGGCATTCTATGAACAACTTGATGCGTACGTTCATTTATTATCACCTTAAAAAATCGAATCGGAAATCGGTGAAGAATTCACAATTTCTACATCTACGAATGCAAAAAAAACATTTGAAAGAACGTGTTCGGAAAAGACCAAAAGATTAGCCTCTCCTGCAGAAAAAGCGCAACAAAATTGGTAATTAGCCCACTTATCATTAGTTTTCTCCCCCATCCTCGAGGACTCCCCTATTGAATCTATTCTATTCATCTGGAGTAGGACTCTTCTATTTAGTCCATCATCAACCATAGTTCCTTTTTCTTCTCGCAACATTTTCCTTCTATAAACTGAATGAAGTTGTTAACGATCTTGAGTTCGTTTTAATGGGAAAAACGAACGATGATTGTCTCCTCTTTTCTCTGTAACCCCACCCAAAAGTAACCTCGAGATGATTCATTTCTCTTTTTTCCTAATCTCATTATCTAAATCCTCTCAGAAAAAAATGTTTGAACTTCCAACGGTCTGCTTTCTGCTAAACTTCTGTAATAAGATGAGTAATGAAGGAATCTTGAAAGATCTCGATCTAATCTCATTCTAATCAATTCATCAATTGATAATCTCTCGTGTCCTTCCCATTCTCTTTTCTTTTCATCTCGACCAAGTGAGATCTAATCCCCATTCAAGATTATCCTCCCCTATTTCATTGATTTATTCCTACTGATCTCTTTCACCTTATCAAGGAAGTTAGAAACAAACCAGTCAGTTTAGTCAGTTACATTTTTCTACCCATCTCCATACCCGTTCTCCATCATTTTTTCACGAGACACTGACTCATTTAAAGTGTCAATTCGCATTTGTGCCTCAATTACTTATCATTGAATGCACAAACTCTCAGTTTTCGTAACCAGTCGATGTCCCTTCTCAAACAAGTTTAGAAGTTGCTAGTTCTCATAACTTGTGCAATGAGAGAGAAAGAAACGGAACGGTCCGAGATAGAAAGAGAGAGAGAGAGAAAGAGAAACAATTGGGAAGATCTGTCTGAGAAGGACGAAGTCTGATTGGATTATGACTAAGAATGAACTGATTAGAAAGAGAGACAATTGCGAAATGAGTTGTTTTCAGTATTGCAACAGAGGGAATTATGCCGTCCAAAGGGAGTTCGCTCTCTAAATTACTCTGCTCCTGTTATGCTGATAAGGTATTGTTTATATGCTTCATGCGATTCTGAAATGAATTGATCTTAAGATTCCATGAAAGGACTTGGATTGGGATATTGAATATGGATAAAGTGATTTCTTTCAGTCATATGGAAGTGACACAGATACGAAGGAGTACCATTATACTTCAGCTACTGAAGAGACGAAGAAAGAAGAGAAAAGAGAAGAAAAGAAGGAAGAAAAGAAGGAAGAAAAGAAGGAGGAAAGAGTGACCATTGAAGAGGTCGAGGAAGAAGAAGAGAGAAGAGAATACAATGTGAAGGTGGAGGTTAGTCATCAATTACTTATCATTCACTATAGTTTCAATCATCTATAATTGCAATGGTATTTGAATAACCTGAAGCGTCTCTCCTTCCTTCCTTCCATTCATTTCAATACAGTCTGTCTCTTTCATCAGTATCTTCATCTGAACTCGATGTTCTCTCTCGTTTCTTATAACAAATCAAACAGTCGTTGAGATGACCTTCCATCTCTCCGAATATTTGACTTCTTCCTTTCATCTTTACGGTTTGCGCATCTCTTTTTTTTAGTCAGTCAGACAGTGGAAAGAAGGGCGGAATTATTGTTACTTTCACTCAAAACATCGTCCTTGTCTGCCCTTTTTCACTCCAATTTCCCGTTCAATTTCTCGTCCAATTCAATGAAAATGTTATGAGTAAGTGAAGAGAACGCCCATTTGAATGGAGGAATGAAACAAAAGGAGAGGAAGAATCTAAGAACAATTGGAAGAAAGCGAGAAATATCGAATATCTCGACCTATCTCCTAATCCGATTTCTTTCTCTTCTTTTTCCTATTCGTTCCTCTTTAGATAATCAGCACGCTAAATGATCGATAGACCTTGGAATTGACTGTAATGTGTAATGGACTCCTCTCTCGATCAGCTGTATCATTTACTCCATTTACCCATACCCACCCTCCCCTCCCCTCCTCCCCCCCTCTTCATTGATTCTAAACTATTCTCATTATCTCTGTTAATCTCTCTCTCTTCATATCAATCCGGTTATCACTTTCCTTCTCCTTCTTGGTCATAATCATCTGTCGATTCGGCTTTCTTCAATGCTTCAAGAGGAAATTCCTTTGTTTTGTCTCCAAAAATAGCCAAAATACTATTTTTTTGCACGGACGTTGTTAGTTTGTGTGGAATAGCTATTCACAACAATTTTCCCTTGTGTCTGTAATCCTTTCTCTTCACACTTTATACTCTTTCCTTCTCTTCTTCTGGAGTGACCAGAAGAACTTCTCATTCAAGTGCTACTCTTCCTTTCCTTCTGAACAAATGTCCATTCTCGTTCTTCATACCCGGAACGTTGTTCGTCCTTTGAATTCACCGAACAAATCATCCGAAAAAGATCACCTGTTTCTTCTGACTCATTTCCTTACTTTTTCTGGTCAAATTGAAATTTTTTCTTTTCTTTGACCACGCCGGTCATCTTCTCTGATTAGTGATACTGATTAAACTCTCTTGACTAAGCATGTCTCATCGATAATTGCAACGAAGGCAGATTGAAAAGTGCTGAGTCTTCATTATCCGTGGTTGTTCCCTCTGCTCCCTCCCCTCTACTCAACTGCAATACACTATTTGCCATCGTTGCAACCGATTCTTCCTCTCTCATTGTCAGTTTCTTTCCTCTATTCATACCCATTGCCAGTATACGCCCTCTGACTCTTGTCCGTTGACTGTTGTCGAAAGGGAAGCTATCCAATCTAGTTTCCACTCTCTCTCTCTCGAGTAAATAAACACCCTTGTAATAATGACTGTCAATAATCGAGTGAAAGTGGAGGAAAGTCCTCCACTTCAACTGTTTCTCTTCCTCTCTTTCAGTCACGAATCCATTCGGTTCCTTTTCAGTCTCAATGATCTTCAATCGGTTTGGCTATAATCTCTCAAACCTTCCAATCAGTTTCCCTATCATCTGGTTTCTCTCTCTCTCTTTCCCTTCTGATCACTTCTCAATTAATCTCTTTCCTCCTTCTCTTCCTCAGATTATCGAAGGGGGCAAAAAACTAGTAGAGAAGGGGAAAGACAAAAGACACACGTCAGTTTTGTCACGATTCTTAACTATTTCCCCTCTCGAGATCACAATATCCCCTCTATGATAGTAAATTTTTGAATCTGATCTGTCTACATCCACATAACGCGGCCTTCATTTTCTTACGTGAAATGTGTAAAAGTGTTCCATTCTTCACTGACAGTCTTTCAAGTAGCCCATAGATTTATCCATTCGGAATGAGTCCATTCAGTTACTAACTGTTCGTTCTCTCTTCTCTAATTCGTTCACAGCAGTGAAAGAGAGAAGGAGAAGTAGGTCATTGACTGAGTGAGAAATAATCATCTGTGATCATCTTTCCCCCTTCAAAAAGTGACCGGTTCTCTGTATTTTATACACGCAGATGTTTATGAATCCGTTTAGATAACCCAATTTCCGTATCCTGAATACTGAGATAGACGGATACAGTCCCTCTTTCTTGGCAGATGGATTGTAGAACATTCTCTTCATTCCGATAGTTATCTTATATTGACTAGTCATTCGACAGTATGGTTGGCTTACGATGTGGAGTAAGAGTTGGTCTCTTTACTCATTCACATTGCATAATGACCATCGTTCTTACGAGGCCATTCTTACTCCATAGATCTTCCCTCTTCAATTCAAATGTCTGAACAGGTTCAAACTTCAGTTCGTTCACTTTATCTCATTTGCATATACCGTACTCCTCCTTCCCATTATCCTCTCTTCTCTTCACTCCGTTGTCCTTTTCCTTCTTTCGCTTATCTCGATTAATCAATCGTTCCATTTAGTGCATTCGTCTATTCTATGAGATCTTCTTTCTATTCTTAGCCTAGTTAGTTTTTCCCTCTCTTTAATCCCTTCTCTCTTTGCCAATCACTGATCGAGTAAGGTCATCCTCACCATTGCTTCTCTCTCGTCGATCAGAGTGAGAGAGAGTGTGTAGAATAGAGAGAGTGCAGACATTGTCTCTCTTCTTCCTGATTAGTTCTCGAATGACCTGTGAATGTACTTCCCCTATTATCTCTTTCACTGTAAATCTTCCTTCTTGTCACATCACATCTCCATCTTCTCATTAACTGTTACCACTCCCAGTCTCCTTCTCTCTCTCTTATTCAATCGTTAGTTCCTCTCTTCTCCTTTGCTTCCTCTCTTGAATGGAACAGAGAATAGTTTGATAACTTCATCTTTTCCTCCTCCTTTTCTTTCCATTATCCCTTTCGACCTAATCTTTCACCCCACTTAGCCTCTCTTTCCTTCTCCATCTCATCTCTATTCTACCTTCTTCTTTCCTTCCATTCAGTTCAACCCTATTTGCCATTCAATCATCGATACTCTTCCTTTTCCTCTTCGTCTTCTTCTCTTAATCCGACGCTTTTTCCTCTACCCATCATTTGATTTCCCTCTACTAGATCAATACGAAGCTCCTCTACTTCCTCTACTAATCATTACACAGTTCGATACAGTAATCGAGAGATGATTGACCATTCCCCCTCCTCTATCCTCTATCTCAATCTTGCAACTAGCCTAGTGTATTTTGATACAGCACAGCTATTCGTCGATAAACATCGTAAGTTTGACGACCGTGAACTTCTTTAGTGAGTGTACTCACGTAATTGGGAGTCATTTCCGATGGGAGAAAAGGGAGTTCTTTTCGTTCGAATGGATCATTAAATACCTCTTGTCATTCTGTCCCTCAGTCTGTTGTCCCTCTTCACTCCATTGGGAGCGGATCACGAGATGGATCATCCCTATCATTATCCATTTATCCCCATGGATAATCTATTCCTTCAAAACACAGACTGAATTGGAGTGTTCACTTCTCTCACCAGAGATCCTTCCACTAGAGACTCCATCTCTTCACCTTCTCTTCTCTTCTCACTCGAGGTCGATTGAATAATGAATTGATGCCATTCATTCAATGTCTATCAAACCGTTCTCAATCGTGCCCAACCCATTCTCACCTTTTCCCTCCTTCCCCTCTCTCTCATCTTTTTCCTTCTCAATTGTGTCTTCTTTCCGGTTTGAGTCCTCGATTGTTCATCCTCACATGACAATTCAATACCATTTCGCACGCAACTCAAGAATACTCCAAATGTTTCGTTTTCGAACCGACCATTTTTCTCACGTGGATCGTGTGGAAACTCTTTTCACAAGTGAGAGTTCCAAATTGTGAGATTATAGTTAGTTTGTTCTCTGATTATAGATTTCGTATGTGCACAAGTGAGCATCTTCGTTCTCTATTGCTCATCTTCTCACTTATCGTTTGTTCTATTCCTTGCAAGATGGAGATCATCCTTCTGACGTGAGCAGAATACACACAAAAGTGAAGAGATATCAGCTGACCCCTTACTTACTTCACAGTATCGATATCTCTACAGTAAATGGTTGTTGGCTGGAATGGAATCTTTCCTCCTTCGATCACTCAATCTAGCGAAGATATATAACACAGTAGCGAAGGCGTTGGCAGTTCGAGAGACTATTAGGAATAACTTCAATCTGTATAAGATACGCACCGGATATGTTCCTTCACGGATCACCAATTTGACCATGTTATTCATGGATTGAGAGAGATCGTTTTCCTTAGTGGACATTCATTCGTAGATCACTTACCTATAACTTCTGTTTTCGGACTAGAACTTACGTGAGAGACATAGAAAAGTAGAGGATATTACTGTAACCAGTTTGTCTCTTTCCTAGAGAAACTCGAAAATAGAGTCTAAATGAGTAGGAGTCTGCTCATTTCCTCACTTGGTCTTGTGATAGTCTGCCCCTTCTCTTCCTTCTTCTCTCTACTCGATGCTCTCGACGATTCCATTGGTTATTTCACTTATTTTATTTATTGTTCCGAGTTGTCAATCGGTATTCCTACAGTAATCCCCTCTTCCATTCAGGACCCTCCCTCACCCAAGAAGGATCGAATGTTGACTGCAGTGCATCCCTCGTATGGAGGAGGAGGAGGTCACTTCAAGATCGAAGATGTCACTGATGATCCCGAGGTACGGTAGGAACACTTCTGAATGCTATCGAAGACTGACTTCTTATTGCCATGTTTTGACACACCAAAGGGAGCAGTGAATGGGACCAAATCGGTGTAGCTTATTCAGAAGAAGGGAAGGGAGGAAGGGAGGAAGGCGTGTTTTGAGAGAGGGAGGAATATTCAATAGAGCAGACTTCTCCCTCTACAGAATCCCGCCATTCCATCCCACTTTCCATCCATGCCATTCCCCCATCCCTCCTCCTCCTTCCCCTCCTTCCTTCGGGTTCTAAATCCGGCCTGGAACTCTGACGATTTCTTCCATTTCTCACTAGACCGACGACGTTTCTCCTTCTGCTACGCTTCACCACTCTTTCTCTTCTCTTTTATTCCTTCCAGTCTAAATCTGCCTTTTCCTCCACTTTCAAAATGCCCCCATTCACTTATCCTCACGTGACCTCAAGACCTTCCACTGACTCACTAGTATATCCCATCATGAATCAATCGATTACAGTACTCCCATTACGGTAACGAAGAGCCTGAGGAGGATCGAGAAGGAGGATTCGTCGAGTACTGTAGATTGGACAAGAATAAGGTACGGTAGGAAGGATATTGATTGGTATTGATTTCTCGTTTTTGCAGCAACCATCGATTCCTCAGATCTGTGAAGCAAGTAGTGTGAGAAAGATGAATGCAACGATGAGAATGCCAATGGTGAGCAGAGAGGTGTTGATGTAGAGGATAAAGGATGAAGAGTGAAGAGAATGAGTGTTCTTCATTCTACATGCTTCTTCGTGTCTACGATCTATTAAAAAGATGTAGGAACATTGATGAAGATAAACACTCTTCATTCACCTTCCTACGTTTAAAATATCGATATCATGCGAAAATTGAGAAAGAGATTATTAGTAGTGATCAAAATTATATGAAGAGAGTAACTCAAATTGCCTGCAAAATCTGCATCACGTGGCGTAGATAGGCTTTGGAGAGAGAAGTCTTTCTCAGATACATAAACATGTCTTGAGAATATGCAGAAAGTGTCATTCTCATTCCTTTCGTAGACAGAATAAGTCTGTTCTCTCTCTCTCTCAAGGGATCCATTGGGTGGATCATCTCTTTCTCTTCTCTCTTTTCATGACTGAAGATGACGTCTTCTAACAGAAACAAAGTAGTGGTAGTTTCGTCCTTCGAATTGACTTCCATCTTCCAATCTTCCATTCAAAGTCCACTCCAACTCTCCTCTTCCATTCATTTGTTCATTCTATTCCCTTCTCCTCCCTCTTCTATTCTCTCCAAATTAGAGTGTCTCTTATATCTAGATGTCCTCATATCTCCAAAAGGGGAAGAAGGATCCAATCTTCTCTCTGCTACATCGTTTTTTACTCGGCTTTATACTCATTAATTCATTTGTATAGAAATTCAAAGTAGTCACATTCAAATGGAGCAGATCTAGCCATAATTATGAACGATTCTCATATTTCAAATGATGTTTAGTCTGAAATCAGAGAGGATTCTCAGTGGAAAAGAGACCTTTGCGAGCATCATTTCTGCTAGAATATTTCAATGCATTCTTAGATGAGTTTCCCCTTTCCTCTTATGTAAGTACTTTCGGAATAGAAGAGAAATGGTTCGAATGAATCTATTGCACATCGAAAACTGTAAAAATCTACCAACATTAAAAATAGCTATTTTGTATTCAGTTGGGAATGGGAAAAGGGAGCCCACGGAAGGGTTTGACCCGATTTTGAATGTGAATAAATGTTGTTGTTGTGATAGTGGAGGGAACGTCTTCCATCGTTCTCCCTCCTTCTTCCTTTCCTCCAGAGACTAAATCTGATATCTTCTACTCTCATCTTCTTCCCTTTTGTCCCTCCCAATGTCATTCATTCACTATCACGACTTCTTCTCTGTCTCCAAACCTCTTCGATAGACCTCCAGAATGAATGTCTACATCTGATCATTCATTCACTTCCTTCGTTCTTCTCTTTCCTTCCTCTGATTGATATATTCCTCTTCCTCTGTCATCTGAGAAGTGAAGGCTAACGTTCCTCCACTGTGACAAGCAAAGAGAAAGAGAAGTAAGTGAGTCATAATATTCGTGTTGTCTCATCTCTTTCTTCTTCTCTTCTCTTCGAATCATCAGAATAACCGTTCGTCCCTTCCTCAAATTGGTTCTTTTCTCTCTTTCGCTACTCAAAATGGGCATGAAATTGTACACACTTCCACTGCCATTCTTCTCTTTTGTCCCTCTCATCTCTTCTCTTTTCCTCTCTCTCTCTCTTGATTACGAAGATTCAGCCATCAGTTGTGTCTCCATCTCCACTACTAAATCGAGTCTCATCTCACCCCAATCTCTTCTCCATTTATCCCCTTCACTCCACTTTATACCACTTCTCGATCCTCAATCTGACCCATCCTTCGCCCTCTCCAATCAGATTACGGTAGTGAGCACTATGTCTCTTCTCTTGCTTCACTTACTCATGCATCTTCGGTCACTGTGATAGAGGAATGACGTCCATAGAGTGGTCATGTCTCTAGCAGACGTCCTTCCCCTCTTCATTCCTCAAGGGAGGGATTCTTTCCCCTTTGCAAGGAATGAGGAAGAAGGGGGAGAGAGATGACCACAATGGAGGTCATCTTCAGTCATCCAGAAGGATTCACGAAGAGAGAGAGAGAAAGAGGGATTACATAGTCATGATGCAACTCTACCGTATACTAATCAGTCAGTAATCGATAATATTCAGGAACGATTCGGTCTTCCCTCTCATACGGTAGCCGGAACAGGAAAAAGACTCTCTGGTGAGTAAAATCTGAGGCAGTTTGAGGTCCATTTCGTATTCATTGTCTACCTTTTTGAGAGGAAGAAAACAAAAGGGGATAACAATATTTCGTTCTATGAATGGTCGAAGAACGATTGAAATAGAGTGAGAATGGTACTGAATGTTTCAGTATTTTCTCCTCTTGGAAAGAGGGAAGGAATCAATCAAAAATGGGTGGATGGGAAAGAGATGATAAATGAGTGAGAAGGGAAGAGGAAGAACTGAGTTGGGACTATTGTGCAGACTGAAAGAAGAAGAAAGATAGGTACTTCCTGAATTCACGAATAACACGGTTATCCTAATTTGCAGTTTCGATGTCCGGTCCTCGCGTGGTGGATATCTCCTCTGGTAGTCATTGCACTTGTGGAGGATGCAAGATCGGATTCAGAGAGCATCCTTGGAGGTACGGTAGGGGGGGGGGATAAGGGAAGTAGGGGTGGGGTACGGTAAGTGGATGACATATGTGTCGTCTGTGTGCAAATGTCACGACCTTCAGTGCACATGTTGCATAATCTGGCTGTAGTCTCTCCTCCCCTCCTCCTTCTCCTCCCTTCTCTTCCTCCATCCATCCCATCTATCCACTCCTTCCTTTGTATCTTCTTCATGAGTTCACCACCCCCTCGGGTATCATTCCATGATTCATTCCACCACATCTCTTTCTTCTCTTCCTTCTCCAGTCAACATTCGTACCCCGATAGGGGCTATCCCCTCTCTCCCTCTCTCCCTCCCGTCTCCCTCCCTCCCTCCCTCCTCCTTCTCCTTCTCAGTCGTAGATGATGAGTGACTAGTTGAATGGGAGAGACTGCACTCTCTTCATTCTCCATTCTCTCTTCTTCTCTCTAACTGACAAGAGAGTACATGGAAGTGAGAGAGTGTTGCGTGTCATCACGAAGAGTCAAAGAAGAAGAAGAAGAAGAAAGAGAGAGATCATTCTTCTCTCCTTTTTCTGATTCGTCTCATTCTCTTCAGTCCATTCAACCAAATCGACCATTTGATTTATCCTTTCTCTCCTTTAATTCTAATCTTCCATTATTACCTCTGTCTTACTGCAATAGGAGACACGAATAATGGTCCTCTCGTAGATATTTCTTCTTCCTTCTCATTCCATTCCTTCTTCTGTATAGGGATAGTGTGGATTCTCAATTAGTCTATACCTCATCAACTTCTATCCTCTCTCTATCGAGAGACAACAGAGAGTGAAGAGAGAAGAGGAGGTCTCATCTGGATTTATCCCTTCTTTATCGTTCTATTCTCCTTCTTCAACTTGAGTGTTTATTCTCGTGATCATTACCCATTTTCAGTCTTATTAGAGAAGGAAGAAGAGAGGTCAGAGAGACGACGAGAGTATGGGAATTGAAGAGATCAGAAGAAGTTCATAATGTGATCATAGTAAATGTTCCCTAGTGTAAGAAGGGCGATAAATTGGTAGAGATTCTTTATGCCCTTCGTACTTTTCTCTTCTCTTTTTCTCTTCTCCTTCTAGCTTTTCTTTCCATTCTCTTAGCATTTCTCTCTCTCTCTCTCTAAACTCATTCCATCATTGTCGATCATCCACAAATTTTTCAATGTTTCTTGCTCCTTTTCCTTACTTTTTCTGCTCCTTTTCTAACTCGATTTCACACCCAAAACGAGCCTGATTCCATTTGGGAAGGCTTGCAAGAATTGTAAGGGAGTACTTTTAGAGGAAAGAAATCATATTATGAGACGGACAAATCAAATAGAGATTCCACTATAGATCATTCCAAGTTTACACTAAGTCCATATAAATTCGTCCATTTGTCTCTCCATTTATTGGTCGCGAGTCTTTTCTTTCCATGCCATTTCACTCGCCATTTCACTGCATTTCTTTTTTCTTTCCTTCAATCTCAAAACTTCTCTTCTCCCATAGTCTTTCCCTCCACATAATTCTTCTACCCTACTATTCAGAATCCTTCCATTTTCTTTCCTTCTGTTTCATATTTCCATCTCGTAGCTGAATTTTCTCTTTATCAGGAAATATCTCATGGGGTCACTTGCTGCTCTCTCCTCCCCTCTCCCCTCCCTCTCTCCCCTCCCTCTCTCCTCCCCCAGGGGAAGTCCCTCTCTCCCTCTCATCCCTTCAGATCAATCAGCTGCGGTCTCCCCCTCCCCTCCTCCTCTCTCCCTCCCTCTCCTTGGATCACTTCTCACCTCTGCCCTCATGGAATGAACTGACTCAAGCCTTCCTTCTCTCGTCCCTCTGACTCCTCCCCCTCCCTCTCTTCTCTCCTTCTCCTTCTCCTTCTTCTCTCCTTCTTCCATCTTCCTTCGATCTGGCTCCTACAGTATCATCCTCTACTCGAGGGAATGTTCCTCTACCCTCAAAAGGATCACCAATGATACGGGCGGATGTCGCAGTGTGAGTATCTCCCTTCCCTCACTTGATATCCCCTTCCATTCCTCGTTCCCTTCGTCCTTCTATTGTCTTTCCCTCTGACTTCATCTCTCCTTTTGACCAGTGACTACTCTTATTCTCCTCTCTTGGTAGTTGCTATCTTCTCCTTCTTCTTCACAACACGATTTGTGAGGGGGGGGGTGAATCTCCCCTTCTGGTCTCCCTCCCCTTCCCCTCTCCTCTCCCTCCTCTCCTCCCTCTGATTCCGACAAGATTCCTCCCCTTCTTCCTTCTCGAGTCCACTACTCACAACTCCATTTGTAAGCAACACTCTAACCCATACAAATACGACAATAAAGTGAGAGTGAGATCTCTCCTTTCCTTGGGGGATTTCACCCCTCTCAAGGCATCATTTTCTTCCTCTTATTCCACTAGAAGAGGACATTCAAAGTGGAAGAATCAGTCGACGATTTCATTCTTTTCCCTTCCTCTTCTTCTCTCTCTTTCCTCTCTTTGTGGATCAGAAAGAGAGAGGATTAAGAAGGACTTTGAGAGGAAGAATGACTGAGAAAGAGAAAGGGACTCATTCAGAAGGAGATTTGATCTATTACTCTTCCTTATGGGGAATCAATGGACCATAGATGGTCCTTGTCTTACACTCCTTCTCTCCCTTCTCTCGATTGAATTCATCCATCACATGGATATATCCTCGATTAATCACTCCCTTCGTGTATTCAAGAGAGAGAGAGAGAAGAAAGAGATGGATCATTCAATGGGAAGATGAAATGAGGACTGAGCACTATTAACGATTATCTCTCTTACACTGTTTATTGATATCTCTTCTCCTCTTGATTCCCATGGGTAGAGTAGAGATCTCATTACCCTCTTCATGACCTACATTGAGTCACTACTAGGAAAGAGTATGGAAAGACCCCTCCAGCCATCTTAGATATTCGATACCCCTCCCCTCTTTGTATGCTTTATAATCATGGATACTCTCTGGCTACCTCCTCCCCCTCTCTCTCTCCCCCCCTCCCTCTCTCCACCCTCAACCTATCACTACTCTACTCAACAACTGCTCCTTCATTCATTCTTCCTCTCACCTCCAATGTCCACCACCTCCACTCTTCCTTCCTCTCCTCATCTCCCTACAAGGAAACCACCTCCCCTCATCTCACCTCCCCTCTCCATCCCACCTCCTCTTCTCACCACCTCCCTTCTTCTCTCTCCTCCATCTTCTCGTCCTCGTCGTCTCCACAATGTGATGAGAAGGATCACCTCGTTACTGTAAGTGTCTCCCCCCCTCTCCCCTCCCTCCCTCTCACTTTGGCCCCTTCTACTTCATCCCAATCGAATCAACAAAGGAAAGGTACGAAAAACAGTGGAATCTGTACATGTTCCACTCAGTCTTCCCCCTTCCCCTCCCTCCCTCCCTCCTCTTCCTCTTCTTCCTCCTTCTACTCCCTCCTCTCTTACTTATTCATTAGGTGACTACTACTACAACGAGGTAAACGTGATTCAACTGAATAATTGAGTGAGATCAGGGGATACTTATATGGAACTGTATCTCCTTTCTCTTTCTCTCTCTTTTCTGTATATTTTGACTGTGGTGGTCTGACTTCGTTTCTTTTCGTTCATTCGAATCTCCCTCTTCTTCTTCTCTTCTTATTCTATCGTTGTACATCACGACTTCGAACTGTCACAGGGGGAAAGGAATGGGCGATGGAAAGGGAAGGAATTGAAGACAGAATTCTATTTCAGGAAGGTGTGTGTTCACTGTAAATGTGATAAGAACGAGCACGATATCGGTCCGAATCAAGCAGTTAACGTGTACGAGAGACTTGGAGTACAACCACCTGGTTACAATTACTTCTTCTATTTTATTTTCCTATTTATTTTGCTAGATTTTCTCGTATATTCTACGTACAATACAGAACTTTTGCCATGATGATTTAATTATTTGGCACTCTTCTCAATTCTGATCAGAACGTGACTAGAAATAGCTTCTGATGATTAATATCGTCACTTTTTGTGCTGCATCAGCGAAAAACATGGATTATTTCATCTTTTGCATTCTCTCGTTGTGTCCATTCATCTTTCTTCCTTTCTCTTGACATTCATCATTTCAATCCATCAAAATACGAACAAATGGAAGAAAGAATGAACAATGGACTGAGCATTTCTCAATCTCTCACTAGACGACCTAGGAGAAGGGGGATAAATGAATATTAATAATAAAATAATAAAATTGCAGCTGATATGCCGGTCGTCGCCTCATCTTCACATCCTGGAGAGGCTCCCGGTTCGGTCTCACACGGATATGCATGGGTCCCGCCTGGATTACCAAGGAAGAAGGTACGGTAGGGATAGATGATTATCGATTCTTCATGTCCTAGTGGGGCACTGCTAACGGTCGAGTGATTCTGAAGCAAATTGAGCGAAGAAACGAATAAAAAAGAAAAAGTTAGTGATCCGGAAGGGAAAACGTTGAGTGAGATATTGAATATGGATGATGACAGAGTTATGGGTCATGATGTATCTTCTCTCTTTTCACTGTCTGAAATTGATCCTTGAGTGAAATTGAGTCACAACAAGATGTAAATCTGCTCCCTTTAACTCCTCGGAACGAATTGGTTGAAAACACGAGTGAATCTCATCCAATTCACGATTTATTTCCCTCGATCTTTCGTTTTGACGAGAGAAGATTCAGATAGAAAACAACAGAGATGAATCCAAGTCCGAATTGAGACATGAATCCATTAGGTCGAAGGGACTATCGCGTACTTTCTCTTATCTCATGTTTTCATCCGAGTCGCACGGTTCTCTGATTTTTCCTTCGTTCGGGAGTTAAGTGGGAATAATGCGCGCGCTGTATCGATTAGCTCAGTTGTTTCCTGAGTGTCGAATATCTCATCAAAATGAGTAGGAAGACTGAAAGTGACGGGTAGGAATGCGAATGACCTCAGAGTTGTTTCCCTCTTCTTCCTTCATCCAGTCCCCCCCTCCCTCCCTCCCTCCCTCCCTCCCTCTCTCACTTCATTCATCTTGTAAAGATGATCGAGGCAGAACGAACGTTGAAATCACACGAAAGACGTGCGATTGATCTGTGGAAAAGAAATTTGATCGAAAATACAAACAGATGAAAGGAATTAATGATCAAACTAGAAGAGAAGTTCGATGATACCCAAATATTATTCGATCCTGATCATAAGGAGTTTTCGGAAAGGCGCAAAATCGATTCGTTTTTGAAACATGAACAACTCATTGAGGCATCCTCAGAATTGGCTTGAAATCAGTTCATTATTCAGTGTCATTGCTCTCTGATTGTCGTTGTTGGTTCTCGTATCAATCGGTTCTCTTCGAGAGAAAGAGACGAATTTAAGTAGGAAGTCAAAGAGAAAAGAGAGAACGAGTAAGAAAAAAAACGATTGGCAACTTCTTGTGAACTTTGCAGCGAATGAGAAGATTAGCTGATAGGTAAATATGAGGGAGGAGAGGGAGAGGGAGGGAAGGGGGGGAAGTAGAAGGGGATCAGTAGTCTACTCTTCACTCACTTGAGTAAGAATGTTCATATCGGAAGAAATGCTCACTGATGTTCTTCTACTTGGATTTATGAAGACTGTCGGAAAATTATGGAGTGATCGAAAATGGTTTATCGATGTTAGCATTTTATGATCTTTTTATATTCATGCAGGGTCTGACTGGTAAACTTTGCGGTTTGATCTGAAAATCATATTTTTCCTGTTTTTTTTTTGTGATATTAATGTTTGGAGGTGGAAGAGTACATGTCTCAACTGCCGAATAATCTCATTCCACGAACGGGATCTCAAGGGGAGAAATTAAGGGAGAAACAACTGATACAACAACTACCGAGGTGAGACATACGTTCGTACAAATCATCTTCGGTATTATCATCTTCAAAATCTTCCCATTTTCAGGCAAGATCTTTCCTTGGCGTATTGTCGTCATCTAAACACTCCCATTGAGAAGAAGGTTTGTCTCGTTTAGTTTACACGCGTTTCTTAGTCCGCTGAATGTTGCTCCCGTCACGTAGAATATTGTTTTATTTTTGAATTTTTTTCAACTTCACGTTTTGATTACGTTACTCGCAACATCGTATCTATCCACTCCTGCGCAATCTAGTAATTCATGTAATTCAATCTACTGGAAATCCCTTGCAATTCTTTCTGCTCTCCACTTTGATCCAACGAGTCAAAGTTCATCCAATTGCGTGTCTCTTCTCTCTTTCTTTCCATTGATTCTTCCCAGAAGGGAAATCTTCCTCCCTCCCAATTACAAAGTCGCCCTACACAAAAAGAAGCAGAACCACGTAACTGCATTCCAATTGTTCCAAGGAATTTGTGCACATAATAAAACAGATCCGTCTGTATAAACTGAGCTGCGTTTTCTTGTATCCTGCAGAGAATTCCTCAACGGAAATTATGCACCACCAATAAATTATTACGTTTCCGTAGAAAATGGAAGAATGAAAATTGAAATTTCTTCGCAGGAATGAGCATCAAAAACGAAAGTAAATTTGTTAAGGTGTACGAGGAATTCGTAAACGCTCGCAACGAAATCTCATTGGATATCGGATACGTAAACCCAAACATTCCCAAGAATATGGTTAGTTATCGATTCACTCTCTCAATCTACCGTACCCTTCCCCTTCAGGACTGCCAGAAGTGTCGTGGAGTAATCGAGAGGGCAGAAATGGCAGTAGTCGCTCCTAAATTGGGCGAGAACCAAGGATGGCATCCGGCCTGCTTCACTTGCATCACTTGCAATGAGGTACGGTAGTTCAATTGGGTCACACCCATGATTCTCCCCCTTCTCAGCTCCTGGTCGATCTAACTTATTGTGTGAGGGATGGGCAGATCTACTGTGAGAGGCACTATGCTGAACTACACAAACCACGATGTGCAGCGTGTGATGAGGTACGGTAGGAGACGAATAGGAGGGTATACGGTAGGAAATGAAAGGGATACGGTAGACCGACGGGTCAAATGGATGACACCAAATGACGAATATGTGTGTTGTTCATCCGCCTGACAAGACAGAATCTTGTTGTCTTAACTCGACTTGGGAGGGGGGAAGATCCATTCTATATTTGTATCTCCTCTCCCCTCAAGGGAGATTCTTCCTCCCTATTTGTAGCTATTTCTCCTCAGTGACTTTCCCATCTTTTTGGGTCTTCGTCCCTTTCCCAATCGACCCATCCTTCAGTTTACGTTACTCCACTGTCTCTCGTCTCCATTTCACGAACAACTAAGCCCCCTTTTCTCATTGAATAAGTTCACACTGTCGTTTCAGTCGTAAACTTGCCTTGTTTCTCTCCATTTACAGAATAGACTCCGCCCCTTTCTTCGTCTTTGTATTCATCCAGACTAGGTCATCCCTATCCACATCGAATCTCGACCCACGATTAATCATTCTTCCCCCTCCCCTCTCCTCCCTAGATATTGGCATTTCGCTTCTTCTTCTCTCAGATAGAAGAAGCATCTCAGATCTTTCCCTTGTCTTTCCATTCTTCTGCCCCATGGAACTTCTCCAATGGTGATCGAAGTGAATGAGTATCAGACACGAGATATCTCCCCTCCCCCCTCCTCCCCCTCCTCCCCCCTCCTCCTCCCTCCTCCTCCATCCATTCTTCTCCTTCTTTTTCTCCCTATAGAGCTCTAACGATGATCCTTCGTCGACACTAACTTGTGACCCTTTTCATCCCTCCATTCCCCTCTCTGTCCTTCTCCAAATCCGTTAATCTGTGTCAGCTGTAGATAGTAGTAGATGATGAAGAGGAGAGAGGTGAGAGGACTCCTCTTCTCCTTCTTCTTCTCCCTTTCTACCTTCCATCTCTCTCCTCCACTTTACATCCCTCCACCCCCTCCGAATGTGAGAGGACTTCTCTTTACTTCGTCTTTCTTTCTCTCTGTCACATCCATCGATTCATTCCTTTCGATCACCTTCCGATTTACACTTTATCCAACCATTTCCCCTTCCAATTCATCCAATTGATTCAATTGTAGTCGATAGGTATGTTAGGTATCAAATTTCTTAGTGATCGATTGGATAGCGTGGGTGAAATCCCCATCGATTTCGCCATGAGTACGTGATTTATTTCTTTTCGTTTGAGTCTCGAGATTGATTGACAAGTCTCTCACTCATTCCTATGAACACATAAGACGATGAGTGTGTGAAACCAATGAATGGGAGAATTCAAGTCAACGTTTACTGTAGGCCATGAATTCGTTTGTTTGTATCTTAAAAAGAAAATCTGCAGATCCTAGCAAATCGATAGACTCTTCCAATTCACCTCTAAACCTCTTCATTACACTTCGACGGGGGGCAGTTATTATAGGAGAAAGGAGTAATGACCACATTGAGAAGATTCTGATTCCATGATTCCCTTTTATTTTCCTCTACATCTCATGACACATCGAATGAGTAAGTGAAAGAAGAAGGAGGAGGGGAAGATAAGCGGATCCGTCCTCTTATCGATGAGACCTTTTAATACCATCAATCAATCGAATTCTTCATTCCTTCATCCTCAACTCTATTCTATTCTATTAAAGTACTATTCCATTCTATTGTTCCATTCTCATCATCGTTTTATCCTCGATTCTTCGACGTTATTCCTCTATCTCTCTTCATATCACATTCTGGTGGTTGTGCTCTGTCTCCCCCCTCCTCCTTCCTCCTCCCTTCTGGAGGGGGATAAATCCCTCTCTCTCCCCTCGGGAATGCTCTGTTTTCAGTCGTAGTACACCCTCTCCTCCTCCTCATCTTCCAATCATCCATCGAGAGAGAGACTGAATAGTCACCATTCTCATGTACGAAAGGGTGCGAATTCGGTAGGATGAGCATGTTGTTCTTCCCATAGGACTCCCTCCCCCTTCTCCCCCCCCTCCTCCCCCCTTCGTCTTCGTCTCAGAAAGTCCTCCAAATTGTCGTTGTTGCCTTCAGAAGTCTCACTCAAATAGATGTCTCTCTTCTTCAATTCATCCATTCTTTCATCCATTCCCTAAAGGGGTCCCTTCCATGCCCGCCTCTCTTTCGAATTCAGCCACTTTTATCTCTTCTTCGACCTTTCCTTCCTTCTCTCACGTTCCCATCTCGTGGTGTAGGTGGATGGTGTAGATGGTGAGTGGTGCAATCGTGAGCTTCCTCAATTGCAGCTCATCTTCGCTGGAGAATACACGAAAGCGATGAATAAGGACTGGCACAGTGATCACTTCTGCTGCTGGCAATGTGATAAGACACTCACTGGACAGCGGTGAGTAGTGTATATCTCAGATTGAAGAGAGGGAAGGGACTGGTGCAGAGTGAACATTCTTCATTGCAGGTACATTATGAGGGATGAACAGCCGTACTGCATCAAATGCTACGAAGATGTCTTCGCCAATTCGTGTGATGAATGCCAGAAACCAATCGGAATCGATTCCAAGGTTGATCTTTGATCTCTAGAAAGGGAAATGGTGCAGATCATTTAATCCATTAGCACTGATGGGAGTATGTCAGAATAGACTCCGCCTCCTTTCTACTCCCTTCCTCTCTTTACGTGTGTTCTCATCATTCTCTCCAAGTAGTTACACAAACTATTTCTTCCTTCCCTCACCTCCATCCAATTTAGCCCCTTCTCATTCCTATGTCACTCTACTACTCGGTAATCAATCGATACTAGCTAAATACAGTAATCAATTGGAACGTTGTAGGATCTCTCGTACAAGGACAAACACTGGCACGAACAATGCTTCCTCTGCAATATGTGCAAGGTGAGAATTTCAAATTGAAAT
The DNA here is from genome assembly GCA_911812115.1 of Pristionchus exspectatus. Lineage (NCBI taxonomy): Eukaryota > Metazoa > Nematoda > Chromadorea > Rhabditida > Neodiplogasteridae > Pristionchus > Pristionchus exspectatus. The sequence goes on along the minus strand of OU461585.1, from coordinate 13,965,670 downwards.
GAGAAAGTTCACTCCTCACCCATCCTCCTTCTCTCAGGTCTCCTTGGTAGACATGCCATTCGGATCGAAGAATGATCGGATCTTCTGTTCTAATTGTTATGATCAAGCATTCGCAACGAGATGTGATGGTTGCAGTGAAATATTCAGAGCAGGTGAGAGACCAAAGAGAGCGAGTAACAAGAATAGAAGAGGGATTGAATAATTGATGATTATCAGGAATGAAGAAGATGGAATACAAGGGAAAGCAATGGCACGATAAATGCTTCTGTTGTGCTGCTTGCAAGAATCCCATTGGTCAGTGCAACACTCTTCATTTTCTCGTTCCTATTTCGAGAAATTGTGATGATCATGCATAAACACAATCACACTGGATGAAGAATGATTGAATTCTCTTCAGGAACAAAATCATTCATTCCCAAGAACGAGGATGTCTATTGTGCTGCGTGCTATGAAGACAAATTCGCCACTCGATGCAGCAAGTGCAGAAAGGTTACTATTTTCCTAGCCTTATTTCGTAAACACAAGCAGATTTCCGTGTTGATTTATGTCACAAGACGAGAAAATGTTCTTTGGTTGGCACAAACAGCCCAATTCTCTCCCTTTCTAATGGTATGAGCAGAGAAAGATTCAAGAAAAGGAGCGAGAATGATTTGTCGACTCGTTTTCGCTTTTCTTGTCAAAGCGAAAGGTCAGCTAGCAAAATGTTGACGGCGAAGGAAAACAAGCCATTCTTGCACTATTTGATGATGAATGGGAAGAGCAAAATGGATAAATGTGTGATGAAGTGAAGTGGAATGAACTAATGATTCGTTCATTCAGGTCATTTCAACTGGTGGAGTCACATACAAGAATGAACCATGGCATCGGGAATGCTTCTGCTGTACTAACTGCAATGCAAGTCTAGCAGGACAACGATTCACATCCAAGGTACCGTACCCCCTTCCCCTACCGTATCTTCCTTTCTCCCTACCGTACTCCCTATCTACCGTAATCTTCCATTCAGGACGAGAAACCGTACTGTGCAAACTGCTACGGTGAATTGTTCGCCAAGAGATGTAATGCGTGCACTAAGCCCATCACTGGTGCGTATATTCATTCCATATTCATCTAATCGATAGCTCTACCGTAATCCGTGCTTTTCTAACCGCTCGTTGTGGGACCGCCCTCATACCGTACTCCTCCTCTCTAGGTATCATTGTAGGTATCGGCGGGGCAAAGTTCATCTCCTTCGAGGATCGCCATTGGCATAATGATTGTTTCGTCTGTGCTCAATGTACAACTTCACTCGTGGGAAAGGGATTCATCACAGATGGAACGGATATACTGTGTCCGGAGTGCGCCAAGGCTCGACTTATGGCACAGAACTCGTGATCTGACCCCATTCCGGTGTCTCTTTCTCTTTCTCCAATAGGCCCCAGTGATCCGCCCTCTGATATGCCCGTTGTAGACTCCGCCCCCTTTCCCTGCCCCCTTCTCTTTTCCAATTAATACGGTTCAACTTCAGTTCGTTATATTGCGCCGCCACAACTACTGTATTGCATAATAATCAAATATTTGATGTCTCTTCTAGTCCTTCTTTCCACGTATTCACATTCAATTCTTTCTCTTATTCTTTCGCTTCAAATCAATCAATAAATTCTCTTATCGTAATCAAGCCACGCCCACTCATCTAGCCACTTTCATACTGTAGTGTACATAGATTATTGATTGATATTGAGGATGTTGCATCCATTATGCCTATTCTCTCATTGACCAACGCATTCACTCTTCTATTATCTATTCCATGTTTTGATAAAGCTTATTCACTGCTCAAATCACATGTTGAATTCACGAAAAGTTGTGAGATGCACACTGCAATTGCAAAATACGAGTGCAAAGAAGTCACGACTATTGACAGCTGAAGAGAAGTAGCACTCTAGTGGGTTAGCAACACATGGCCGTGTGGCGCAATGGATAACGCGTCTGCCTACGGAGCAGAAGATTGTAGGTTCGATCCCTACCATGGTCGTAACTTTTTGCTGTTTTTGTTTTTTTTTAAGTATTTCTACCGGAATACATAAAATAGGAGAATTGGGTCTGGCGTGGCTCCTTGTACTAAGAACTAGCTATTCCCTCATTTTCTGATAGTTTTTTTTGAATCACAAAACATAATTTTTCCAGATTTCGAACAAAACAGATTCAAATCAATCAAATTTACATTTGATACTTTACCTCTCCCTCTCTCCTCCTCCATTCCTTCCTTCATTCTCTACTCGATTCGTCTCCTCAGACGGTTAACTTGCCATTGATGGCGGGAAAAGAGGTTCGATACTCCCTCATCTACTGTATCGACCTCTCGATGTCAGATTCGTAATGGGAATCCGTCATCTCAACAAGTTCTTCCTCATCGTCAACAGACTGCAGTGAGAGTAGCTGCATCGAATGGATCAACTCTCACTCCCAAACATCAGATTCCACCCGAAGGTTCCCCTTGTCTATCCCCTCGACTACCGTAATCAATCCCCTTGAAGGTTCAACAACTTGTTCCGAATCGGCTGAATCATGTGAAACATCGACAGCAACCAATATCAGTTCTCGTATCTCGACATCCAAATTTGCTAAGAACGAAGAATTGCCCAGAAAGTTGGTCGTTCGACCGATTTCATTGCCCACTATAAACTGGAATGAACGGGTTTCACCATATTTCCACTCAAAGGCGTACGGATGCAGTATCTATCCCCTGCCGTATCAGATACAGCATCATATCGTATCCCTTGAAACCGTACCCCGTCCTCCTTGATTACGGTATCCTTTAGATGTCTGGTAGTTCGTCGATCGGCTCCTAAGCAAGGAGTTACCAAGACTGAGATTCGTCTCGTTATCTACAATGAAACACAGAAGAAGGAAGGACTGAGAAAGATGGAGGTAATTGGAAGGAAGTTAATGATGTGACCCATTGAACTACAGTATCCCGCTCTGATGGATGCATCCGAGATGTTGGCCGATCGATTGAGAGATCTCGAAACGAAGAGCAAGAAAGACGGGGTAATTCCATAATCAGGGGAAATAAGTCAGTCATCGATTGGTTGTGATTACAGTACGAAAAGGAGAAGGAAGTTCGTCGTGATCTAGAGGGAGAACGTCGTCCTCCTGTCACACCCGAACATCAGAAGGAAGTTATCGCCAAACTGAAGGTATACTGTAGTGGTGTGCAGTGTGGTACATGCGGTACAGCTTCAATGGACGACTTTTACAGAAGGTCGCTCCTTCACTGTGCAATCCGAGTGATGTGACTACGGCTGAGCCGGTTGGTTGGAAGATGGAGATGAGAAGTAACTCGATCATTTATAGATCGATGAGAAGAGTGGAAACACCTCTGATAGTTCCATTCAAGTATCTCCTTCGGTAATCAATATCAATCGATATCTCACCTACCGTAATCTCTTCAGAATAATCGTCGTAAACGAGGTGCACCAGTCTCCCGTCCTCCTCCTACTACAGTAACCTCATCGACTACGGTAATCAGTGACAAAGATCTGGACTCAATCATCGCCACGAGCGAAAAAGTATGAAGAAGTAACGGTGCGGTTCGGGCCCTTTACCCTACTAACAGATCTGATCTTTGATCTATGGCCTGGACCGCACCGAAATTCACGTGATAATTGAGACAATTAAGTCGGAATCGGAGCCTAAGTCGAAGACTTCGAATGATGACTCTCAATCCAAGTCTTCGTCCACCTACAGTGTTTGTTATCTCATTGATCGAAGGGAATGATCTTTGATCTTTATAGACTCCTCTTGTCAAGTCTTCGAAGAAAACTCCGAAGAAGGATAAGAAGAAGAGAAAGAAGAAGAGATCAGGTAGATAATTGATTGAAGACAACGACAAATTCTCCAATTTAGATGTGGAAGATGATTCGGATACTCCCGTCGACTCAGTCGTTCGTTATTCTCGTCAAATTAAGGACAAATCTGCCAAGTCACCGAAGTCACCGAAGAAAGCAGGTTGAGATGGATCTCCAATACTATCGATAATGAATCTCTACAGTACCCACTCGTGATTCATCGGATCGTCCAATTCGTTCTAAACTAATGAAGAAGGAACCTCCTCCTCAATCCAAATCTGATCCTGCTGATGAATCGGAAATTATTCTCTTTCCAACGGACGATTCAGAAGTTCAATCGAAACCTCTTCGTAAACCTCCTCCTCATGCAATTAGAGAACGAAAGTCGAACAAGAACAGATCACCCAAGAAACCCGTCGAACCTGAATCCAGTAAATCGAGAAAACCAAAGAAGATTCAACCTAGAGAGGAGAAACCGAAGGATCCCATTGAACCCAGTGAACTAAGAAGAATCAAGAAGGATAGAGATCAGCCTAAGGATGAGGAACCCAAGGAACCCATTGAACAGAGTGAACCCAGAAGAGTGAAGAAGGTTCGAGATGAGCCTAAGAATGAAGAACCGAAGGAAGCAAAGAAGCCAATGGAACCATTGTGTGATAGAAGAGACTGTTGCATGCAGGACCCATGTGTGAAGAAAGATCGAAAGAATGAGAAGAAGAAGGAACCTGAATCGGATCAGGTAATGGAAAGGGGAGATGGAAGGAGAGGGGATACTGTATTGCAGCCAACTGTTACTGAGAAGGATGAGATTCCGTCTGGAAAGAGAGGAAAGAAGAAGAAGAATAAGACTAGAACTGATATCGTCATTCGAGATGACACTTCTACTACGAACAATACGAATATCGAGGATAGTCTTTATGTACTCAAGGTATTTGATCTTTGATCTTTCCCTTTTGATCTTTGATCTTTGCAGAGTATTCTCAAGAAACTTGAATCTTCCAATTCGATCAAACTGAAGAACAATCCAGATAAAGAGAAAGTGAAGGCTCAACTCGAGAAAATCATCAAGTAAGAATTGATTACCTTCATATCGATCACAAATTGATTCAGAGCCATCGAAGGAAAGCTTGCCAATGGAACGAAGCTCAATGCTGATGATCTCGACAGAATGAAGGTTCCCGCCAAAACTAGAATTTAAACATGAATGAATAATATTCAGAGAATCGTGGCAAAGACGGCGGAGCTTCGTGGTACCGTCTCCCTTACGACTACGGTGGTCAGTGTGTGTGTGCACAAGAGGGCGACGATTACTAACCAATGCCGATGTGCAGAATAACTCGCCCTATTGACCCACTCGTCTAGTAAACGTCTACTTGTCACACCACACCACGCTTTCAGACTGTCACTGAGTCGATTTCGGTTGAAGACGAGGATACTAACTGATTTTTGATCGAACCAACATCTAAGATACCGTATCTGTATCATTTCTTCCGATAAATGTTCGATCCTTTTCAAAGAATTTTTTATTTCGTGTTAAGTTAGCTTGATCGAATAGAAAAGTTTTTTTTCGTCTCGATGCTATGCTTCTTAATGTTTCTTCACGGCCGATTTATCGAATTTGATACGATTTTGTCAGCTGACCTTATCTGCAAAATATATCTATTAAAAATCTTCACCGAAAATTGAAAATGGAAAAGAAAATCAAAAAGTTGGTGCCTCATGCTGGAATCGAACCAGCGACCTTCTGTTTACTAGACAGACGCTCTGCCACTGAGCCAATGAGGCTGGTGGTTAACTGTCTCGAAATAGTTCATATCATGCAAAGAAATCTCCAAAAGTGACAAATGAAAGCAAAAGTTGCGACCATGGTAGGGATCGAACCTACAATCTTCTGCTCCGTAGGCAGACGCGTTATCCATTGCGCCACACGGCCATGCGGTTATTCTTTCATACTTACCTACTTGACTCCCTCTGTCAATCACTTTAACAAAGGGTCAAAGGAAACCCCGCAGGGAGAAGAGCTGTTGATAATCTTTTATCACAACAAAATGGCACTCCGATTTCTTCTCATCTTGACCCGATGGATTAGTGGGAGATTAGATGAGAAAGGGGGAAGGGAAGAAGAATCAGAGATGATCTCGACTCTTTTTCAAGCACTTCTTACTCCTTTTTCCCTCCTTCTTCTCAGCTATTATCGAATCAGATGGTCAATTCAAATCGAATGGATAGAATAAAGAAGGATACCGAAAGGGCGCCGCTTCTTACCATTTATGAGTGTCCTTTAGTCCATCTTTATGAGTACAGTATCGCTAGTACGACTATCTCTCGTAATTCATTCCCGTTAGTTCTTCTAATTCGTCCATTGTCCTCTACTCTTCTCATCTCGAATGACTCTTCACACCTTCTCACTTACTCATTCAATCTCTTCTTTTCCCTTTCTCTCTCTCTTCTTCTCTTCCTTAGAAAGAGAAATGACCTGTGAAGGAGAGAAGAGACAATGGAAGACCAGCTGTAGAACAAATAAGATGATTCAGATGGAGAGATGGGAAGATGACTAACCATCAGTTTCCCCCTCTCTTCTCCCTCTGAACCAATTGATATAACCAGAATAGAGGGTTGATTCATTGTATCTAGAAAAGGTCAATGGTACTAGTTTCCTCCTTCTCTTCCATTCCCTTTGGGACACAAAAGCTTCATTAGTGAGAGACTGTGAAGGGAGCTAATCAAGGAAGGGAAGAGACAGGGGATGATCTCCCCTCCCTCTCCCTCTCCCTCTCACTTCCCTCCCTTCGTCTCTCTCAAGAGTCTTGACCCGTTTGGAAGTGACTCATCTAAAGGGGATTTGTACCCTTTCTCACCTGTCCGAGAAAGAATTCACTGGTCTTTACCCATCCTTTATTTATTCCTCCAAACTTCGCCATTTCTCTATTCGATTTTTCCCGATTGATCCTCCTTTTCCATCCTTTGCCAATTACTTTTCATCTTTCTCTTTCCACCATCCTTTTCGATTTCTTCTTCAATTCAAGTCCTTTCTTCATCCATTCCCAATCATTTCTTCACTATTCTCGATATGGTAAGAAATAGTAAGTGAGATAGGTAAATCTCTTCAACTCTCAAGGTTTCCATCTCTCTCAATACTCTTTCTCCCTATTGTACCTCTGTGTTTGCATCTAAGCTCTCTTTCTGGGCATAAACTGAGAGTTGTGAAGGATTATTAGAGTGAGAGAGGACATCGGAGAGAGGGCAGAGAAAGAGATGGAGGGGAGAGAGGGAGGGAGAACCCTGCAGGGATTCATTGTCTGGCAGGCTAGTATTACTGTCTGGAGAGGGAGAGGGAGATACGAGATACGAGATAGAATAGAAAGAGAGAGAGAGGAAGTCCCTCTATCATCCTTCCCCTCTACAGACCTTTTCCCTCTTCTCTCGTCCATTGAAGGTCTTCTCAATGACTGGTTCATCTCAAGAGTTGGTGAGAGGGTGCGATTACCAAGTTGTAACCATCGATGGTGTGTAGTGTACATCTCAGATTGAGAAGTATTCTGATCTCTATTTGGTGACATTCTCAGGTGGTTCGTTTGCATGATTCGGACTAGTTCTCATTCTACTCTTTGCCCTTTCCTCCATCATTACCACCCCATTTCTTCCTCATACCTTCACAAAAGACCCGATGGAATGAGAAAGATTCGTCTCTCTCTCTCTCTCTCTCTCTCTCTCTTGTAAACCAGACTGTTCCATGGTGTGATAACTCCTTCTCTTATCACTTCTTCGTCTCTTTTATCACTTGATACGATGAAATCACTTCACAAGGGATGAATTCCATCGAGTGAAATCACTCCCTTCCCTATCCTCCCTTCCTTCCTCCTCTTCTCTTTACCATGGATCACGTTCCACTCTCATATTTCACCCATTCTCATCCTCATTTCACAATTTCAAGCTGATAAGTCAACCTTTTCACAATCCTTACATTCCAATCGAGATCACTCTGACATTCCACTGTAATTCATGCTTTCACCCTCAATCTTGCGCAATTCCTCTCTCTTTTCCCTTCTCAGTCTCAGATTGTGATCTACTCTGGAATGACTGCCAAACTTTCACTTATTTCTATCTCAAACCGCCTTTCTTCTCTTCTCTTTCTTCTATTCGTAAACTTAATCCCTTCGAACGATACCGCCGTTTCTTTATTCTTTCTAATTATCCCGTGAATAATTAGCCACTCTCTTTGATCTATCTATCCACTTCATGTGCATGTGCTGTTACTTCACTGTCCTTCCATAAAAATGTGACTCTCTCGTCGATGAGAAAGAGCGAGAGATCATGCGAAATTAAGAGAGTCAGGCAATTGTCCTCCGAAGCTCTCTAGTCACCTCTCGGTGACTTCTTGTTCAGTAAGAGAGAGAGACGATAAGATCTTTCTCTCTGGTACATTTCCTCTCGATTACAAGCTGCATTCCATTGGAAGAAGAAGGAAGAGGAGTGGTCAGAGAGAGAGAGATGCCCCAAGGTGAAATCGACTCTTTCTAGCGGCTAGAAGAGCATTTCATACGATTTTTCCCTCCTAATTCTCACTTGTGTTCGTTTATCCCATAGTTTCACTCCAGTTGTCTACAGATGGTCTCTTTCCTCTCTCTTTCCTCTCTCTTTCTCTCTCTTTCTCTCTCCATGATCCATTCCCATAACTCGACAGATGTCTTTTCTTCTCTTCTTTCTTTCCGTTATGCCCGTGATTTCCATTCATGGTTATCTCCTCTCTTTCTTCCATGGGAACTCTTCCCTCCTTTTCTTCCTTCCTCTCTTTGCTTTTCAATCGTTCGAATCCTCGAATTGACTCGATCTACCACTTTTTCCCCATCTCTACCCAGCCCCCTCTCTCCCCTCTCTCCTTCCCTTGATCTACCACTCCCTTCTACCGTACCCTATCATCAATCCTCAACTCAGCCCCGATTCCCAAACCGTTTTCCTCCTTTTCTTCCTCCTTCTTTTCTCTAAACGCGCATTAATTTCGTCCGTCCTCAATTCGCTTGAGGGAAAGGAAAATGGCCCCTCTTCTCACAAACTCTTCACAGTTCTCTCCTACTCTACCTCAGGATGAAATCATTCGAGCCACTTCATTCTGACGTATGATCTATTCTGAGTAGAATAATGAGCGAAAGAGAGAAAGAAAAGGAGTAATTACTCGTCGGATCATAGTAAAAAGTGACCTCATCCTCTCTTGATACCTATCCATTCACTTTTTGTGTTTGTTCCCCTCAATTCCATGTCATTTCTAAGTTGGAATTCGTAGTTTCCGGTCATCCCCCCCTCTCTCTCTCTGAGTCACATCTTCCATTATCATTCCATACCCTAAGGGCACTCTCTTCAATCTGCTTGATCTATGCTTACTCTCTTCATTCTCCATACTCTCTAATCCATCTCTTCATTCTCTTCACTCTCTTCATATCTCTCATTCTCTTGTTATCAGTCTATCGTCATGACTAATACATTCCGCCCTCACATTCTCTCAGTTGAAAGGGACGACCGATAGATTCACTCCATTCTCCTCTTTGGTTTGAACTTTACCCCCTCCCTTTCATCCGTTCCTTTTTACCGTATCCTTCAATCACATCATTACATACCTAACCTCCTCCTTCTCACCCCTCCTCCCCCTCCTCCTCCTCCTCCCCCTCCCCCTCCCCCTCCTCCCTCCCTCCTCCTTCTTCCTTCACCCATTCCGGTCTCTTCCTTCTCGTCCACTATTCATTGTTTTCTCCCGCTACAAGCCACTAAGTACCCAGTAATAACCGTAATCGGAACGGATCGAGCCTGTTTTGATCCTCCCTTCCCTCCTCATCCTTCTTTAGTCTGTCCCACTGATTACAGTAGTCAAGTCGCTCATTATAATCTAGATCAAAGCTCTCAATGAGGAAATGGGAATCGTTTCCCTGATTGGCCCTTCTCCCCTTCTTCCTTCTTCTCCCCTCCGGAAATCAGTGCATCCCCATCAGTACCATTCTCTCTCCATACAAGCCCCTTCCTCCTTATTCATGTGTCACTATCCGATCGTCTTCTCTCTTTCTCTAATCTCTCCTCGATTCGCCTTCTCTCTCCTTCCTTTCAGTCGTAAAAGATCTTTCTTCCATGGGGCTAACACATCCATAAATGGCCAATGGTCCGTTCGAAGGGGAAGAAATCAACAAGCATTTCTTCCCTTCCCTCTCATCTTCCAATCACCACTCCTTCCCATTCTATATCCCATTCTATTCAGCCCTCCCATACGAAAGTGTTTCCCATCACTTCTCGATAATTACCGTAATCCTCTCGTGATCGCAAACTGAGAAAAGGAAGGAGGAAAAGTCATTGACTCGTGAACGATTTATTGCGAGAAAATAGTCGCCATTTGAAGAAATGAGAAGAGTGTCAAATGGAGAGATGATTCCCTTTTCTGTAGATAGTTCTCACTTAGTCCATTCGTTGATATATTCTCCAGTTTCACCTTGATCAATCCTTCGTCATTCGATATCATTCAATCTCAATGTAAACAACATTCCAGTGATAAGTTGCTGAACTGTTTAAATTCAAATGTTATTGCTAATCTTCCTTCTTATCACTTCTCTCTCTACCCTTCACCTCTCATCGGTCTTATCATTCTTTCCTCTTTCTTCTCTACCGATTCATCACTCAAATCAATACTGGAGTAGATCAAAAGGGATAATCCCGTCCTCTTTTCTCTTGACTAAGAAGAGAAGACTAGATAAAGCGGGACTAGGATCACCATTCAATCTTCTCCTCTCTCTTTATTCTCTTCTCTCATCCTCAATCGAGCATACTTTCTAAATGGAGTGGCATGGATGGAACACTCTTCTCTTCCCCTCTAATGGAAGCTACTCTTTACCCCCTCCATTTACCATCTCTCCCCTCAGGCATTCCCCCTCCCTCTCTCCTTTGATTGTTACGTGTGAGAAGTCTCTTCCTCTAATATTTGGTGATGCTCTCACTCTCTCATTCCATTGTATTCCATTTCTCACCCTCAAGAGTCCTCTCTCACTTCAATTCCACTTGTCATTTCAACTCCATCAGAGTGAGAAGGCACTTTTTATCCGACCGTTGCTTCAACCACTCTGGAAGAATCCTTCCGCTTTCTGTAGGAATATCTTTCAGTCCAGTCTACTCAGTCACCCGTGCGGTCTTATTATTGCACACCGTGTCCAATATCTGAATACTCCCTTGATTAATCTAAAACACGCGCGCAAGAGACTGAAGATGTCAACAGTATCCAGCAGCCTTTTCCCGCAACTAGACCATCGGTGGATATTAGCTCGCCCTCAATTCACCGTTTACTTTCTGTATTGAGATGACAGTTGACCGAGAGAGAGAGCAATTACTCGATTCTTCCCCCTGGTCAGAGATTCGATTCAGTCCCATTATAGGACTGACCTTCGATGAGGGGAGAGAATCATAAAGAGACTGCAGTTACCTCATGGTTACCTCATTGGGGGAATGAGTTCATTCACGCTTCTTACGTCTTTTATATTTGCAGCTTATGTATGACCATGTACTGAAGTCATTCTCACTTGATCCTCAACGATTATAGAGCAATAAAAGTGAATAATCATGCAATAAACAGTGGTATTACTTCGTATTCCATCTCGATACTTCCTGATTCGTTCTCTCTCTTCAACAGTACTTCACTATGTCTCCGATTACTCGAATGCCAATCGTCTTGTCTCTTCATTCTTCCTACTCTCCCTTTCCCTCTCTTTCTCTACCCTCTCTCGATCTACCATACTCTCTCTATCGACGGGACTTCAGACGATGTTTGTATGAATGTGCAATCCGTGTACTCAATTGGGAGAGGGAGAGAGATAATGGGGAATGAAGAGAGTGCAGAGAGAGGGAGAGTGCCAGACAGACTAATTTCCATGTACAGTCCCCTCCTGTGAAACTCAAGCTTCTTTTGTCTCTTCTTCTTTTCTCTTCAAACTCGTCTCTTTTATTACTCTCTCTCTCTCTCTCTCTCTCTCTCTCTCTCTTTACTGCCCCCTACTATTCCCCTGCTGATCAACCCTTCTTCACTCCATTCTCAGATCATCATTTACCTATTGAGTACCAGTCAATATCATTGACCTACCGTAACCTCCTCTGATTCCCTTCAAGACCTCCCATTCATTCTCTCGTTGATAGGATGGACGTGAGAGTGTGCTCTTTCCCCTCTCTTCTCTCTACACAAACCCATCGGAATCTTCTCTTCACTGACCAGTTCCATCTCACTTCCTTTGCCTCTCGCCGCTCTTTCACGCATCTACACGCACATTCCGTCATGATCTTTGATCTTTATCGTTTGATTGATCTTTGATCTCTCCAGATGACTGAGGTCGACGATCCTTTCTTGGCGCAGATCGAATCGTTTGCAATCGCACCGCCGGAGAAACGGTAAGTGATCAAGTTGTTGTCTTCTTGCCTATATTCTGATCTTTGATCTTCAGTTTAATCGACGATGAAAGTGTTTTTCCTTCTTCGATTTCCTCGATAAACTACGAATTTGCGAAGAAGATCAGTTCAATTCACACTGAGAAACAACAAAAAGTAAGGGATTTCTACATTTTTCTGTTATCATTCATTGTTATCTTCGTGGAAAGATCAGAAGACGTGGGAGTGTTTGAATCTAGATGAAGATCTTCTGACAATGAGGAAGGGACGAGATCTCTCATTCATCCATCAATGTTTTGGTCTGTCTATCCTTGAATAGCCCTTTCTCTTCTCTCTCTTCTTCCCACCCTTTCATCTTCCCCTTCTTCAACTATTTGTTTAGCCTCGATCAATGTTGAGATCCCCTCTTTATCTCTCGATTCGGGGCAAGAAATACACGATTCTCACTGAATATTCATCTGATTTGAACCATCGGAGACGTTGGTGAATGATCTGAGAGTATTGGTTCAGTGATGTGGTAATCTATACGTGACTCATCTCAATTAGATGACACAATCCCCCTTGAGAAGAAAGGCGATAATCCATCGCAACTTCTCTCACTAGCAGAACTCTTTTTGGGCGGGAAACAAAAGAAGAGAAAGAGTTGTGGCGCGGAACAGATTTGTTTGAATGAGGGATGAGGTTTCCAGCATACTAAGAAGTCATTCAACCGTTAGGATGAGGGGAAAGATGGAGAAAACTGCTGAAAACTTGTGCATGGAATGTTGTATGATGTCTGCGGACCACGTTCATAATCACATCTAATTCCCTTTTCAGAATCTCCGATCCGACGTAATCGTTCCCTCTGGAGGAATGGTCGCCGCTGCTTCAGGATATGAACCGAAGAGAGTTGAGAAGATCAGTCATGATCAAGTCAATGATTGGAAAGCTCAGGTATAACATTCATGTGATTAGGACTCTCTAACCCATCAGAGTTGCGATAGAGAAGGCGAAATGAAGAGACAAATTCATCTCCACGAATGATCACATTCAGGTCCTCCAATCAACGCGACCTCGAAATCAGTGGACACACTCGAATGATATTGAGGAATCCAAGGTACATTTACAACTTTATTTTTCGGAATTTTATTGTTAGATATTTTGTAAATAACAAATTGTAGGGATACGCCCGTGCAGTGGCCTCTCAAATGCAACAGGAAGAAGCTATTCATCAACCAATTCGAGTGACTACTGAGCATACGGTAAGATTTGACCACCGATCGAAAACTGATTGATAATTCAATTTCAGAAATCCCCTTCATCCTCGACGATTGAGAGTTACCCCTCGCCACTTAGAAATGGAAAGGTCAGATGAGTTTCAGAGGGTGGATAACAATAGAAGGAATGGGGTTTAGTGATCATTCGAAGAGAACCTAAATAATGTATTGAATTCAGACGATCATCGATTCTTCCGATAAATATTCTGACTATTCTTCTGCGTCCTCTCACAAATCTCCCTCTCCTTCCCAATCATCACCCAACTCGGCGTCGGACTATTCAGGTATCAGGCTGGTGCAAAAGTTTCTTAACGAATTTATCTCGATAGTTTTTGGCTTGTCTCTTCCTTGTTCTTTGATCATTCAAGTCATGGTTTTTCATGATCGATGACCGCTTGAATACTCGTTATTCACAGCTTGATGGAATCCCTGTATGACGACTGATGCCGATATGATATCAACTCAAAGTCAATGAAGTGCAATTTGTTGCACATTTTTAATCGTGCCAGTGTTCCATGGAAAATTGTGATATCCTCAAATCTTTGACAATGGCGTATTGTGCATTCATAATGTGTCACAACTGATGTGGGGCGCCGACTCTATCACAAACGGCCTTCTAAAAATAGTCACATATTTGATGGGAAGGGTTGCACAAAAATCGATTCTTTTATAAATCCTTATCATACATTTGTCTCGATGGACCTAGTGATCCCAAATGTGTCGTAAATTAAAGTTGTTACCCTGATAGGTTCACAACATTATCCAGGGGAATATCGAAAGCCCCATTCTCAAGTTGCGTTTTTCGAAAGTTGTGGGTCGTGAACCGACGATCGAAATAGCCACTTTTAGCGATCCAGCATTGCGTATGGCATGCATGAACCTGATCTTTCACTGCCATGTCAACCAGTAACCCTTCTCCAATCCCTCTGAAGTTGGTGAGAATTCAGGGATCACTTGCTTTGAAAATTATGCGATGTGAATGAACATACTCAAAATTCCATGTTTTGGATGTTTTTTGGTTCCGATTTTTTTCCTCAAATACTAAGCAGCTGTGAGCCAATTCAAATGTGTGGCTGTAGTCCTCATACCCGTACCTAGTTCTCATTTCAAGGAAATTTGGAGGTGATTCAGTACAGGAGCAAAAAAATTGAAAATACGCTGTTAAGAAACTTATGCACCAGCCTAATACGTCCCTTCGCTCCTTCAAATACACTTTTGCAACCCCTTAAACATGTATTTTGAGTGACGATTAGTCCGTACCACCGTGCACCCGTTTCCCTCTCTTCTTACGGCAGCAAACCCGTCACTTCTCAACCATCGAAACCGATCCAAGAAGTCAAGAAGGTAATTTCGCATCGATTTTACTGAGAAGTCGTGCATAAAAATGCTTTCCAGGCGCCACCTCCAGCAGTTCCTAAGAAGACAGTAACAATCGTCGAAGGTGCCAAAATCGTTCCCCTTCCACCGAAGAAAGTCGAACCCCCAAGACAAGTGTTCCACGGAGGATTAAGGAGTCAGACGCGGTTAGTTCTTTCTGAATACCATTCTGATCTTTGATTTCTCCCCATTTTAGCTCAGCGAATTTCAATCCTCTCCGATTGCCAATGGACACATCGAATTACACGTGGAAGAAGAATGGAGAAGATCAACCGAATGGATCAAGAAATGATGAGAGAAGAGATAATGGAAAATGGGAGAGAAGACAGGAAATTATTGAGGTATGGTCTCCTTATCGATTGAATGCTGGAAGAATCCGATGGCACGAGAATGAAAGCTAGAAATACCATCTGAAGCCCCGCAACGCACAATTTTCGAGTTGGTGAATAAAGAATAAGTGAATAAACTCTTTCATCCAGGAAGAAGATCTCGATATGGACGATCCTGCTCGAAGAGGAGTTGTAAGAGTCGTACTTCCACAGAGAGATAATGAGTGAGTGAAGAGTATTACTTTTCAAGAAAAGGACTGTAGGAATCAGTGAAAATTGATATATTTCCAGTTCAAACACCTCTTCTCGTCCTCATTCCTCTGCATCGACCACACACTCCAATGACTCTCTCAATTCAGCCCTACAAGTACGTAGTTTATCGATCGATATCTACAGTAACTCTTCATCTTGAATTCCTTCAGGAGCGCTGTCGCAAGAAGTGGGCGGAGTTAGTGGCGACAGTGGAGGAAGAAGAGGATGAGATTAAGCAAGTGTTATCATCCGATGAGAGATCATCTCCCTCTTCTTCCTCACGTGGACCAATCGTCGTACCTGCACAGGCACCTTCGGCTTCAGTTATTGGTGAGAATTGTTGCACTTTCTTTATTACACCTACTCTCTCGTTGGAAAGAATGATCTGAATATGAACCGTAGTCTCTTTATTTCGCACAGTTTCTCACCCGGTCAAGACTACGACAAAGTTTGCGATATGAAGTGACAGCACCTCAAATTGTGGGCTCTATTGATAATACAGTAGACGAAGTGTGTATGAATCTGATATTGAAGGGCCAATTGCAGGCGACTGCATCGTGTGTCACAAGCGAGTTCTCTCAACGGAAAGATCTACAACCGTAGAGAGACAATTGGTGCATGATGGATGCTTCAATTGCAATGTCTGCAGGAGACATCTTGGGTGAGAACTACTCTTTTACCACTTCCCTCAAATATACGTTTTACTGCTGTCAGAAGGTCATTCTTCTTGGACTAGATACTCCTGTAATTGACCCTATTCATCTTCTAGATAAATAGATAGCTCCTTCCTTCCATTTCCTTCGATTGTTCCAATCCGTCTTCTTCCTTGGTCGTTCCTCTTCAAGTATCTCTCTTCACTCTCTCTCTCTCTTCTCTTCACTCATCACAATTCCATCTTCAATCTGCGTCTCAATCTAATTATTAGAGTGTGTGACTGAAAGGAAGACCAACTTATTACTGCACTTCCTCCCTCTCTCTCTTTTCCTTCTCTTCTTTCTCCTCAGTTTACATGAACACCGGCTCTTTTTACTTCCCAGTTACCCCCAACCTCACTCCTACTTTTAAATTTATTATTATTGTTATTTTAACAATTTTAATAAATAAACATAATCGTAAGATTTCCATTTTCAGTGACCGTCAACACGTCTACGCTAAGGGGAAATTGTACTGTGAGGAAGATTTCCGATTCACTGGAATGAATGAAACGACTGAGAAATGTGCAAAGTGCTCCACTCCCATTGTAGACATGGTCGGTTATCGACAACACATTTTATTGCAATTTATGCATTCCGTTACTGTTTTGCATGCTTCCAATATCGATATAATGGCAAATAATGGATCATTCAGGTTTTACAAGCCCTCGGTCGATCCTTCCATCCCGCATGCTTCCGATGTACGAAATGTAGATGTTGTCTCGATGGAATACCATTCGCATTAGATGGAAAGGGAGAGGTCAGTATATTTATTTTCAATATTAGTGAAGATATGTTCGATTTTAATAACTTTCTCTTTTCAGGTATATTGCATGCCCGATTACCATTCTCTCTTCGCTCCTCGCTGCGTCTCTTGCACTAATCCCATTCTACCCGATCCGAAGACTGGAGAGACAATTAGGGTCGTCGCTATCAATAATGACTACCATGTGGAGTGCTACACTTGCGAGGTAAGCATACATTCAATTCTAATCTGATACTTTACTTTTTGAATTATGATCGTTATGACCTTGTGATACATCGTGATTGTCGTGAAATTGGGTTGAAATAATTTCTCTTCAGGGATGCTCAACTCGTCTGGCCGACGATTCGAACAGCAAATGTTATCCACTCGGAAAACATCTTCTCTGCTATGATTGTCATCTACTATGGAGAAGAACAGGAGGAGAAACGCAACCAATCACTGATCTTTGATCTCTCTTAGCCCCGCCCCCTCTCAATCTCATACACATCACATCTCGCTCATAGTCACAAACATCGCTCATCATTATTCCAGTCCACTACTTATCTTGCTTTACGCTGTCGAACTTGCGCTCGTTAGCGCCGAATATATATCGATCGAAACAAAGTGCCTCTTTCCTCGCTTTCCCAACTCGAATCTACTTCAATTGTGCACGCAATCCAAATATCGCTTTTATTCCACACGATTCCTTTCCCAGTTCACTTTCATCATTCATTCAATAATCTCGATTGTTCTCATCACAACTCGGTTGCAATACAAATGATAGATTATCAGATAATCAAATAGTTTAAATCATCGAAGTTATCGGAATGATAAAGAATGTACAAGCATCAGTGGAAATGTTACTCGAAAGGAAGAAAATGAGATGCGGGACTGACCCTATACTGATTCATAAGAGATCAATGATCATTTAGAGATGCTTTTGATTGACCCTTTCCGAATGAAGATTTCACTGCATTGGACTGGTTCCGTATTGATCGACGTAACTAAAAAATTCCCATTGAAAGAGCCAATAAACTACAAAATAACCTCTTTTCTCACGTTCACAGAAAGAAGCAAAAGAGTCCACGCGGGGCAGAAACACTGATAGTCAACTATGACAAATCTGAAAATAGGGAATGAGGAAGACGGCAAAAGAGTTGCCCATGGCTGGAATCGAACCAGCGTCGCCACGGCCACAACGTGGAGTACTAACCACTATACTACATGGGCCAATAGCTATGACTCGTAGAATCGCTAATGACATTGCGCTCACCTTTTCTGATAGAGAAATTCGGAGAAATAGTTGTACATGTAAAGAGCATGAGCGGCCATTAAAAGAGTTCCCAATGATTGAAGAGCACCAACAAGGAGAAGAGAAACCTGAAGTTTGGTTTGTATGAATATGGAAATTCTCACGGAGTTTAGACTGAATAAAGGTGCACTGCTCACATGGCCTGCAGTTTCATGGGAAAGAAATTAGTTCTAACCTCACTCTTCTTATGTCTTTTAACCATTTGTGTCATTCTTAGTGCAGTGATCACTGTCGACGCAGTGACAATTCCTGCTGATGAAAGATAGAAAAGAAGAGAGATCAACGAATTCTTCGGCTGAAAAAAAGATGAATTAGTCATTGAAGAGTGGGAAGAACGGAAGCACTTTAAACATCTTGAAACCATTAAACTGGAATGAGGGAAAAGGCCTTTTCTAAAAGTGCTTTCGCAGTGCTAATAAAAGCTCACATAATTAATAATCTTCACATAGTTCATGCCGATTCCATTGGAAACATCCGAGTAATAGGCCTATAAAACAATAACTTCTTTACTTCTCCTGAGTTGTCTATACCGGTGAGATGAGAAGATGCCAGCAGAGAGGAAGCGGAAGAATAAAGATAAGAATAACAGCGATGGGAGTGAGATAAACCCACACCTGAAGAGTATCGATGCTTCCAAAGTGGATTGATACTCCCTTACCCTCACGAAATCATTCACTAAAAGTACAGAACACATCCGATTTAGGGAAATAGCGATATTTGAAAATATCTAGAAGGAAATATTTTCAGTCGATTTGGGATTACGCATACCATTGCATAGGGAAGATAATAGAGCACAAAGTAGGGGAATGAAAGTAAGTAAGTGGGTTCGGATAGTGAAGAATGCATGATTGGATCACAGAAGATACCGACGCCAGGAATTCTCATGAAGATCAGATTCACGAAGAAATATGTCATTGACTGAAACTTGATCAGTTATGAATCATTAACTTCAATATAAAATGTTCACCAATGCGGCCGATACCAAATAAAGAGTGAAGAATGAATCATTTAGGATTCTCGGCTTTCTAATAACATAAGAACGGAATAGGAAGATATAAATAGAGAAAGAAGGAGCAGCAAGGATAGTTTCGATACAGATCTGAACTATCACATTTACTATGAAAACTGATATTTCGATACCTCGAACACGTCAATGAGTTGTGTATGGCAATTGTAGAAAGCGACCATTCCTGGAAAAAAAATTCAAATTTAGAAAAGGGATTTTAGCAGACGGATCACACGAGATAACATCATGGAAATGAGTTGATTCGGTCTCTCACAATCTCTCAACGTGGGCGAAGAATACACATGGTTGCCCCCCCCCAAGAGTGAGAGAATTCAAGGCCATTTCACACTCTCTCGAGAAGATGGAAGAAACTAACAAAGATGTCCAGACTCATTAGAAGAGTTGAGAGAATGAGATTGAACGTTGTCTTGAGATAAGGATAGGAAAGTGATGTTTCATAGTGTAATCATTGAGATATCCCCGACAGGAAAGAATGAAAATTGAGACAATGAAAAGAGAGTCGAAAAGGGGAACGGGTGAGGAAGGAAGGGATGAGAGACTGGAAAAGTGTTTCAGAATGATGACTCGCCCTCTCTTCCTTTAGTCCATCTGACCCGTGTGAAAGAAGAGACAGAAATAGACTGAGACACATGACCGGGATTGAATTGTGAAGGATGGCTAAGATTGGAATAGTCATTTTGCGCCTCTTGAGACGGAACGACGACTTGAGCATATTGACAATGGAGGGAAAAAGATAAGAAGAATGACGACAGAAGAGGTCAAAAGCGACGTTTCAAACAGTGGAAGAAGTTGAAGAGAGAGAGGGTAACGGAGGTTGTCACTCATATTCGAGATTGATTGGAATCCCGAGAGGATGGTGACAGCGGTGTTCAAGATTGGAAAGGAAGATAGAAAAGGACTGGAAGAGGACGGGAAGGATGAATATTCACTTTCGACACTTGAAACTTCCCAGGAAAATGCATTGAATTCCGTCGTGTTCGTAAGAGAGAAAGAAGAGAAGAAAGAGAGAATGGACGGCAAAAGTTTGAAGAGCAGAGAAAGTGGCTTTGAAACTTTAATTAACTTAATTTATTCTCAAAGGAGGAGAGCCATCAGAAGCAGTTTCAATTGGGTTTGTATTATACATCTAATGTTTATGAATCCCTACGGGAAAAGAAGAGAAAGTAGTTGAGATATTTTTCTTGTGTCGCGTTTCCTATGGTTCACGGTTGGTTTAGTTATCACGGTTACATGACTACACAGATGGGTTCCTAACATGAGAAAGAGGAATATTCGTGTGACATCGCATATTAAGATCAAGGAAATAGATCAACAACACAATAAGAAAAGGCTCTCAATTGTCTTCTGTTCTGGTTGCGTTCCCTCTTCTGAAGTTCCCTCACATTCAGCCTCTTCAGTCTTTGCTTTCTCTCTTTCCGTAACAGTGAGTGTCCAAAAATGAGCAAGTGAGTCTCTCTGCCTACACCTTTTCACCAACAAATTATTGCATTTCATGGACAAGAGATGATGAAGTCTAACCCCCTTGCATTGACTTGCAAATATTTGTTAGACTGCATGATTATGATAAAGTCTAACAAATGAGGATAAAGACAAGTCTAATGTCTCCTTCTTAACTATAAGTACGATTTGTTGAGTATATAGTGCAATAAACGATGGCAAAATTTTAATACAACAAATTTATCGACGGGGGAGGAACTCTGGGGTTCACTTCTACCCTTTGTAATCTACTGATTGAAGTTTCCAATGGATGGAACAGCTGAAGCTGCCTTGCAGTCAGAAAGCGGAGTCTGAGTGAGAAGCGAAGGATGGACTTGAGATAGACTGTTATCTCTGTAATACAATTCATAACACTATACATGAGAAAGGAATGACCTACCTGTCAGCCGCAGTTCTCATTTCATCGTTGCATTGAATATCTCCTTCATTGAGTGCAGTCACTTCAGAAATGATCGAATTGAGGAGTTTATCGATTTCTTGGTTTGACTTCGACGTCTTCGCGGTGTTAACCTCACTGAGATTGAAAATGATTTAATTGAGAACGTTGATACTCTGATCAACCTGAGATCTCTTGCGGTTCTCTCTGCATACGAAGTAGGATAGACACGTGATCTCATGTCTCCTCCAACGGGTCCGAATTCATTACCGTAAACGGCAGTGTTGGTAGAGGATCTATAAGGGATACTGTACTGATGTTGTGCTACCGTAACCATACGTCTTGGAATTGGCCGTTCGTTCGCAAGATGAGGCAGGCTGGGCTCTGGATCTCATGTCTCCTCCAACGGGTCCGAATTCATTACCGTATACGGCAGTGTTGGTAGAGGAACTATAAAGGAAACTGTACATCTGTTGTGCTAAAGTAGCCTTACGTCTTGGAATTGGCCGTTCTCTCGCAAGATGAGGCAGGCTGGGCTCTGGATCTCATGTCTCCTCCAACGGGTCCGAATTCATTACCGTATACGGCAGTGTTGGTAGAGGAGCTATAAAGGAAACTGTTCATCTGTTGTGCTAAAGTAACCTTACGTCTTGGAATTGGCCGTTCTTTCGCAAGATGAGGCAGGCTGGGCTCTGGATCTCATGTCTCCTCCAACGGGTCCGAATTCATTACCGTATACGGCAGTATTGGTAGAGGAACTATAAAGGAAACTGTTCATCTGTTGTGCTAAAGTAGCCTTACGTCTTGGAATTGGCCGTTCTTTCGCAAGATGAGGCAGGCTGGGCTCTGGATCTCATGTCTCCTCCAACGGGTCCGAATTCATTACCGTATACGGCAGTGTTGGTAGAGGAACTATAAAGGAAACTGTTCATCTGTTGTGCTAAAGTAGCCTTACGTCTTGGAATTGGCCGTTCTTTCGCAAGATGAGGCAGGCTGGGCTCTGGATCTCATGTCTCCTCCAACGGGTCCGAATTCATTACCGTATACGGCAGTATTGGTAGAGGAACTATAAAGGAAACTGTTCATCTGTTGTGCTAAAGTAGCCTTACGTCTTGGAATTGGCCGTTCGTTCGCAAGATGAGGCAGGCTGGGCTCTGGATCTCATGTCTCCTCCAACGGGTCCGAATTCATTACCGTATACGGCAGTGTTGGTAGAGGAACTATAAAGGAAACTGTTCATCTGTTGTGCTAAAGTAGCCTTACGTCTTGGAATTGGCCGTTCTTTCGCAAGATGAGGCAGGCTGGGCTCTGGATCTCATGTCTCCTCCAACGGGTCCGAATTCATTACCGTATACGGCAGTGTTGGTAGAGGAACTATAAAGGAAACTGTTCATCTGTTGTGCTAAAGTAACCTTACGTCTTGGAATTGGCCGTTCTTTCGCAAGATGAGGCAGGCTGGGCTCTGGATCTCATGTCTCCTCCAACGGGTCCGAATTCATTACCGTATACGGCAGTGTTGGTAGAGGAACTATAAAGGAAACGTTCATTTGTTGTGCTAAAGTAACCTTACGTCTTGGAATTGGCCGTTCTTTCGCAAGATGAGGCAGGCTGGGCTCTGGATCTCATGTCTCCTCCAACGGGTCCGAATTCATTACCGTATACGGCAGTGTTGGTAGAGGAACTATAAAGGAAACTGTTCATCTGTTGTGCTAAAGTAGCCTTACGTCTTGGAATTGGCCGTTCTTTCGCAAGATGAGGCAGGCTGGGCTCTGGATCTCATGTCTCCTCCAACGGGTCCGAATTCATTACCGTATACGGCAGTGTTGGTAGAGGAACTATAAAGGAAACGTTCATTTGTTGTGCTAAAGTAACCTTACGTCTTGGAATTGGCCGTTCTTTCGCAAGATGAGGCAGGCTGGGCTCTGGATCTCATGTCTCCTCCAACGGGTCCGAATTCATTACCGTATACGGCAGTGTTGGTAGAGGAACTATAAAGGAAACTGTTCATCTGTTGTGCTAAAGTAGCCTTACGTCTTGGAATTGGCCGTTCTTTCGCAAGATGAGGCAGGCTGGGCTCTGGATCTCATGTCTCCTCCAACGGGTCCGAATTCATTACCGTATACGGCAGTGTTGGTAGAGGAACTATAAAGGAAACTGTTCATCTGTTGTGCTAAAGTAACCTTACGTCTTGGAATTGGCCGTTCTTTCGCAAGATGAGGCAGGCTGGGCTCTGGATCTCATGTCTCCTCCAACGGGTCCGAATTCATTACCGTATACGGCAGTGTTGGTAGAGGAACTATAAAGGAAACTGTTCATCTGTTGTGCTAAAGTAGCCTTACGTCTTGGAATTGGCCGTTCTTTCGCAAGATGAGGCAGGCTGGGCTCTGGATCTCATGTCTCCTCCAACGGGTCCGAATTCATTACCGTATACGGCAGTGTTGGTAGAGGAACTATAAAGGAAACTGTTCATCTGTTGTGCTAAAGTAACCTTACGTCTTGGAATTGGCCGTTCTTTCGCAAGATGAGGCAGGCTGGGCTCTGGATCTCATGTCTCCTCCAACGGGTCCGAATTCATTACCGTATACGGCAGTGTTGGTAGAGGAACTATAAAGGAAACTGTTCATCTGTTGTGCTAAAGTAGCCTTACGTCTTGGAATTGGCCGTTCTTTCGCAAGATGAGGCAGGCTGGGCTCTGGATCTCATGTCTCCTCCAACGGGTCCGAATTGGTTACCGTACACTCCGGTGGTTGTAGATGATCTGGATGATTACTGTAGTCACAATCAATTTTCGATTAATTCACCTTTCTGAACGAGGAGTCTTCTCACAAGAGGAGGGAATAATTCTCGATCTCATGTCTCCAGTAGCCTTGTAGGGAGAACCGATATTACACGCAGTAGAAGTATCATCCCTTCAATACAATTCAATAATGATTAATATTCAATTGATCACTTACGAGAGAGGGTTATAAGAATGAACGGAAGACATAGAATTGACTCTCGATCGATTTCCTCCCAAACTAGTGAACGATTCGCTGTAAATACCGTATATTCCATGATATAATTAGGCATCGGTTAATACCTTCTAGCAGTAATTACACCGTCCCGATGAGAAATTGCAGTAGGATGATCAGATCTATAAAGAATACGATTAAGGATATTCCATCTATTATAGTCACTTACACAGCAGTATTGAAGTATCCATTGATAGAAGTAGCAGGGGAAGCTCTCGATCTCATATCTTCCATTGATTTGCTACGATTTCCCCATTTAGATCCTTTCGTTCTATAATTAATCAACTATTCATCTATTATCTTCCTTTTCTCACTCGGCGAAATTTTCTTCAGTGAGTTCGAATCCATCTTTATCACGAGCAGTATCGATATTAGATCTGAATCAATAAAGTGTTACTTTTCCCTTCCTTCATTCCTTCTTCAAACCTATCAGAATAAAGATACTTCAGTCCTCTGATTCCCTCGCTTCTCGCTGTATAAATCATTCCATCATCGATTTCTTGAGCTGTGAATACACTAAACAAAGCATTCGATAAATCAATCGATATGTTGACTACAGTACCCCTCCTCGGGTCTCGCAACGAGAGATTCGATCGATCTTGCTGTGTCTACTCCCTTCTCAGAGACATTAGAAGACGATGGAGAAGTGCTGGTTACGGTAGAACGATGTCTCGATCGATTTCTAGCTCTCTTCATGAAAGCCGATGGATTATCCTTCAAAACATGCGGTATTATCTTCCTTCTACCGTAATCAAACCTTGAACTTTTTGAGAACAGCCTGAACAGCCTCCAATCCAAGAATCTGCTGTAACTCATCAAGACTGAGGGAGTAATTGGAAAGAGATCCTTCATTCGCAGTCTTCAGATTCTCGATGGAAGTAGACTTGGAGGATATGAGATTGGCAGTTCGAGTATTCGATGAATCTCTATGACGAGCAGTTCGAGTATCATCATTCAATGAGACAAAGAACAATTCTCCATTCATAACCGTTGGCACATACACCTCAATACACTTATATTAAATCAATCCTTCTTCTCATATCTCACTGCATCATCCAGATTAGACACTTGTGCTCGCAATTTACGTGCACTCACAGCTTGGGCCTTGTTGTCTTTCTGTGCTTTCTCCTGAATACATCACTATCGATTACAGTATCCTTCATCTACCGTACCTTAGTCTCGACGATAGCCTTGTTTACAAGTTGTCTCAGTTCAGCACTTGCATATTCATCTTTCTTTTCTCCATTATTCTTGGGATGAGAAATGGATGGGAAGGCGTATTCACTCGTTACGGCTTGTGCTGCTGAAATGGACATTGTGAAAGATATAATCAATGAAATATCTCTTACGAAGTCTAATCGACGAGTTAGGAACATTCATTGCATAGTCACTAGTGACAGTTTTCGCTGGTTGGAAATCATTCTGTAAATGTATAAGTGAAGAGTAAGATGACACGAGTACAATGGATACCTCATCATCTTCATGAACGGGAGAGTTATGGTGTTGCATAGTGGGAGGTCGGAGGTCTAAGGTGAGGACTCGACCACCTCGCACCAGGAAGAAAACTGTGAATGGATGGTGAAATGGATGGAAGAAGAAATTGGAGAGAGGGAGAGAGAGAGAGAGAGAGACAAGAGATGTAAATGGACAGTCTATGGAAATTGTATTGAGTCTCTCATTTTACATTTACTCTCACTCAACTGATCCTTTCTCATTAAAATCAATCCAATTATCTCCAAACCAAACTATTCATTATTTTTGCAATTGTCATTTTTTTCCATTTCCATTTCACTCGTCTCTGTTCGCCCTTCTCGTTTGGTTGTTCGCTCTCTTTTCCCTTCAAAATGAATAATCCGTTCGTTATACCGTAATCTTTTCTTGTCAATCAATCGATATCTCAGACCTCGCAATGCCACTCCTCGTGCTGTTCCTAGCACTTACTTCTTCGAACACGGTACATCAAACAAAAACAAAAGAGCCACTATCTATCCTTATCCTTCCACTATCTATCTATACCTTTAGATACCTCACTATCCTTCCACTATCTATCTATACCTTTCTTTACTCAGACACGACTGATCTCGAAGCTAAATACAGTCAGTATGCACTCATGAATAATGAGGAAGAGGAACTCGTCCCTACTCGGGTATACCGTACTCATATCATATCTAAAATAAAGCTTCAAATTCAGAAATTGAGTGCCTACGTAGCGGATGGACTGCGATCATGGTTACCCGTCACTCAATTCCCTCAATATCACGTTAGATGGATACTGTATCTCAATCTATCTACAGTATTCCTTCAGTTGGCACATATCCAAGATGTGGCTATCCATCCTCCTCCTCTCACTCTCGATCTCACTGCATCTCGTGCCTCTCCCATTTCTGCCCACACTCTCAAGGCTCATATCAATTCTCTTCCCGAAGGAGTACTGTATCATCCCCCTCTCCTCTCCAATCAATACATTCCATTTAGGAGTACGAACCTCGTATCGTTGATGGATCCATGTACTTTATCCCTCTGGATTCTGAAGATGTCAAAACTGCTAGAGATGATGGAAACAGAATGACTCAGCCTCCCTTCCAATTCGTATGATCAATTCAAATGAGAAAATAGTAATGGAAGTAATTTAGACGAAAGTGGATAAGGATAACTGCAATACTGCGGAGGATATCGTCACAGGCCAAATGTGAGTAAGTGAATTGAATCTAACGATTGCACTAATTGAAATTAATTCAGAAATCTCAGTATGACTGACCTACAGCGACAATTTGCCACTCTATGAAAGAAAGCTATTGGGTAGAAGTGAGAGTAGAAGAATATCCGATAAACGAATCTACTCGATATTTCATTACATTTATATAACACAGAATAGAAAAAAACAATAATTGCATGGACAGAAGTTGTGTTAACATACCCATGCTACATGAGATACTCATTGAGTATATTGTTGAAATCAGAGTTGTAAAGTTCGAAATTGAAGTGAGTGTCAGGGAAAAGATCCTGCAATTGGATTGCACATCATTAATTACCTTGTCAAAGTCTGAACGTACATCCGGAATTTGATAGATACTGTTGTCTTCCGTGTTAATTGGCGCACTCTGAATAAAAAATTCGGATTAAACTCAGAATATTCAAACTATCCTTGCCACTCTGGAACGATCAATTTTACAACAGCAGATGACTCACTCGAGATGAATCCAATTCATGAACGTTCAGGGAAGCTCCAGAATAGTACAATTCAATAGTATCATAACGAATTATGAACTTCTCACGAGGACTTCAGCGGCAAGATCACAACCTGAGCACGATTACAATTGATTAAATATAAAGAGAAAGTGAACCTTCATCGGCATGGAAGTTGTATGAATCAACATAATATGATACGACGTCGCACTCCATTTCTGAACTGAAAATATATAGAGTGAACTGGGATAAAACGGTTTTGTAATATGCCGAAAATCAGTGTGCTTTGCTTAACTTAGGCGGACGAGGCGCATCTAGTTGATGCCACGATCAACAAGGGTGACAGCGGGCTCATCGGGTACGTATAATTTACAGAGCTAAAACATAGCTATAACAAACTCGCCAATTTAAACATGTAACTATGGTCTTAAAACATCCATTCATAACAGTTATAATAAAATAGAAAAGCGAATACGTAAAAGCCAAAAAAAAACACTGTTGCCGTTGCGTGAACGCGATCAATCTGCGTTGAGAGTACTAGCATACTTACTATTCGGTTTAGGCGAGTATAAAAATAGATGAAATACAAAAAAATGCAGCATAAGTGCTCTCGGTAACATGTTGTTACGTAACACGCAAAATAGCTCGAAAGAAATGAGAATCCATTGATCAATTGACCAACATACAGTATGCCGCATACTACCGTAGTATTCTGATCCACTGAAGTACCGTAACGAATGACGATAGAATATTGACTTAATACAAAAAATATTAACATTTTAATTTTTTGTTTGTCATTTATTCTAGGTCTCCTCGAGTGGATGGGAGTCATAATATTTGTGGATCCATAGCACTTAGTTCTTTCTGGTAATTTGACCTTTTGATTAGTTGAGAAATATTTCATGTTATTCTGCGACTCCCTTTCTACGATCACTAAATACATTGTATTTCGTGATATTCATTGATAAAAATATATATTCTCTCCTCTCTTGAATTTCAATTTGAAGTTTCAAAAAAGATAAGAAAGATATTATTATTGTTTGAAGTCGGAAAATATTACTCAAATGCGAAAAAAAAGTTGGATGAAAAGAGGGAGTTGTCCTCTCAAGGATATCAATCCTGTTCCATCTCCCTCCTCATTTTCCCTTTGTCTCGTCCAATAATCTTAGCCAGTTCTCTCACTCATTTTCGCTTGTCCTCCCACTCCTTTCGAACCTTTCTTTCTGTTTTGATCTACCCTTCTCTTCCTATCGATATGGAATCCTTTCCAGAAATGAAAGAGACACGGCTGATCGAACTCGCCGTTCTAGGTATCCTTTTGATTAGGGAAATGGGGTAAATAAATCACTGTAGGTACATCCATCTGTCTCGCTCTCTTTGTCTTCATCACTATCGGAATCGCCAAAGATTTCAGTGATTTTAATGATTCGATCGCCGATGACCTGCAACTGACTAAGGTAAGGTATTTCCTTCTTTGTATTATCTAGATCTCCTCTCTCTCTCTCTCTCTCTTAGGTGTACACATCCAATGCATGGAGTACGATTAGAGTTATTCGTGTCGAGGCGAGAAAAAAACGGTGAGGAGGAAAAAAATAGTGGAAGTATAGAATGGAATAACTACAGTGACGCTAATCCGTACGATACCGCCTCTCCTCCTCCTCCTTCTAAGAAATGCGATTGTGCTGCCTCTGCAAGAAAGTGCCCGAAAGGACCACCCGGACCGAAGGGAGCTGTCAGTTGATCTATCCATTATCAATAATATCTCTTCTATTTAAGAAAGGAGAGACGGGTGAACGAGGAGAGGATGGAACTCCGGGAAAGAGAGGAGAAGATGTCGTCGCCATTCCACAGATGATCAAACAGGTACTGTATCTACCGTACTCTACCATACCCCCAACCCTTCCTCTTCAGATCAAATGTGCAATCTGCCCTCCGGGAGCCCCAGGCAGACCGGGAATGAGAGGATCGGCTGGTCCTCGTGGACCCGATGGAACCAATGGAGAACCAGGAAGAGATGGGGTCGATGGAGTGGGTAGTGAGGGGCCAGAAGGAGATCAGGGAGAGGCCGGACCCGCTGGAGAGCCCGGTACACCCGGTTCCGAAGGAGCTGAATTCCTTCGTGGTCGAGGAATGCCTGGTCCAAGTGGAGTGACGGGGCCACCGGGAGAGATCGGACCACAGGGTGAACAGGGTGATCAAGGAGATGAAGGAAGACCCGGATTCAATGGAGTACAAGGATTCCCCGGTGAGTCGGCAGAGGGGTCTTAGCTGTTTGGAGGACTCGTGCTCATTAGCAGCTTAGTTTATCAAGACATAAGAATAACATGGAAAGCGATAGTAAAATAGTAGAATATCAGGAGTATTGGTCGGGGATCGGATCCAGTCACATGATATGTTTACAGGTGAACCTGGATTGGATGGAGAGACTGGAGCACCCGGACAGGTGAGTGAAGAGACGGGAAGGGAGGGGAAGGATGATTAGAAGAGATTGGAGAGTGACAATCAAACAATGAGAGGGAATTGATAGGGGGAGGAGGTACTGTTGACTCTACATAATTCATTCATTCAGTCCGGTGCAGCTGGTACCCCTGGTGCTGATGGAGGTTATTGCCCCTGCCCTCCCAAAGCAAAAGTGGTCGAAGATGATCATGGAGCATATCAAGAGGCTGCTTGAGAGATCAAAGATCACTTCCTCCTTTTTCCCACCACTCTATCATAATTGGCAGTCGATTACACCACCGTATGATAAAAGAGCTGTTATCATTCCTTCGTTCCTCTCACTCTTTTTTGCTGTTGCTTTGTTGTCTCAATATCAATTGAAGTTCCAGATTCTTTTACGATGGTGAATCTCTGGCTTGTCTTGTCCGACTAATCGTTCTGTCTCGAATGAGAGGAAGAGAACTACTTACTCTCCCTTTTCTATGATCGAAGAGAGAGAGACAAGACAATAGAGAAAATCCTCTTTCTCCATTCACTATTATTTATCCGCTTACGAAAGAGAGGAAAAACAGCTAAACCTGTCAATGGGAACTCGAATTCAGTGCATCGCCACGTTATGTTCACAAAAAAGTGAATCCAATGGGATGGGGAATAGATAGGGCGTAACTCTTTCAATTACTGTTCGATAGGAGAAGTATCTTACTCGATATGGAGTTGAGTGCTCTCCCCTCTCCCCTGACCCCCCCCCCTCTCTCTCTCATTATTCCCGTTCGTTCAAGAGTAGATCACGATGGTTCCTTCACTTTTCACAAAACAAACGATCTCATTCTCTCTATTCTTGAACTGAAGCTTGAATAACGAGCTTGTTTTCCCTTTCCCTTTTCTTCTTAGCTATGTTCAATCCCCCTCTCAACTTTTCTTCTTCCTATCTTCTTTCTCTGTGTGACTAATCAACAAAATTGCCGCATCTTCTTGGGTTGAATCAAATTGAATGAATGGAGGCAATATCTCATTCATTTTGCTTATTTCTTTCATCAATCTCCATTTCACTTTCATTTTCACCCATTTTCATTCCCTTAGATCGTCGATATTTTAGATGGCTGCGATTCTCAGAAAGATTTTTGGATTGAAGAAAAAGAAGAAGAATCTTCCCAGAAAAGACTCCGTTACTGGAAGAAATAAAACATTCGTTAGTTTTATCGATCGTTTCGTTTTGATTGTTTGGTCAGCTGCATTGATCCGTATTTGATCTTTGATCTTTCCAGAATGTTCCTTACTTATCTCGACTCGAAGGAAACACTCTTCAACCCGGACAATCACTCATTGTCAGAGGAACAATCATCGGTACGGTTATCAGTGTAAATATTGTGATATTCTGAGAAGTGATCCATTGAAGGTCGTGAGGAGTTCATAATCAATTTCACTTCTGGACCGAAGGTTGAATTGGATGATGAAGTCAATGAATTGGACAACAGGTATCATTCACTAGAGATTCTGTTTACTGTTCGAAACTCTTTGGTCAATCAATAGTTGCATACTCTGTTCCACACCATTCCCTCCCTACCTCGTTCCTCCCTCCCCCATCTCTCTTGCAATTCCCTCTTCCTCCCACACTCAATCGAATCTCGTGTATTTCCAAATTAGTGATCGGCGTCTCCCTTTGAGACGAAAGAATTCCCCGAATTCCTCGATTGGAGGTAATGACGGGAGATCAAATTGCACTCAAAATAAGTATACAGAATGATGCATATTAGAGGCTATCGGAAAAGAAGAGTTTCAACAAAAAAAAATGAAATAGTATTGCGACAATCAATGGTCAATCTCAGACTTCTGTCAATCCGAGTTGACGTGGCTGCTAAGAGAGTCTACCTCAATGCATGTATCGATGGAGAATGGGGAAGGTGAGATGAAGAGAAGATGAAGAGAAGATGATGTTCCAATTGAAGAGAAGGAGCGGTGAAGCACAAATGGACTGCTGGAGATGAGTTTGATATTCGAGTGAGATGTCACAGGGAATGCTATGATGTAAGTTACAGCTCTTACCCAGAAGAACTAACAATAAGAGGAATTCACTGACAAAAAATAGTGTTTGTGTAGGTGTTCATCGATTACACTCTCGTCGCGACATTCGCCCATTATCGTCCACTTTCTTCCGTTTCTCATCTCTACATCAATGGAGATATCGAATTGGCTTCTGTTAGCTGGGAGGGAAAATACTATGTGAGCATGTGTCTATTCTGATAGATTTATATCTCCTCTCTTTCAGAATGTTCCCTATTCCGCTGAGATACCAGACAATCTTTATCCTGGAAGAAGACTTCACGTGTCTGGAACATTCAAAGTTGATGGTACGGTACATTCCATATAGGAATCAATTGAGGACTCTATTCAGAGGAGAGAAAGATCAAACCATCTTCATTCTACATCGATCTTCTCTCTGGTACAAACTGCGCTCTTCATTTCGAGCCGGTCCTAGCGAGAAAGGTGAGAGTACGGTAGATAGGACCTAGTAATTGATTCCTATTCAGAAAGTGGTGAGGACATCATGCATGGGCGGAGTTTGGTCGGAAGAGCAGGTTAATTAGGTCGTAGTCTGGAATCGTTCCAACTGCTTCATCTTCAGGTCTCATCGGAAGGTGGTTTTCCATTCAAGAAAACAGGAAGTAATCTCTTCGATGTTGTCGTTGCTTGCAATGAGAATCAATTCGCGGTTTGTCTATTAGATTAAGAGGGAAAGAGAAAGGAATGGAATCACTTCAGTTCTACGTGAATGATGTTCTCCTTACTTCCTTCGATCACGTCGTAGCTCCTCGAACAATCGATAAGATCGTCGTCCATGGTGATATCGTACTCCATGGTGTACATCTCAAGTGAACGTCGACTCAACAACTGCACTCATCGCACCACACTCAACACAACCATATTCCTTCGCAGAGCGACCCCATTCCTTGAGCTTCAGAGATAATAACGTACATGCTACAATACTGCCAAATCATCGCGTACCTTCTTGTTTCCAGTATTTGATAAAGCTTTTATAAAGGGAAAATAACTAGTTCGAAAATACCATCTATCATTATATAATTTTGAAACAATCTCCATTGTGTTAGTTACCTGTTTATTATCAACAATTTCATCCTTTAATACTATGAAGTTATCAAAGACAGGAGATTGATTATCCGTAGAAATGGAGTGTTAGGTACTTAGCTCATGAGATTGATCCGTGCACTAGAAAAGATGGGGGAAAGGCAATAATAAAAATTGAGCATAAATAGAAAATGAGATATTTCATAAACTTAATAAAGAGAAAACAGATAAATATGCTAAAAGAAGGACTATCGGCATATTTACACCTATTATTCTCCATCTGATAAATGTTCTTGATCGACTGATGAAGAAGAGACAATCTTATCGAGATCTTTCGAATAGAGTTGCTTATTGGGACAAATTCTGACTACTTGAGATCCATTCGACCCACTCACAATCACGAATTTAGGAGGTTCTCTGAAAATCGCTACATGAAATGAGATTGAAGCCATGAAAATATTACTTACGTGTTGGGTTTCGCATCAATTCGATGAATATTCGTAACTACGATATGATGTGGATTTCGAATTGAAGTAGGAATTGTGAACTTGCTACGTCGAGTTTGCTAAACATTACATATTTGACAGCTAAGGTAATGATGAGTCTTCTTACCTTACTCACACTCACACCCGATCCATCGACTACCAATCGACACACAGATATATGCAATGTTCCACTCTTCCTTTTCATTGCGTATAATCGAATACTGAATAAATACATTGTTTTTAGTTCATTTGATAGACCTTACTCGAGATTGTGAACATCATTCGTCACTTCATATTTAATCAGTTCAGTGTGGATTGCTGGAATGATCTTGTATACCACGAATACAGTGAATATCGCTGACCAATAGCATCAGATCCCTTGGACATTTTCCATTCAGTGAATTGAATCACATTTGCAGGGTCGTCTTCCATCTAAGATTTATGTTATTAGAGATTATCATAAGATTCTCACATGCAAAACAACGAGTATTCCAATTTTAGGACCCTTCGCAAAAAAAATAACATCCAAATAGTCTTCGTACACACCTGAAATGCGTTGCAAATTAGGTACTCCAACCCTATGAATAAGCAACTGACTCTTCTTAGTGGACAGTGAACAACTCGCACTAATCGATCCTTTCCAATCGGTAAACTGCAACTCCTGAAGATACTTAATTTGAACACGTCATATTAATTAAACAATTTTTCAGAGATCAAGCATAAAAGAATGGATAACATACGACAAGTTTCTTCTTGTACTCTTGATTTCTTCCTATGATTAGATAGACTGCCGTGTCGGAAATCAACCATATATCATGCACTTTCTCTCCGTCTCCCATTATGAGCATCTTCTATAATTGGTCATCAATATACCCGTACACAAACAACTCACATTGAAAAAAAAATGTAACCTTTATTTTGCTAATATCGATTGATCTTGCCACCGTTGTATCGTGTAGACAAGTTTCAGTTCCGATGCGCTCGTTGTATTCAAGTCGGATAAATCTTAAAGTTAAATTGTAAATAATGGCCTGTTCTCATTAAGAAATTATACTTAAGAGTGGAAATTGTGAGGATAGCATAGTAGTTGGAAGAATTCTTCTCAAATTGATTTCCATAGAAACAAATCTGAATTTTCATTCTTATTGTACGAATTCTTTCGCTCAGTATTCATACGCTCAGTATTTTGGATTCCTCAGTATGAATGAGATCGTCATATTTGGGAGCATTCGACTGATCTGAGTTGTTGAGATGTTAGGTAAGTAAGTTAAGGTGGGAGATGCACGAATGCTGGTTCAATTATCATAGACGGGCTGCGAGTTCAGATTTACATGCGCCGTCTCTTCATTGCCCTTTCCCCCTCACTTGTTTCCTGTACCGCATGTTCATTTTAAGATGCATCGACCGTAACTCGGTTTAAACGGAAGGTGAACACATGGGAGGTTCGAAAGTGTAATATGGTGCTCGTGCCACATCATCTCACATAGAGAATTCAGTTTGCCAGACATTAGCGCAACTCCCCCCCCCCTGTAAATAAAACAAATAAATAGATAATGCCCTTACCTAATATCCGTAGATAAACTTCTCCTGATTCAGTGCCCAATATAATGTAGGCAATATTTACAACTGGATCGTATTTTACATCAGAACAAAAGGGCTAGAACACTAATTAGAAGATGAAAAACTGAAAACTAATATGTACCTTGTAGACAGTTAATTCGGTTCTATCCAAATTTTCTCTGCTTATCAAACTCAGTTGACCTGAAGAGTATAATCATGATTCTAAAAATAATCTGTTTTTTTACATTTTGATACCCCCAGATTCCCTCATTAGATATCACTTGTATTCATAAATGTCACAAACCATTTTTGTTCAATGTCAAGCGCTCTGCGGCCAAAGAATCGACCGAAATTACAGTTGCCGAAAAATCGAGAAGGCAATCTGAATAAATCAATCGAACAAGTCAAGATCGTACCGAACAGACAATTATTTGGACATACAATTATTGTTTCCACTAATACCATTACATATTACATATTGATATTACAGAATATTTGGTTAGTGTTAAAAAAAGATAAATAACTCACTATCATTGAATACGTAGACATTTTTAAAGTTGGTTGAGGGAGTCTAAAATTTCGTGATATTGGCTTTGTATGTACTTCTGTTGAATAGAGTCCTCACATTTCATGAGGGCGCTAATTCCCACAATTATGGCAAAAAAATCAAATAAATGGATGATAATATTTATCCAAAAGATATTTGCTATTGAACATAAACTTATTAGAGACAACTGAAATATTTGTAAATAACACTTAACACATTTTTTCAGTATGTTCCCGCCAGATTGTTTGATGATATTTGAGATACGCAATAATCTCATTGATAAACTTTTTTTAAAATTTTTCCCGTGAGTACACACGCATGATATTGTTCGAAATGTATTTTACCTTTGAGCAACTGCAGAGTGTGGAGTTGATTAAGAATGTAAATAGAAGTGTGGATTCTTTATCTTCATTGGCAGTTATCATCTAAATTATCACATTACATATGGTTGTTCTCCATCAATAATATTATTTATGCATACCTGTAAACCTCCTCCTCGGCGAGATATTAGCAGATTAAAGCTCTCCAGCTTCCCCTGTATCATTATTTGCACAAGAAGATGAAGTGATTAATGAACCTTGGAATCGTTCACAATTGTCGCATCGAGTATACCGTTTACATGAGTAAGATGTTCTATCTGGGAAACCAATATAGGTTGAAAGTCTTGCGGGGTTTCGAGAACTTTATATTTTTTAGCATGAGGATCGTCTAAAAATAGAGTTCAACTTTGGAAAAAACTATTTGGCTCCTATTTCCAACCTATTGTGTACTGCATGTTCAACATTTTTCCATTGATCGTCCAAACAGATATTCCCTGCAATGGACACATTTTGTGCTTAGAAATACTAGTAATGTGATAATGATCATTATCCCAGGTAGAATTACCAAATTACTAAAGACAATGAACGTCGCTTTTTTTGCTTTCACATCTTCCCACGCTTCAATTTTGATCGGAGAGCGAAATGGATTTAATGTACTGTCACTGAAAATGAAATATGTATAATACGAAATGCATAACAAATATCTCACATTTCCTTCGGTTCTCCTTTATGTTGAGACGCAGAACTGAAAGATAGATTTAAAAGGATATTGTACTACAGGAAAAAAACACCTAGTTGATATCATTGAGATATATTCGTCCCCGCACAGTATACCGACGTTCAGACTAGACAACATAACTTGAACCTTTGACTTATCATTCTGAATTAGATTTCAAATTGAAATATTGCATTCAAACAATTGTTACCAGAAGTTGTTGATACGTCGGGGAAGAATCGATTATGTGAAACACAAAAAGAGATACAAGCCGCTGCGCAGAATTATTGAATATGGAAGTGTGCAACATAAATTTGAGTGGAAGAGTAGGAGAGATACAAAGTGGAGATAATATGCATTCACTACTCAAATGTTGTGGCAAAATTGATCTGAAAACCTTGGTTGATACTATCTATGCTCATTTTTGGAAATCTTACCTAAGGTCGAATTTTGCTAGTTCAACAATGTCAGCATCATGAAAACCTTCAGATGAAGACAGATTATATGCAAATCTAGCGATAAAAGTACTTGTTGCCAATATAAACTGCAATTAACCAATTATTGTTAGGGTCTTGACGTGAGGTTGTCATTCTAATAAACATATTGTACTATAGATATCCACAAAACATTTTTCCAGGAATTAGCTAACATGATCTACCTCTTTTTTCCCTTTAATCAGTTCAGATCGAGTATCGCTGGGAGAATTTCCTTTAAAGTTTTCTTCTCGACTGAGAACATATGAGGTAGATGCATCAATTCGTACGTATCCTGACAAATAAAAGTTAACATTTTCGTGTTAGTTCGTGTTAAAATTAGATACCTCCGGTTTTAATGAGATCACTATGAACAATGTGAAGGAATAGAGTTCGACATTTCCGTCTAACTTCAGAAGATATCACCATTACATGGCCTGAATATGAATAGCTAGAAAGAATATTTGCTTTAAAGAACCGACCTGATTTATCAAGAGGGAGAATGTGGTAAATAGTACTATTCTTAAAAGAGCTTTTTTTTTGATAATCTCCATAAGATTGATCATTCTTACCGCTGTGACTCTCGTTTTGACAGGAACATATTCACTGTTTACGTCTTTTTCTCGCAGCTCATTCAAGTCGAAGAGTTCCAAATAAGGACCATTCGCTTCAAATAGATTTTAAAATCAAAGAGACATACAACACTGAAACCTGCTAATAAGTATTTTTCTTCTAAGTAAGGAGTTAGGCACTTCCGTGGTAGAAAAGTCGAGCATGTCGGAGTGGACATTACTGAAATATTAACAAATATGAAACGCACAGCACAAACAAATTCAAAGGACTATATAAAAAGCGTTGTATCCACTTCCGTTAAATGCATTGAATGACCCCGTTGTTCCCGGAGAATCGTGAACTGCTCTTTTTTTATATTGATACGATGAGAGAAGAGGGGGTCTGGTATCTAGATGGAGATCTTAGTGGCAGCTGGTCAAAAACATATGTACAGATCTTTTTTATTGTTCTTGTTTGGCGTGGTTTCCACTACATTTCTATATAATGATATTATCATCTCAAAAATTCAAGGAGAATCTCGATAAACTGAGGAGACGTTATTTGTATTCATTGAAATGTTGAACAACGTGTGATACTGCAAATCTAATTTGTCACTAATTTTATAGATTAGATCATCTCGATTCTTTCATTCTCAATGAAAGATGGTTGAAGCTTCTTATCACATTTTCGAACAATTTGAGTTCCTTCGAAACCGGAGAATATTCCGTACATCGGAGTTGTTCTGAAGAGATAAGGTAGTGAGATTGATATGTATTTACTGACCTATCGGGGATTTCATCCATTCTTGATGCGACGAAGTGACTCGGATCCATGATATTCCTATGAATTTTCCCCAGATTTATGATCTGATTTACATCAATAAATTAAATGAATGGATTCCGTAAATTCTGACCTCTACAACCTTGAGACATTCACTATTGATGGACAATTTAACAAGATAGATTACGATTTCTTTACTTCTAGCGATAAATAATCGAATACTGGAAATACATATCTAAGGACTACATGTACCATAAAAAGAACGTACGTGACATCGATTTGATTTTGTTCTTGGGAAGAATAATCAATGAGCTCTCATAGAGTGCTGAACTTTTTTGTTTCTTCATGCATCAATTTGATTCATACCGCTTGATTTTGAATCTGAGTCGTTGAAATTCAGTTCAGCGAAGAGATTCGAATCGGGAAGTTCGCCAAACTAAGATAAAATAATATTTGTTGCATTCATAAATGAAATCACCGTCTGAATAGCCGAGAGAACTGTGATTCGACTATTCGCTTTCGCAAGAGTTCTGAGGCTCCTAAGGAGGAATTACATTTATGTTGCGTACTTGAACTGCATAGGTCATACCACTCTTTCTGGTAGACAATATAAATATCGACACCACTCGACCTTTCACCGATTGTAGCGAAACTTTCTAAACGAAATAAGTTACTTAATAGCGGTTAGGTCTGAAAACGAACTAGATAGTTTCTTCTTTCCAAAATTAAATCTTCGTCCTGAATGAAGAGTGGCAGAAGTTTTATTAATGATCCAGATATCATGAACATTTGTATCATCTCCATTGCACATTACGCGTACCTTCAATCAAGAGTGATAGCTATGATAGCTATTATATATAGGGGCCACAAAGCAGACAGTCGAATTCAAGCCATGGGGTCAAATGTATTTTCAAACTATCCCTTGTGGTCCCAATAACATCATACTTTTGGCCGTTTGTTGATATCTTGTCTCTGAGCTGTGCTAGAGCCCAAGAAGTACGCGCGCAACGCACTGGAAGAGAGGAGGGAAAGGCGAGACGAGAGGGAAAGGGAAGGAGCCTAATTTGCGTGTGTCTCTCTCCCTCCCCCCGCCCTCTCGCATGCCTCCCCCCGCCCAAAAGTCACAAGCCGGGGAAGCATGCTAAAAATCTATTTTTTTCTCTAAAATTCCTTAAATATTCGAATTAGTAAAATAAGTTTGGTCCGAGAAGGACTGTCCAACTGAGACATGCCAAAACGACCTGTTCCTCTCTCTTAAATGCAAATTTGATCTATTTACTGACATTATGCAAATCTGGGACCAAGCTCAATCGAAAGAGGAATATCATAGCTATCCAGTTGGATATCCACTTTGGACTATCTAGCTTCATACTTTTTTCACACTTTTCTTTGGGCTGAAATATCTCTGGTTCAAAATCTTATCTTATCTTTGAGGTGTCTTATCTTGAAAATGTTAAACAATAATTGATTATCCAACTCATAGACAAACTATTCTACTGTTACAATAAATAAGAGATTTATTCGGATAAACGAGAGGTGGCAACTTCTTCGTCGTCTCTCAAGCGGGTTCCTTCGATTGAATTGGATCTTTCGAAGTGGTAACAGTCTTTCCTTGAGTGACTTCTTTTGATGGATTGAGAGGATCCTTGGAATTGACTGTCTTCGCAGTCAAATCAATCTTCTCTCGACTTCTCTTCGGTGTAGCCGGAGTTGATCCCTTTCGACGATTCTGAATGGAAAGAATGGGAGATTTATAGATAGAAATATTGTCAAACGGGAGTTTTTCCAGGTGTTTCCTTCCATTGTGAATCAGTACTCTTCGTATGCTTCTTCTCTCTTTGTTCTTTCGCTCGCAACTTCTCGATCAATTGCTGAATTCAGTCACTTCTTCTCTCTTTCTTTCTTCCTTCACCCACAGCTAATCCATCATCGAACTTCACTCTTGAAGGCATTCCATTCTTCTGTGGAGTCGGAGTCTTTCGAGGGAGAACACCAGTTCCATCCATCGATTCTCGAGTCTTCTTAGGAGTATCTGCGATAGAAACGAATCAATTGAATACTTCTCTTCGCATGTCAATGAGAAGAATCCGTCTCAATCATTCCCCATACACTCTCACCAGAGTGATGAGAGAGTGCGCTACATGAAGGGACAAATTCTTCATTTTGACAGCCCAAATTCGATATGCCGAGTATTTCTGACCATTGATAGCATTGATATCGACATAGCTCTGAATTGGAGTATTCTTCGTTGTGTACACACTCATTTGAGTTCGTTCCACGGGAGTTGCTGCTGAAGAAGAGAGAAAAGATGAAGAGGAGGGGATCACGGAGAGAACTAACGAGCAGTGACACTTTCGGGGGTCTTATCTTCCTTCTCAGCCATTGATTCACCCGAGGGTTTGGGAGTCTTGATCTAGAGAGAGATTTGATTAGGGAAGGAGAGAGAGAGGAAGGAAAGTACCTTATCAGGTCGATTAGAGTTATTGTTACCAGTGGTAGGTAGAGACGATTCTCAATAGGAAAATGTTAGAATTAGATGACCAAACAAGTGTCTTACTAGGTGAATTGGCCTGCGTCTTATCGAGTAATGCTTCGAAATCTCTCTCGATAAAATCAGCTGAGAGCACGTGCTTCTCTTGATATAACTTCTCAAGCACCTTCAAGAGATCAAAGATCAACTTTTCCAGAGTATTCACCATACCTTATTCATGATATCATCAATCTCCTGGTTTCTCTTTCCTTTGTCATCCTTCGCTTCCAATTCCTCCTGACTGTTCTGATGAGCTTTTCCAGTCTGAATAAAGATAATTATTCCTCTTTCTTCGTCATTCTCATCAAACCGGAGATCCAACCAACAACTTCTTATACGAAGTATCCTCTCCACTCTTCGTTTTATCCTCCAATCCCACATTCGATTGACCGGGATGCTAAGAGTTTCCATTGAATGATCTTTGATCTCTCTTCACTTACAGTTCCACTCTTACTCAATCCATCTTCAATGGGAGCTTCACTCGAATCCATTCCAGAATAGATTGCATCTGCTACTTGAGCGCCAGTCTTCTCAAGAGAAGACGTCATTTTAGAAG
The DNA here is from genome assembly GCA_911812115.1 of Pristionchus exspectatus. Classification (NCBI taxonomy): domain Eukaryota; kingdom Metazoa; phylum Nematoda; class Chromadorea; order Rhabditida; family Neodiplogasteridae; genus Pristionchus; species Pristionchus exspectatus. The sequence goes on along the minus strand of OU461585.1, from coordinate 13,924,342 downwards.
GGTATAAATCGACAACTGACTATCCATTTCTCCTGATTTGGATCGACCATCTTCATATCATTCACTTGCATCTTCATTGGAACTGCAGAACCAACCATCGGATTCTTCTACAATAAATCGATAAATGAGAGATGCCGACTACCGTAACCTTATTGGGGTCTAGAATGCCCGGTAGATGCTTGATATCGATCTTAGCGAGTGGAGGAGCACGATCGTACAGATCGTCCACCATAGACATCGATACCTGCAGGAGAAGAATAAAGTCAATTGTCGATACTCTTTCCTTCTCACCGCCAGATTTCTCTCAATGAGTGTATCCACTTCGAAATCGTCGTCATCTTGACCGAATGGATTGATCATCACCTTAATTTAACATTCTCTTTCCCTTTCCTTCTTTTTCTCTTACTTGGGCACACTTTAGCCATCCCACAAGACAGATAAATTCTCCCATTGTGAAATATGGAAGAATGTAATCGACTCTCCATCGAATGTCTTCGTGATCCTTCAATTTATCCATATTTTGAATGGGTGACTCAGAATGGAGATCGAATCTTGATCGATTCATCTCTCATCCTCACAATGGCAATATATTGTCGTGCAATGAGACACATAAGGAAGTAGACAGTAGTTGAGAGGGAGACTACCTGAGAAGAGAAGAGAGGGAGGGGAGAGGGGGGAAGGGAAGGAATACCTGGGAGTAGACAAGAGGGACATTGATCCAATCGAATGATTTGATATTCTGCAATCGATCACGAAACTTGAGAATTTCCTTAGTGAGATAGACAAAGTGAACATCAGAGATCTGACGACGATCTTTACATCTGAAGAGGAAAGGAATAAGATGAAATCTGATTCTCTCCATTCCACACACAATCTCTCCTCTCTCTGATTGGAGAGAGATCATGTGGAATGAAGAGAGAGAGAGAGAGAAGAATCACTGACTTCTTGAGTAGATTGAGACTCCATTCAATGGGCATCCACATTCGGAATGAATATTCATCATTCGCTTGTTCGAGCATCTTCAATTCCTCTTCAGTTATCATACTGGGCTGCAATTAATCTTAAACTTGATCTTTGATCTCTACCAACCTTGAGATGTTTGAGAGTGGGAAATCTCAATCTAATTCTTTCGCATACATCTCTGAACACGAGGACATAAGAGACGACGATATATCGCATGATATTCACTCTTGTCGTTCGATCTTGTTTCTAAAATGATCGATTGATTGATCGATAACTGACTACCGTATACCTCCATTCCCGGTCTCGAGTGGAGAAAAGCTGCGATCGATAGAGCAATTGTATCTGGCCACGGTATTTCCATGAAGACATTCCACCATCTGAAGGTTAGCGATTGACAGATTACGATAGTTGATAATTGAACCGAGTGGCGATATGGGAGACATAGAAACCAAGAACGAAAATGAGAGCTGTTCGAGCATGAGACATTAACTGAAGAGGGGAATGAAGAGTACGGTAAGAGAGAGAGAGAGTACGGTACCAGATCAGTTCCCATTACTAATCGTTCGAATCGACTTCCATTCTCTGTCCCTCTCAAATAGAATCGATAGAGAAGAGAGATCCAATTGTAGATGAATAACCACGCTCCCAACTCTCTCCATACACCCTTCCACACCGAACCACGCCATCTGAAGAGTAGGGTAGAATTCATTGGGTACGGTAAACGAATAGACAGGATACGGTAAGTCAGGGGATTGACATACCGTAGTAATAGCCGCAGGAAGGTGCCTAGTTTTGCCGTGGCGGCAATTTTCATGTAGCCAACAGTCATGTCGACCGATCGAGAGGAGGGAGGATGAGAGGAGTGAGGGGACGAGGTGCAGGGGGAGCGGAGTGAGTGGAGACGTGATCTCTTCATTCAAATTAATCTTATTCTCGGTTTTTCGTGCACGATCGTGTAGATGAGGAAGTTGAAAGTTGAAATGATCGAACAATCCATCTTTCTCAATGAATCCTTTCTGTCGTTCCATTCGCGATCAAAGAATGTCTAATCCAAAGATCAGAAACAAGGAACCATCATTTCTTCTTTCCAGAGACCCGCCCGCATCATTTATTTTATTGATCAATAACTGTATCTGTATAAAAGGAAGATACTCCCCCTCTTTCCTCACTTCTTCTTTCCTTCGCAATGAACTCTTTTCTTCTATTCGTCCTTCTTTCTTCTATTGCAGTTGTCATTCATTCAAAAGTTAGTTTATAATACACTACATTGGATATAATGGACGATTATTCATGTTCCGATACAGGTAAAGGAGATTGCCCATTCGATTTCCATTGCAGGGCGAGTCAGGCAAAGCTCGAGCTGCGGGTTATCCATCATCTATTCGAGATTTCCCCGTTGCAGTTAAAGATGAATACATGGCAATCATAGTAAGGATGATCTATCTGATCCAAATCGAAATTAATTATATAGAAAATGAAAGACACCGAGGAGAAGTTTAAAAAGATGAAAGAATGGGGAGTGAAGAATGGAAAGGAGGCTGAGGTTTGGCAACTTCCTTATATCCTATATCTTTTTTAACCTTGATCGGTTAATTTCAGGTGATTGTTGATGATTTTTTCAAGAAGATGGAACGTAATAAGAAGAAAGAAGAGGTTGAATACTAAAGGATTTTCTCAATTCACGACATAATTTCAGAAAAAGAAGAATGAACCAAAGAAAGACCCTAAGAAAGAAACGAAGAAAGAGAAGAAGGATTCGAAGAAAGCCTAAATATCACGTATTCCATCATATGTTCTTGATAAATATATATCCCATTAATTGTATGCGTTATTTTCCGTGGAAAAGCAAATGAATTACGATAGTAAAGTGGATAATTTATGTGGATAATAGCAAATCCATTGATTAGAGATTCCGTTTGAAGAAAGGGGTGGAAAGATCTCATTCAGTTACCATAGATACTCGTGAGAGAGAAGAGAAGAGGGAAGGAGACACTCAGTCTTGAGAAGGAAAGACAGATTGAACGCCTACAACTTATTTCTCCTTCACATTTTAGTCGTTTTTGTCGGAAAATCATTCTCGTTTTTCTGTTTCGGATTTATTACCTCTTTTGATAGACACCGTTTGCGATTATGAAATTAAATTGAATAGACTTGAAGTTTCTTTTATTTCCTATGATTTCCGGAATTTTGTCTTTGGTGCAAATTATGTGTCTGAAAGAGAAGAAACCGTCCGAGATGTTCTTTTATCGATGAATGACTCATTCGAACATACAGTAGATTTGACGTCTCTTCGTCTCATTCAAAGTCCTTTCCTCCCTCTCTTTCCTGCACGTACCAATTATCCTTCCCTCTCTCACTTCCGAGTCTCACACTAACGATAGAGAAGGCATTGCATCTACTCGATATCTCCAATCTCTTTTCCTCTCCGACCAATCAAATAATATCGGCCATTCAGAATGGAGGAAAGCGAAACGGCTAAAATCTTGAATGGAAGTGAAGAAGGAGAGAAAATATTGTACGTTTCAATAAACTTCTTGAAAAGGAAAAAATGAATTTAAAATTCGATGGTGTAAATAAAGAGTGAACAAGTTAGTCAATAATAATGTGATTATAGTGAGATTCCAACTCTTCCTCGTGGTTCATTTCTTACTCTTCGACTTCATTCCAATTGGGGAGATACTTCATTCATTGGATTGACTGCAGTCGAAATATTCCTCGAATCGGGAAGAAGGGCTGTCGTGACAGAAGTAAGAAATGAAGAGTTGTGTCAATATTGTACTCCACTTTCTCATTATTGAAATAGGACAAATCTAAACGTTCATTTCCTTCTAATCCGTGACATTTCCTAATATATCTTGTCAGTAGATTAGGGAAGTTGTGAATGGCACGGAAACTAATGATGAATTCCTTCCAATCAAAGGGATTTCCTTCAAGGTTTCAACGTCAGCGACCACTCACGAGGGAGAATTGAAGAGTGTCGGAGATTTATCACATTTTGGTAATCAATATCCGTAATTCGATGTCGAACAACATTCTTAGGTCATTCCTCATGGCGAGCGAAACTTCCATCTTCCAATGGGGAAGGTCCAGTGTCTATCGATCTCAAAGTGGAGAATGAAGGAGAAAGCATTGCAATGCTTAGATTATGGGTGAGGTTTTAGCAATCTAGATTTTATCATCGTCTAAATTTTATCATCGTCAAGTTAATTTCAGAACTACAATGAGTCACGAGTGCATGCAACCCGTGGAATGAGAGACGTTGAGGTTAGAAAGATGTACTCGTAATGGTTATCGATTAATCGATTGTAGATGACTCTCGATGGGTCACTCATATTCAAGGGGGTAATTTCACCCGCATTCGATGGTGATGATGGGGATTCAGGAGAGGTCAGCTGATGAGCTAATCATTTTCAATCCCTTTCGTTGTTTCCAGACGATTCTCTTCACAACGAGTGATTCAATACTCGAATCAATAGCAGAAAACGATGTCTGCATTTTACCCGAAGCGATAAATTCCTCACTCTCAATTAGACCGAATAGTGCAGGTAAGAATCAAAGGCTTTGTCCCTTTTCTATTGTGAATGATTCAGTGAATCGAATCGTTCCTCAACGGCCGATCACTGCCGAACAATCAAATGGAAAAGAAGAGAAGAAATTATTTGAAGAAAAGAGAGAAGAAAATGTGACTAAAGACGATTCAAAGGGACTCGTTAAAGGTGTCATAGATAGACTTTAAAAAACAACATTCTGCCAACTTTGCAAGTGATTGCGAAGAGTCGTTCGCAATCACTCATTCTTCATTCAGCTATTTTCTAGAGCGGTCTCGCAAATTATTGTTTATTAACCTCGCAATCATTTGCGACGAGCGATGAATAAGAAAGGCCAAAAAATGAGAATGAGACCAAGAATGAGTGAGACGCAAATGATTGCAAAAAATTTCGCAAATGATTGCTTCGTTCGCAATCATTTGCGAAGCCGCTCTACGAAAGTGAGTGAACGCGGAATGAAGCAAATGATTACTCCGTTTTCCACACTCTAGTCATAGAGCATTCTTCATTGAGAAATCTTGAATCAAAATTTATTTCAGTGTTGAATCTAACACTCGAGACAACTTGGGGTATTCGTGAAGTTATCGGACTGACTGGAATTGAGTTATTCGATGTGTCCAATGATGTTATTCCACGATTGTTGATTGAATCATTGACTGTCGAAGGAGGTAGTGGAGATATTGAGAGGTACGAGAGGGAATAGTGAATAACAAGAGAACAAAGGGATTTAGGCTAATCAATGGAAGAAATTTGACTCGATCAAATGAAGACATGTGGTTGTCTCCCTTCGACCCATCTACTCCTCCCACAATCACGTTCACATTCACTAAACCCATCAATCTCAAAGGTGAGAAAAGGCAAAAGATTCTCTCTGGCCGGGAATTGAACCCGGGTCTCGCACGTGACAGGCGCGGATACTAAGAGAGACTATCTGAGATAATTCACATACGGCCGTACAAGGAAAATTTTACATATGCCCAAAAAATTCACCTAGGAGTAACTTTTCACGTAGAACTCGAAAATCGACCTTAGAAAGCCGTATCTCGAACGCCCAATTTCCTACAGGATGGTTCACCTTGTAAGGGGTGATAAGCAATTTCACGAATCGCTCTTCAAACCTTTACAAATGATAGTAATTCTTGTAGATCTCGAAAATATAAGCATTTTCCATGAAGAAAGTGAAAGTCTAACTCACCTGCGAAAAAAGTTATGCCCCTTTGAAAGTTTAAAAGTATGTTTATAAATATTCATCTTTCTCCGATGCACTTTTAAGTGATTTTATTCGATTCTACGTTAAAAGTTACCCCTCCGGTGAATTTTTGAGCGAAATTAAAAAATACGCCAACCTTCATCCATTGGGCCGAATAGTCCCAACTGCAGGAAACGTCTTCGGGACTTTTCCAGTTTTGCTCTATTTGATAAAATATTAGCCCCAAAAGTGTATATTTTTACTTTTCGCAATTTATTATTAATAACTGAACGATATTATATACAAAATTATGGTCTGTTTCATGTATCTCATTTTTTCTTCGGATGTTCTTTCATCCTCTGAAATGCGCGCCAGCGACAATTGATTACATTCAAAAATTTATGTCCATTGATGTTTCCTTGTTGAAAAATATGTTTCAAGAATCTTTTAGGTTTATTTTGAGATTTTTAGAGCCGTCGGAATATTTTATTCTGTCTCATTTTAACGACAATTCAAGAATATAGTTGTGGAGTTGTATCTGACTCTGCCTGAAAACTTCCAATTGTATTCCACTGTTCGCCCTGAGACGTATGAAGTAAAAAAATCAGACCTTGTCTTTTCCTAAAGGCTAATCTAACTTTGTTCTTTGCAATTCATATTCCATGTAACAAGTGAATGGAGGGGAGATGAATACTGGGAATCATTGCATTACTAATTGTAAACTGATCAGAATATAGAGGCGTGTAAATTCAAAGAACAATTTATTAAATTAGTTTTTAGGAGAAGTAAAGGTCTAAAACAAATAATTGTACTAAATACGTCTCAGGGCGAACAGTGGAAAAAAATGGAAGTTTTCATGCAGAAGCAGAGAGGCATTGACAGAATAAAATATTCCAACGGCCATAAAAATCTCAAATATACCAAAAAGCTTCTTGAAACATATTTTTCAACAAACAAAAATTAATGTACATAAATTTTAGAATGTAATCAATTGTCGCTGGCGAGCATTTCAGAGGATGAAAGAACATCCGAAGAAAAAGTATAATATCGTTCAGTTATTAAGAATAAATTGCGAAAAGTAAAAATATACACTTTTGGGGCCAATATTTTATCAAATAGAGCAAAACTGGAAAAGTCCCGAAGACGTTTCCTGCAGTTGGGACTATTCGGCCCAATGGATGAAGGTTGGCGTATTTTTTAATTTCGCTCAAAAATTCACCGTAGGGGTAACTTTTAACGTAGAATCGAATAAAATCACTTAAAAGTGCATCGGAGAAAGATGAATATTTATAAGCATACTTTTAAACTTTCAAAGGGGCATAACTTTTTTCGCAGGTGAGTTAGACTTTCACTTTCTTCATGGAAAATGCTTATATTTTCGAGATCTACAAGAATTACTATCATTTGTAAAGGTTTGAAGAGCGATTCGTGAAATTGCTTATCACCCCTTACAAGGTGAACCATCCTGTAGGAAATTGGGCGTTCGAGATACGGCTTTCTAAGGTCGATTTTCGAGTTCTACGTGAAAAGTTACTCCTAGGTGAATTTTTTGGGCATATGTAAAATTTTCCTTGTACGGCCGATAGGGTGAAAAGCTCAATTTTCTCAGATAGTGTCTCCTAACCACTATACTACCAGAGATGTGAAGACGGAGATCTCTGCTAGGGTTATCTTTCCTCTCTTCTCATCTCGCTCTCATGTTTCTCACTTGTCAGGTGTCAGTATTTGGAATTACAACGCGAGTGTGGAGTTATCGTATGCAGGCGTGAGAAATCTACGAATTCATTCTAATGGGAGAACGAAGAGAAGAGTTGTACTGAGGAAAGCAGTTGGTCAGTTTGATATTCCAATAATTTCTGAATTTTTATGGGCAAAATATCTGATTATTTTGAGGGTACACATACTTCGATTTCGTGCAAGATGTTTCCTTCGATCGTCGAATTGAATTGGCCCATGCTTCTGTTGATCGACCTGTATCAAAATGCGCCAATGGATGTGAGATTAATTCCATCCTTTCCTTCCAAACCCGATAGATAACTATCCAAATAATCTCATCTCAGTTATCTACCAACTGATCATTCTCTCAACGTGGGGCGATGAATTCTACGTTGGTCTCAATGGAATCGAATTGAGAGACAACAAAGATCAATTAATTCGAATTGAACCAAATAGTTAGTCTCTCATCTTCGTCCTCATGTCTACATCAATTTCTCTCTCAGATTTGGCTGCATTTCCGGAGAGTGTCAACATTCTTCCCCAAGTCCAAGATGATCCAAGAAAGAGCGAGAATCTAACGAATGGAATCAATGAGGATTTATGGTATCCCTATCTCAATCTGTAATAATTCTACTTCTATCATCTCAGTGCATCAAACTCTTGGTTGACTCCACTTCTTCCCAATCGATGCCCTCGAATATTCTTTGTATTTGATGTGCCTACTTTTATTACGAAGGTGGTAATGTACAACTATCGGAAGACTCCTGAGAGAGGAGTTAGACATCTTTCAGTGAGTTCAATATCGATTGCATCCATAAAGCATAGCATTCCTCCTTTAGATCTCCGTCGATGACGATATCGTATGGAGTGGAGAAATTCCACGAGGATCGATGACTGAAAATGGAATGATTGAAATTACTCTGAGAGAGGGAACGGAAGGAAACTGAAGAGATTGTAGTTGCTCACTGTGATACAGAAAACATTATCTAGAAAGTAGGTCAAATACTAATAATCTTTGTTCAATTACGCATTTCACAAAGTACTTCTTCTTCTTTCTTCTTCATTCTATAGCCACGAGTATAATTGTGATTCTGAATTATTTCACCCGTGAATTGAGAAAGCGAACAACCGATTGCAAATTTCATATCGGGAATACAGATATTTGTTGACTGAAGGAGATAAAATTCCGTTCTGATTTATTGAGTCGTTCTGCCATATTCGTGAAATCAATAATGCTGCGAACAGTGTCGACGTCTAGACCATTTCTCTGGGAGAAAAATCGTCTAGACGGTCGCCTCTATACGATTTTGACAATTTTTTCGAGGGAATCAAATTATTTATGAAAATTAGTTATTTTGCATCAATTATCCCAATTCCCATCCGAAATTGATAGAGGGAAATGAGGCGAGTGAGACCCCACTCCCTCGAAATGAGTGTAGAGAATGACTCCCCTCAAAATCGGCGACCGTCTAGACGATTTTTCTCCCAGAGAAATGGTCTAGACGTCGACACTGTTCGCAGTATGTCTTCATGATCAAATGAAATGGAAAAAAGTAATATCCATGCGCAATTCTATCAACATTTGTTCAAGTCTCATTCGCCTCACTCCGTAGCATTTTTTTCCACAATTGAACACATTAATGTCATCTTCTTTATTTGAGGTACCTCGTTATCTTCAGTATAATGCACGATTTGTATAACATCTTCTTCTTTTTTTTCTAAATGGTCACTTGAGGGGAATTGAGGTCAAAGTACATGGGGGATACGATAAGTGACACTTCTGATATGATTAGTGAAAACAAAATGCATTTAACAAGAAACAATCAATAATCAGTGAAAACTCTCTTCTAACAACGATACTAACAAATCACTAGGAGTGACGAGAGATCAAAGATCAGACTGTGAAAGTCTATGGGACAATTAGTCGGATCCCGGAGTACAGTAGAGGAACCGTTGAACGGAATGTGTTATTTTTACTGAAATATTGTTTAAAATTGAAATAATTGAGTTGAATGACTAACCCCATGGATTGTAGAGGAAATCGGGCTTGTGAATGGTCGATACAAAGAGTATGTAGATCGGAACACCAGAGAGAATGAGAAGAACTCCTGGAGATCAAAGATCGATTTGGTAACCGATAATCGAGATACAGTATCCAGGGTGTCTACTAACCGACGATCAATTCTCCTGGTTGGGAGAAGAAGGGGAAGATGAGGAGATAAAGACAACATGAGAAGAAGAGAAGAGGGACGAAGAGAGGCAACTGAAAGTTAATATGAAGGGGTTTGACTAATTCAACTATCGCTTACTTTGATTGGTCTCTCCAATTCGGGTCTCGTAAATCTCATCTTAATCAATCCTGCCACTGAAAGAGCGACGACAAGAGATTCAGCGAATGAGAGATAATTGATGAGAATGTGCACGTCTAAAAAGATCAAAGATCAACTCCATTACAAGATCATCTAGGAGGAAAGATCAAAGATTAACTGACCGGAGAAGAATAGCATGCAAATGGAGGAGCATCCCAACCAGATGAGAGATGGCATCGGAGTTAGAAAACGAATTGAGATCATTGAGAGAAGTTCAGGTAGTTGACCCTCTCTGCAATGAATACCCAATAACGGCTACGATAAATAAGTGAAGTATGATAGTCAAAACAGTACGGTATTACCTGCTACGTTAGAGTAAATTGTTTACCTGGCTCCGGAGAAGAACATTCTGGATGCAGTGAATAGAATTCCATTGAGTCCTCCGATGCATGACATCGCAACGAAGATTGGCATTATGAAGGCGAATGGACCTGTAGTAAGTCATTATTCAAGTTGGCATCATTATTGAGAATCTAGTGCGAAAAAATGGCCATTGTAAGAATACATGCAAAATTATTAACCCATGATCCGATTGGCAAACGTGACGGCGACAGCAGAGGAATCGAGCATCTGAGAGAGATCAAAGATCAATTGATCATCGACCATCCCGCTGAGTGATAAGATAAGGAATATCCGATGACTTACTTCATCAGCCGACAGGACAGAGAAGTAGGCGACATTGACGAAGAAATAGATGAGAGTAACGATGGGAAGAGAAATGTAGATGGCACGAGGAAGATTCCTGAATGGAATGGGGATACGGTAGAGAACCACGATATCGATTTTCCAGGTACTATTATCGATAATCAAACCTGAATGGATCCTTGAGTTCCTCCGTGACGAAATTCAGATAACTCCATCCACTGAATGAGAATACTCCTGAATAGAAAGCGAGTGAAATAGACGACGCTCCCCAATTCGTCCCATCCATTAATTCAGGCTGCTCCAGATGCTCCGTGTTACCTAGAAAGATTTGGATTAGAATTATAATTAGATAATTTGATCTTCAATTTAGATAAGCTTCGTATATACTAAGAATAGATACGGTAATGGCTAACCAAGTATTAGATTGTAGATCCCTGCACAAATGATAGTACAGAGTGCGATCACTTTCGAAATAGAGAAGAAATCATTCGTTTTCGTTGAGAATCCAACGGAATAACAATTGAAGAACGTGAGAATGGCTGAACAATCAATTAATAATGAGATGTGATAACTAAGCACCCGATTCTAAATCTTACCATAATCGTAAGTGCTTCAAACAGGGAAGTATCTTGAAATACTTACCAATACAAGCTGCTGCAAGCAGTCTTGCAGCTAATTGAGGTACTTCACAAGAGGGAAAGAAGGGCTTGAGAGTGTAATTAGCGAATGTCAGAGCAATGATGGCATTCGATGTGGGATTGATGATCATTAGAGCCATCCAGAGGAAGAGGAAAGAGATAAGAGGACCAAATGCCTGAAAGGGGTCGATACCAATAAGTAAACTACCGTATCCACTCTATTGAAAGTAAGATATCAAGTTCCCACCTCATAAATGTACACGTAATCTCCTCCACTCTTGGGAATTGTCGTGCCCAATTCAGCATAGCAAAGAGCTCCGATAAGTGAGAATACTCCAGAGAGTAACCAAACGAGAAGAGAGAGACCGGGACTCCCAGCGTACACCAGAACACCTGAAAGGAGAAGGCGTAGCGGGTAGGGTGAATAAAAAATCGGGAAAAAATTGGGTACCATCGGTACCGTACATCTCGAGGATTTCCCTGATTGCTCAGGGATGGGTACTTTAGTGCACACTCTTGCCGTGAGGTAGGAACGACTCCACTTTCAGCGGTCGAGGAGATTTTCGGGTCTACTCTAGACCTATGCCTCTCACCATCTATTTCGTGGTGGGGTCAATGACTAGTACTCATTCTAGTACCTTATAGGCTATCTCGTCGGGGCGAATACCCTTTTACGACTTTATTCGGGAATCGACCAGCAATTCCCCCGGGTGGGCATCGAACTTGCGATCGTCTGATTGCCAGTCTAACGTCTTGCCGCCTCACAGCCCGTTGCTGGGTTCGGGGAGCCGGAACCGCGCGGACGCGTCTCTCACGCGTCGCGGCTCAAACTAAGAAAGTACCTTTATCTGACTTATTACTCTTTTTTTTGGCTTTGTAAACTTCTCAGAAGATGCGCAAGCGGTCAACTTACATGAGCAGACTTAGCAAATTAATAAATATTTAATGGCTGATTTTATATTATTTTTCAACGGCAGGAGCCGGCAAAAAGTCACCATGTTGGCACACAAAACATGAAAGATATCAGTGATTACTGAACTATTTACTTGCTTTCATGATTCATGTGGTCAAGTGGAATGTCCTCTACAACTTTTGGTTGCCAAATTCTTAATTAATTGTACTTTAACTCTATAAGTACCAAAAGAACGTATTTTACGTTGTAAACTGCAACTGAAAGATCTCTCCGAATACTGAATCAAATTCTTCGTTCTTGGTCTCAAACGATTTCTGATGTCCGGCGCTACAACTTTTGGTTGCCAAAATTAAAATATTAGGGCAAATTAACAAGATCGCGTAAAAATGCGTGAAACGTCGCCACCATTCGCGCACTCGCAACGCGTCAAAAAGTGGTCGCGTCGCGGCAACAGGACCGAACTGTTGACTGAAGGGCAACGGGCTGTGCGCCTGCTCCACCCGAGCCCGATCGATCAATCAATATAAGACGGTTGGAATGAGCGCTTTCTAATTTGAAACTGTTTCAACTGTAAGCCGGCCGCATCGCTCGGCCGCATCGCCCCCTCCCCTTCGCCAAGCCGGCGATGCGGCCGAGCGATGCGGCCGGCTTACAGTTGAAACAGTTTCAAATTAGAAAGCGCTCATTCCAACCGTCTTATATTCTTCCCTCATATTCTCATCAATTTATTCCATTCATTCCTTGTGATCTGTGGTAGGGGATCGGCCACGTGAAGTGAACAACGTCATTTTCTCTGTTGTCTTTTCGTCGTCCTCGAGAAAGAGAAACACGAGACAGAGATTGCAGCTTTTTTCCTATTCTCGTGATGGTTAAGTCTGAGAAGAGAAGGAGGTGGAGAGAGGGAGAGGGAGGGGAAAAGCGCGTGGTTAAGACTCGGGTGCATATCCGGTGCCAACCGGGGCTTCTGCTGACTCGTGTTTTCACTTCCTTCTTGCCCCCTCATGACTAAACCTCAGGAATATTTCAAGACTCGAAGATCTCCTAGAGAATGAGAAGGAAGATGACTACACTAGAACCTTCTCGATGGACTGACCAGGCACTTTTTCTCACAATGAATCGTTGAATGAGTCGAGTGTGTAATAGAAGTCTCTTCTCCAGATCAATCCCTCTCTTTCTCGGGGGAAGGAAAGGATGGAAAGAGTTGTGAGAGGTCGAAAGAGCAGAAAGAAAAGCATCAGAGAGTTGACTATCTACTCTAGTCGAGAAACTCAGTGATGAACCATCCAAGACTTATAGGGGTTATTGAACTCTTTGAAACTCAGAGGTTTCCTTGGGAAAAGTAGCACCCACCCAATTAATGAAAATATTAATTATAAACCAGAAATTGAGCTAACCTTTAGGACTGACGAAGATGCCTGATCCGACAATAACACCAACGATAATAGTGCATCCATTGAATAGACTGATTCTCTTCTCTAATCTGACTCCTCCATCGGAAGAAGGAGGAGATTCCTCCAATTGGGAATGACGACGACGACCCATCTAATACAGAATTGGGGAGATCGAGGCGCAGATTACCGATAAAAAGGTATATTCATGCGCATTAACGGAATGAAATAAGAGAGAAGAAGAACAAATGTCACGTAACACAGCTGATTCTAGGCAATGGCAAAATATTAGCGATAAAATGGAGTGAGAATGGCACAATAGATGAGAGAAGATGATAGGAAGAAGTGAATGCAACGATCAGAAGACGAGATCGGCATGAAAGTGAAGTGAAACGAATGTAAATGAAGACAGGTGAACGAGATTGGGCGTATTTGGCCGACCTTGTTGTGAAAGAAGAGGTCAGATTCAGATAAAAGTGCGCTCAAAATGAGGAGTAATTCAGAAATTCTCAAGAGGAAACAACAAAGAACACGGAACAGACGGAAGGAGAGAAGAATGAGAGAGGAAGAAAGTAGAGAACAGAGAGATACTGTGAGGGAGAATGGAAAAACAGTAAATAGTTCTCGACGAGAGATAGAAGTCCCCTTGAGGAAAAAAAAGAGAAGAAGAAGCACTCATGCTGATGCAATAGGACACACAATAGGACACACACAGGATATTGCAAAAATACGGGGGAGGACGATAGTCGACGAGAGAGTACGAGAAATGGAGAGAGTGCAGACAGAGAAACAACAATAACATACAAGCCGAAAGTGTCAGTTTTGCAAAGGGAGAAGCATGAATGAGTCAGGATAGAGAGAGAAGGAAGAGAGAAGAGAGTACAGAGAAGGAGAGAGTGTAGTAGTAGAGTGAAGCACGAGTCTTGCAAGGAGGGAGAGTGAGGGTCCTCCTTCCCTTCCCTCTCCTCCTCCCTTTGACCATCCCCTCTTCTTACTCCTCTTGACGTCTTCTTTATTCGCAACACACAAATGAGTCGAAATACAAACAGAAGCAATCTACCGTCTCTCCCTTCTCCCTTCTCTCTAACTTCATCTGATTGGAGAGAAAGGTGGACAGAGGGAGACACTATCATTCCCAGTTGGCAGTAAGTACATGAGTATCGGGTTTAGAGGGAAGGATTAGATGGGAAGAAAAAAGTGATCTACGGAGGGTTGATTGAGAGGAGAGAATGGAGGATGGTTTATTTCTTTCCCTTCTTCTTCTCATCTTCATCTTCTGAATCAGATATGGCCGATCCATCGTCAGACACATCAGAGACATCAGAAACATCCGAATCCTGCGAGAGATCAATATGAGGAATAGAGTTTGTCTTCCGTTCTTAGTCCATACTCTCGTTATTTCATGAGACGAGTCTCCTTTCAGAAATGTATCTAACCTTCCATGAACTCACTCTCTCACTAAGGTCAAAGACTAACTCTTGACATTACTTACACTATCTTTCTTCTTCTCATCTTTCTTTTCATCCTTCTTCTCATCTTCCTTATCTGAATCGTCCTTCTCTTTCTTCGGACTATCTGGTGCAATTGCTTCTGGTTTCTTCTCATCATCATCATCTGATGAAGAGTCCGTGTTTTTGTCTGAAGAACTTATATTCTTCGAATGATACGGTAGTAATGATCAACCTTTCATTTTCTTCTGAGCATTATCCAGTCTATCATGTTCGTCCAATGCCCTCTTCAGATCTTCAATCTCCTGGAAAATCAAAATAAGTAAAGATAAACATCAGAGTAAACTCGCCATAATTCGATGGTCTCTCTCGTAATCGTCATCATAAGGTCGAATGGCAACTCTTCCTCCAGTCACACAGAAGGCGCACAAAAGAATGAGCAAACCAACAACCTGCAAAAAGTACATCAGCCCGATGCGGGGCTCGAACCCGCGACAGCCAGATTAAGAGTCTGGTGCTCTACCGACTGAGCTAACCGGGCGGCTGTCACTAACCTCGATGAGAGAGATGATGGACAGACCCAGATAGAGACCCGCTTGTCCTCCGAGATCATTGATCATGGTAGACAGCTGTAAGAAAGGGTAAGCGATTCATGAGAGAACGAATTAAGAAAGGACTGACTCCATAGCTCGATGCTTCAACATATGTCTCCTTTCTCATTGTCTCGAAGAAAACCTGAAGAGGGAATGAGTCGGTTGGAATATAAGATCAAAGATCACTCGCCTGTATTTGCAATGCATTGAAAGTGTACCACTCCTCACACTGAGCAACACTGGAGAACTTCGTATTGTCACTTGTACACGATCCCATTCCATCCTGAATTATATCGTCACTCTTATCATTTACTCTTTATCCGTCTTGCACTTATCGAATTACACAATCAATTTCATAATTCAAAGAAAGAGAGATGTCAAATAAAGAAGGAATAATATTCTTACATTACTCGTAGCATTCTCAGCATCAGCAAGAACAATGTATCCATCAGTGGGGAATGTGGACAGTGAAGTAGTGAGACCGAATGTCATCTCCTAAATGATCTCCCTTTCATCTTTCCTATGATACTCTCTGCTCACACTGCATGGAGGCATACACTTGCATTCCTGTAGAGGATCCATATTCTTCTGAGTACTATTGTACTGATCTCCCTTTAGACTGTCCAAACATGCGACTGCAAAGATCAAAGATCAATATCGTTCTCAATTCTCCATCTCACCATTCTCTGGAGTTGGAGTGCAGAATGTTGCTCCAGTGGCGGGTCCGAAGAATCGAGGATTGTGACAAGAACATCTGAATATTACGGTAGGAATTGGGAATAATGAGTCTCCCTCACTTGGACAGAACATCTCGTTGTCTACAAGTGTTGTAGCATGTGAGGGAAGAGTACTTGTAGGTCTCAATCAATCAATAAATCAATAATCATAGGACGAAGTGACCTACCTGGTAGTAATTTCTCTCAGCTGAATCGACATTGATGCATTCTCCGTAAGGTTTCTGTGCCAATTTATACTCAGCCTTAACGATCGGTATGGATGAGGATCAGGAAGGATAACGGTACCGCAGTTATGGCAACTGCTGTGGTGTAGCCAACTCCCACTGTAAGTGCTGTCCCCTCGACATTCGGATATTCTGTAGGGGAATGGACTGCCACCTGAAAGTGATTGGATGATGGAAGCATGTAAAGTGGTAGACAACCTTTGCCCCAGCAATAGTGAAAAGTGGATGGTAGAGTGTTACTGTGTCATTGATGTCTGATTGCTGAAAGAGATCTATGTCAAAGTCTTCTTCCCTCCCACATACTCTCTGCAGTCCATAGAAACGGAAAGAGAAAAAAGTGGTAAAGATGGAAGTGGTAAAAACGATGATTGTCTGAATATTGTGAACAACTAACATGAACAGTGACGAGTAGATTCAATCCGAATGATTTCCCTGCTCTGCTCACACTCAAATTACTCTTGATATCATTGTTGTATGTGAAACATCGACCATAAGATGGATCAATGAATTGTGTGAAATCGGCCCTATAAGAAGATTACATGATTTTCACAAGAAAGAACAAATGACCAGTCTTCAAAACATGGATTTTGTCCTCTAGAATGGTATCTAAGGGTGTGGGAGTGTGTTGAGAGAGAGGATCCAAGATCACAACCATTTAAAAAGAATGAGTCCAATAAGATTATTAGAGATGAACAACAAGACTCACTCTGAACAAGATGCTCCATTGAAAGTGCAGTCGGCAATGATTTCATCGAATGAATACAACGATTGAGGAACATCCTAAATAGACGAAGGGGATCGATGATTGATCTTATTCTTAGAAAAGGCATACATCTGGATGTTTTGCAGCAATCATATTGACCACATCCCTTGCCCTCGTATCACGATCCCATGTCGTGGCTGTATTCTGGAAGAGTAAATGATTACGGTAGAGAGATGGAAAGGACTCACAAGAATACCGTAGGTATCAGGAGTAGTCAATCCATCCAGGACCTAAACGATTCGTTTATATCTTCATCGATCTGATATCATTACCGTAGTGTAATAGTCCATGAAGGTATTGAGTTCTGTATCAAATGGAGTTACCGTATCTCCCGCCCTCTTCTTCTTGTATGGATTAAGATTACAGATTGTCACAGCGGGAAAGGACTGAAATTCATGAATCGATATGAGATACAATAACAGTATCCACCTGTTGCTCGATACTGATTACGGTACTGATATCTGCAGGGAAGGTAATGAAGAGGGCAATCATCTTGTATAGCTGATAGATGAAGATTCCTCCCATACAAAGAACAACGATCGTCCAGAAGATTCGAACCAACCCTGAATTGTACGGTAGACAAGACATATTGATTGATCGGGGAGCTTACATGTCTTTGCATTGGCGATGTGAGGCACTCCTCCTACTGTAGACCAGTTGGCGAAATCTCCCAGTACTTCACCCAATCCCATTGTTGATTACGGTAGTCTGAGAGTACGGTAGATAGTCGCCCTTATCAGGGAGGAAATCGAATGGGATGGAGTATGATGAAACCAGCGGTGTCTGGAATGCGGGGGAGGGCTAACGAGACAAAGTTTTCGTTCAAGGTGAGAGGGGGAAAGCAGAAAGTAAGAATGAAAGGAAGTCGTCTTCGTGTCTATTGGATACCACTGAAGAGTGGAGTGAAGAGATTTGTGAGAAGACTAACAGGAAAAAGTTGAGAAAAATTACGACTTCCATTAATCAATTTACTGAGACAAAAAAAGTGTTGATAATTATCTAACCTTCTTCGATCTTAGTTTTGAAATCTCGAAAATACTGATTCTCTGATGAATACAGAATTAAAATTCGCAAGTAGTTACAATAAGTTGAATTTTATCTGGTTTAAAGACCACATGCATTAATTTACAACAACGGGTACTTGCCACCTCCATTTACGCAACATTTTCCAAATTATCCACCATTCTAGTTTACATACGACAGGCCATGGTTACGCTATAGTCGAACAAGAGTGTAGTCTTCTTTGCAATTGTGAAATGCGGCTCACTATAGTCTCTCTTGAGCATAATTAAATATTCAAGAAAAATAAAGTCTTATCACGATCACGGAATACGGTATCTGATAAATATCGATATCTTTTTGCAATCCTTTTTGAGAACTTCTGTGTTTTTTTTGTTCTTTTTATTTTTAGCGTGATTTTTGTCCGTTGCTTGTGTTTTTTTCGCGCTAGTAGTGTTCGTATTGCAAATATGTAATGGCCTATCTTTATGTGGTGCTCTAGCTAATATTAACCAGAAACCAACCTGGAGATGGCGTGACAATTTAAACACTGTTCTCTAACACATCTTTTAAAAATCCTATTCATTATTATTTTTACTAGCACTGATAATGATGATGCCAACGACCTTGCTGACAGATGCATCCGTAATCGTCATTTTGGAAATCCTCCATTGTATGATACCTTATTGTTCTATTTTAGTAACATTTTTTTTTATTATTTTAAATGAATCATTATAAAATGACATTTAGAAAATATATTTGAGAAATTAATTAGTTGAATAAAATTTGTGACCAGTTCCGGAAAATAGATAGTCCTGCGTGTTTGATAAATTAGGAAGCTCCCGGCATCTCTCGTACGATTTAAACAGCCAAGCCGAAATCCTGTTTACTGCTCGATTTTTGTGAGTCTTCTTCTTTCCTGTGATTGATTTCTTTTCTTCAGGAGTGGGTAAAATGTCAGCGATCGTAAAGAAGTGCTGCAACTGTCGTTGCGACTTGCCCTCGGGCTCGAGGTATCCAATTTATATTTTATTTCCACTCTGAGGCTTTTTATTGAGTGCACTTACCTTTTATAACATTTATATTTTGCAACTAATTTTAATATCATTTATCTCAGTACTGTACAGTGTGAGAAGTGCCAGAAGAATGAAGCGAAATACGGCAAGGTTAGTTCACACAATCGGATTTTGTTTACTGGCTTTCCACTACGTATTTTACTTATTTTCATTGATCTTATTCTATTGTAGGCCTCAACATGTAAGTACTGCCAACTTCCCGCTGCTTTCCACGAGGGAAAATGTGTCCATTGTGCCCACGGAGAAAGGAAGAACGGACCTCCCATTGCATGTGCTCAGTGCAAACTGAAAGCAGCCTTCCCAAGAGATCAGAGGGATAAGGTAAGCGAGGTATAAGGAATTCGCTACTTATACGCTCGTAATCAAGATACATTTTATTGAAGTTGTTAACTTATGTTGTTTGAGATGAAGGGAACTACTCTCTGTCGAATGTGTATCATGCAAAAGCAGTCGGCTAAACCGGGAACTTCCTCTTCTTCCTCTAAGGTACAATTTAAATTATTCACAATCCCTTTAAAGATTAGTTCATGATATTACTTATTTCATTAGGAACTATCGTGACCTTTCATCTCAAAAACTCTGAAATACACTTATTTTTGGAAGACGTTACGGGATGTTTAGATGTTTTTGTCTTATAGTTTTGTAAGTTCACTTTTGAAAAAGTCTATTTGTGTCTATTTGTGAAAATTGAGTCGTTCACGTTGACGCTAATATCACGAATGTCTCCTCATTACGTCACACATTCAATTTCAATATTTGTTTGTAGCCATCGTCATCCGGTGCGAATATAAGCAGCACTAGCAAGAGAAGACATTCGAGCACCTCCAAGAAGGTGAGTCCTTATTTGTTTGTGGGAGTTGAGGGCATCGCCTTTTTTTAAAATTCTCACTGCATTCGTTCGGTAGTACTCGGTCTATCGTTACAATTATTTTATTTATTAATTGAAATGATAAATGTGTTGTGTGCAGGATGATTCAACGGCGAAGATATCGAAGAAGGAACCAGAAGGAAACAACGATAATGTGATACTCGTACACAAATTGAAGGATGAGGTAAGTGATAAATGGAGATGAATTGAAGGGATTCCATTTATTCAGGTTGAATCTCTCAAACGAGAATTGCTCAAGAAAGATGCTGCTATGATAGAAAAGGATAAGAAGGTGAGAGCTGGATAAATATGTTTTAAATTTGAATAAACTGATGTTTGAGGATTTAATAATGTGATGTTTATTTGTTCAGATTGCGTCTCTGAGTGCCGATCTAATGAGTTCTGAGAAGAGAAGCAGAGAACAGGTATCTTTTTAGTGCTTATTCTTCTTGTTTTATCTCCTTTGAATTAATTATGTTATATATTATATTTATTCTCAAAAAAAAATAATTCAGGTTGCTCGTATCACGAAGAATCATAAGGAAGAGATCGAAATGTTGCACAATCAGCACAAGCAGACTACCAGACAGGTACGGTTCATGGTTTATCTCCTGAGCATACATTTTCATTTCAAACGGGGGTGGTCTAAGGCGGATAACCACAATTGTAAGGGACGTGGATATGTAGTTGTCTGATAACCGGCCCGGTTGTTACAAAAAAGTATGCTCTTGTGCAGATGTCGCAGCAACTGTCTGAGATGAATCGGTCAACGAGAAAGGAGAGAAATCCTCTTCCCGCCATGCCTCTTACCTCCTTCCATCCCACTAATGGAGCCAAGATTAAGGTACCACTCTATTAGTATTCCTTTCGGGTCTTGAAATGGCAGATTCATGCAATTTTTCCAATCCGATGCTTTCCATCTTTATTAATTAGTTCTGTAGCAGTCCATGTTAATTGGACCATTTGATTGCAGGCTGAGAAGGAGAAGATTGAGAAGGAGAAGGAAAGAGTGAAGGAAGAAGAGAAGGCACTCAAGGAAAAAGTTAAGGAGGAGGTATGATTTAATTAAAAAAAAGGATTTTGTGCTCGTTATCTCTGAGTGTATTTGACTTTGTTTGATATGAAGAGACAAAGAAGGAGTAGTTGTTATCAAAGTGGCGCCACTTGAATGGATCAATAGGGCATGGGTGTTATCTGTGAAAGAGAAAGGGTATGATTGTAGAAGGAATCATCATCATCTCCAAAGGAAGAAGTGAAGATTGAAGAAGAAGAGAAGATTGTGAAGAAAGAGGAAGAAGTAGTAAAGAAAGAGAAGGAAGAAGAGAAGAAAATTGAGGATGAGGGTGAAGATGAAGATGAATTCCTCGATAAGGAATTGAAGATTGAAGAGATCAAAGAGCAAATCACTGCTTAGATATATCGTTAGTATCATATCTAAGACCTGACTATTCTATCCCTTATCCACTATATGATATCCCTATCCTCTCCTTATTGTTACCGTGTAGCATATATTTTTCTGTAGAACGCTCTTGCTTGATGCAGAGTATATTTAAGCGGACATTAATAATTCCAGAAAACTAAAAAAGACTAAGAAGGCCCTAGATCGATCTATACCTCAGACAGTTAATAGAATATTCTCCGCATACTTATAATATTGAGATCCCTTCCCGATTACTGTAGATCAACCGCGTTGATTTTTGCTCATAATCTGTATGTTTTATATTTCAATTTTTGTACACGAAAGAGTATCTAGCTTACTAGTAGTATATGACATCCCCCTTGCTAAAAGTCAATCAATCTCTAATTCGTGTTTTCTACCAATGGCTATTTCTCTCACAAAACATACTATCTGATCAGTTCATTTCTAATCTCTCTGGTAACTTACAATGTTTCTTATTTTTCATTTGTCCCATCCCACTTCGATTAGTCGAAGTTTCGCATTTGAGATTCCCACCTCTCACAATCTTTATTTTTCACATTGCTCGTCCTTTTTGGTTGTGTTTCCACTGTTTATTCTCATTGAGAGGCAATAAAATGGATCTTTGAATTCGAGTCTGCCCTCAACCCCCCCCCCCAACCCCTCCTCGATCCCCTCCACTCTCACCAAATGGTTTCCTTAGCAACCATGTGGTGGGGGAAGCAGAGAACTCCCTAACAATCCCCTCTTTCTGGTAGCTTCACAAGTGTGAATATATCTTATTCTCAATGAGTTTTGCTCCGATTAAAGATGGAGAGTACACAAGTACAATCTATGGATTGGTGAGCATTCTCTTAACGATCTTTTCTAAATGGCGGAAACTTTAAGGCTGCTTTTCTAACTGTTCTCCGCATTCTAACTCTGTTTCAGATCCGTGACAATCGCTACAACGATGTCATCCGAATATTATTGTATGAGGTACAGAAAGCTCCATCGGTCAGTTCCATAGATCGATTATGATTTGTATATGAATCGTTCCATACCGTTTCTTTCTTGTTCACCGTTTCTTCATTCGTCCCATCGTGTCCCTTCTTTTAATCTCTTCATTCTCAGAATCGTGCTGCCCTTTCCCTTCTCGCATATTCTTACTACTATACTCAAGATTTCCCCAATGCAGCAATATGCTATGAGAAATTGGCCTCCCTCTATCCCACTCTTCCCAAATATCGTCTCTACCATGCACAGGTATAGCAATGCAGTAGTTTCGGGATTGGTGAAGTCCAAATATGATTACTTTCTAATGGTCATATTCATTCGAATTAATTCAATTACGATCAGGCTCTATACAACGCTTTTCAACTGACGGATGCATTGGGAGTCATCGCTCAGGTATACGGTAGATTCATTCTTATCGACGATGCATTTCTTTAATAGTCCATGTCGTATTCATTTTTTTCAAGATCGAAGAGCAAGAGTTGCTCCCGCAGGTGATCAAACTGGAAGCATGTATCAAATATCGGTGAGTCGTCAGATTACTGTAGATGCATGAGATTATCGATTGTATCTGTAGTGAGGAAGATCTACGGAACGCTCGAATCCTAGTGGAACAATATGCGGATGAAGATGCGGATATCGAGATGAATGTGGCCTGTCTAGAGTATAAAGTGAATGATCTTTGATCTCATTCTCATGTTGACGTTCTTGTTGTTGTGAATAATCTACGGATTGGGAGGGGAATCTGAACTGATTCTCCGATTGCAGGAAGGAAATATTGACAAGGCCCTCGAACGATTCTATGCAGTTTCCAATTCGATTGGGTACAGAGTCAGTGATCTTTTGTTTTCAACCTGTCAGAATTCCAATGTCCTTTCTTTGCTGAATCTCACTAATTCCTTCTCAGCCCGATCTCTCATATGCAATTGCTCTCTGTCATTATCGTCGAAAAGAGAACAACGAAGCTCTTAAATTCATCGTCGACATCGTTGCGAATGGACACAAAATGCATCCTGGTCAGGAATTTATTCATTATTCAATGAAATCCGGTGAAAATTCCGAACAGAAATGTTTGTCGTCTGTAGTGTTCAAATCCATTTCTCCATACATTTCTCCATCCATACATTTCCTATTTCTGTTAGTCGTCGCGAGCGGTTCCCTCTCCATTCTCTCTGATGGAGAGTGGTTTCTTCTAATTCCTCTCGTCTCCGCCAACGACTCAACAAGATCGGAATCCCCATCCAAGCCGGACTGGTCGCCGTGTGATGGGTATGACCGCCTAAGATGTTTGGTCCCTCAGAATCCAGGCTCGTATCTCTCGCTCAAAGATGGATTTTCGAGTTTGGAGGACTCGAGCACACAGAAGACTCCAGCACACGCCAGGCTTCGTATTTGACCTACAGTGGGACTCAATCTGCGTGCAACTCCGTCAACAGTCCTATCGGGAACCAAGGGAGCAGTATTCTTTCTCCAGCCATTGCGACTGTGACAAGGAAAGAAGACCAATCCACTGGCCCGAGACCCCTCAAAATGAAATCTTGAAAGAAGAACGGCCTTCTGATACCCCATCTTGATCAGCGCCCAGAAAGCGACACTGATAAATTGTATTGTATTGTAGTGTTCAAATCGATCGTGAAATATAATAGTTACTGAACTATGTCTTGATCAGAACTGGAGGGTGGTTCATCTGATGGAGTGGAGCTTCGATCAGTAGGAAACACTCTTCTCCTTCACGAAACTTGTTTAATCGAGGCATGCAATCTCAAATTCGCCATCGAGTACGATGCAAAGAATAGTGAGTTCATTTGTATTGTCTATTTTTCCACTTAGCTTCGAATTTACTATGACGCGAGGGGGTGGGGGCTGAGGCTATAAATTTTGTTCAACTAATTATAAGTGGTTCCTTTTCAGTGTCGAAAGCGATGGAAGCACTAACTGATATGCCGCCACGATCAGAAGAGGAATGGGATGCAGTCACACTACACAATAATGTATGTTTATGTCATCTAATGATACTGTTGAAAAATAAAGTCATTTAGTATTATTTTGCACTGGAAATACAAAGAAAGAGTATAGATGCGTGATATGGACATTTGTTGTACATTCGATATAATCTCAGGCTATCGTCGCAGTGGAGACGAATCCTGCCGATGGATTCGCTAAACTTCAATTCCTTCTCAGTCAAACTCCATTTCCACAAGAGGCATTCGGCAATCTTCTATTACTGTACTGCAAATATGAGGTGCGGTATCATCTGAATTAGCTGTACTACAGTATTTTGTTATTACAGTACATTGATCTGGCTGCGGATGTACTAGCAGAGAATGCACATCTTACTTACAAGTATCTCAGTCCGGTAAATATACCGTAATCGTTATTTAATATTATTTGTATATTATTTAGTTCACGTTCGACTTTATCGATGCGATGATTTCGATGGTGACATCACCTGATCATGCCTTCGCTAAATTGGATGGAATGGCAGCGAAGACTCTGCCTGATCTGAGAAGATTATCCATCAAAATACACGTGAGAAGCCTTTCTTACTGAATTTGAAGCTATTTCTATAATGAAAATACCAGTGTTTTATTTTCTGAGGATGCAGAATTTTTTTATTGCGAAAAATATATATTAAAGGGAAACAAGAGCGAATTGATGGAGGGAGAACTTCCTCCCGATCAGAAATTCCAGATGAACAAAGATATTAGCGAATACGATCAAGTTATCGAAAGGTGAGTAGTTGCCATTCAATACTTATTTACAGTAGAAGCGTTCGAATTTACATTTTTTGCAGATATTTGGCTGTTGTTATGGCTGAGTGCAAAGTGTGTTGGGATAGAGGACAATACTCGAGAATTGAGAAGATATTAGGGGTGAGATCGATTAGGGTTGGAAAGACTGATCTTTGATCTAAGGCATCACTCGAATTTCTGGATAAGAATGAGACTTACACTCTCAATCTAGCGCATACTATCTACATGAAGGTAATTATTTACTCTATCGATAGTCCTAGTGAATCCGGAGAAATTAATGATGATTTAAGGGAGAGAAATACGACGTCGCAGCTCAATTCTATGAACCAATTGTCAATGCAAGCATCGATAATGTCAGTTATTCTTCTCATTTTTTTCGTAATTTTTGATTTTTCCTGTTCCTTCTCTTGCAGTTTTCGAAAGAGAAAGGCTTTGTAGTCGTTGACATGTAATATCCGCTGTCGAATCGTTTTCGTCACATGGACAGATGTGCACTAGAGTATGCCTTGAGTAGGATCTGTCCTCGACCCCCTCCCTCCCCTCTCCTACCTCTTCCCTCCTCTACCCCCAACCCCCCCCCCCTTCCCTCTTTCCTCCCCCACTCCCGTCCCTTCCCCTGTCTGTCCTTTGATTGCACTTTCATTCAATGTGAATCCGTCTCTCTCCTTTTCAACCTCTCTCTATCTAGCCTCCCTTTCGTCTCCTCTTCCTTCTCAGTCTCTAACCTTGTTATTATCATTGGCTAGCGACGTCAGAGGAGAGAGAAGGACTCGGGGGGGGGGGGCTTAGAGGAACTTGATGATATGAAGATGATATCGAAATCTTTTTTAAGACTTAATGACAAGAGTGAAAAACAAGAATATGAAATGTTAGAAATACTGCCTAGAAAAGGTGAGACATTTTATAGATTCTCGAAGTGCCTGCTATCGTACTTGCCAATCTCTGTGTGTGTTATATTCTCAGCAATGCGAACGACGAGGTATGAAAAATAACAGACAACATCCACACAACGGAGTACGGTATTTGTTAGGCAGAGATGCTTATTCGGAAGGTGGAAAGGGAAGAAGAGAGACTCCTTTTCTCCCCCGATGAGAAAGTGAAGTCATTCCAATCGTGTATTATCAATCTCGTTATTGGAACGCTCTACTGTAATAAGGTACGGTAGACTGAGAAGGAGTCGATTGATTCTCATCTCTCTCAGGGAAATTATGAATTCGGAATCTCAAGAGTGATCAAAGCAATGCAACCGTACGATAGAAGACTCGGAACTGACACTTGGTTTTATGCTAAGGTACGGTAGGAAAAGACAGGTGTTGAAAATTCACGTGCCCAGAGAAATCAGGCGACATTTTTCTTTATTTGGATCCACCTGCATTCCCTATATTCCAGTTGTTGAAGTTGAGATGCCGATGTAGATATCTGAATCATCTGAAAAGTAGTCATCTGGAATATTGTATTGCAGAGATGTATTCTATTCACATTGGAAGCAATCGCGAAACACGTGGTAACAGTGAGAGATTCACTCATCGATGAATTATTACTTTTCCTGGAGAAGTGTGAAGGTGAGTCTTACAACGATCATCCCATTACGGTAGTCTCTTCCAGAGTACGGTGAGGAAGTACCAGCATCGATCGATGGGCCATTGATGGAAGGCCATTTGGATTCAATGAAGAATACAGTAACATACGAGTCACGGCAATTGAGAGCACTTGTATTGGAGATATACGACTATTAGAATGATAAAGATGTTCCCTTTCCTTTTGATGATTGTAGACACAAATATCACTCGAATTAGCTGAATCTAGACCATTCAAGTCAGTGGAAAGGTAGGTCTAAGTGCTTGAATGGAGGCTATTTATCAATCTGCAGTGCAAGTCAAGACAAGGAAGTTGAATCCATCCCTGACCCCTTCTATCTCATTCTCCCCTTCCCTCTCTCTTCATCCCCATCTCCTCGTCATATTACACTGTGATATTGCAGCTGCCGTCTTGTGAACATTCCGCCCTACGAAATTCGAAACGTTGTTTAGTTTTATGGATCAAACCTTAATAATGTTCTTACAACCACATCATTTGTATCTACAAAAAATATAGCAATATTTTTATGAATAAAATACCTTTAAGAATCCTTTCGGATAAAAACCAGTTCCAAGTATGGGTTCAATCACAACAACAAATAATATCAAATATAAAAAAAAATTAATATATTTACAAAAAAATAAAGGAGTTAACTATCTTACCTGTCGAACAGACATAACTCTAAAAGGTACTGTACCTAATTTCGTCAGGTCCGCATC
Source organism: Pristionchus exspectatus (assembly GCA_911812115.1). Lineage (NCBI taxonomy): Eukaryota > Metazoa > Nematoda > Chromadorea > Rhabditida > Neodiplogasteridae > Pristionchus > Pristionchus exspectatus. Next base: position 13,896,805 of record OU461585.1, on the reverse strand, counting down.
GATTTCGCGTTGCCACTCGACTTGTCATGTTATCGCGTATCTATATCTATCGTTATCTTTCATTATTTTCTTCATTCATTAGGTGCGTTATTGTTGTTTTGATAGAACTGATCTAATTTAGAAACGTGCAAAAGCGAGATACAGGATTTTTATATGGTCTATTTCACTTTCTTTTATAACTGTTTTAGAACGTTCTGCTTCTTTTAAGAGGCATTTAAAAATGCGATAGAAACTAATCTCTTTTTTTTTTGCGAGATTTTCATGCTCTCTTGAGTTCACGAATGTTTGATAGCAATTCTCCACCTCTGGCATCAGTCGACTTCATATCCGATTTGCCCTAGTCACCATAACACCTGCCATGCCCATACGATAATGTTACTGCTACAATAAGCAGAGCTCAGCTCTGTATCAACTCTGTATTAATTAAATTGATCAAATGAGTATATTCCCAACAGATCAGTGACTAAATGACAAGCCTGACCGAAGAGCCTAGGTTCTCCGAAGCGTTTCAATTTATCCTTTAAAATATTATTGTATCCTCTAGACGATTGATATATTTCGGGGATGTAAATCTATATCAAACTTAAATTTGTAAACACGCGAGAGAAATGCGCTAAGATGATCACCCAAGGTTTTATTCGTATAATATTAGATGGGTAAAACAGTAAAATTTAGAGTAATAAATTGGATAGCTTTGCCATTGTTCTCACCGTTGATTAGGGACATTCACGTCAAATTTAAAACTCTATTTAAAATTCCTATTTTTCGGTTGTGGGCCTATCGGACATGCAGAATCACGATAGCACTTCCAGAATTTTTAAACATTTTTATTTAAGTGAGATACAAGCACTCCTTCTTAGCAGTGTTCGAAAAGTCATGTCAAAAGCATTTTGCCGTCGGGCACCTCGACCTGTTTTTCGGGCACCTCGACCTATTTTTTCGGGCACCTCGACCCTAAAAAAATTGAAAATAATTTTGGCCGCCTATATACTTTACTAGCATTGTGTAATAATGAATACGTTCATCTAAAACCTATCGGATCATATCGGATCATATGCCACATTCGTTATATTGGCTTGTATCGATTTTGACATGTGATCTGACATGACCAATTTTTGTGAAACTTTGAATGTACGTAGTTAATTTATTTTTGAATTTTATACCATGCGGCAGATTGAATCGAACGTCTGGCAGTCTCTACTTTTTTTGAAAAAAAAATTAACCATATAGTCAAGAAATGGCTGAGAAAGGCACCTCGACTCACTTGACATGTGCAATTTTAGCGCCAACGAAAAATTAAAAGGTTTTGATTACGGTAGTTTTCGCAACGGAGAGATACTAGAGCACTTGAAATTCAACTTTTCGGGTACTATTTCGGGCACCTCACCTAATTTTTTCCCGACCTCGTCGGGCACCTCATGTCAGTTTTGACATACTTTTCGAACACTGCTTCTTAGCCCCGCCCCTCATGGTGTAGTGCCAGCGAGTGTACGGTTAGCTGTGTCACTTTATGTTAACATGTCAGATTCGAATATTTTCAAATGCTTTTTCTAGTTTTATTTTTTTGTTCTATTGGATAGAGGAATTTTACTTGAGTAATAATTGATAACTATATTATCATTTTTCAGTTCATAGCGAATGCATTTACCACTTTAAGAATTCTGGCATACTGTAGTCGTACCTAAGTATGCTAATGTGTCGTTCATCTATATCGAAACACATTTTAAGTGTTTACACAGTGTGTAATAAACCTGCCAGATACCCGAAATATAAAACAAAACAGTCATTTTTTGCATACAAATCGACAGGATCCTTGATTTCATGGAATTTTCGATGTTCTTTTTGATAATGTTTGCGACGATCGATTTTTCTGTTTTTTTGTCTACTCATTTTTACTGGCCAGAAAAAACAAATAGACAAGAAACTGCGAAGGGGCATCACATAATTCACTCGATTTTTGATAAAAACTGTTTTGTTACAAAATTTGTTGGCAAAATTGAATATGTTTGCGACGATCAATATTTTTCAAATTTTTATAGATGATGTATTGATGTTCGATCTTCTCCAAAACTGAAAATTGGAGAGGGGCATCCTTACTTAATCGATAAATATTAAATAAACTAAATTACTGCGCAGATTTGAATTCCCTCATTTCGAAGTTTACCATCACTGGCACATACCTTTCCCCGGCTCTTAATTTTTATTCCCCGGTTTGCATGTCCCTAACAGTTGATCACCTTGGCCTGAATTAAATTATCCTTTGCGATAACCCTATAGAAACTTGACCAAGTTTTAGTAACAATTTAATTTATAGTGTGTAAGCGTAGCGTCAGTATACTGTGGACGCTTTAGGAAATTACTTCGGAAAATCCGATATGCACTCGCGGCGGTGGTGTGGGAGTACGGTAGGCGTCTCTCACATCTCTGTTTGTCTGGTATCTCTGCACTCTCATCATAAGGGGAGGGTCGAGGCAGGCTCTCCTCTCTCTCTCTCTCTTTCCTTTCCCCTTCTCTCATTCGTGACGGGTCGATACAACGCGTCTCTAGTCGCTTAGCCGTCTTTCCGAAGCCATAGTGAGTCTAGAAGTAGTAATACGAAGACGCGAGATAGCGCATTACACGCGGAAAACACAGACGAATCAAATGGAATAAAGCTTATCCGGCTAACTATTGAACTTCGCGCTTTATGGGGCAAAAAGTGCCGTGAGTGGGCTATTTTTAGAGCACTCGCCGTGAAGAGAGGGGAGAATTCTTGATGGGGATGAGTCATTCTTTGCTCTAGGAGGTGTTTCAACCACTATGGGTGGTCACTAAGTGTTCACTCATTACTATATTTCATCATAATATATTATCTCTCGCACTTGGTTTCGATTTTATATACAGAAAGTTCCTCAGTTTTATGTAGTGTATTTTATATTGCACTCTTGTCCGCATGTCTTTGATGTGATAATATGACCTTTCTTCCTGCCAATTGCTTTGCCTCGGGCTCCTCCCCCCCCCCTGTTTATCGTCTGTGCAGCGGTTCAAATCTTTCATTCATTCAATACTTGCTATTTTTGAAATATAATTTCACAATCACTATTCTGCAGCGCATTACGTCATCCATAGTCATCTCGTTTCCCTCGTTGATCATGTCAATTGAAAGTGCGCAACACGTGAAATCTCTCTTGATCTTGTCCTTCAACTCCAAATCAGCGCCATTTATCTCATTGCGGCATCTATCCTTCGAGTATCTTTTACAGCTGCAGAATTGTTTGCTCTCTCATGTTATTGCATTGCTAATCATGAGTTAACCATTAGCTGAGTCTTCCCTCATTCTTGCTTCCATGTCTCATGACTCATACCGTCCATTCCCTTTCACTACACGATATTCCAGTCTCTGAGATCACCTCTTCTCTATTCCCTCTCCTTCGTTTACATCCCTTGTTTTGTTCTACAATCGTTTTTGTTTTCCACGATGTCTAGGTTTTCTATTGTGCAGTAATATTGCGGAGTAATGTCAGTCTGTCTGGTGTTCCTTCTCTCTGATCCAGTGTTGAGCACGAGGTCGGATATCGGACTATAACCCCGATTTTGACCCTGGGTTATTAGCCTATAACCCCCGATTTCGGAAGCATAACCCGCGATTTTCAATAGGTTTTTTGTCGAACCCCCGATTTTTTCCATTTGTCCGAGGATGGTGCTCATCACTGCTCTGATCGTTCCCCCTTGCACACCTATTATCCTCACTTTGTCTCCTTTTTTCCATTGATGATGACCGAGAAACTGGATTAATTTGTGTCGGCTATGTGTTGCCTCGCGACGTCTGATCTGTCCCTCTCGATTCATGATTCGAATAGTTGATTATTACAGGGAGTTGTTGGATCGGTCGCGCGTTCCCAACTCTTCTCTTACTACAACCACTCATTGATTTACCCCTAGTTACTGTCTACTCCCAATCATCTCCAATTCACAGGTATTCATATTTAGATTTAGTTTTAGCTTTCACAAGATATGTAGTCGAAAGTATTCCAAATTGGTCGAAGCCTAGTTTTCGCTACTCAAATTCTTGAATTATTCATCGGAAACGTGTGAAAAGCATTGTCATCCCTCTATTATTTACATCTTTCGTACTGCATTTCATCAAATATTAATATTAGATTTCTTCTGTAACGTATGATTGATGATAAAATAGTTGATTGGTTGAAGATGCCGTCGATGGATAGCTCCCTTGATGCTTTCGATCGTCTCAATCTAAATGAGAGTGACGTCATCTCCCATCTTTGCTCAGGTAAGAGAGAGAAATAGAAGGAGACTACTGAGTGCGGGGGTGATATGATTCATATTGTCTCATCATGATAAATTATTGTGCAAATCTCTCCTTGTTCCATATTGATTTTTGATTGTTTAGTAGCGGTAGAGAAGTGCCAGTCGAAGGCAGAACGTCGTCTGGCCGGGTGTGGAGGACATCATATGAGGAAGAGGTACGGTACACATTTATTCATTGATTGAATAAAATTTGAACGTTTCTTATGAATGGCATCTGGTGATTTTGTTGTAAATTTGAGGGAGCATGGTTGTTAAATAAAATGTTTTATTATATTGAGTGTTTGATCGTTGTTCCTATTTCGTAGATAGTTCTCGTTTCTCACCTCTTTAGTTCCATGCTTGGAAAGATAGTAAAACGAAGTGAACAATGGTTGTAGTTGTGGTTTCCCTCGTTTTCTCATTTTCCTTTCCTGTCGTAACTCTCTTGTATGAGAGTGTTCTCTTTCCCTCAAAAGAATAGATTCGATCAAGGTCATTCTCTTCTCTTCTCTATTCCAATCTCTTTTCTTTCTTCCCTCATCTCCTTTCACTTTCATTACGATTTATTTCGAAGAGATCTGTCATTGCAGAAGACGATTTTTTTAAAGTTCTTTTCTGAACTTAATATCTTTGTTTCTCTAGTATCTCTTGTGTGGGATGTCTCTCCTCTTAGTCACATGTGAGAGTGACGGCTTCCATTACTTGTTACGGGAGGGGGTTATTAGTGAGTGAGAGAGAAGAGAGACGACAAGGGAGGGGAGGACTCTCCATTTCCAATAATATCTTCTTTCCTCTACTTCTCTGTCTATTCTCATTCCTTCTCTTCTTCTCTCACCGGAAGTCTACAGATCATTCCCATTTGAGACAGGAGGAATGAAGTAGACAGGAAGGAGGCATGACAGAGATATTAATAGAAGAATCGAGAGAAGAGAGAGAGAGAGAGGCTGGATAGGCAGAGATATTTCATAATCTCTACTTCTCTTCTTCCCTCTCCGTCTCTCCATCGGAAATCCCTTGTCTTGTGACGTCAGATAGAAGAGAAAAGAGAAAGAGGATGTTAGAGGGAATGAGGGAGAAGAATGACAGACGGGTAGAGGGAATGAGGGAGAAGAGAGTGGGAGGTAGAGTGAAGAAGAGAGAAGAGCGAGACTGTTAGAGGGACGAATAGAGACGATAAACGGATGGATAGAGAGAATGAGAGAGAAGGGAGAGACAGCTAGAGGGATGAAGAGAGAATAGTGAGGGGGGATAGAGTAAATCGATAAGAACCCCCTGAGGGGAATGAGTCTGAGTGAAGGGAAGGGAGTATTCGGCAGAATAGACTGAGTAAGAAGGGGTTCGGAAATAGAAGACTGTAGAAGGGGGGGGGTTGCGGGGGAGGACGGGTAGAGATGTCAAGAATGAATAGGGTGAAGGGAGAGGTGCACAATCTATTTACCTTTCTGCACCATAGTTTGGATTGTTGGGTTTATAAGGGTTGCAAAAGTTGGAATGGATAAATGTGTGTATGAGTTGTGATGTGTTGGCATGGAGACGTGATAGGACAATGGAAGGAAAAACGAACTAATTAATTATATTTATAGAGTGCTCATCAAGAATTTTGTGAGTGAATTGATGAAGAAGCAGCAAGATCTGCAGAGTGAAGAAGGAATGGAAGAGGAAGAAGGAGAAGATGGAGGAGAGGCAGATGGAGATGGAGAAGATGTTGTTGAAGAGAGAGAAGAAGAGGTACAGATTCATTGAGAAGCAAAGATTTGTTAGATACTTACGGAGAGAATAGTGAGCAATGAATTGTATCATCAGATCGAATTGGAAGAGGAAGATGAGGAAGACGAAGAAGTGGATCTGAATGAGAAGATGATGATTAATGAGAAAGGAAGAAGAGAAGAAGAGGAAGATGAAACAGCACAGGTATATTATTCTGTTTTTTCTTTGTATTATTTCGTATTAGTTTGTTGTATACTAACAAAGTAAATTAAGTAAATTATGTATGTGCGTTTATATATTTCTACGTCCTTCATGTTTTATTTCAGCCTTAAAATTGAAAGAAAGCGTGTAATTGCAGAGAGCGGGTCGTGAATGGTATCATCATCATCATTCGCCATACTCGCATTCGGATGGAGGATATTCATCCCCTTCTCCTCCTCTTGATGATGATGAAAGAGAAAAGGTACGGTGGAATACTTTATTGATTATGGTAGAAGAAGAGATACGGTAGTTAGTTGGTCTTATTGATCCAATGAATGAATCAGAGGGGGCGTAGTCCATTGACGATGATAAGAAATGTAGTCCGATAGAGAGAGAGAGAGAGAAGGAGGGGGGGGGTAGCGTGTTTTGATGGGAAAGGGGGAGGAAAGATCAATGAGGGACCATATATTAAATAAGCATATTTGCATTTGAACCCAACCTACTTGTCAATCGGTGATCATTTCATAATCCAAATCTCCGTTTTTCTCTCCCCCTTTAATTCGTTTTAATCTGTATTCTCACGATACGACCACGTCACTCACTGTCTCTCTCTCTTCCTACTCTCTCTCTCTCTCTCTTCCTACTCTCTCTCTCTCTCTATTCTCTCCACTCTCTCATCAACTGATCGTTCTCTCACTTCTTTATTTGTTGAGAACTTTTCCCTTTGCTTCTCTTCCCTCTCTCAATTTCCATTCCCTTTCCCTTCTCTGCTTCATCTCATCCTTCTCCTTCTCCCCTCTCTCTTCCTCGGGTACGATAGAACTCATCTCGTTTTTCCTCCTCCTCTCCCTTCTCTCCCCCTCTCTCTCTCTCTCTCTCTCTCTCTCTCTCTCTCTCTCTCTCTCTCTCTCTCTCTCTCTCTCTCTCTCTCTCTCTCTCTCTCTCTCTCTCTCTCTCTCTCTCTCTCTCTCTCTCTCTCTCTCTCTCTCTCTCTCTCTCTCTCTCTCTCTCTCTCTCTCTCTCTCTCTCTCTCTCTCTCTCTCTCTCTCTCTCTCTCTCTCTCTCTCTCTCTCTCTCTCTCTCTCTCTCTCTCTCTCTCTCTCTCTCTCTCTCTCTCTCTCTCTCTCTCTCTCTCTCTCTCTCTCTCTCTCTCTCTCTCTCTCTCTCTCTCTCTCTCTCTCTCTCTCTCTCTCTCTCTCTCTCTCTCTCTCTCTCTCTCTCTCTCTCTCTCTCTCTCTCTCTCTCTCTCTCTCTCTCTCTCTCTCTCTCTCTCTCTCTCTCTCTCTCTCTCTCTCTCTCTCTCTCTCTCTCATAGTCGCCAAATATACGTGCTTCCCTCTTACGAGAGTATTACTTCCTTCTCCCGTATTGTAGCTGGAAATAAGGAAAGAGACGATTGCCTCTTACGTATAAGGGAGAATCATTTGCAAAATGTGTTACGTGCGAGAAGAGAGACTGATGCTGTGGAAAAAGTCAAAGAGAAGAGGAAAGATTTGAATTCCCGCAATTTTATATCTCGGCTCACAGTGGTGCTATGCACTTGAAATTTGGATTCTGGGGTGGTTTTTCAATTTCCACCCCAGAATCCAAATTTCAAGTCGCTACCTAAACTGGGAGCTGAGATATAAAATTGCGGGAACTCAAATCTTTCCTCTTCTCTTTGACTTTTCCAAAGCATGAGATGGGGGGGGGAGGGTAACCAGTGCAATCAACCATGAATAATATGAGAAATGAGAAAAAAAGAACATGAGGAAAGATAAGATAATTAATAATGGGCCATCTCATCTTTCATCTTTCATCTTTCAGTCATCTCTATGGTCTCTTCCCGTGTGTACATCTCCCGATAGTATGGCACTCCATCTAAGAGATCCTTATGAGAATAGAGAAGCTGCAATGCATCAGGTATAGTAGATGGAACCATCGATGAGTCAATATCTCTTCCCTTTACAGTCATCAGATCCGTATTCATTCTCTTCGTCTTTCTCCCTTTCTCCCCCATCAGACGATGAGAATTCGAATATGGGAGTATCATGGCACGATTCAGACTGTGAGTCCCCCCCCTCCCCTCTGCATCCTCTTACTCTTCCCTCTCTCTTCAGTATCATCCTCATTCCTTGCCCGTCCTCCCTCTCGTCTCGATTGTTCACCTCCCTATTCACTCTACGATGATCTCTATTCATCGTGTCCCTCTCCTTCTCTTCCCGAGAATCCTTCCATTCATCATCATCATCCTCACTACGAAATGCCCGCCCAGTGAGTATCTCTCTTTTATCACTTCTGGAAGGAGAATACGGTAGAGTATGGTATTGATCCCCCTCCCTTCCTTCAGACTCCTCGATCAATCATACGATGTATCGTCCATTCGAGTAGTTGCAACGGGAGAATCGGACACGGCATTCCTTGCCATGGGAGGAGATCGACCACTACAAGAGATGAGGAACTATGTGAGTACTTTATCCACACGATGTAAGAGTATCGAGGAGTGACTTTATATCCCTAGTCATCATTGTTCTCATTTCAGTCTTCAATGGGATCATGGTCGTGTAATGGCGGAGATGCAGTTCTCTTCGATCTGTCATCTTCATCTCCTTCTTCCATCCCCTCTTCCTTCTCCTCTCCTTCAACTCAAACGAAGAAAAGGAAATCAGAAGAGATGTCTCCATCCTTTGTGGATGATAATTCCAAGAGGATCAAGTTGTAATCACTTCTCTATTCTCTCTTTCTATCGTGTGACTATGCGCGACCTGGTCATACGATATCCCCTTCCCTCCGTTATTTGTATCTATTTCTTCCTATATCTCTATATCTCTCTATCTTAGTCTGTCTCATTCAGTGGCCAGTCTCATTGGCATTACTTTTATCCATCCTTTCATAATAGTTCCTATAATCCTATCATATTTCGTCTATTCCTCCCCAATGGCTTCTTGTCATAAGTAGGTCACGCGTCTCCCTTTTTCCTTTCTCATTGAAAACTTTCAACGGTCTGGTACCGGGTTGTAGTCCAATTCCATTCCCCGATCCAGGACCGTTCTAAAAAAAACCAAAAAATTGCATTCAGTTGTTATAGTTGATGATTTTGTATGCAGTGCAGATTTTTCTTTTCCTTTTTTCAACTCGCATCGAGTTTAATTTCATTTCTTTCTCCCAGTAGGCGAACCCGATTATCGATTGATAGCTTTACAGAGTATGTGCCCGTTTACCGTATGCATGCTTGCTACTCCCTTTTCCCTTCAGGATCCCATTATACCGTAGTGCTGAGTTATCTAATCGATTCTCTCATCTACCGTATTGGTGTCTATTCCCCCGGTATACATCGATTGATCCCCATCCCCATATTATTCTTAGATGTCGTTTGCATTTTATCCATTCCTGCTATTATTTTTGTATATACGGTACTTTGTTCATTCTATCGATCAGTCGACCAATACGTCTATTATCATTGCGTACATATTGAATCAATTGATCTTTCAACCATTCGATCCTTTCTCTTGACCCTATTATCGAAATGGTACTCTGTATAGCGTATCTTGTAGATTGATCTATTCATCACAGATCAATCTCTAATTCTTTGTCAATAATCTCGTTGTAATTAATAAGATCTCGACCCATCGACCACACTCTTGGTATACTTTTCTTTACTTCCCCCCATTTAAATCGCGTTTTATGTAGCCCCTTTATAATTGACTCATAATAAGTAGGTACTTTGTATGAATAACTGTCTCGCCATACCCATTTACTAGTATTATGCTATCCTATCGTTCTTCTCAGTTCGATCCCTTCTCCCTTCCCATATGCTCCATATATCCTACCTCCATTCCCTATGTAGCATCTCTATCCTTGTCATTTGAAGAAGCCTCTAATAAAATAATTGGCGATAACCAATTCAATACATGAAGAAATTAAACAGGGGAATTCGAGAGTAAAAAAGAATGATAAGAAATAATTTGAATACAAATAACATGTGATCGATCAAAAAGTAGACTGCATTCGGGCGTAGGCGCTTCGCCAACAGACGCCCTGAGAAAAAATATCCACAACGTCTTAGAAACAAGCAAGTTCAAAAAGTTGGTGCATCATGCTGGAATCGAACCAGCGACCTTCTGTTTACTAGACAGACGCTCTGCCACTGAGCCAATGAGGCCGATGGTTTCATCTTGCAGAAAGAGAAATGTGAAGATAAAATCGCAATTAGGAGTTTAAAGTAGACCGACAAAAAAGTTGCGACCACGGTAGGGATCTTCTGCTCCGTAGGCAGACGCGTTATCCATTGCACCATGCGGCCATGCAAAAGCGTATGGGCTCACTAACGAAGAGAAAAGTATGAAGAGAAAAGTATTTGATTACTTTATCGTGAGAGGAGAGCGTGAGATTCTCTATTTCGATTCGTCTCTTGTATTCTTTCTACTATTAAAAGCAGCAATATGAAGTTTAAATCGATCTTCGAATGCAGTTGGATTGTCTACGAACTGATAGACGTCGATACGACGACCATTTCTGAGATGATTGAGAGATCAAAAATCAAGTATGAACACTCACGGATCAAATGGAGTATCCTCGATTCGAGACACACTTCGATCCTCTAAATCTTGTTCATCGGCAAAACTGAAAGATCAAATATCAGAGACTTGAGAGAGGGGCGGGATACCGTAATGACTCCATGGTCTGGGGAATAAATGCAATTGTGTCCCTTCTCTCTGTTTTCATCGCCAATTCATTCGCTTCATGCATGTACTCAAGATTATCTGTTGAAAGATGAGAAATATTGAGCATTTCAAACCTGCAGAATATCGAGAGAAGTGATAGTTTCCTTCTCTGGATATTTCCTTCTTATCTCTTCGATTATCTTCAGTAGTTCTTTCACTTCCACCTGAGAGATCCGTTTGATTGATTGAAATGATATTAACCTACCTCATCGATCGTATCCACTTTTGGTTGTCGACGGAAATTGATCTTTCGTCCGAAGTAATGAATCTGCAAGGGAAAGGGTATCCACGTCAAGCGATTTTACGTCGTAAGACAACGCTAGGTAGGACCCACTGGTAAGGCGTAAGGCGAGCTGTTAGACGGACTACATACCCGGCTGTCCAATGCTTTCTCGTGTAGCCTTACCTTTCGCAACCGGGGTTGCTACCAATTTGCCGACCACCGGGGGGGGGGATAGCGGGGCTTGGTTGGCCTCGGCGGGGGATTGAACTCGGTACCCTTCGAATGGCGAGCGGCGCCTTACACCACTCGGCCATCGCGCCCGCGAGGTATGTAGGAGGGTATTAAAATATCGTAGATACCTTCAAGAAAAGTTCCTTCAACTCAATTGCAGCAAGTTCAGCGCACATGGAGAGAACAGCGACACCTACAAACAATCAATAAATGAGATAAATCAGCAAAACTTTAATGCGTTCGGGGAGAATCGAACCCCCCGGAAAGGACCTGTTTCACTGGATATCCCTGATCTCATCTCACTCTTAATCTCTAGTGATATCTCACCGAAAGTGACAAAAACGAAGATATAAATGAGAGTGAGAACGTGATTGAGATCATTCGGCATTTCACTCATCGTCAGATTAGCAACCAAATTGAAAGTAACGAAGAAGGCTTCCATGAATGTTTTATTCCCTCCTGAGAATAATGATTATCGGTTATTCTTCTAGTTGCAAGGTTACCTGCAGCAATGTATACGATTCCTCCTAGACAACAAAATGCGAGAAGAATAGTTGCATTAACGATAAGAGGAAGGCGCTGAGTAGGTACGGTGGGATGGAAAGATCAAAGATAATTTCGAATGGAGCATTCAGATTCATACCTTTTCCTCTGTATTCGTCTCTCCCATTGCAGTCTTCAATTGATCAGATGGGTCGATACTCTTCTCTGATCGACAATTCGACGGCTTCAAGAGAAGGAATTCCTCTTATCTTTAATCTTCCCTTACCTTCTTCTCAGTATTTCCTCCTTCGATTGGTAACTGATCCATCTCCGTTCCTTCCATTACAATTGTCTCTACTCGACGAGTTGTACGACGACTTAAAGGAGGCGTATCATGAAAAATCAGTTCATGCTCTTGAGATCATGATCCGATTGGAATACAGAACGATATTAGAAAGCCGAAGTTTGAAAGTTGTACGTCCACTCTGGGACGAGATATCCCCGTCCAAAGTATCAGGAAAGAACAGGGAAAACCCCGCGAAAATTCAAAAATTTTACGCAGCGCCAATGGGGAGGAAGGGAAGGTAGATCAAGAAGGATAGACCGAAAGGTCATCGTTGTCTCGCCCATTATTGATTGACTAGAAAGGGATTTTTCTTTGTTCCCGCAGGTTCTTCCCATCGACAAAAACTGATCTACTCCTTGGCGATTTGCCAAAAGAACCTTGGCAATTTTCCAAAATATTGCAAGGCTCGGCATATCGTTGTAAGAGTCGCAACATTTGAATTTCAAAAGTTCATGATACGCCTCCTTTAATCAGCTCATCATCATTATGCAATCATAAAGACGTCACTCACAAACTCTGCTTTGCCCTCAGCACAGTCTTTGTGTTGACAACCTTATCTACCGTATCCAATACAGCTTGCTTCTTAGGACCACACAATCGATTAGTGAGAAGCGACCACTGAATGGGAATAGAAGGAAGATGAGATTGGAAGGAGGGACTCACTCTCGAATAAACTTTGAGAACAACTGTAGAGAGGAATCGACCAATATCTACTGCAGCTAGAATCATCAACTGAACGAGAAAATACGGTAGACAATTGGTACGGTATCCTACCGGAATGCCGATAAGACCATACACAATCGCTACGCATTGACCAACAACGGTAACTGGAACACTATTGGAGTATCCTGTCGTAGTCTGAAATATTGATTGACGATTGAGATGAAGAGTGAAGAATAACCAGAATGGATAATGCGTATAGAATGGAAGAAGTCTTCGTCCATCGAGGAGGAATAACATCTTCTGCTTTCAGATATTCATCGAGAAGGAACGGACGGCCTTCCATTAGAGATGATAATCTGAAGAAAGGAAGGAATGAGAGGGATATGAGAACTTACTCAGAGAGTGAATTGAAGAGTCTCTGTCGATAATGGGGTTCAGATGAACACTCAGGTTCTAGTGATTCCGCTATTCGAGCATACACTGATTTTATACTGAAGAGAACTGTTTTTTGAATGCCGACTTTTTTCTTCAACCTGTTCAGTTTATTCTTCAGTATTTCTTTATCAGCAGCATCTTCCAATCGAGCGAAAGTCCATGCACCAGCAAGAAGATAGAAAAAGAGGAAGAGATATAAACCAAAGTGAGGAGTTGCCATACGAAACATCTAAAAAGGTCATTTTAATATTTTGAATGTTGCTCTTCTCATTTTTCATTTTAAAAAAATGAAGAAAAGTCACTCTTGCTAATCTGCTTCCTTTCTTCTTTTCTCTGGACGTAGCAGTTGAATTATCCACTCGATCTCTACAAATTAGAAAGGAATTCCATTAGTTTCTACTTTCAGGCGCATTCATTCTTCTTGTTTTCGAATCTTTCCTCTTGTGAAAATGAGTTCCCAACAGATGAAGTAATCTCGAAATGGCTTACTGTTGATCATCTTCATTCACTTCTTCAAATAGAGCAACTTCCTCTTCATTCATTTCAAAAGGTACAATAATAAATATTACGATAGGCGCATGTGATGATGTAGACTGCAGTGGAGGATGAATACTCACTCAATCTCGACATTCCTCCCATTCATTCCCCATAATTCCATTATCTCTTCCCTTTCAGAGTCTCTTCACGACTTGCTCATATTGGATCGTCGCAATGAATTCCATGTATGCCTCCAGAACAAGGGTTTGATTTTATATCTTTTTATAATGGGAAAAATCGATTGATTTCTCACGTATTATTATGTTTAATCAAAAATTGGATTAATAATATTTTTAATGCATTGTAGACAGTGCAAGAATTGCATCCAGCGTCTCTTCTATTTCATTCGTCTCCTCTCTCCCTCATTCCCTCATCCTCTCCCTCTCCCAATCGGTCGTCTTTCCATCGAAGATCTCGCCAAAGACGAGTTCCCATCCATATTGGAACAATGATTGCTGATCCCGTTTCCATACTCAGGTAATCAATACTTGATATATTCAGTTAGATCCTGGATTGATCTTTGATCCCTCTTCAGTTTCATTCTGGCAGTGACTTTCTCGGTGGGACTCCTTCTTCTCCTCTGCACCAAACATGAGAGAGCAGAGAAGCCATCAGGTGTGTCTTCTCAGTCCTCGATTCAGTCCCCGCACAACACCGCCAGAAATGAGGGAATCGAGAGAGAGGGGGGGGGGACGAATGCGAATGTCGAATAAGTTACATCCACACTTCAACTTTCGAACGACGACCTTGGGTGGTGGCGGGGCTTAATCGGGGACTGACAAAAAAATCCCCCCTTCCTACTCTGATTACGGTATCTGTCAGGGAAGAGGCCGATCGCCCCATTGGTTGACGATGGAGGATTGGATGATGTGGAACCAGTAAGGAGACAAGTATCGAGAGCAGATGAAGTAAGTGAAAGAGAGGAGGAAGGAGGAGGAAGATCCATTTAGATTCTAGCAGGAAAGAAGGGAAATAAACATGAGTATATGACTATGAAGTGAGTTTCCTTCCCATTTGAAAGAGCAGTTCATTTGATTGCAGACAATTGGAACCGTCTGAATCATTCAATAAATCGATTGGAATTCCTTCGACTTCTCAACAAGTGAAGCAGAAATAAAGAGAAGGAAGGGAGAGATGGAGGCAGTATATCGATTCGAGAGCGTTACCGAAAACGATAAATCTTTTGATGTGCCATCTCGTATCGGATCTGTATCGAATTGCAACATGTCATGATAGATGGAAGAAATACCATGTATTTAAATAAAACGCATAAATTAACAACAATAGAGATCGAATGAAAGACATTATCTCAGAACGCCGTAGAAGTTACCGGAACTTCAAAATAGTGCAATTGATACTACACCTAGAACAGTTATTATTTACAAAAATGGGGCGATTTAGCATCTACAAATTCTTTCCATCGGATTTAAAACATTGATTCTGCTTTCGTTTCATCATATCTCTTCGCTCCTTCCATAATCTTCGAATAGATAAATTCAGGAAAATCGTCAGACATCTAAAATTAATTGAATGAGAGAGTACTGATATGGAGAAATGAACATACCGCTTTGGGGTTTAAACTCGTTTTGATGTTAAGAGGAACGATGAGTAATTTCCTAATGTTAGAATGAGAGAGAAGAGTTCCCGTTGCAGAGACCATTACTCGAGCTACAATGAATATCATTAATAAATCTCATACATCATTATTTTATATAAATTATCTCTGCTACCACTGATGGAACTAATAATATAAAGTAGTCGAATCATACTTTTCTCTCCAGTTTCGAGTCTTCTCAATCTCACTTCACTCGCTCCCGTCTGTCTTCGAATTGCTTCCGCCGCAATAATAATGTCTCTCTCCTCTGCAATTCAATGTCAATCAATAGAAATTACAATAATCATTGAAAAAAAGATTTTGAGGGGTGAAACGGTAATTTCTTACTTGGTAATTCGACAGTGAATGGATTCATTTCTTTAATGCTCGTGGGAGGATCAATTGAACGGACTCCCTCTTTAGGAAGATCAATTCGAAGAGAGAAGATTAGATCGTAGAATGATTTGACTGCCGCCTCAAAGAATTCCCAATTACTGCACTCTTCCTCTCCATTCCTCACTAACCAAATGCATAGACATCCATTCTCCTCGTATGAAACATCCTTCCACTCCCAGACCAGGCTTATCGAATGTTAGACAACTCATCTACAACCAATTACATTTACAAATATGAATCGATCAATAAAATTAAAGAATAATAGGAGAAAAATGAACCCTCTTGAATGATCTCGATGACGCCCATCGAAGGAAATTAAGGACGACTTTTCCCAATTCAGTGAGACAAACTCGAGGAGAAAGAGGAACTGTTCCGAAATCAATCTAAAAAGGAAATGGTATGATATCATAATAATAAATGAATTAGATACTGGAGTGATCACAGCTTCCAATTCATCGTAGACTCCGAGACAGAATTGAATCACAAGAAGAACGATGTGAATCTCAATCACTGCATATCTTTTCTCTTTTCATAATAAATTGTACCTCTCTGAAGCTTCCCATTGAAACTTTCTGATGTTCAGCCCATTTCACGAAGAAGAATGCCAATTCTCCTAGACCTCAAATAAACGGTTGAGTTAAGGAAATAATATTGCGCTCTTCCTCCAGAGATCAGCGATTTTATTTTATCTTACAAGGTATATTGAACTAAAGTACACACTGCCCTAATAATGGATCAACTGACCTTCATAGTAATTGATATATCTCATAATAGCTTCGATTCCATTTCCCTTTCCATCTCTACCCGTCCACGAATCAATTTTCTCACGATATTTACGCTCGTTAGCACGAGCATGTTCAAGCACTTGAGCAGAGAGCATCTAAGGGAAGATAGAGTTATTCAGTCCCCCTCTCCCTCCTTCTCTTCATCCTCCTCTACTCGCCCCTCACCTCATCAACAGGATCGAGTCCAGCTATGAAATCAGCATCCTTCCGATTCTGGAATGACATTCAATCAATCATCTTCCCTTTTCCTTCTCACTCACATTATCTCCTCTTACAAGGGAGAGAACATCATAGACGATCCAAGGATAAGAGAGAAGACGAGGAGAGGAATCACGTTGTTTAGAGACGAAATCTGAATGGAAGGGCGAGATAAAGAGGGAAAGAAGGAGGAAGGGACTGACCATAAGTAACTCTATACAGTGCCACTGCTTTCTTTCGCATTTCTTCAGATGGCGAAACAACCTGAAGGGTTGATAAACGCGATTGATAAACAAGTTTCGAACTTGTTTATCAATCGTAAACAAATACGATTGATAAACAAGTTCGAATTAATTCTTCAGTCCGCTCAATGTGGAATGAAGAAGTACAATTAGTCGTACCTCTCGATCGAATACATTATCAGTATCATCTGGAACATTCCTCCGATCTGTCGCCACTTTCGTCAATTTCTTCATGTCTCCAAATTCCTAGAAGAATGATGAAGAGGTTATGACACAATATCATGTGTAGATCACCTTTATGAATTTCTCTCGATGGTTTCTCACAATGGCAGTGATTTGAGTTTCAATGACCTGAAGAGAGATCAAAGATCATTGAGAGACTAGGAGGAAAGATAATGAACCTGATTGGTATTGAAGAAGGACATATCATCGGCCTCTCTATCAGAGATTGCGTTTCGAATAGAGATCATACATCCGGACATCAATTCTCCCTCAGAGGCAATACCGTATCTCTCCATTAGAGCCTGTTATAATTATGTTCACAACACTTCACTAACATCCAACTGATCGAGTCCTCTCACCTTTATCTCATTATTGTAGATAGTCATTTGTGATAGTGCTTCTTTCTTATACTTTTCCCATCCTTCTTCATAGATCATTTGATCCATCTTCACTTCTTCCTGAATACCTCCCTTCCCTATGATACCATATCAATCTATGTATACCTGTTGATCTCTTTCTTCCGATAGTGCAAGTACATTATCCACATGACCGATCTCACTGACAAATATTCACTTTAATATCATATCTGTTCAATGATTATATTTATTTCCATATTTTATCTCACCGATAGATCCTTCCAATTAGTCTGCTCGATGCATACACAGCATCTCGATTCGATTGCATGAAATCGGGTTTTCGATGAGCTTTTTCAGGTGGAATCATCTCTCCCGTCTCTTCGTCCTTAATTTCAATCCATGATTAAGTCATTATCAGTGATTCGTTGAGTAGGACAAGAAACAGAAGGTTGTAGGTTCGACTTTTTGTAGAACGGTTAAAACCTCTAGAGGGCCGACCTTTGCATTGCTACTTTCTGCAAAGGCAAGCATCAGCCTCATTGGCTCAGTGGCAGAGCGTCTGTCTAGTAAACAGAAGGTCGCTGGTTCGATTCCAGCATGAGGCACCAACATTTTGCCATCACTTACCTTATCCCAATCTTTGGTTAGATTCTCGGGAGCGACGGAAGTCTTGGGGAAATCAACTGCTTCAGAGTGCTTGTAGGCAACTTTCTTCGCTACCTGAAGGGCTCTATGGAAGTACGGTGAATATGAGGCCGTTCGCGATAGAATCGGACAAATCCGAATGAGTCTGGCACAGCTCAAAAATATCAACCCCCTGAAACTTTGCGTTTCGGGGTTCTTGAGGGTGCTGATGACGATGGGCATATTTGTTTTGGCCACCGATGCGTCGTTGGCTCTAGACGATGTCACGTTGAAATCGATTTTTGGACTATATTTTGGCTCCTGACCAAGCTAAATTTACGCGAGTATGGCTCAAGAGTCAGAATTTGATGGCGATCACGACGGAACGTTTCGTTTGTGATTATTTTTATTTTTGTAAAATGGAACTTTCCGCAAAATACAGTGCACAAGTGGAGAGTAAGATAGATCGGACCGGAATGTCACCAGGATTCAAATCCGTTTTGAGCCAGGTACACTATAAATTGAATATTTCAAAACTCGCATAATGGATTTTGAAGATCAAAACAGATTTGGAATCCTCGTGACATTCCGGTCCGATCTATCCTACTCTCCACTTGTGCACTGTAGTTTGCAGAAAGTTCAATTTAACAAAATAATTAATAAAAATAATGAAAAATTATATTTTCCGTCGTGATGGGATAGTATAAAAGGCGGCCCGGCGGCCCCGCGGCCCGGCGGCCCGGCGGCCCGTGGGGGGTATAAAAGGCGGCACGGCGGCCCGGAAAAGGCGGCCCGGCGGCCCAGAAGGCCATTCCTATATTTTGAGTCAAATACTTGATACAGAGTTGAATGCATGATATTTCACTAAATTTTGGCTCCTAATGGCCGGCTCTCAGCGAGCGGCCCGCATTGTTTCAGGAGGCGGCCCGTCAGATCAGTGGCGGCCCGCGGCCCATTTTGAGCGGCCCCCTAGTCTAATGATTAAAACAGAATGAAAACTAATATTCCTGCCGTATTGTACTAAGATATGGTTCCTACTTGCCGGTTCACAGCCTGCGGCCCACATTGGTTCATGGGGCGGCCCGTCAGATCAGTGGCGGCCCGCCCAGATATCATCGCTATGGTCCAGTGATGACTCTATCATGACCATACGGATCTGATGAAATTTCTACGTCCTTTCTACATGAGCCAATAACGACTCTACGGCTCTGTAGCAATTTGTACGTCTCTGTTACGAGTCCATCATAGCTCTACGGATCTGAAAAATTTCTTCGTAACTTCTACCAGTCCGTCATGACTCTATGAGCCAGACGAAATTTCCACGTTCCTTCTACGAATCAATCATGACTATACTGCTCTGTAAAAATTTCTACGGCTCTGTTACGAGTCCATCATAACTCTACGGATCTTAAGAAATTTCTACGCCCCTGCTACGATCCCCTGCTACATGACTCGACGACCCAGAAGAAATTTCAAAGTAACTTCTACGAGTCAATAATGACTCTGATACTGAAGCCCAGAAGAAATTTCCAAGGCTCTATTTCGAGTCAATCATGACTCTACGGCTCTGAAGAAGAACCTCCCGATTGTTCGAAGCATCACAACACAGCATTCTGACCCCCATTGTTCTCTCCAGAAAAGGGTGAACAAGGGGATTAACTTTTGAATTTTCCCGCCACACCGTAATCGGACTGCAAAAATTCAAAATGAGCGGGGAGAGCGGCCGCTCCCTCCGCCCAGGCCTTGTAGTTCGATTCATGCAAAGTGCGCAAGTACATATGTAAAGATCTCCCCCTTCTCTGTCGGAGAAGAAGGCTGTGACAAGACTCTTTGTGAGAAACCTTCCATCACTTCATTCACTTCATTCGCAGTAGAAACCAAGCAGCCAGAACGCCTGTTCCTTGCCAAGGGCAACGTTTCCAATCCAATCAACGATAGAGTCGTCTACGCCGAAGTCCACTTAGACTATGGCGCTCAAGCCACACTTGGGGAGGTTCTTGCTGCAATCGTCAGTGGAATGCTGGTAGGAGAAACAACAGAAGCAAAGAGACTAGGATTTTAGAGTGGACTTTAGAATGGACAGTGGCGATTTGTTAGATGACGCTCTTATGGACCGCCCAACAAGGCATCCGAGCGTACTCCTCTATCGAATCTGACTGGTGATCGTACTCATGGGCGAACGAGATCAGGAGGAGGGAGAACGAGATCAGGAGGACCACTGAGAGACTCTCAATCTCCACCTATCATAGGCTCACCGTAGAATGTCCTCCTGCCCATCGATGCTAGTAGGGAGATGCGACGGAGATGCAAAGCATAGCATGTAGCATCACCATTTTGAAGAGTCGTAATCTTTGCATCGGCACCATCAAAGCTCGCCTCAAGGGGAGGGGGCCCACTCCGACCCATGGAGTAGGCTTCCTGCTCCGGCAGTTCTTGGCACTAGGATCAGTGTTCCATGGCCTCTCTCCTCGTCTGACAACCCTCATCCTCTCCGACTAATAGCATTTATAATGACTCTCTGCGCGCACGCCTCTATGCGTTCCTACGATGAAGAGAAGTTCTGTGACTTTATGGACCAGGTTGAGGTCACATGCCTTTTCTGTTCTAGGACTTCAACAAACTTCAACAGTTTGGAACTGGGCAATGACAGATTTCTAGGTGAATCAGCTTCTTCCACCCTGAACTCATGTGCACGGATCTTCATTGAAGTCTGCATGAGTAAAAGAATGCGCATCAGGAACATGTTCGGGATCATCAGGATCGTCGCAGCGCCCACAACAGCGAGTGTCGTGAAGTTTGAACGTAGAAATTTCTTCAGAGCCGCAGAGTCATGATGGACTCGAAATAGAGCCTTGGAAATTTCTTCTGGGCCTCAGTATCAGAGTCATTATTGACTCGTAGAAGTTACTTTGAAATTTCTTCTGGGTCGTCGAGTCATGTAGCAGGGGATCGTAGCAGGGGCGTAGAAATTTCTTAAGATCCGTAGAGTTATGATGGACTCGTAACAGAGCCGTAGAATTTTTTACAGAGCAGTATAGTCATGATTGATTCGTAGAAGGAACGTGGAAATTTCGTCTGGCTCATAGAGTCATGACGGACTGGTAGAAGTTACGAAGAAATTTTTCAGATCCGTAGAGCTATGATGGACTCGTAACAGAGACGTACAAATTGCTACAGAGCCGTAGAGTCGTTATTGGCTCATGTAGAAAGGACGTAGAAATTTCATCAGATCCGTATGGTCATGATAGAGTCATCACTGGACCATAGCGATGATATCTGGGCGGGCCGCCACTGATCTGACGGGCCGCCCCATGAACCAATGTGTGCCGCAGGCTGTGAACCGGCATGTAGGGACCCTATCTTCATAAAATATAGCAGGAATATTAGTTTTCATTCTGTTTTAATCATTAGACTAGGGGGGCCGCTCAAAATGGGCCGCGGGCCGCCACTGATCTGACGGACCGCCTCCTGAAACAATGCGGGCCGCTCGCTGAGAGCCGGCCATTAGGGGCCAAAATTTAGTGAAATATCATGCATTCAACTCTGTATCAAGTATTTGACTCAAAATATAGGAATGGCCTTCTGGGCCGCCGGGCCGCCTTTTCCGGGCCGCCGGGCCGCCTTTTATACCCCCCACGGGCCGCCGGGCCGCCGGGCCGCGGGGCCGCCGGGCCGCCTTTTATACTATCCCCGTCGTGATCGCCATCAAATTCTGACCCTAGGGCCTTATTCACCTAAATTTAGCTTGATCAGAAACCGAATTATAGTCCAAAAATCGATTTCGACGTGACGTCGTCTGACGCCAACGAGGCAACCATGGGCAAAATGAGTATGCCTATCGTCATCAGCACCCTCAAGAATCTTGAATCGCGAAGTTTCAGAGGATTTATATTTTTGAGCTGTGCCAGCACTTGTTCGATTCTATCGCGAACGGCCTCATATGTTTCATACCCTTGATTCGAGTCCCCACAGATCGGAGTTGTTCAGATGAGCATTCGCGATCATTCCGACTGAATCTTGAGTGACGTAATCGATGAAGAAATTACGAACATCTGTGTCCTTAAAGACGATGCCAATCATTTCAAATCGACTCACTGCCAGTTCAGTTTATATTTTCTTAACCCACTTACCAGAGTGGCCATATCCAGTTTGACAGATTTGGATATTCCCTTGGGGAACTTCATTGCAATCTCATTCCTCTCGAAAAATAACTTTGGATCCCAGATGACTGAATATTCGTCACCGTCGAGATCAGATCCTTAATAATAAATAACAATTAGTTGAGAAAAAGGCAAATTAGTACAATAATAGCGTTCGAGATGTATGTTAACTGTCTCGTACTCATACAAGATCGAGATGTATGTTAACTGTCTCGTACTCATACAAGATCGAAGATATCATACCAGCCATTTCATCAGGATGAGGACGAGGTCCGTGCTGTGGAAATACGACGACGTCAACGAGATGTCTCAGAGCAGGAATATCAACTGCTTCGAACATTCTCACATCTCCAGCTGAGATACACGGATTCTTCGTTATGAGAGTGGCACCTGGAAGGATACTGTATCCACTTCATTCAATCGATATTCTACAGTACCTTCAAGAATGACTTTCGATGCCGACGGTCTCGGTGTCTTCTCTTGCATGTTCACATGATATTGAACGAAGATCTACAACATAAAAATGATTTTCAAATAAATTGAAATTTCGTAGTTTGTCATGATACATAAATCTAGTTCCTCTCACCTGTCCATACTGCAACAATCCCGTTTCGTCAACGACTCCGAACATGGATCTATAAATGGATCCATTCACTACCTTCCATTTTCTCTTTTGCTTACCTTCCCATATCGAATGGAATCTGGATCTGCTCTTTGTTCAGTTGCTTCTCTCAAATGTTTTCAATTACAAAATATCACAAAGAAAAAGGACTAACTGATCATGTATCTGACAGCGGCCTTTAGCAGAGATCGGAAGTATGGTTCCTACAAAGAAGAAGATGCAACTACGGTAGAACAGATAATGATACCGTAGTGAGGGCAAATCCATTCTGTCTACTGAGACCATCGATAGACACTCGTCTCGGCAGTTCCTTCAACCGATTCATTCTCTCTCTCACTACCGTATCCCTAGAGTACCTTCAATTTGTCTCGACACGATTTCTCCCTCACGAGAGTCTCGGCCATAATCCTCAAATGACGATGCAATAATTCTTCGACTCGATCACAGAGACGCATATGACACTCACGAGATTGCATCTCTGACACCTTGAGAGAAGAGAAGGAACTACCGTAATCTGAGAGATGAGAGAACTCACTTGATCGAGAATATTGATGAATGGTTTATTGAGAGAGACGGGAGTTGGACCGGAGATCTTCACTACTTCGAAATCTGTTTCCTCTGGAGCGTGGAATCTACAAGATATCTATCACATTGAAGATCTCATTTATTTGAAAACAGAGATGAACGAACACTAAATAAAAATGGATATTCTCACTTCATTTGAGAATATCTAAATCGGCAATTGAGTTTCTTGACTGTATCTCCATTGTCATCCTTGGCCTTGGAAATAACCTTCATCTTCTTCTTTCCTCCCTCAACGAAAAATATTATCTTTCTATGGTCATCGGATGCTTCTCACCTCTCCTTCCTCTTCCACTTCAATGAAATATCCTAACTTCTTCCTCAACCAATTGAGATCATCGAGCTGAGGATGAAGAGAGAGAACACCTTTGTATCCTCTGTGACGAAACTAAAACGAGATGATACATCTCTCACTTGGAATATGTATCTCAATGTATTGATGCAAACCTGAATGACACAAGGATAGTTTGGTAGATTGAGATCTTTAGCCAGATTCGTGATGTATTCTACTGACATCTGTCCAACTCCATCAGAGAAAGTGTACATATCGCCATCCTGAAAAACAGTGACCGATTACTAATTTCGAGTGCATTTGTGCGCGTCGAAGAGCGACAGAACTCATGGCCGCGTGGCGCAATGGATAACGCGTCTGCCTACGGAGCAGAAGATTGTAGGTTCGATCCCTACCGTGGTCGTAACTTTTTGTCGATCTACTTTCAAAACATCTAATTGAGATTGTATCTTCACATTCCTCTTTCCGCAAGACAAAACCATCAGCCTCATCGGCTCAGTGGCAGAGCGTCTGTCTAGTAAACAGAAGGTCGCTGGTTCGATTCCAGCATGATGCACCAACTTTTTGCCAGCGTAGCCCTCTTCGAACGTACATTCTCAACCATGTTTCCTCCAGTGACGTCGTAGGTGAAGTTGGAAGTGCGCATTGGAAGTCCCGTGTTGACTTTCTAAATTATTGTTATTGTATTTTATCAGTAGTAAAAATACAATAAATAGGGTAATACTAACTCTGCTTTGTGTAAAGCATTGTCCCATTCTGGCCATAAACTTGGCAACATTCGTTAATGCATCCAATCTCCCCATACTTCTGCGAATGTCTGCCACCTACAACAGAATAATCACAATTATTTCCTGTGTTATTTCGAATAGTTAACATCAATTTCTTCAACTAGCCAGCTACGCTCGTTTCGCTCGCTCCACTAGCTAGGTGTCGCCGGGTTGTGATAGTCTTCTGCGAGTGCTTCGCGTCGCAGAGTTATGTATTTAAAACATTGGTATAGAATAGTATAGAATATTCTCAGTCGCAGACAGCGTCGCCCCTCTCGAAAGGCTCGTGGGGCCTCAGGCGATCCGAAAAAAGATGGGACGCCTCTTCATGGGACTTCTTGGACGCCTCTTCTTGCTTCAACTCTCCGCCCCATCCCATCTTTTTGTCGGATCGCCCTCGGCCCCACGAGCCTTCCGCCAGGGACTCGCAGGTTAAGCTTTCAAACGCCGGGTAATGTATTCTGGGCATTGCTCAATACATGAAATAATTCAATATTCTGAAAAACACTCGAAAACGAGTTATTGCCTAAGGATTACGTCATATTACGTAATGTTGACGAAATGCATTCAAAATTTAGTGTCGCTACACTTCCCGGTTCGTTTGAGCCTAAGTTGATCTCGATTGGTCGAGTTAGGGCTGAGTTACACGCGAAAAAAATGGTTATTGCCTAAGGATTGCGTCATATTACGTCATTACTCGTTACTCGAAATCGTTACGAAATTCGTGAGAGAAGTGAAAGTGCGCTTCATGACAAGTCGTTTGGTATGCTGCACGCTGGAATCGGTTGAGTTCCCAGCGAAAAAGGCGCGAAAAACGGTGTGGAAGTGAATTTCGTCATATTACGTAATGATGATGAAATTAGTTTTCAAAAATTGTCTTTCCATGAGAAGTCCAATGGTATCGGAGATGGACGTGTACGATGCGTTTGAGCCGAGCAAAAAACGAAAGCGTGACAGACGTTACACACACCCACAGACAGACAGGCAGACACTAAGACATGTGACTTATCAATCAATCAATCAACAAGGAATCCAATTCCTTGATGGGGCCCCTCCCGCCCGCCACCCCCATCACCTCCTGCGAGTCCAACCACACTGAGGTGCGTGGTGGCAAATCCAATTCCTCCTCCTGTGAGTCCAATCACACTAAGGTGCGTGGTGGCAAATCCAATTCCTCCTCCTGCGAGTCCAACCACGCTGAGGTGCGTGGCGGCAAATCCAATTCCTCCTCCTGCGAGTCCAACCACACTGAGGTGCGTGGCGGCAAATCCAATTCCTCCTCCTGCGAGTCCAACCACACTGAGGTGCGTGGCGGCAAATCCAATTCCTCCTTCTGCGAGTCCAACCACACTGAGGTGCGTGGCGGCAAATCCAATTCCTCCTCCTGCGAGTCCAACCACACTGAGGTGCGTGGCGGCAAATCCAATTCCTTGATGGGGCCCCTCCCGCCCGCCACCCCCATCACCTCCTGCGAGTCCAACCACACTGAGGTGCGTGGCGGCAAATCCAATTCCTCCTCCTGCGAGTCCAACCACACTGAGGTGCGTGGCGGCAAATCCAATTCCTTGATGGGGCCCCTCCCGCCCGCCACCCCCATCACCTCCTGCGAATCCAACCACACTGAGGTGCGTGGCGGCAAATCCAATTCCTCCTCCTGCGAGTCCAACCACGCTGAGGTGCGTGGCGGCAAATCCAATTCCTTGATGGGGCCCCTCCCGCCCGCCACCCCCATCACCTCCTGCGAGTCAAACCACACTGAGGTGCGTGGCGGTATTCCAATTCCTCCTCCTGCGAGTCCAACCACGCTGAGGTGCGTGGCGGCAAATCCAATTCCTCCTCCTGCGAGTCCAACCACACTGAGGTGCGTGGCGGCAAATCCAATTCCTCCTCCTGCGAGTCCAACCACACTGAGGTGCGTGGCGGCAAATCCAATTCCTTGATGGGGCCCCTCCCGCCCGCCACCCCCATCACCTCCTGCGAGTCCAACCACACTGAGGTGCGTGGCGGCAAATCCAATTCCTCTTCCTGCGAGTCCAACCACACTGAGGTGCGTGGCGGCAAATCCAATTCCTCCTCCTGCGAGTCCAACCACACTGAGGTGCGTGGCGGCAAATCCAATTCCTCCTCCTGCGAGTCCAACCACACTGAGGTGCGTGGCGGCAATCCAATTCCTCCTCCTGCGAGTCCAACCACGCTGAGGTGCGTGGCGGCAAATCTAATTCCTCCTCCTGCGAGTCCAACCACGCTGAGGTGCGTGGCGGCAAATCCAATTCCTCCTCCTGCGAGTCCAACCACACTGAGGTGCGTGGCGGCAAATCCAATTCCTTGATGGGGCCCCTCCCGCCCGCCACCCCCATCACCTCCTGCGAGTCCAACCACACTGAGGTGCGTGGCGGCAAATCCAATTCCTCCTCCTGCGAGTCCAACCACACTGAGGTGCGTGGCGGCAAATCCAATTCCTTGATGGGGCCCCTCCCGCCCGCCACCCCCATCACCTCCTGCGAATCCAACCACACTGAGGTGCGTGGCGGCAAATCCAATTCCTCCTCCTGCGAGTCCAACCACACTGAGGTGCGTGGCGGCAAATCCAATTCCTCCTTCTGCGAGTCCAACCACACTGAGGTGCGTGGCGGCAAATCCAATTCCTCCTCCTGCGAGTCCAACCACACTGAGGTGCGTGGCGGCAAATCCAATTCCTTGATGGGGCCCCTCCCGCCCGCCACCCCCATCACCTCCTGCGAATCCAACCACACTGAGGTGCGTGGCGGCAAATCCAATTCCTCCTCCTGCGAGTCCAACCACGCTGAGGTGCGTGGCGGCAAATCCAATTCCTTGATGGGGCCCCTCCCGCCCGCCACCCCCATCACCTCCTGCGAGTCCAACCACACTGAGGTGCGTGGCGGTATTCCAATTCCTCCTCCTGCGAGTCCAACCACGCTGAGGTGCGTGGCGGCAAATCCAATTCCTCCTCCTGCGAGTCCAACCACACTGAGGTGCGTGGCGGCAAATCCAATTCCTCCTCCTGCGAGTCCAACCACACTGAGGTGCGTGGCGGCAAATCCAATTCCTTGATGGGGCCCCTCCCGCCCGCCACCCCCATCACCTCCTGCGAGTCCAACCACACTGAGGTGCGTGGCGGCAAATCCAATTCCTCTTCCTGCGAGTCCAACCACACTGAGGTGCGTGGCGGCAAATCCAATTCCTCCTCCTGCGAGTCCAACCACACTGAGGTGCGTGGCGGCAAATCCAATTCCTCCTCCTGCGAGTCCAACCACACTGAGGTGCGTGGCGGCAAATCCAATTCCTTGATGGGGCCCCTCCCGCCCGCCACCCCCATCACCTCCTGCGAGTCCAACCACACTGAAGTGCGTGGCGGCAAATCCAATTCCTCCTCCTGCGAGTCCAACCACACTGAGGTGCGTGGCGGCAAATCCAATTCCTCCTCCTGCGAGTCCAACCACACTGAGGTGCGTGGCGGAAAATCCAATTCCTCCTCCTGCGAGTCCAACCACACTGAGGTGCGTGGCGGAAAATCCAATTCCTCCTCCTGCGAGTCCAACCACACTGAGGTGCGTGGCGGCAAATCCAATTCCTCCTTCTGCGAGTCCAACCACACTGAGGTGCGTGGCGACAAATCCAATTCCTCCTCCTGCGAGTCCAACCACACTGAGGTACGTGGAGGCAAATCCAATTCCTCCTCCTGCGAGTCCAACCACGCTGAGGTGCGTGGCGGCAAATCCAATTCCTTGATGGGGCCCCTCCCGCCCGCCACCCCCATCACCTCCTGCGAGTCCAACCACACTGAAGTGCGTGGCGGCAAATCCAATTCCTCCTCCTGCGAGTCCAACCACACTGAGGTGCGTGGCGGCAAATCCAATTCCTCCTCCTGCGAGTCCAACCACACTGAGGTGCGTGGCGGAAAATCCAATTCCTCCTCCTGCGAGTCCAACCACACTGAGGTGCGTGGCGGAAAATCCAATTCCTCCTCCTGCGAGTCCAACCACACTGAGGTGCGTGGCGGCAAATCCAATTCCTCCTTCTGCGAGTCCAACCACACTGAGGTGCGTGGCGACAAATCCAATTCCTCCTCCTGCGAGTCCAACCACACTGAGGTACGTGGAGGCAAATCCAATTCCTCCTCCTGCGAGTCCAACCACGCTGAGGTGCGTGGCGGCAAATCCAATTCCTTGATGGGGCCCCTCCCGCCCGCCACCCCCATCACCTCCTGCGAGTCCAACCACACTGAGGTGCGTGGCGGCAAACCCAATTCCTCCTCCTGCGAGTCCAACCACGCTGAGGTGCGTGGCGGCAAATCCAATTCCTCCTCGTCCCCCCCCAGCCTTATTTTCAGTGAAAACGGCGTAGAGAAGTTTTGTAAACAAGTATTTCGTCATACTGCATAGTGATGACGAAATCGATTATCGATTTTATTAAAAATTTTGATTACGAGAAGTTTGATGCCAAACGCGATCGATTTGGTTGAGTTTCTGGCGAAAACGGCGCAAAAAAACGGATGATTGCATCATTATTACGTAATATTGCATGGTGATGACGAAATTGATTATCAATTTTTTTTAAATTTTTGATTACGAGAAGTTTGATGCCGAGCACGATCGATTTGGTTGAGTTTCCGGCATAATGATGACGAAATTAATTATAGATTTTTTATTTTTCGAAATTTTTCACTACGAATCATTTGACAAAGGACTTAGGCGAAAAGGGCGACTTTGAGCATTTTCCGGAGCGTGACATACATACATACGGACGGACAGACAGACACAAAAAATTATAGTCTCTTAGTAATAGTAACAAACTATCGTACTCTCTTAGAAGGTCGCCAATCTGCATCATCTCGCCTATCTGGATTCGACTAAAATAAACAATATCTCTTCCCACTCTCATAATGAAGGACAACTCACGTAAGTAGGAACTCTATCATAGGCGAAATAGCATCCGTTGTCTCTCATTTGCGAATTAGACGATCCGAGATATCGGAAGTTTCGACCTGTCAATGATTCGTTCAATCGATAATTGATTGATTACCGTACCTCCGACCAAGATTCCATCTTTGAGTGCTGTCTCTACAGTCTTCTTCACCATTTGTTCTCCTGTTGTATTCGGACGCAATGGTTGAGTATCGTCATCTCTGTTATTCATCCATTACAATCTACACACTTCACAAAACTCTTTTCAATTGAATGCTCCCTCCCTTTCTATCGAACCTGAATGTAATTCTGAGAATCTCCGTCTGAGTTCCATAATACTTTCTCAAGATTCGATTTCCCATAATCTGTTCGGGTGCAATATACACATATCGAGTTGGAGTAATCACAATCTCAACGAGATCAATTTCATTATCATTGAAATGGATGAATTGTCTCACCTTTCTCACTTTCACATATCCGTCTCTCTGCATATTTGGACCGTTACCCTCCAATCCCATCTGTAAACACCAATATTTTAAAAAATACACAAGAGAGAGATGAAGGGGAAAAATATGACAGCGAGAAAACTTCCAAAATTACCTGTGCATCATTAAGCTTCTTCAATTCGTCATAAGAATTAAACTCCTCAAGAATTATACGGAAGATACTGACCATCTAAATGGAAATATTTAGAAAGTACAAAAATTGACAACTAAATAACAAACCGGAAATGTCATCTCGTCCACTCGATTCAACACACTTTCCATTACTGCCATCGCTCTCTAAATTATTCGGAATTACGATTACTTATGAGCTAAACGATTCTTTTACCTCACTATTCTTTTTATACTGTGTGCAAATAGTATCCATGAACATAGTCCATGCACTCACAGTCACCAGCAATTGATCCTTCACTTTCGCACCTCAAGCATGTCAATGAGTGTGTCAATGAGTGGACATCATTCTCGACTACTCGAATTCTTCGTTTGAGCTTCGTCTCACCTCTACTCAGAAGTGCTTCGATTATGTATCGTAGGGCAAATTGCTCAGCACAAACATTATTTAATGTCGAATCGATCACTGGAGGATTAGGAGCAGCCTGGGAATATTTGGATATATCAATTATTATAAAAATAGAAATATTGAGTGAATGAAACGAACCCATTCAATTCGTTGGATATATGCTGGATTCAATGCATCTTTTTGATCGAATGGTTCAACAGGATTCTTCACGTAGGGATTAAACCTTCTATATTTACCTGATTAAATAAGTTATCGATTGATGGAAGTCATTGGATCACTTACCCCAATGGAGATTGATTAGATCCATACTAGCAAATTCAACGGGAGTTGCTCCTCTTACACGAAGTCGAGATAGAATCTCGAAGAGGTCTGTCTTCTAGAATAGAAATATGAAGGAGAGGAAGGGAGAGAATCCATACTTACGTGCATTGATTCATTAAATTCGAGAGTGACAACATTACTTTCAGCAACACATTTCTTATAAGGAGGAGCACTTTCTTCTCCATTGGCTCCCCATCCTCTACCCACAAAATTGATTCGATTTCCATCTCCGAATCTCTTTTCAAGACTTTTCTGAATGTGATCTTCATTTTGGACAGACTAGACAATGAAATGGGAAAATAAACAAACCGCCATGAAGCTTCTGATCTCAGGTGGGCAATTCAACTGAAAATATTTATATTCTATATTTAATAATTGTTGATTAATCAATAATTGAGACGAAGATCAATATTCAACTCACTTCAAAATGAAACCTGAACTTCCATGGTTTTCCCTCTGCAAATTTCATATCGATTGAAAGAGGATCGACGATGATCCGTCGAATTGATTGGAGATAGAACTGAAATGGACATGTTAATGGTTGAATAAGTGATTCGAGAATTTCACACGAAGAGAAACAGAATTCAATTTCACCTTGATCGTATATTCCACATTCTGACTCAGTTTCTGGTTAGTCCTCTCATTACAATCGAATTTAATGGATACAGTACTTCTATCTGAAAATATTGATCATAACATCTACGATTCTAAATGGTATTCAGGGAATCCTTACCGTGCTCGAAATTAACTTTAATCATATTCTGTTCTCGATCTCTTCCTCCTCCAATCCTATTCAGTTTGTAGAATTCAACCTGAATTAGGGAAACAATTACCACAACCCACACAGGACAATTAATGAATGCATGGAGATTTATTTCTTCTCTTCAATCCAATTGAATATTTCACCG
Source organism: Pristionchus exspectatus (assembly GCA_911812115.1). Lineage (NCBI taxonomy): Eukaryota > Metazoa > Nematoda > Chromadorea > Rhabditida > Neodiplogasteridae > Pristionchus > Pristionchus exspectatus. The sequence continues at coordinate 13,864,972 of OU461585.1, read as the reverse complement.
TCCAATGCACTCCCAATGCTCCAGAATTGATGATATTTCCGAAGTAAATCGATTGAATGGGAACGTTATTGTGATCAGGGCTAAAAAAATAACAATTTTGTTATCTTGGAAACCCAATAAACACCACATCAATTTAACAAATCGGAACATAGAAAGAACTAACACAGGAGAATCATCAAAGAAGAGAGGAGAAGACACGAAGATGACAGGCATCATATCTCGACGGAAATCACTACAATTATCTGTTTAGTCAATGTTAATCAAGTAAACGGATACAATTTATGAGGCCGTTTGCGTAAGAGTCGGACAAGAGTTGGCACAGCTCAAAAATCTCGATTATCTGAAACAATGTGATTTGGGGTTCTCGAGGGTGCTGATGACGATGGGCATATTCATTTTTCATGTCGACGTCCCGTTGGCTCCAGATGGCATGACGTCGAAAACAGTTTTTCACACTTTTCGACGTTCCAAAAAAAGCTAATTTTAAGTGAGCTTGTCAGTCTGGGTGAAATCACATGCCGAATACACCTGACTATTTCATTTTTCTTAATTTTCATTATTAATTTTGTAAAATGGAAGTTTTCGTAGAGTGGAAAATTGTGGGGAAAACTACCCTAGATCGGATCGGAATTCTGTGAGGATTACAAAAATAATTTTTTCTTATTTTTCTTGCGTGCCGGTAAGCTTTTATGTTTTACACAGTGACGCATCTTGTAAGTAAATTTTACCATCTTTCCACTTGTTTACTACCCTTGATCTACACCGAGTCTCTCCTTCCGATTGATCCCATTCCCTCCTCCTTTTGACCGTCCTTTCGGCGAGAGAACAGGGGAAAGGAAGAGAGTGCAGACATAAGAGAGGCAGAGGAAGAGACTGTCTGGGAGGAAGGAAGCGATCAATCGGAAGGAGAGACTCGGGGTAGATCAAGGGTAGTAAACAAGTGGAAAGATGGTAAAATTTACTTACAAGATGCGTCACTGTGTAAAACATAAAAGCTTACCGGCACGCAAGAAAAATAAGAAAAAATTATTTTTGTAATCCTCACAGAATTCCGATCCGATCTAGGGTAGTTTTCCCCACAATTTTCCACTCTATGAAAACTTCCATTTTACAAAATTAATAATGAAAATTAAGAAAAATGAAATAGTCAGGTGTATTCGGCATGTGATTTCACCCAGACTGACAAGCTCACTTAAAATTAGCTTTTTTTGGAACGTCGAAAAGTGTGAAAAACTGTTTTCGACGTCATGCCATCTGGAGCCAACGGGACGTTTACATGAAAAATGAATATGCCCATCGTCATCAGCACCCTCGAGAACCCCAAATCACATTGTTTCAGAGAATCGAGATTTTTGAGCTGTGCCAAACTTCTTCAGATTTGTCTGATTCTTAGGCGAACGGCCTCTTATATAGACACGAACCACTTTCGAACATTTTTGAAGAAAACTTGCATGAGGACTAAGAGGGCCTTTTTGCTATCCATCGGTTTCACCTAAAAGTAGAACCCTATATTTTTGTAGTGTCATTTAATGGATAGAAAAGGAACGAACCTCAACGATGAATTCGTATGATTGCTTTACTTTGATCGGTTCACCCATATGATGCACTTTGTACAATGCAGAAAGACTACCTGACAATGTCTCCTGAAATTAATACATTATTCATTTTTATCGAGTAGATTGAAACTATATATCTATAATGAACACGATGAATACCAACTCGAAATGCATCGTGGACTGCCATCACAACCTTCTGACCCGTCCATGGAATCGTACACTGCAATTAATCAATAAATAAAATATCCAATTCAAGCGTTATTTTACAATGAAAGCCGAACGCTATCGTATCAGATGTCATTCCTCTTTTAAACTAAATGTAAACAAATGCAAAACAATAAGTTGATGAGAAGACCCGAACTCCAATCTATCGCTCCACTAACCTTGATGCGTAATGAAGTTTTATCCTTGTCGATCAACTCCAAATTGTGAGATTTAGATTTCATCTCTAGCTTCTTTCTATCTATAGTATTCCTCCTGGGTCTGATTCTGAGAATGTAAAACTGAATGCGCTGTATGTTCACTGTAATCGGTACATTGGCTGGTTTCGAACCAGATGGAATACACAGAACAACACGATGGACTATCTAATTTTTATTGTTTTTTTTAATTTTTTAATTTTTTTGTATTTTTTCAGGATTTTTCGACTACAACAGCTCAAAACAACATAACGGATCAAGATAAGCACGACATGATGTTTACATGTAATTCTCGATTGAATCGGGGCAAGAAATGGATGGAATCGATCGGCATTCGTCCATTCACAGTGTGAGAATCGATAAACAGGAGTAGCACAGAGTAAACTATCGATGGAACTATTTGACAATTAAATTCGTTTGACCAGTACACTAAACAGCATCAGAAAAAAAGAAGACAATCATCGTAAACAAACAATAAATACGCAGGAAAGCTAAAGACGAATCCAGACAAATCAAGACAAACAAGTAAACGTAAAAATCTGAAGTCACACAATACATACAAACAAATCATGATTTTGTACAAGCGAGATACGAGAGATCTTCTATTGTTACCGGGAGACAAATCGTAGTGAAAAGCGAATGAATTCGATGGGACAGTGCATGTTCATAGGGGAGGTTGGGATATTCCCGCAAGTGAACGGACAAGGGGTGAGAATGCAGTGATACGCACGATTCCGAAGATGGAATGACGTATCACGCGCTGTTTCGAATACAGTGGATACTCGAATTGGTAATTGGATGGGAAGGGAGATGGAACAGAGTGGGGAATTCGGTACCACTGTCGCAGGGTATCAGGTGGAAGGGGGGTGGGAATGCCAGGAGGCACACTCGGGTTTCAACTAATGGACAATACACCCCAATGCGGTCCTAGAGTAATATATGCTCAAAACATTACAATCTAGGGTGATGAAATTGAGGGCGCCTCCGCGGCCGCTCTACACAGACGCTCATAAACGAGCCTAGGAATCCCGTAGAAAAGCGCCTTCGTAGAAGCCTGATTTCTGCAAAACGCGACTGGGAAAGGGAGTCCAAGAGAAAACGAATCGTAAACACCCAGCTAGTTTATTGAAGTAAAATCGTATTGTTTTCCAAATTTCAGAGTTATTATTTGACTATGAATTTTCTCTCTAACCATCAACTATCCCGAGTGTTTTCTCATCAAAATAATGAAATACCTTGGTGGAGCAGGGGAGATTACGAGCTCGTTCAGTTTCTTGAAGTTCGCACTGGTTCCTATCGCCGAGACGAATACTTCAGCTGAAGAGGAAGATGATACATCGCAAAGAATGCGCTACCTTATTCTACCATGTGCATAAGAGTTTCACGTATTGACACCGCTTGTAATGCATTGGTCATATTGAAAAAAAGCTCCAAAGTGATTTAAAAAATACTAACAGGAGCCTCCCATTGGACGAAGTTGGACGTCTCTGCAGAATGTGATCCTCATGAGATCCCTTCGCACTTCCTCCAACTTATTCTTGATCACGTCCTCTGCAAGAATCAACTATTCCATTAATCACCATTAGCAGTATGTGTAATCAATTACTCTAAATCGTCGACTACCGTAATCCAGTTACTCACCGGGGAGCTCCATTTTCCTCGGCTCAAACTCCTTGAGTACTGCAGCACTCCTCAGCGCACTCGTATCTCTCTCCTCCCTCATTGGGAGATCGATTCGATGGCTTGTGACGAGAACGAGATAGGCAGGGATGATCAACTGGGAAGAGTGCAATAGTCAATGGAGAGAACACGAGTAGTCGAGATACAATAGAAAAGAGAATAAAACGAGAAATAACCTCTGAGAATGGCCTCCACTCCCCTCGCAGTAATACACCAGCCATGATGTCGCCGAAGGAGAGGGCGTCTCTCGTTCTTAAGCAAGCATTGAACCTTTTTTTTCAACTTAGAATAGCAATTTTCCATTTAAAAAGAGTAAAAACACTATTTTAATGACGCTATTTCGAACTAGGAATGAATTTTTTTTCTTCTCGGATTGTTCTTGTGAAGTCAATACTAATTGAAATATCTTATCACAAGTCTCTTTTCTCACCTGAATTCCCTGCTCGCGACGTAGTCGATAAATTTGAGCAGATGCTCTCCCTTCTTCAGATGCACGCGAACCTCACCCGAGGGCTGCACATTACCATTTTTACAATCTCGTTTTGCCACTTACGGTTATCGCAATTATCAAAAAGAAGAAAGAAATATGAAAGAAAAGTAACTCGTTGAATGTATCTTCGTCTTGTCCCTTTCATCATCACTTCTCCGAGCCCGAATTGGATGAAGAGGGCGACCTGCATCAATATATCCATCACTGACAATGACACCATGCTAGATATACTTAGTTAACCCACAATTTTACCGAAATTGAATAACAAAAACTAACCAGATGGGACTGCTTGAACTTGGAATCCGCCTGGATTCCACCCAAATGAATCGCCCATCGTACGAGAACAAAAGATGCACGTGCTAACCCTTCAATATACTCACTATTCGATCTCCCAGTTAAGGGGAAATATCCTCACCATCATTTTCATCGAGACATCTCCTAAGCATCGTTCCTTCCTCGAATTGAGTCTTGAATTCAGTGAATGCATCACCATTCTCTTCATCCTCGCAATATTCATCGATGAATGAAGATAGGGTCTGTAATCAACAGTTTAATAATCAAGAAAATTAGTAAATAAATAATTATTTATAAAATGAAGAGGTAATGAACTAACGATTGCCAATGGTTCATTACTCAATTCTCTCTTCTCATCTTCATCAGGGAGAACGCGGACAATTCGATCATCGGGACGGAGTTTGATATCGGCGAGGACGTCGTAGAAAATCCAAGGGAATGAAAGAATCAACGATGTATCTTCCCCATTTTGGAGCTGTTGATTAGCAGCATCTCAAATAGAATATCTCAGTGTTTGCAAGCAGAATAAATATAATTTATATTGATTTTCAATTGGAAATTGAATAAAAAGGAATAAGAAAGACGTACCATAACAGACGTTATAGCAGGCTGCAGCCTTCAGTCGAATTTTCTCCATATTACTCGTTGATGAGCGAATGATCCGACAGAGAATTGAATTCTATAAAAAAATGTGATTCCAATGACTGATCCATTGAGGAAATTCTCACTTCATCAACATCTCTTCTCTTATTCTGAACTTGTTCCAACTCGTCTTCCCAATTTATTAACTGAAAAAAATTTCATTTAATTTTAATAATGCATTAATTACGGTAAAATGTAGATATACTTTAACCCCATACCGGTTTGAAGAAAGCGATTCGAGCAGCAGTGATCTCCCTCTTCACTTTGTCTTCAATTACCTGCAAATTTTATTTAATGAAAAACAATTTCGATAAGATCTTATGATACCATGTTCGTATTAAACAGATTCATATCATCCGCTTCCTTCTCTGAGATTCGATTCTTGATCGATACGATCTGTCCACTCATAAGTTCCCCTTCGGACGAGATTCCGTAGTACTCCATCAACGTCTCAATTATCACTATTGAATTATGAAAACGAATATTGATGCAAATAATATCGATATATGTCCATAGAAACGTGGAATCAAGAAATTATATTTTTCGTTCCATGAGGAGGAGAGGGGTTAATCCTTCTCTTTTTCTCTCACTTTAATTCCATGCGAGAATGTTTCCAATTCCGTCATAGCAGTTGCCTTGTATTTGTCCCATCCGGGGATATCGAATGAGGGATCCTTCTCGATCTAAACACGATAATTCGAATGCAATTCATTCATCTATTCTCACCATATCCATCTGATCATCTCCTGCATCCATCGCGTGTTGATATCGCTTGATTTCCCTACAAAGTTGATTGATAAGAAAGACAATCAATTTGTCACCCTTTATCACCTGTAGATAGATCCCATGATTCCTCTCGATTCATATACCGGATCTCTCATTTTCTCCATATAATCTGGTTTCCTCACAGCTTTCTCAGGTGGAATCATTCGAGTTTCGTCATCTGGATCCTACAAATATAAGACAGTCGATCGAAACCTAAAATATTTATAATAGAAAATAGGGTTGCAGGTTCGGTTTCGTTATTCCCGCGCCCTCCTCACTCTTCTTTCATTTCCCGCATTCAATCCCGCACGAGCGAGAAGATATGTAAAGAGAGAGCGGGATCCCGCAAAATTGCGGGATTGGTGCGGGATTTCCCCCTCTCATTTCACTTCGTTCTGATCACTCGATCTCGAATCCATTTGCATACGAAAAAAAAATGGCGCCGAGTAATGAAGGAGGGAAGAGGAGGGAAATGAGAGGGGGAAATCCCGCACCAATCCCGCAATTTTGCGGGATCCCGCATCCTCTTTACATATCTTCTCGCTCGTGCGGGATTGAATGCGGGAAATGGAAGAAGAGTGAGGACGGCGCGGGAATAACGAAACCGAACCCGCTACGGCAACCCTATTAGAAAATAAATCGATAAGTAAATGAATGCACATCTGACCTCAATCGCATCCTTCCTCTCGGTCATCTTATCCGGTTTCGTTCCATTCTTCTGGAAGTCCAGTGATTGGGAAATCTTCCAAGCGAGAGATCGAGATGCCTGTCACCGTACCGATTATTCACTTGGATAGAGAATGATCACTCGATTCACTCTCTTACCGGGTTATCTAGACCATGGAAATCGGAGGTTGCCAAGTGAGCATTTGACAACACTCCGATTTGTTCTTGTGTCACAGCCTCGATATAGAATTCGCCCAGCCTCTTCTCCTATAAACATTCGTGTTTAATCTAGCACTACAATAAGGTGACTGACGCATGCATTTATATCAGGAGTTCCATCCCGATTCATTGGAATTGGCCAATTGATGACATCTTCTCCACTGGGAAATAGACTCGCTTCTTCGTTGTGATCGAAGAGCAATTGACTATCCCAAATTAGACTGTACTCGTCACCATCGAGATCACTTCCTGAATGAGAGAGACGTCAAACGATGACTATACCTCAGTTATATCCCGTATATCTATCGTACCAGCCATTTCATCGGGATGTGGTCTTGGCCCGTGCATGGGAAACACGACAACATCCACATTATGTCTCAATCCAGGCACATCGATAGCCTCAAACCTACGGACGTCTCCCTTCTCAATACACGGATTCTTCGTCATCATAACGGGTCCTGAAAGAAACGAAGAATTGAGTATGATTGTCCGATTGTACGACATCATCTTACCCTTGAGAATAATGGCTCCATCGGATGCACCTTCCTTATTCGATCGAGATCTCGACATATGCTTACTCGTGGAGGTAGAGTACTGACAGAAGATCTGAAATTGAACTTGAAATTAACGAGACAAATGCGAAATCAAACGTGCCTGTCCATACTGAAGAATTCCCGTTGTATCGACCACTCCAAACATGGATCTACCGAGATCATTCGGAATCCGAATCTGCATCTTTGCCAATTGCTTGTCTGAAAAGAAGATATTAACCTATGATATTTCCTGTTGGTATATAAAAGATAATTGATGTTAAAATATATGCGTAAACTTGACATAAACTAACGGAGAACAAAACGTGAATTAGCTCTGAGAAGAGATCTGAGGAATGGCTCGGAAGTCATTTTGAGGGGATTCGCATTAGAGAAGACTTCCATCGCAAATGGAAATGACATCTCCTTCAAAAGTAGTTCATCATTTCATGCCCATATCTCCATTGTTTGTATCCATCGTACCTTGATTGTCTCTCTTGCTCGTTGTTCTATGTACAATGATTGAGCAGTATTCCTCAACTGAATATCCAATAGATCTTCGATTCTATTCGACATTCTCTTATGACATTCGGCTGATTGATCCTCTGACACCTGCAGCAACCGAATATAACATCGTTTCTTTCGCGAACAATTTAAACGTAGTCAATACAGAAAGACGATGGCTAACTGACTTGTGATAGAATATTGAGCAGTGGTCGACAGAGGAAGAGCGGAGATGGCATTGAATACTTGACGATCTCTAGATTAGTCGTAACTTTCGTCTCTCCTCGAGACGTTTCTTCCACTTCGAATCTATAATCATTTCATCATCACTATTCAATTCCTTCCATCTCATAAACAATCACTCACTTATCCATACTCGGTCTCACATATACCATCGTACTTTCCTCCTTCTTGTTCATCATTTCCAAAAGTTTATTGCGGGCATCGATATTTGGATCGACAGCTACAAGTCCCTTCTGACCTTTGTGACGGATCTAAAGAATCTCTCATTCATTACAAATACTATTTATAATTACAAGTAACATTAAATGGTGAATATATGTGACCTGGAATGCACTAGCAGTTCTCGGTAGTGCATGTTCTTTACTCAGAGAGTAAGCGAGAGAGAAGGCAATTGTTCCTACTCCATCAGAGAAGCAGTACGGCTGCAATCAAAGTGTCCATATCTAGTTTCATTCCATCTAATTACCTTTCCCGTATCCGTCTTTCCTCCGATGAAATCAGCTTTCACTCCTACTTGGTTTATCGGCAAATTGTTGTCAGATGCCTGTGAAGGAACACGTATATTGAAACGAATTGATTCTTCTTACTCGTGCTTGCGTGAAACACTGTCCCTGACGAGCCAACCACTTCGGAATTGATGTCAGATTATGGAAGTTTCCCAATTTCCTTCGAATCTCTCGTGCCTCAAAAACCCACTCAATCATTGATCACACTTAATAGTATCCTACCGTCTTTCTATCACTCTCATGGAAAGCGTAATATCCGTGATCTCTGAGTTGAGAATTTGAATTGCCTAACCAACTGTAGACTCGTCCTGAAACATAACACATTTGGTCGCTTATTTAGAGCTTCAAGAAATTTGATAGCAGATTTCTGGCGTACCAGCAAATAGAAATCCTTCCTCCATTAACACTTTTCGCATAGTATCACTAATAATGGCCGATCCACACGACATTTCCCTCATATATTCGCCACTGTCATCTCTATAAACGTTTGTATGCTTTTTCAAGTATAAGTTGTTGATCGATGTATTTGATTAACCTGAAGGAGACTCTGACGATCTCTGTTCCATTTCGCGAATGTTGATTAAGTACACGGTTGGCCATTATCGTTTCGTATCCGACGAATATCAAGCGAGTCGGAGTGATCACAAACTGAGAAGAGTAGAAGGGACTAGAAAATAAAGAGACGATACCTTCATGACTCTCGTGAAACCTTTATTTCTGTCTTCCTCTGTGAATACAGTTGATCGATGGACAGACAATCGACAATCCGTCCATTCCTATGAAATGAGATATTTGTATCAAATATTTAAGAAAGGGAAGTGTACAAACCTTGTCGAAGAGATTCCATACTGAACAATGAGGTCTTCCTTCGAAGATAATCGAGAGAAGATTCTCGAGGACATGAAGAGTCATCTTAATCCATGTATTGCATATTCAGGATTATCTAAACCGGTTGCTCACCTGTTCATTCGATGCGTAACGTCCACATACATAATCGACGAAATCGTACCACTGATCACTGAGAGGAAATATATATTCAATTAATCATATCGTAATGTTCTGAAATTGGAGTAATAGAAAACATATTCTCATTCTGACCGTTTGGTCAATAATTGGCATCGAATATCCATTCCTCGCTGCAGAATTCCCTCGAGAAGAGCATGAATACGGAATGCCTTAACATGATATCTCAATATCTATTTAATCAGAAAAATAACAAAATCATTTAGAAAATAAATACCTTGAGCTGGATATGGTGTTGCTTATCAAACATGCTGAAGACTGATTTTTCCTTCGATCGAGTTACCAATTCACGCGACGCATCCTATTAAAGTGAATTGATTTTCAATGCAATGGAATAATGTTTATACCCCGATCTTTCCCCTAACGTAATCATCGAATGGATCTTCCAATTCATACGGAGTCACCTGAATATACACATTAATATATCCATGATGAATATGAAATTGCTCACATTCTCCATATAAAAATCGTCAGAATTTCTATAATATCTCCTGATACGTCCCATGAGCATTTCGATTTGATCATACGAAGTATATTCCACCGCTTTTCCGGTCTTGTGACTGAAAAATGTGAAATTAATAACGCAGTTATATTTATTTACTGCAAAAGAACTATTACAGACTCACCGTAATCGTGAGGCGATATCGAAGGAGAGTTGATCGAGTGTGGAATTAGGAGGATCGAGTTTACCATTCTGGAGAGACATAGGTAGATAAGGGAAATACGAATGGAGCTCACGAGATATTCTTCATCAAATTCGAGCACGATGAGCTTTGAATCATGGAGTGCCATACAATCGGAGACTTCTCCTGGATATCGTCCACGACGAATTTCAAGACGATGCTCGAAATCACTCCATTCTTTCTGCAGACGACAAATTTAATTTCAGATGTAGAATTCGTGAATGCGAAAAAAAGAACAATGTAATAAACAGTAAACAAATGCACCTGAACGTTCGGAGAGACTACATTTGAAGTTTGCCTTCCACGATTGTTTCCATTTGACTAAATAAGATAAGATTGAGAATGGTGAAATGTTATTGGTAGCACGCGTTGTTCATTGTTTCTATCAACATGAGAAAGTACATCTCTCACTCTTCTATTATTGAATCCATTCTTCAATTTCACTTGAATCTTAGGTGGATATTCAACCGTGAGAACAAGTGAACGTCGAGTGTGGGTTCGAGGAACAGGAAGTTGACAATATGTGCCATAGTCTTTTGGATCCACCTTCTCCGCTACAAAAAATGATTACGTTTCTGCTAATCAGCAACTAGAAAAACTTACTTTCAGTGAAGGAATCCAGACCAATTTTCCTGATCGATGACATATTGATCTACAATGAGATTAATTTCGACATTTCATCTGGTATACAGATGAGTATCACAAAGAATGCTCACCGTTACTTTGTAAGTGGCCAGGACGAATTGTGGATTATCCATGTTTCTGTCCTCTGGCTTGCATTCCTGATGTTACAGTCATAACTAACTTAACGTTTGTTAAAGAGAATATTATAAATGAAGCTGACGGCATCGCGGAGAAACATAAACATAATGTACACAACAAAAAAGTATATTCGTACCCGATTGTGAAAGAAGATCGTGATTTGCTTTCTGTCGTACTCAAATGAAGCGTCAATGTCCTTGTAGAACGTATAACCATCCATTTCATCAGCAGCAGTAGCAAATCCTCCTTCCTTAAAATGACAAATTTTTTTACAATACCTGTACAGGCGAAAGTTGAAGGATGAACACTCACTATGTTCCAATGAATACCAACTGCTCCTGAGTTAAGAAAGGATCCGAATTTGACTCTTCGGAATGAAATATCTCGATGGACATTGCTGAATATTATTATTTTTTCTTACAGTTAGTATCTCCAGCGGATCAAGCCCCCCCCCCTTTCCCTCTTTCGTTCTCACTCACATCAGACGAAGAGGATAGAGCAATGTCGAGTGAGTATACACGATGGGAATCTCGAAGCTAAATAAGGAATATCAAGGAGTCATTGCGTTTGAGTGGATACTAACGTGGAAGTTTGTAAAGGATTATTTTTAAAAATGTAATAAAAATAAAACCGAACTTCAAAATCAACCATGTGCGATCGTTTCGCAAGAGGAAATGGAACTGGCGCATTAGTTGAGAAAGAGACGACTGCCAATCAGCACAAGACATCTCAAATTTAAAAACTACATTAATTACATGAAAAGGAATAAAGCAAGCATTACCTTGAAATGGCAGACCCATCTCGACTGCCTCATTCCATCCATTGGATTCACACGAATCTCGCCCATTTCATCAATTTTGACATTGCAGTCTCTTGCGGCCACCTGTGAAATAATAGGTTCCTATTGCTGCTTAATACCGTGCATCCTTAAACCCATTGCCCAGACTTGCAATACAAACTACACTAAACGTAGAACATCATCACAATCATAGACGGCCAAGATTCGTTCTCAAACAACTCGTCGTTCCCTTCTCTCAACTGACTCTCAATGCAGATTGGAAGAAATCTTTCAATCCGACAATTGTATCTTCATGCGCTCCATCTTGCTTGATAAGTTCGAATCGGAGTGGGACGCTGACGGGATCTCCTTTAGAATCACGAGGAACATCTACAATTATGATATGAATAAAGAAAGTGAACAATCAATGATTAAGTGAGACTATGCACAAAAGAGCTTCAAGTATTCATATTGAAGTTATTTGAATTAAGTTAAAGGGATATTCCCACCGTAAGGACCAATAGTGATCGGTTTCCTTTCCCTTGTCGATTCTCGCATTGTTCCTCTTCCTCGACCCCATCCACCTCCTCCTCTTCCTCTATAGCTCTCATTCGATGACGATGCACGTGGCGATGACAACTCAATTTATATAATAATTATATCTTTTAAATCTCACTTTTCTCGATACTTTCTTGAAACTTTTCTAACACTTGTTGGGTTACTCACCATGACTTTTACAGCTCTTCTTAGCGCATGTGTGGTTTACCCAAAGATCTGGAATATTTAAATGGCGAGAGAATGACCAGAGGATAAAAGTAGATAATACGCGGAAATGATACCGCAACAGATCACAACGGCAGATTAATGTGAAAAATCTTATCTACTGTGATATTCTTCTTTGCGATATCTATGAATGATTGAAACAAATCACACTTTGAGATGAAACGTGATGATAACATAACGATGAATCATAGAAGGAATGATATTTACAGCAGATGTTATGTCTAGTGAAACACCGAGAAATCTGATTCGAGTAACAACACTATCTAGGTACCAAGTAAAATGAAGTGATCGACCAGTGTTAAGCGTAAGTGGCACCTCACAACTATTCTTCTGCTCATATGTCAGAGATACATCAGACACGGAAAAGAGTACCGTGAACAAGTTTGACCACGGAAAGAAGTATGATAGAAATATGTTTACTTCGTGATAATCTTGCAAAGGCACAGTAGAATGATACAACAACTGGATATCGATCAAAGAATGGGGAAGAAATATGGACGTGATGTTTCAGTCAATGAACGATGAGAAAAAAGGCCAATGTGTCCGTCATTAATTCACACGATGGAATGTATTCAATTTAGGGCTATAACAAAATGTGAAATAACTGATAACAATCTATCTCAGCAATCTATGAATGGAAGGCAGTGCGATAGATCACAATTGTAGTCTAAGTAGTCGAATGGATCCATCATCGGATGCAGTTGCAAGAAGAGTCGAATCCTTCGGATGCCATGATACACAATTAACATCCCCTTCATGACCAGTGTACTGCGCAATCTAGAATAGAGAAGGAATGGAAGATAAGATGGAGAAGTACTCCATCTCACCTCTTGAATGGTCTCTTCTCCCTCTATTCCTTCAAGTCGAAATACTCGTACACTCTCATCTCCTCCTCCCACAGCGATCAATCCATTCACACTGTTCCATCCTACCTACAAAGACCATTGTGAAGTTGAGGAAACGTGGAGATCAACTCACAGAGTAAAGAGGCCATCGTGTGCCTTCTACCGTACACCTCGCTGCCTTCTGCCATTTCCCATTCCTCACTCCGCCCTCCTCTGGTGTCGTAGTGCACGTCCACAACTGCAGATACAGTATTCAGGCTAGCACTAATCGATATACCGTACCTGTACTACTCTATCTTCTCCTACCGTAACCATTCTTCTTCCAGTTGCATCGAATGCCGCACTCCACACAGTTCCATCGTGAGCATCAGCAATGTGTTGATGAGTGACCCAATCCTAAATAGGAATGCTTCTTGGAGTGATAACAATGAACTCACCTCTCCATCAAACTTGTACAATCGAATGGAGAAATCGTAGCTGCAAGAGAGCAGCACCTGTAATCAGTTCAATTTATGTTTCTTACTTTTAGGTCGCAACGATTACACTGATCAACGCAGTAATAGGGAGCCTCACAGAGAAGACGCGCACCCTATGAGCCAGAGCAACAATTGACACATTCGTCGTTATGGCCGCGTGGCGCAATGGATAACGCGTCTGCCTACGGAGCAGAAGATTGTAGGTTCGATCCCTACCGTGGTCGCAACTTTTGCCCTTTTGCCTGTCAAAAACCCATCGAGATCGTTGACTGATAGTGAAACTTACATCCTCCGTTGGGTGCCATGTAATGAACTTGACATCTCCAGTATGAGGCTGCAGAATGGAAGACACGGCAAAATCGTCCTCTTCGTCCACTGAAGATTGGCAAATGTACGTGAATCCGTGATCAATTTAAAGCCTTTTTCACATGCAAAAGTAATATATTAGTTGAGTGCCTAATGAGATGAATAAAAAAGCTGACATTGCCAGAACCAGACACTCTTGTCTCTGCTGCATGTAGCGAAGAATTCATCGGATGGAGAGAAGGCGCATCCTTTCACCTTAAAGAGCCCATATTAGACCCATATTAGAAGGATAGTAAAACAAATAGCATTATTTACCGTATTTAATTTCATTATTTTTTATAAGTATACCTCGCTTTCGTGACCTTCCAGCTTGTTTGTCTCCTCGAATTCGCCATCCCTCAACAATGATCAATAGTATCATGGTTACGGTCAAGAGGCGAGACAGATATTCACATCCAAAATATGATCTAACCAACTAGTCGATAACTACTTCAATATTGACTCAAACTCCTCTTAGGCAATATAATAGTTGCATGTGAACACCACTTACTCTCCCTTCTCGTAGATTACTATAGTGGAGTCGAATGAAGCAGATGCGAGAAATTTTCCATCGTGAGAGAAGCAGACACTTCTAATGGCACGAGAATGCGATGAATCGAGCTTCGTGCGACACGCGAGGAATGGAGATTCTGCAATTGACTCATACAATTTCAAAGATCATACGGTAATCGAAAGACGAAGGAAGATCAACTGACCGGCAGTGCACTTCCACACTCTCACTACTTTGTCATCTCCGCAAGAAGCAAGGATTCCACCTGAATGATGCCATGCCAGACACCACTGCTTACTGCAGTCTTCAACCTCTGCGATACGAGCAACCGTTACCTCTTCTAGGCTACCCATCTAGAATAGACTAGTCTTGACGTCAAGAAAATAAGAACCAAACAATGCTTATATCAACAAAATTGGGGCGATCAAGAGCGTACAATTTAATTCTAACGACGCATTGCTCATGTACGGAGCCTTCTACTCAGGAAAAATATAAAAATAATCAATAGAAAATTAATTAAGCTAATTAATAAAAATATGGTGTGAAAGGTACAAAAAGTCGAATGATGACACAACGAAAACTGGGACTGATTTTTTTTATAAACTACCGTATTATACTTTTTTATTTTATTTTTTCGTATTTTTCATTTTTTTTCATATTTTCCGGAACTTATTTAGGGACCGCAGCGTGTCGTGTCAAAAAATTATTGTGAACATTTCTTTGTTTCTAATCGATGGGTCTATTGCCTCCTTTCATTATATTAAATGTAAAAATGATAAAAAACATAACTCTAGCCAAGTAGAGCATTTCAAAGTTGATAGTGGACATTTTCACGGTGTACCAGGCTCCAATGAGAAGTCGCATGACACCACGAAAGTACACCACGAAATTTCTAATTCGCAATGATTTTCGCAGAGTATTTTCTTATTTCGCTCCTTACACCATGAATTTTCTCGGCGCACTTTAGAAATTTCGAATGATATCTTGTCTCATTAGTTTGTTAACGAACTTTCGTTGATAATAATAATGCTATTGGCCTAGTGACTTGACTAAACAAAAATAGTCTTTTCGCTGCTGTCTGTGAACGAAAAATTTTCACTCGAAATTGAAAGAAATCTCCTCTTCCTCTGAGACAACAATAACATGGTTAATAGAATACATCTTTATTTCATAGTTATACATGTTCTTCTGACCATCGGAGTGACTCGTCTTCCTTCTCGATCGACCATGAAAGGACAATAATTATTTTTTTCACGGGTCACCCCCCCCAATTTTCAAAAATAAATTTTTGAACGGGTCGCCCCCTCCGTACGGAAATCGGGGCTCAGGTATAATTCCGAGAATAACTCTGCCCATCTGAAAAGAGCACAATCAGAACAATCAATGCATTCTATTCAACCTCTGTTCCATATCCTCCAATTTCTTGTATGCTCCTTTCTGTCCCTCCTTTGGTTTCTCATGCATCATAAATGCTACACCGCACACCACTCGCATCATATCACACGGAAAGATCCGAGGAGAATACGAGAGAACGAGAGAGCGCAGAGAAAAAAAGACATCAGAGAAGAACTCTCTCGAAGTGTAACGCTGTCTCGCGCGAGAACGCACTAAACGTAGGAAAAACTAAAGGCGAACTATAGTATGCGAATACGCTTATTTAACTAAAAAGAGTATTTGCAGACCATAGATCTCATAATTATCGAATTTAATAGTTGGTTGGAGCACATATTCGAAAGCATAACACAGATTTATAATCGAAAAAGCGCGCGCTACTGTGTTTAGTACCTAAAAATTGTGACAGTTAGCGCTTGCGCTGCATAACTTTTTTGCTGCGTAATTCTCCTGCGCATCCTATTCGAATTCACCATTTTGGATCCGTTCGTGATCGGTCATATGAAAAGAACAACAACCATTATATTTTTAATAAAATAGTAAAGTGCCATCAAACTTCACATTACACTGTTTAGAAGTACTCGAATCGAGGACTCTTCGATATAATAATTGTTCTTACCTCCAGAATGGGATTATCCATACTTGCATCGTATGCTCCAACACGACGTCGATTAGATAGACGAAGTGGAAGACTGAAATACCAAATTGTTCAAGTGTAATGAGATCCTTCAAATTGGCATCTGTAGAAGATGGCTCTGTGAATACTCGCAACTCTTATTCCACATTTCGGCTGATTCCATTCCATCGAAACTTCCATTATTTCTCTTTCTGCCACCGACTGAATGGTCTGAAATAATCAATTCAATATCAATACGGATTCCCTCCACCACTCACTTCTTTCCTCTCCTCCTTCTCCCATTTCTTCATCCATACTACCGTTTGGACGGTTGGAAGGCTTTCAACAGATTCCATGAATTTCTCACCAACAAATCTGTGGCTATGGGACTGAAAGCGCGAGTCTATAAAATGTGCATTGAACCGGCTACGGCTGCGAAATTTGGAATACTACGAAGAAAATACGGTCTCGCTTAGTCACTGCACAACGTTCAATGATGAGAAAAATTGCTGGAGTGACAAGGATCGATAGAGTGCGAAATGAATGGCTAGAAAATAGAGTCCCAATCCAAGATATCCGAATAAGAGCTATGCAGAAGAAATGGGAATGGGCTAAAAGGATTGCATCACTCGACGATGACGGAAAGGATCACCAACTGGACTCCTTTGAATAAGAAACGCTCAATCGGGCGACCTAAAACGAGATGGCGAGATGAAATGACACTACGATTGGGACCTAACTGGCAATGCGTGTGCCGAAGATACCCCGATGTTTGGAAGACAGAAATCATTCAACAGGCCCAAACCCCGAAGCTTGAATAAATTTGATTTGATTTGATTGACTATTCCATCTATTATTCGGAATACAACTGCAGGCGCCTGATCCTCCCTCACCTCCTCAAATATTCATATCGTAATATATTTCGTAACATTATCATATATCGACCCGGATAAATATGATGTGATGTGATGTGATTTCGATATCGAGCCATCTTATATTCTATCCCATTCCCATCTTCCTTACCAGATTGATGTCCCTGTTGCATTTGTTTCACAGTTTCTCTAATAAGTGAAACTGCTCTCTTCATCGATAGAACTCGATCAGTTACCATCAATTCCGTGTCCAATCTATAACACAATTTAAACAATCTTTTCCTCTTTCTCAATTTAATTCTTCGACTAACTCGAGAACGGAAGGAAGAATCATTTCAAGATCCTCAGCGTCATCACTCGATTGTTTACAATCTTCAAGGAACATTCGAGATCGAGCGACTGTCATGATTCTGAATGAGTTTAATGAGAAATTGTATCAATTTATTGATATTTACAAATGAAAAAAAGGTGTCTTCCTGTGTTGAAGAGCCTTTCTGAAGAAGAGAATATATGAGTCTCAATACAATTGATACAAGTGGCAATTCATCTCCTACCCTACCAGATATAATCCCGATTTGAGGTCGATTTCCTCTTCTCGTATCGCTTTCTTATGGGGACAAATGGGAACGGAATGATCGAGAAGAGCAAGGAAAGTCTCGTCATGAGAGAGACCAAGGGCAGTAGAGAGTTCAAGACACTGAATTACTATTATATTCATTTATCTTCCATGTATTGTTCATGAAAATGGGGCTATTTCATGTGCAGAATATAAAAGGGGAAACGATTAATCGTTGTTACCTCTTTCAATTGTTTTCCTCCTCTTCTCATGAACTTGTGCAACATTTTAGCTCTCATTCCAGGCAATCGAAGAAAGTGGAGAGAAACGTCCATATTGTATTTCGTCTGTAGTACCGGGATAATAGTTGAGTAATCCTCCAACTACTCTTCACTTGTCGATACTCCTACCGTACCCTCTACGCTTCACTTGTCGATACTCCTACCGTACCCTCTCCTCTTCACTTGTCGATACTCCTACCGTCTCCCCCTTCCACTCACTTGTCGATACTCTTACTGTATCACCCTTCCTTACTCACCACGAGTGTCGGCATCTTTCTCATTTCTTCATAAGTATCTTTCCGGAACTTCTCTGTTTTTTGGCCCAGCCAACAACCGCTCTAAATGCGTTGGGGTAGAGAATAGTGTTGTTATGCCGAGCGACTCAGCGCTCGCGAGTCGAAATGAAAAATTGACTCGCGAGTAGTAAACAACTCGCGAGTCGATTTCTTTGTTCAACTCGCGAGTTGTTTACGACTTGCGAGCAAAGTGAAACGAGCAAACTAGAGAATGAGAATGATAGGGAGTAGTGTTGGCAATACGGGATAACGGGGCCCGTAATGACGCGCCTCTCCATTACGGGTCCCGTTATCAAATCGCTAGGGGAGGGGATGACGTTGAATGAGTGAATTAATGGCAACAATGGATGAGACACGACGAGATTGCCAATCCTCAACAATCATCCATTACATCACTAACTTTATGTATACAAGCAACTCCATCTTCCAATTTCCTTATCGAATCTCCTTCGAATGCATAATCCTCAGTTTCTTCTCTCATCACCAATATTTCAATCGTTTCATCAATCACATCTTCCCTCATCCGTAATCTCACGTGTCGAAGTGAGCGAACCAGTGATAAGAAAACGAAGGAATCTGAATACAACAAATAATTAGCACCGCACATCAAACAATGTGCAATTATCACTTGGACAGTAATTATTCTGTTTATCTCCACTCACCCACAAAAGTCAGCGAAAGTGTCAATAGCGGAATCGACATATTCTCTATCCAATCTGAAATTCTGACAAATCGCTCCCAATTTCATTCGATCAGTCGTCAGATTCAATTCATCTTTGCTGCAAAAAGAGAGGCTTATTTGGCAATCCAAACTCCCCCCTAACAGACATTTTCTGTTCAATCTTCTTGTCTGCCATCTCTCCTTGCACTGCAATCGACAGTTTCGCACATCACGGAATGGGGGCCGAGTCAGCAATCTTGATCTGCATCAACATCATATCATTCTACCGTATCCTATGTGGAATCAGACAGTACGTCGCATCCTCCGTTCCTGACGTTGTCTTCTTTGCCGCCCACCCGCCCACTGAGTTCCTGACGTCGTCTTCTTTGCCGCCCACTGTGTTCCTGACGTCGTCTTCTTTGCCGCCCACCCGCCCACTGTGTTCCTGACGTTGTCGTACGTCGCATCAGACAGTACGTCGAATCAGACAGTACGTCGAATCAGACAGTACGTCGAATCAGACAGTACGTCGAATCAGACAGTACGTCGAATCAGACAGTACGTCGCATCAGACAGTACGTCGCATCAGACAGTACGTCGCATCAGACAGTACGTCGCATCAGACAGTACGTCGCATCAGACAGTACGTCGCATCAGACAGTACGTCGCATCAGACAGTACGTCGCATCAGACAGTACGTCGAATCAGACAGTACGTCGCATCAGACAGTACGTCGCATCAGACAGTACGTCGCATCAGACAGTACGTCGCATCAGACAGTACGTCGCATCAGACAGTACGTCGAATCAGACAGTACGTCGAATCAGACAGTACGTCGCATCAGACAGTACGTCGCATCAGACAGTACGTCGCATCAGACAGTACGTCGCATCAGACAGTACGTCGCATCAGACAGTACGTCGCATCAGACAGTACGTCGAATCAGACAGTACGTCGAATCAGACAGTACGTCGAATCAGACAGTACGTCGAATCAGACAGTACGTCGCATCAGACAGTACGTCGCATCAGACAGTACGTCGAATCAGACAGTACGTCGAATCAGACAGTACGTCGCATCAGACAGTACGTCGCATCAGACAGTACGTCGCATCAGACAGTACGTCGAATCAGACAGTACGTCGAATCAGACAGTACGTCGCATCAGACAGTACGTCGCATCAGACAGTACGTCGAATCAGACAGTACGTCGAATCAGACAGTACGTCGCATCAGACAGTACGTCGAATCAGACAGTACGTCGAATCAGACAGTACGTCGCATCAGACAGTACGTCGCATCAGACAGTACGTCGAATCAGACAGTACGTCGAATCAGACAGTACGTCGAATCAGACAGTACGTCGCATCAGACAGTACGTCGCATCAGACAGTACGTCGCATCAGACAGTACGTCGCATCAGACAGTACGTCGCATCAGACAGTACGTCGCATCAGACAGTACGTCGCATCAGACAGTACGTCGAATCAGAACGTCGCATCAGACAGTACGTCGCATCAGACAGTACGTCGCATCAGACAGTACGTCGAATCAGACAGTACGTCGAATCAGACAGTACGTCGCATCAGACAGTACGTCGCATCAGACAGTACGTCGAATCAGACAGTACGTCGAATCAGACAGTACGTCGAATCAGACAGTACGTCGCATCAGACAGTACGTCGAATCAGACAGTACGTCGAATCAGACAGTACGTCGCATCAGACAGTACGTCGCATCAGACAGTACGTCGAATCAGACAGTACGTCGAATCAGACAGTACGTCGCATCAGACAGTACGTCGCATCAGACAGTACGTCGAATCAGACAGTACGTCGAATCAGACAGTACGTCGCATCAGACAGTACGTCGAATCAGACAGTACGTCGCATCAGACAGTACGTCGCATCAGACAGTACGTCGCATCAGACAGTACGTCGCATCAGACAGTACGTCGCATCAGACAGTACGTCGAATCAGACAGTACGTCGAATCAGACAGTACGTCGCATCAGACAGTACGTCGCATCAGACAGTACGTCGCATCAGACAGTACGTCGCATCAGACAGTACGTCGCATCAGACAGTACGTCGCATCAGACAGTACGTCGAATCAGACAGTACGTCGAATCAGACAGTACGTCGAATCAGACAGTACGTCGAATCAGACAGTACGTCGCATCAGACAGTACGTCGCATCAGACAGTACGTCGCATCAGACAGTACGTCGAATCAGACAGTACGTCGAATCAGACAGTACGTCGAATCAGACAGTACGTCGCATCAGACAGTACGTCGCATCAGACAGTACGTCGAATCAGACAGTACGTCGAATCAGACAGTACGTCGCATCAGACAGTACGTCGCATCAGACAGTACGTCGAATCAGACAGTACGTCGAATCAGACAGTACGTCGCATCAGACAGTACGTCGAATCAGACAGTACGTCGAATCAGACAGTACGTCGCATCAGACAGTACGTCGAATCAGACAGTACGTCGCATCAGACAGTACGTCGCATCAGACAGTACGTCGAATCAGACAGTACGTCGAATCAGACAGTACGTCGCATCAGACAGTACGTCGCATCAGACAGTACGTCGAATCAGACAGTACGTCGAATCAGACAGTACGTCGAATCAGACAGTACGTCGCATCAGACAGTACGTCGCATCAGACAGTACGTCGCATCAGACAGTACGTCGCATCAGATAGTACGTCGCATCAGACAGTACGTCGCATCAGACAGTACGTCGCATCAGACAGTACGTCGAATCAGACAGTACGTCGCATCAGACAGTACGTCGCATCAGACAGTACGTCGCATCAGACAGTACGTCGCATCAGACAGTACGTCGCATCAGACAGTACGTCGAATCAGACAGTACGTCGCATCAGACAGTACGTCGCATCAGACAGTACGTCGCATCAGACAGTACGTCGCATCAGACAGTACGTCGCATCAGACAGTACGTCGCATCAGACAGTACGTCGCATCAGACAGTACGTCGCATCAGACAGTACGTCGCATCAGACAGTACGTCGCATCAGACAGTACGTCGCATCAGACAGTACGTCGAATCAGACAGTACGTCGAATCAGACAGTACGTCGAATCAGACAGTACGTCGAATCAGACAGTACGTCGCATCAGACAGTACGTCGCATCAGACAGTACGTCGAATCAGACAGTACGTCGAATCAGACAGTACGTCGCATCAGACAGTACGTCGCATCAGACAGTACGTCGCATCAGACAGTACGTCGAATCAGACAGTACGTCGAATCAGACAGTACGTCGCATCAGACAGTACGTCGCATCAGACAGTACGTCGAATCAGACAGTACGTCGAATCAGACAGTACGTCGCATCAGACAGTACGTCGAATCAGACAGTACGTCGAATCAGACAGTACGTCGCATCAGACAGTACGTCGCATCAGACAGTACGTCGAATCAGACAGTACGTCGAATCAGACAGTACGTCGAATCAGACAGTACGTCGCATCAGACAGTACGTCGCATCAGACAGTACGTCGCATCAGACAGTACGTCGCATCAGACAGTACGTCGCATCAGACAGTACGTCGCATCAGACAGTACGTCGCATCAGACAGTACGTCGAATCAGACAGTACGTCGCATCAGACAGTACGTCGCATCAGACAGTACGTCGAATCAGACAGTACGTCGAATCAGACAGTACGTCGAATCAGACAGTACGTCGAATCAGACAGTACGTCGCATCAGACAGTACGTCGCATCAGACAGTACGTCGCATCAGACAGTACGTCGAATCAGACAGTACGTCGAATCAGACAGTACGTCGCATCAGACAGTACGTCGAATCAGACAGTACGTCGAATCAGACAGTACGTCGAATCAGACAGTACGTCGAATCAGACAGTACGTCGCATCAGACAGTACGTCGAATCAGACAGTACGTCGAATCAGACAGTACGTCGCATCAGACAGTACGTCGCATCAGACAGTACGTCGAATCAGACAGTACGTCGAATCAGACAGTACGTCGCATCAGACAGTACGTCGCATCAGACAGTACGTCGAATCAGACAGTACGTCGAATCAGACAGTACGTCGCATCAGACAGTACGTCGAATCAGACAGTACGTCGCATCAGACAGTACGTCGCATAAGACAGTACGTCGCATCATACAGTACGTCGCATCAGACAGTACGTCGCATCAGACAGTACGTCGAATCAGACAGTACGTCGAATCAGACAGTACGTCGCATCAGACAGTACGTCGCATCAGACAGTACGTCGCATCAGACAGTACGTCGCATCAGACAGTACGTCGCATCAGACAGTACGTCGCATCAGACAGTACGTCGCATCAGACAGTACGTCGCATCAGACAGTACGTCGAATCAGACAGTACGTCGAATCAGACAGTACGTCGAATCAGACAGTACGTCGAATCAGACAGTACGCAGATGCACAACCACACTACGATATCTAGAGATTATGATCTGAGTATCTGACCCTTGCCTAGGGACATTCACGTAAAAATTCAAACTCTATTTAAAATTCCTATTTTTCTGTTGTGGGGGTCTGGGCCATGCAGAATTATGATAGCACTTCCAGAATTTTAAAATATTTTAAATTAAGCGAGAACCAACCACCCATGCTAAGCCCCGCCCACCGTGGTGTAGTGCCAGCGAGTGCGCGGTTCGGTTAGTCACATATTTTCGACATGTCAACTATTGAAATTTTCAAATTGTCTTTCATTCTTTCTTTTCTATTTTATTTTGTAGAGCATTTTCGGAATATCAGTAATTGACAAGCGAAATGGTGGTTTTTAATAGATGGCGTTCACAATACGCTCAAATTAGTTCACGGTATACGGTAACTGCGAATTTTTCACTAAACTTGCACTCAAAGTATTAAATCATAGCTTAAATTTGTGATTAACACACACTGTCCGACTCTTTGAATAGAGTTATATGTATAAAATAAAGAAAATAATTCCAACTATTTCACATTGACTCGTTAAAGTCTCCGCCATTCGCAAACTTCATCATCGATTATTGAAGTTCCGATGATTTGAATTTTTCTAATTTTCACTTGAAGCCTTGCTCTGATAAGGAACAATGTGCCAAGCACGAAACTGGACTGCTGCACTTCTTAAATTGCTCGCTGGATAATTTATTTCAAAAAATTGCCGATTTTTAAATGTCCACGACCGGATTATATCTTTCCGATATTTTGAATATTTTTTATTTTGTTTACTGCGAGTTATAATCAATAGTCTTTTTATTATAATCGTAAAATTGGAGTGCTGCACCTTTTAATATTTGATTAATCTTGAAAAACATATTTTTCCACACAAATTTGAATTCCCACGATCGACGTTTATCACTAATGGCACATACCTTTCCCCGGCTCTCAATTTTTATTTTCTGGTTTGCATGTCCCTAACCCTTGCCATCAATTATCTTCTCCAATACCATTACCAACAAATGCATACCCACTCGTTCTTCCTGAATCAATGAATATCAGATTAACTATCAAATAAAGCATGTAAATAAATATAGAAAATATCAAACATGAATTTGTAGTTGAAGTTCAAGTCGTAGAAAAACAATTTGGTCATATCCCAAATGGAATGACCATCGATCGTCCATCTACACTCATTCTTTCCTTCATAGTAGCCACTCTTGAATACAGCACGAGAGAAGTACTCATTCCACTGAAATTATAAAATAGTCCAAATACTGGGTTTCATTGGTTTGTGATGATCCAATAACCAAACGATAACTAACAGTATTGTTTGGGGGAGGATTACAGCTTCTCATAACAGTAATCTTCTTCTCCAATTCCATTGCCATGCACACCCACTCGTTCTTCCTGAAGCATCGAATATTGAATTAGTTGGATCGCCAATATCAAATCATAAATCTTCTGAAGCCTTCGAGAGATTTTATTATAAATTTAATTATATGTGAACTTCGCATGTCAAGTCAGCCTTTGAACCGATGACAGAATATAATATCAAACCTCGACGGTATTTCGTTTGGTGAGTGCTTCCAGGAGATAGGCATACGATGTAGGAGGAGAGGTCGGACGAGTGTAATAAGACTGAAATGTATAGAATAGCTCGGAATATCAAAGGTCAGTAAAGTGAACTTACATGAACAATATCAGCGAATCGAGGAGATTCCACTAGTATTCCATCCTTTTCCAATTTCCCTTCAATTGTGTATCGAAGTGCCACATCGTGAAATTCACTACCATACATCGACATGAGGTGTCACTGCAAAGAGAGAGGGAATAACTTTGATGAATCGTATCTCAGATACACTTACAAGAAGAGGTTCAAATCGGAATGAGCTACATCGTGTCCCTGATCAGAACTCATCGGATTTCCTAAAAGGAATGTGGATAAGAAAAAAATGCAAGCGCATCGATAATAACAACAGAAGGTATACTCACTGTATTTAGCTTCGGCGCATATACCACGAAGAGTATCTTCTTGGAAATCAAGTTCATGGAAAGAGATGAGTTTCGTGCATTCAACATTCTGGACAGCAATCTTCATCCAATCGAAGAGCTCCTCTGAGACGCATTATCGAATTTCTAGGACGTCATACATGTGCTCTAGCTTCAATCTAGAAAGAAACAATGATAATCGGATTGAAAATAGAGGCGGAAACTTGAATAAAAACACCACCCTCATAACATTCATCCCACTAACTTAGTGGTATTCAAGGCAATAATTTGCATCCCACTAACTTAGCGGGCAGATATACTTTATCCCACTAAGTTAGCGGGCCTACGATTAGCTCAGATCCTTAGTGACCACGAAATTTCTAAGCATTTCGCAATGATTTTCGCAGAGTATTTTCTTATTTCGTACCTTACACCATGAATTTTCTCGGCGCTCTTCAGAAATTTCGCATAATATCTTCTCTCATTAGTTTGTTAACGAACTTTCGTTGATAACAATAATGCTATTGGCCTAGTGACTAAACAAAAATAAAGTCTTTTCGATGCTGTCTGTGAACAGAAAATTTTCACTCGAAATTGAAGGAAAGAAAGAAAGAAAGAAACAGAATACCAAGTAATGGAATATCGCAATTAACGCTAATACTCACGGTACACAAAGAAATTTCATGAGCAAGCTTTTAACGAAAGGAAATTTCCTCCACTACAAAACTAGATTGATAAAATTCGGAGGTAAACCCTCACCACCCCGAAAGTTTTCCTCGCCATTCCACTCAAACGTCCGCCTGAACCCACTACTACACTCCAAGAAGTCATGTTTTATAACAACTTGTTGCACATAGTAACTAAGAAATAATACATTCATATCAAGTTGACTTGCATTCTGCACTTACATTCGCACTGCCCACATCCACACTCACCCAGAATATACGGTGTTGTACATGCAACGTCCTTATAAACAAAGAAATCGCGCAACGAACGGCAATAATTTATACCAAGCTCCTAAGCCCAATATGCAAAAATTACAAAATTATTTTTGAATATCGCTCCATTTTAGAGCACACTACGGTTTCGTGGTGAACCTTGACGAAAACGGCGTGTAAATGGTTCTACAGCGAAATTACTGTACGATTTCACATCGACCTTTTGGAACAGAGTGTGCGACTCCTTGGAACTCCGTGCATTTTAGTAGAGTTAGAGCACATCTTAGGTCAGACTTATGATTTCTATATTAAAACTCGATCCTATCAACTTATTTTTAAATATTGATAATTTTTCTGTAGTCACCACATATTAAGGCTGGATGATCTATTGAATCTATATGATTTCTGATTTTTTCTCTGTTTCTTCGATCACTGGTACTTAATTTATCATGAACTCTTTATTATCGTTATCCTTTCATTTTTTAAGCAATTTTTGGTTTTGGAAATGCCCTGAGGATTTATCTTGCATCACATGCATATTAAATTAGCAAAATTAACTGCACTTTTTTCATCTCCTGCGCTCCTATCGTTTGATTGTATGCAGCTACAGTATTTTATAGAACATAAAGATAGATGGTTAGGCGTTCATAGGTGCATTTGATTCACAGATTCAGTGCCTATAATGCTCCCATACATTACTTATCATTAATCAAATGTACAATCGAGAATCATATTTACAAAGTACATGTCAGTGTCAAGTACAGTGCCTCAAAATGTTACTCATATTTTTTGTCTTTACTTTTGAGTTTAGAGATGATGATAAACGTTCATGAGAAATAATGTGAAATATAAAAATAAATTAATCAGCGAATAGCAAAATTTTAAGAAAGTAAATACGAAAATTCAGGATGATATAATTAACGTTTCGATGTAGGGCGAATTTCGGCGGCTTCCGGCACCTTGCTAGCCTCAATAGCACGAAATTACAGTGAATAAGGAGCGTTTACAAACAAAAATTAGAGAGGAACCTTTTGGAACTAAAACAGGCAGCGTGAATGAAAATAGTAGAATATGCCATATTTTTTAATACCTCTTACAAAATAGGGGAAGCGTCTGCGCAAAAAATTGATGAGCCTCGTTTGCAGTTCAAGTGTTCTATTTTGATAAACAACCGAAATAAATTTTATAACTAATCAATTTAATGTAGAAAAAAATCGTTTAAAAGAGGGTACTTTTAATGGAAATGAGTGATGTGGTCGGTGTGGATACTGTAGGAGGTTTTTCGAATTTTAAGAAAATGGGCGGAGCCTGCGGTCCCTACTTATTCCCCGAGATAAAAAATACGAATAACAATACTATAGTAACTTAGCTGCCCTACTCTTGATATGTAGATGTTGAACACCAGTAAAATAAAATATTGCTCGAGATTAGACGATTCAGATCAAATGCAGCCAGTTCAAATACCAAACATTTTTATAAGCTATAAATTGATTATGGCTCGTTCGGAAGAGAATAATGCGAATATGAAAAAAATCAAGGAGTAAATTATATTCAAAGAGTTCCAGAGAAAGAAAGAAAATGAATTGAGGAATGACAAGAATTGAAAAAAAAGGAATGTGAAGATGAAAAGATGGCCTAACGAAAACCCTGTGTTGCAGAGGGATGAGCCAATTGCGGCAAATGGAAAGGAATGAGGAATTGGCTATGCTTTGGGTGGGCAGAGTACAACCATTCCTATCATTCATCAATGGCTATGGATATGTCGAGGGAGAATACTCTGTTACCATACAATTCTTCTGTAGGAGTAAAGTATTGACTAAGAACCGGATATACTAGTAATATAAACCTTTCTGTAGACTAGCTGGGAAATCACACGGAAAATGATCACAATCATGGCAACGAAAGAAAAAATACACAATAAATAGAGTAATGTGGATAAAAATGAGAAGAATATTCCCTTCAATGAGATGTATTGACTAGACCAGAAGGATCGAATGAAGAAACGGGAATATTCACTTGTTGAGGAACACCTGCAAAGATAGTTCTTTATCTAATGTGACAGTCTACCGTATACCTGGATGAATCCCGAGTAGAGAAGCAATGTTGTCAGATGATGAGGGTACGGTATGGGGAGATGACATCGATTGATGATTAGAAGAGACCATTGGAATATATGGAGATGGTACGGTAGATGGCGAACTAACCATCGGAGAAGCCTGATTGGATTAGGATTACTGTATGGTACCGTATTCTATCGTACCTCACAATCACCAGTTGACATTTGGATTGGAAGAGGCATTCTTCCTCCATTCTGATTGAAATGAGTATTTTCGTGTCCCATTTGTTGACTTCTTTGACGGAATAATCGTCCACAATATCGACATTGGAATGGTTTCGCTCCTTCAATTTCATTAATTCAATTGACTGATCAATCTATCTCTTCACTTACCAGTATGAATTCGTATGTGCTGATCGATGTGACTCTTCTGTGTGAATCTCTTTGGACAAAACTGGAAAGAGAAAAGAATAATCCTCCTATACCTATACGCATTCCGATATTTCGTGTTAGACGAATCTGGCGCAAATAATTCAATTAGGAGGGAGTGGAGGGAGGGAGGAGAGTAATAAAGAAATTTTACTAGTGAGAGTCGAGGTGATTCAATTACGATGAATTGATTGAAATGTAAAGGGGGTTCATTGTGCGCGAGAGGGGAAAGGGAGAGTGGTCACCTCTCTTCATTCTAGGTGCGCGCTGTGGCGAGTAGTGGTCGGGTGTGGGGCGGGGGTACTGTATGAGTTGGCCATAGGGTTACTGTAGAAGGGAATGGGGTTACGGTAGGAGAAGGAGATGGATGGTGATGGGATTACTATAGAAGAATTCACTAGAAAGAAGGAGCTGTGGATATTTGCAGTGAAATAAACAACACCCAAACTGTCCTAGCGAGCGGGTCGGCGCGCGCCCGAAGGGCGCAAGCCGACCCGCGAGCGCCGCTGCAGCCGAAGGCTGCATGCCACCCGCAGGGTCTAGCGCCCGAAGGGCGCTATCTATTACAACTAGGGCAATCTCGATATTTCTCGGCGACAGAATCGAGCGCATTTAATCCTATTAGAGAGAGTCGAGTCTATTCATTCTTCGCCTCGCGCGCCTAGCGGAGCGGTCGGCGAGCGCCCGAAGGGCGCGAGACGACCGCGGAGCGACTGGGGCGAGCGTAGCGAGCCCCCCCAGCCCCCGGCAGGGGCCTCCGGAGGACTAGCCCCCGGAGGGGGCTATCTATTACAACTAGGGCAATCTCGATATTTCTCGTGGACAGAATCGAGCGCATTAATTGCATTAGGCGAGAGAGTGAGGGGAGAGAGGAGACTAATCCAATTGGGGAGAGTCGAGCCCATTCATTCTTCGCCTCGCGCGCATAAGTAAGCGGTTCGCGAGCGTCCGCAGGACGCTCGTCGATACTAACAAGGAGAGAGTGATCAACCTGGCATGCGAATGGTTTAATCTGTTCGTGGATTCGCATGTGTTGTTGAAGACCACCACAACTAGGGCAATCTCGATATTTCTCGTGGACAGAATCGAGCGCATTAATTGCATTAGGCGAGAGAGTGAGGGGAGAGAGGAGACTAATCCAATTGGGGAGAGTCGAGCCCATTCATTCTTCGCCTCGCGCGCATAAGTAAGCGGTTCGCGAGCGTCCGCAGGACGCTCGTCGATACTAACAAGGAGAGAGTGATCAACCTGGCATGCGAATGGTTTAATCTGTTCGTGGATTCGCATGTGTTGTTGAAGACCACCACGAGCCTGCAGAGTTCACATATTACAAAAGAGAGGTCAAAGATCAAAGATGAAATAATGTCTACCTTGAATCTCTTCATGCAAATGGTACACTCATGAACTCGATCGACTTTGCACTCACTCATATGATCGTGTAACTGAAGAATTACATTATCACTATCTCATTTGGTTAAAAGAAAGAATCCTTACTTGCTCTGGAGTACTTAACTTCTTTGGACAGAACTGACATCGATAGAATCCGTCTTGTGAAGAACGAGATCCACGTCTGAGATTATCGATTGAATGATCATAATGATCTTCATCAACTAGACTGCAGTTGTCTCGTCAGTGATATTCTTTCGTGTGATATTGAACCCAGACGGAAAAGGGGGGGGACACGTCAATTCCTCTCTAAGCTCATAATTGTGTTCAGGCCACACAGACAGAGTGAAAAACACGCTTAATATGTAGCTTTTCTGAGGATAGGAAACATTTCCGGTTGTCCGTGTTTGAAATCGAAACGGAAATCAGTATTCTTTTTCGATGAAGCCCTTTGGAGAGATGACCAAAGTGCTTTCTTTTTCTATTTGATGACCAACGGGACGTCGTTATCGTAGGGATTCCTAATCGACTCCCTCTCTTTCTCACTTTTCCCTCTTTTTCCAAGAAACATCCCATAATCCCTTGATTGTTGACACCTTTTCATCCATAGCAGAAAAAGTGTTAATACCCGCGTCACTTTCAAGTTTGTGTTTTGAAACCGAGAAAAGGATAAAAGGAGATCGACCTCATCTGTGGAAGACTAACAAGTGATCCTTCTGAGAGAGATCGAGTAGAGGCATACGGTGAGGCTGGAAAGGAGTACGGTAATTGATTGTTATTCAATCGATCGACTTACCGAGTAGTTCAAATCCAGTCATTGGAAGGCAATTCATACTTGACATTGGATACGCGGGATCGAGAGGTTCTGAAGAGAGTACGGTTCATTATACGAGTATTGGATAAATAAGTAACCATTCTTAAGTTGATGAGTATCCGGTAGACCACCGAGATTCTTCATATCTGGAATGGTCATTGTTATTCCCTCACTTCTCCCATTCATTTCCTCCTTCAGATACAGTGTCCGATCATGTCCTATTCACTTACTGCTCAGTAGAATTCGTAGTGTATTGTTGTCAAGAGGGAGCGTGGGAAGAGACGTAGGCGGGGAGAATACAGTAGAAGGACCAGATACCGTACTCCCACTGCATTCTCCAATCAATGCAGCGAGAGGAGAGGATACGGTAGGAATGAGAGATGGGATTACGGTAGAAGGGGCGGATGCTTGAGCAAGAGCAAGTAGAAGCTCCTCCAGTTGATGACTAGTCTCCAGAGTAGAGCATTGTTCGTGAGGAAGTGTCATCTCCAGCTGAGATTACGGTAGGTCAAATTGGAGACGAAGAGAGATACGGTAGCGAGTGGTGATCGATTGCTCGGCGAGATAAATATTCGAAGATTAGTACATCGTACGAAAGTTGAATTGTCATCGCAGACAGGCAAATACGGACTTCCTCAGTGATACATCACGTCTGTAGGTAATTAAATATCACGCAAAAGGAGACTGAAATAGACTTGTCAGAATTATTCGGGACGATAAGTTCACTAGACAAGAAGGGAGATCAGGAAAGGAGTGAATAAAAGATTGAGAAAGGATTGGGGGAAACTCCTCCCATTTTGATTATTGTTTATCGCTCGTTCGTAGATGGATAACAAGGAGGGACCAATCCCATCAAGTATCACGTCCATCATCATCTCCTTATGACTTCTAATGGGATCGAAGGACGACAATAACAGAAAACGTAGCCGGAACGAAGACCCTTCACGAATTAATGGAAAGTGAGGGAGGAGGAGAAAGAGATCAGCCAGTGATAAACATTTATACGACTCTCTACATTCAATATGAGTCAATTCATTCATTGAAGATGACGTCAATCTATCCACTTCAAACCCATCAAATCTCTTCTTTCTTCGAAACACTCAACAAGTCTCAAGATAAGTAAGAGTCGATGAGAATGGTCACTACATGCAGAAAGGGATGAATTACTCTCTCACGGGATAAATCTGCCTTCCTCTATATCTGATAGGGGGGGGGGCACTCTTCTGATTGTGACTGACCACGATGACCATACTTCAGTGGGCCATCCACAAATACTATTCCTTCCTTCTATATTGAGAGACACTTTCCTTATCAAGCATCGATTACAAAGGGATAAGTTAAGAGAAATAAGAGTTGGACGTTCATATCCCCCAGAATTGAGGAAAGAAAGGAGGGAGGCGGAGCAAAGAGGGTCATGAGCAAGGATTATAAGTACTTATACGAAAACACGAAAAGCAGAGCCAACGATATCATTTGACTAAAGGGAAGATGTTCTCAATTGAGGAATACACTGCTGGTCTTATAGTCAACATCTCTGATTCCGAGGGAAAGAAACAAAATTATTCTACAGTCTACATCAACTCATGGTCCAATCTACAAATTCTTCCTTGAATGTGACTTCCAACGCTATTCTAAAATGTCTGATGGGGGAAGATAAGTGCTTCCCTTCATCGAATCTCATTTTTTGTAGCGGATAACAAGCAAAAAATGGGGGATTTCAAAGCAACACCGAATCCATTGAGAGAAAAAGCTTGCCCGAACGAAAAAGAGGCTTTCATCTACGAGTTCTTTGGCTACAAAATTGGGGAAGAATTGATAAAGGGTTAGGAATAAACATGTGTGGTGAAGAGGAGTGTCCGCCAAATGAGTCACGAAGGAAGCTTCCTATTTCCAAGAAAATATCATTCAATGAATGATTTGATGGAATGAGAGACTCAAAAAGGGAATAGTTAAGAGGCATGTGAAAAAGTAGTGAAGACAATGAAGATTTCCGTTGGGAATAGTAAAATATGACCATTTGATATAGAGAAAGTATGACTTGAGTGATCATTTAGACCGGAAGATGATAGAAGACACCCCCCAACGGACATTACTCACATTGTGCTTAATTAAGCCTTCTACCTAGAATATTCCGAAAAAAATAGCACTGCATCAAAAATCTCACATGACACTACAACCAGCAGACACAAAAAAATTGATCTATTATCTCAAAATAATCCGACAAAAAGTTGTCAGTACATGTTTTGTTTGTCTATCTGAAAAAAATCCCTACTCACTCTTATATTTTTGTACGTCGCTATAACCATAATTTCTGAATATTTTTTTCCAACGAGAAAATTCGAGACGGTTGGCTCATGAACAATCTACAGAGGAACAAAGATTTAAACGTCTACCTACCAACAATAAGAAAAGCAATGCTAACTACCGTAGGCGAAAGATCGAATGGACATCATGAAAAATCAGAGAGAAAATGATGACCATGATTACTACTTTTACTTTTTCTGAACTCACTAAGCGATAACAGATGGGAGTAGAAAAATAAAAGCAAAAAATAATAATTGCGTAATCTTGGATTAGGGGTTTTGATCGACGCTGTTTATAGAGAAAAAAAATAAGAGGATCTAATTCATTTTCCTTATCAAATGATCGGAATGTACTACATATCATATGAATTTGAGAGTGTTTTTGTTATTCCTATTGATCTCATCATTAGTCCTAGCCAAGGCTAATCTCACCACGAGGGTCCTTGATGACGTGGTGCTCTTCCATTCATCGACACCCTCACGATATCTTTCTAAATACCCACGTTGACGTCATTCTAGGAAGAAAATCTTCACTAGTCGAATAATGAGAAGGAAGGAGTTGTCATTCTGATCTCTGAATGAGTCAAACGAAGCGAGCACAGTGATAATCAGGGACTTGTACCTCGATACTCCCGTATTCACTTTAAGATTACAAGTACGATCAAATTATAATGGAAGTGCACTCGAATGCGAGTGAATTCCGACGTCAAATCTAAAATCCACACTAATTGGTCCATTTTTAGCAACGCTCCTCAATATTTTGGAGCGCCGTAAGAGCCAACAATCCGACAAATTGGTCGTATTTATGGATGGAAAAGGAATTCTCGGAGAAAGGGCGCATGCAATGACTACTATCACTATCGAGCATTCAAATATCAATGATATTTCGAGAATGGCGAGCTTAATTATATTGCAGAAAGTGCTTCTCAGTCTGGATACGTTCATCATTTTTCTAGGCTCTGCCCTTTCCGGATTAAAGAAAGAAAACGTGGATGGAAGACTTAGACAAGGAATGAGAAAGGTCGACAGACTGAGTCAGTTTGAATTTATAGCTAGAGAGAGAGAGAGAGTGAGAAAGGAAAGTTATGGATACGGTACCTCTAGGAACGAATATAATCTATTATTGTTGTTCCTCCTCTTTAGACTGAACGAACCAGAAATATAGTCAATCACGAAAATATTACGTGGTGAAATATGCGGAATCAAAAAATTTCAGAATATGAAAAAAAATATATTGTAGATGCGGAAATGGTTAGCAGATTTGTATTTGATGCATGATCTATATAAAAGTAGCAAAAAAGAGGAAGTGACATACATTGTTATAATTGCTCGCTGAGCAATATAATAAAAAGCCGTCGAACCAATCGAAGGAAAGTTTATAAGCTGAGAAGGGATAATCCTAGCAGGATTTATTCCATGGAACATGATTCTGCCTGATATGTGATATGTGCAGAACAGAATAGTCTTTCCCACTCAGGGAGATAAAAGTAGGCCTGACGTTTATCATTTCCTCCGTATTCGAATCTTCAATGGTGGAGAAAGGAGAGATCATGACTAGGATGCACCGAAATATGCAGAGATGAAGATACTATGTGACGTAGTCAAAATGTGGACTAGCTTGAGCTTATTTTGCCAAAAGCAAAATTTGAAGGAGGAAGTTGAGACTAGAAGATTATCAGACTTTGTTCTATCGAACTATTCAAGAGAGAATACGATGAAATCTGGTGGGTGTACCAACATGTCGAACACACTTTTGCCCTCTCAGTTTCACTCCTAATTCCTGGGTTCCTTTCACTTCTTTCTTTTCATATTTCACCTAATTGCTGAGTTTCACTACCATTTTTTTGCCGTTCTTTTCTCTTTTCTCTGCATTCTCTCAGTTTTTATCAGTGTCTTATCATCTGTAATCAGTGATGATATCCCAAATACTCGCATGTGCGAAGCATCGAAAAGAGTGGAACCACGAGGTGAAAATAGTAAGGAAAGTAGTACGTGGAAAAGGGAATGCAAAAGAAGCTGCAAAGTGGCCACGTCTAGACTCATTCAAGTCATATAGAATACGAAGCCATAATAAATTAAAGATGAAAGAAAGAGCAAAGATTCAAGATACATGTTGTGATGCAAGAC
Organism: Pristionchus exspectatus; assembly: GCA_911812115.1. NCBI lineage: Eukaryota > Metazoa > Nematoda > Chromadorea > Rhabditida > Neodiplogasteridae > Pristionchus > Pristionchus exspectatus. The sequence continues at coordinate 13,829,074 of OU461585.1, read as the reverse complement.
TTAGTGAGAAGTATTATCTCCTCGTGAGAAGGTAACAAGTAACTAGCCTAGTCTCATCTGTTGTTTCATCACTGCTTTTCTCTTATGACGCATGTACGATTCTCGAAAGAAGAGAGAGAGGGAGGGGACACAGTACCATACACATCATCATCTTTTGGATTGAACAACAATGAAGATCATGAATCTCATGAGGATTGGAGTACTCTGAGGATTGAGTGATAACAGGATGGATAGATAGGAGAGGAATGGATGAGAGATGAAATGGACGACCATTTAAGGGAATGAATTTGTGAGGAACGAAGACGAAGAGAGGAATAGATCAATGCTATCCAAATTGGAGAAGTTGCCTCTTTCAGATACTCATCAGGGTGAACTTCACTCTCCATTTGCACCACTCCTATTCAAAGAGTACTCTTTAATCAGCAAGTGAATTTCAAGAAATGAAAAGATGGAGCTCATCGGAAAATGAAGAATAGGATGCTTCTCAGAACGTGGACATAATTGGGTCTGTGCGGGAACTGTGGTATTGGTATGAAGAGATGCGTCACTTCCGGGATACCGAACAAGTTCCAAAGATAGAATGATCATGTTAACAATATTAGATACTGTATCTGACATTGCGTAACTGAATTGACAATGAGCTTCCTCATACATCAGCCACCACGAAAATGGATGGTATGAGATGATAGGAAAGAATATTATGGTGACAAAATATTATAAAACTAGAGTAGTACGTCAGAAATCTCACTTGGAATGTTTTCAACACAGTACTCATATTTTTCTTATCCAATTTCACCAAGAAAAACGAGATGACTAAAAGAGATCACTGTGGTCTGCGAGAGAAAAGAAGAGGGACAGTACATTATTATATTTAGAGTCGATGTTTACGAAGACGACGACGATGGAGGAGCGAAGATAAATCTATTGACAGAATCACTTCTACAGTATACCACACACAACATGATTACGTTAGGCACACCACAGCTCAGGAGATGATCGGACACCGTATCGTACATTGAATATCCCTTGGGTTTCTGTATCTACGTCATTCCTTCTTACCTCCGATGTTGTTGTTGATAGGAGGAGAAGTAGGAGAAGAGTGCATTCTGAATAAAGGACTCAGAATGGAACAAGCGTAGCTGCTCTCGAATTTCTTGAGGTTCCAAATTTCCCAAAAAAATTGACCAAACATTTTTTGAGCGGTCATCCGTTGATTTTTGAGGCAAAACAGTCGAATTTAAAATGGAGATTCTGAAGCCTTTCTTTTTAGAATTCGGTGACTCGTTTAACTCGGACAAAAAATATTCCAATGAGCTCCCTGGCTCACGTATAAGAATCGAGGTCGACGTACTTATTCTATCCATGAGAACATCATTTTTGAAGATATGGAGAAATATTTTCTTAGGGGTCGTTAATCTTTTGTGAAAATAAAGACAAACCTGACAAGCATCTGATCGAGTTGTTGACATGTCGCACTACCAGAGGGAACTCCTGAACTACCGTATCCATCGAGCATCGACGTTGATGGATCCTGAGAGGAGGAAACTAGTTAAGAATGAAGAGCTGCCATTTTTTGCATTATTTTCGAAAACTATGCTGAACGAAAAAAAATGTTTTGGATTAAATGTACAATGACTTCAAGATTTTTGGAGATTGAAAAAGATAGTGAAAAGTTGGAAAGATATCATGCACGAGGGAATGAGAGAGGGAAGGAGGGAAAGGGAACAGGTTTGAGATGGACGAACGGCACCACTACCTAATTGAAAAATAACGGACCATTACTCTAGAGTTTAGTGAGCACTGTTTAGATAAGGAGGAGGGAATTAATTACCGAGTACATTCCATGAGATCAGAAAGGTAAAAGGTAAAGGTGTATCCACGTCAAGCGATTTTACAGTCATAAGACAACGCTAGGTGGGACCCACTGGTAAGGCCAGCAGATCAGAAAAGAATGAACAGATATTAAACCAGCAAAATATTATCGAAACCCATTAAAATGGTGAATAATGTCAATATACTGTATTATCCTAACCACTGTTTTAACACAGTTTCGAAGTTCACCTAATACCGTTAGGACAAGGAAAACATTTCAATTTACGTTTTAAGACATCTCAAAATGTTAGCAATGCAAAATTATGTAATTGTTAACAATACGCAAGAAAATTAATTCGGTGAACTTTTGACAAGATGAATGCATGATATCCCAGAGATATATCCTTGGTGCCAATTAGTCTCCCCTTACATGTTCCCATTCCCTTTCTCCATTAGTTCACCCTATTCGCAATCAATGGCCCTTTTTTGCATCCTCTCTCTTTCGTTTCTCTATCGGTTCACTCATCTTCCTCTATTGAGTATACTGTCCGCCCGTTAAACTATTATCCGCTCTAGCTTCGATGTTCACAAATACACCCTCGGAATTGAAAGCCACCAGCAATTCATATTTTATTTGAGCACGATTTAGATAAATGAATGAAGAATTCGCTCTTCATATTTTTCTTTCTTTCTAATAAGATATAATAACTATTCGAGAGATAGATAGGCCTGACCTGATGTGCATAGGTGGTGGGAGTCCAATGTAAACTGGGAAGAATGGAAGAGGAAGGAGGTTGAGATGATCCATGGGGAGGAGGAGGAGATGGCATAGATCGAAGATGTTCATCTATCGTCATCGATGATAGATCATGAGAAGATGAAGATGGAGGATGATGATCAAGAGGAGGAGATGATGATGACATCTATAATAGAGAGAGACACTATTAGAGAGAACACAATCATTGTGATAGGAGAGTCGAGGAGAGTGGAACCTTTTTTTTATATCTATTATATTTTGCAAGACATCTTTCAGTTTCTCATGCGTGCAGCGAATTTATTAATCCTATTGATATTTAAAGAATTTAATAGTGGTTATAGCGTAATCTATTAGAGATGAGAAAATTAATGCGAGGGAGGGGTATCTGATTTCAAAGAAGATCGTTAAGATCGTGCAATATTTCGAAAAATATTTGTACAATCAAGAAATAATTTTGACTAAAAAAACAACAAACAACTATTTCGATTTTTTTAAAGAAGTTGTAAAGCTGCAAAAAAAAATCAGAAAATGAAATGTGAGCAAATTTGAGGTAGACTGTATAGATGATGCGAGACCGAGGAATGACGTAGATAGAAAGAGGAAATTCATAAAGTCTCTTGAGAAATGAAATGGATTATGACATTGTGAATAGAGGAAGAAAGAAAAGAGAAAGCATCTCACGTATGTAGTTTTATCACTGCATCAGTACTAGAAAGATGAGACTGATGAAGTTGTTTAAGTTGTTTTCAACATCACGCTCGAAATGCCATTCATTTGACCATAAACAAATTCTAATCCATCCGCAGGGATTATCTGTTTCATTGAAAATTGCGCGACATCAAATATCACATGTGAGAGTCGTGCCATGGAGTGTCCATTCAGTGACCATCTCTTTTGATTCATCGCGTGTTTAGTTACAGTACTCTATCAACCGGAAACATCTCCCCCCCCCATCCCTCTCCACTTTCTTCACTGGATGATAACCAATGGGAAGAGAGATTTATCAACTGTTGCGGAAGTGACTAACTTTATTTCTTACACAGAGAAATCACGAGAAAGCTTCGAGTAAAGATTTGAAGTCATACCATAGTGAAGCAGGTACAGTGTAGCATGGGTGGTACTAGAGATGGACTGAGACAGAAGTGACTCCTATGGGCAATAAATCTGCCCCTCCCTCTGGCCACTTATTTCATGACTCAATTCCTCATTCCGCCCAATTATCAGAGCATTATCCTATCAGGGATTTCGCGCTTTGGATTCTATTGCGAGAGAGTGGGCGCGCACTATACAGAGGGAATCAGAGGGAGAGGGGAAGGGGGAGGGGGGGGGGGGGAGAGGAGAGTGATGAGAAGTTGGATTTGTCAAGGTAGGATAGGAAGGGATGACCGAGACTGAGACCGGTATTGAGCAATCGACTTCACGTCACAGTTATAACTCTGATGGATAAGGAACGAAAGCTATATCGGGAGAAGAAGCCGTGGATTATGGCACTGAAACATCGAGTATTGGTCAGAAATCAGAAAGAGTTTGGAAGGATTCTACATGCATTTGGAAGCAAGTATGAAGTGTTTTATCTAGGCAATGAGCAAGATTGAGGAAAAAATGAGATGGATAATGAGGAATTGGAATGAACTTTAACTTATAAGCCGTTCGTTATGTTGCCCTTTGACAGTCTCTTCAATTGAATGTTCTATATTCATTCGTCTCTTATTGTTAACCCTTGTTAGCGTGATACTACGTGTGTTCCGACTCTTCCACTTGCTATAAAAACGTTTTTCTTTGCCCTTTGATTCTTCTCTAGGGGGATAAATTATCCCGTCTGGTCAGGGACCAAATTGGATAATTCGTGCCTCCCTCACATAGAAACCCTTCGAGGAATATTGCATACGAAACTGATATGGCACTAGCACTTTCGCATCCATTTTGGGAAACATTGCTATTATTAATCTTGGTGTGAGAAAAAAAAGATAATCTCAGCCCTAATTTGGTCAGCCAGAATCTTCCTCCACTTATTATCAATTCAATCTATGCTGACGTGAACGAACTTTACTACTCTTTTTGTAAGTTATTTCAAGCATTTTGTAGTCAGGAAATTACTAATTTTACCCGTTCGTTAAGTGGAGAGATATAAAAAAATGTATTGGACAACTCACAACATTCGTAGTTGAGTGCTCGGAAGAGAAGTGATTCGATCTACAAGGACGATGAATAGTCAGTTGTCGATTGATAACTGCAGTGAGATTACCGTACCCTTCAATGAAAGTTGAGAAGTGTGCACGATGTAGAAATGGATGGCCGATCGAATGCGATGACGAAATGGTTACTCCCGAGTCTGAAACGGAGATTGTGAGGATACTGTAGTCGACGGATTATCGAAAGGCGAGATGTATCAAAAAATCCGACAACCATTTCCGTAATGAGAAAATGATAAGGGTAGATACAAATGTCTTGAGTAGGAGAAGATAAAATGTTCATCAGAACCGACTCCGCCTACTAATAATTGCAAGTCAGAAAGGAATCACATCTTCACAATGGCACGGTGCCATTAGGGACGGGTCACAAGGGTTATGGAGAGATGAAAGATCTTATAGAGTATCTAATCCCCCATTGGAGACTGAAGATGAAATGATAAAGAGATGAATGAGATCATCACGATTCTATGGAAACAATGAGACAATGAGAATGACTTCTCGTTTCAAGAATTGAATAGAATCGAGACAAACAATCTGAGGATCGACGAATCTTACGCATCCAATCAGGTAAGAGCTTTCATTGACAAATTCCTTGTTTTTCTCCCCCAATCCAAATACTATAACTCGAGACAACCTGAGGAAGAGAATGAATGAATTGAAATATCTCGTGATTTATCACTGAATAGAAAGGAGAGATCATGTGAGGGTGGAGGTAATGGAATTCATCCACCCATTCCAATGAATTCATTATTCCGCACGAATCACAATGGATATTGTATGGTCAAAGAACGTGAACAATGTCTACCGTTTGGAACAAGGCGAGAGAACAGTGTAGTCAAACAAAGAACTGTATCCTATCGTACCCACATAAAGAGGAAGGATAATTTATAACGCCAACGAGTATTCTGGAAGAGAATGAAATCAAATCAAATCATTTGATTAGGAATATAATGAACGCACCTGTGTAAACCATTCTTGGATAGAGCTTAGACATCTCTGAAGACACACAATTATTTTGATGAAGAAAAGGTCATAAGAAGAAATATCATGGAATAGGCAAATTGTAAGATTAATATAGTCTTGGTGACAAGGATTTAAACGAGGATAAGAGTATCATTCTCTTGACAGAACTATCTTTCCAAATGCGGATATGGTAAGGAAGAAGACGAAAAGGGTGAAGAAATACTACTCAAATAAGGGAGAATGAACATGTAATCCCCTACCGTATCCCTCTAGATGAAAAGAGAGGATAGAGAAGGGACCATCTCCCTTATCTTCCTATTCCGTCTCCGTTCAAAACCAGTACTGCACAGTACTTTTTGCATGGAATGGCAACATTCTCGACAAGAGACAAGATGACGAGAGGAAGTGAGAGAGTAAGGATAATGAAGAGAATCAGAGAGATAGAGGAACCATATCATCGCAACAATTTGTATGAAGAAGAGCGTGAAGAGGTGCCCTCTAGTTTGATGAATGAGTGAGTAGAGAGAAGGGGCGTGAACTAACTTATCCCCTTCTATTCCTTCACTTGTCAACCAATCTCGGAATCGAACCATCTATCTGACTGATATGACACAGAGAACGAAGAAGTGAAGAATGAGACAAGAAGAAATGTCTTTCTGTCAAATCACAGAAAGACAGGAGAAAGTAAAAGGATAATCCTGTCGAGTCTCTCGGAAGATGCGGAATAATATCACAACATCAGCATTTACTCTTCGGCTATCAAATGCAAATGATTGAGCGGAAAAGGATAGATTATGGCCATGTGAAGGAAAGGAAAGGAGAGAAAAGGAGAGAACTAGAGGGGCAATACTTGAGATGCAGTAGATAACCACTCAAGATCCTCTACTGATCCCCCTATTAATTTATGATTTACTTACCTTCGAAGACTTATCAGAAAAAAAAGAGTAATCAGGGGAAACACTCACATTTTCAAATTCTACGACTTCAATTCATTTCGAAAATTTTCATAGATCCGATCCGCCAGAAATCACATGAATGAAATTCTAGGATCTCAGATTCTCCATAGGACATGTGTGTACTAAGAATCAAATTCATAGAAAATAGGAATCACAAGAGATATTGGGAAAGATAAAAAATTGAAACTACTTAGAATTTTCTTGTTTCTTTTTGATTGTTACGCATTTTTTCAAGTGTTTATCCCACTAATTGTGATAATGAAAAGCTCTCGAAATGAAGAAGAAGGAGAACGATATCGTTCACTTTCACTCGAGAATTCCTTCCGCCATTATGAAGTTATTAGAGAGATATCCATGATATATCAAAGACCAGTGATCATGTAACAAACAAGAAACAGGAAGGAAATGAGCTCGATGAACTAGAATAATGAGACGGAGACACACAAAGATGATCTTCCAAGAGTTTAGACTCGCGTCAACAAACAATCTTCAACTTTTGAACAGATTTAACATATCCGAAATTGTTTTAATCCATCACAGATCACAAGCTTTCGTTCAACCGTGCCAAAAAAAGAGTGAAGAATACGTCATTCTGCAGCGCAAGGGACTACATTTCTTCATGGTGAACAATTTGTATTCTTTCCTAACTATGCGAGATACACCTCTCTTCCCTCTGAATCTCGAGCAGTAATGAAAGAGCAGTTGATTAGACTATTAAAGAACATAAAAGATAGAGGAAGGGAACGGTCGTTGTGCATTTACAGCACAATTGAGAGAGGAGAAGAGAAGAGGATCGAAAATGTTGCGAATAAGACTCGACAAAAAGTAGGAATGAAAAAGAGGCACGCGCGATGAAACTCGATAGAGGAACACCTTCGTCATTCGTGAGATTGTCACCCCTCCCCTCTCCTTCCGTTCCTTCCATGGCAGAGTAGGGATTCCCCATTCGAAGACTTGTCGCCCAATCGTCATGACTGCACGTAAGATCGAGAGAGAGAGAAAAAAAGTTGAACTTATGGAGATGATTGTTGAGTGGAATGCGGGGGAGAAATGAGAGAGAAGAGACTGAATGAATCCGAGTGTGATATATGTTGTTATCACAAAAACAAATGACTCGAATCAGACAGAAAGATTGGATGAATTGTGGGTGGTCTATTGACACCAAACCGCACGAGATGATCACAATTTCACTCAATTCAAATGATAACTAAAATAATCTCCCCAATTTGTTCTATTATTTGATGAATGCAGACTTGAAGCATAACGTAGCCTAATGCATGCGAAAATAGTTCTTAGAACGAAAATTTAGTAAATAAAAAAACATATGCAAAAAACAGTCCATCTCATGAGCAAAGTGCATACTGAAAATGAGTAATAATGAGTGATAATGATGATGGAGGAAGAAGAGAAGTGGGAAGATGAGATAGAGGAAGAATCCCTATACCTTCGAGCATAATCATTCTAATCAAGCTGAATGGATTATGTTGCAGCATTGGGAGAATTGTGGGAAGTCTTCTATTCGGAAATAACTTTGTCCGGAATGAGAAGACCCTCCAATGATGTTGACAATAATTAGGATTGAGCAGCTTGAGAAGGGGGGAGATTACGGGTAGGATTGAGATATGGAGATTGTGTCATCTATAGGAGTCATGCAGTTTCACTGTCAATCATCCCCAATCTAAAGGCGTATCCCCTACGTATTCACACGCTTTCGTCGTAAACGAAACAAATTATATTTGAATCCCTACAAATTGAAACTTCCGCGCAAGAATCTCAAAATTTATCAATTTTGAACTTCGGCACGCCCCCAGTTCGGCACGTATCATTTGCAAGAAATAGCAGATGATAAGAGCGAATAATGAGTTGATAAGGTTAATCTGTCTATGAGACATTTTCTACCTACCGCAGAGACGTGAGAAGAAGAAGACTTCACCCACTCTTCCATTCCGTCCAAATAAACCAAGATAGAACCCATGACAGCCTTACGGCTCATAATCACGGTTTTCCCTATAGGGAAGCTAAGGGACAAAAGGACTCCCCACTTCGACAACGCTCACTCATTAATTGCTGCACATAATTCTTGTCAAGAACACATACCGTACATAGGGCCCACGAGAACGTATGACCTTTCGATTATTTTCATAATGAGAAAAAATACAGCTCACTTTCATTTCGAAAGGGCTTCGAATCGCTAGAAGGAACCGGCGACACTGAAATAATCGATCCAACCGATAATTATTGATTTTAGTTCATCTGCCTCGAGGTATACACAGAATACCGTAATCGAACGGGTGCGGAGGGCGTTGAGTGTGCGAGGGGAGGGGGGGGGAGGAGGGAGAGGGGGAGAGAGGGAGAGGGAGAGAGAGGGAGAGGGAGAGAGAGGGAGAGGGAGAGAGAGGGAGAGGGAGAGGACGAGTCACTGAGACGGAAGCATTTATTCCCATAAGTAAGATAACAAACTAATAAGTTCGAGAAGAAAGAATCTTGCACTCGGAATAACAACAACAATCAATAATGGCTTAAGAGTACTACCGTACTACTAATTTAATTGGTCAACTAGGTGATAACAAGAGATAATGAGATGAACGTGCAATAACTTGAGATTGAGTGGGAGGGAAGAAATGGTACACAACTGCACAATTTGAGGTTGACTACAAATTATTGAGAGGGCTCTTAAATGATCAACGAGCATATTTCAACAACGAATGACTAATAGTAAGATCAAAGTTTAATAGATGAGGTATCTATTCTGCTCTATCTAGTTTCTCCCTACTACAATCAAATACATGATCGGGAATAGATTGAGATTCCTTAGCTCTTCTCTCATATTCCTTTCTCTTGCTTGGTTTGATTCTCTCGAAGGAAGGAGGTCCAGATGACAGTTTATCCCGAAGAGTCTGAAGAGGGGAAATAAGAAATGGAGATGAGCGGCCATTAAGGCCATCACAATAATTGTTGTTTACCATTCGAGATAAGACATATCACGACCACTCTTTCCCATTCCAATTCGTGGTATAACCCATCCCCCTCCCCCTCCTCTCTCTAATCCCCACCTGATACAGTATCCACTCTTCTGTAGTCACTGCAGCTACAGCACTTGCAAAATGATCGTGAGTCGAATCGATAATCTCGTGAAGAGAGGGATTCTCCTGTGATGTAAGAACATTCTTCACAATGATATGAACACGACAAGCTCATATCAGTCCATTACATGTCATTACGAAGGACAAGAGATGAACAAAATTGTACTGATAATATCGTTGCTGTGAAGCTAACCATTTTGATTTGATGATTCTTCTTATCGGGTGTTGTGTATCTTCCGCACTTTTGAAGAAATTCGTGACGAGCCATTATTTCCTCAAATGAAGAGTTCATCAAAACAATTACGATAGTGCATAACTCACATCGAGAGAAACCTCAGCCCATCTCGAACATTCTACAAATTCCGAACCTTCCATACACATCTGAATAATATTCAATTTATACGAGACTTCTACATTTTTATTTCCTTGTTCTGTATCATAAACACATCATGAACGCCAAGGGAAATTACAACTTTTCCAATAGCAAAACTAATAAACGATGTCATTGATAATTAGGAATGTATAAAAATGGAGAATAAAGTGTTGAAAGTGACCTGGAAGTAGATGTATTCGTATTTCGCTTCGACTTCATCCACATTTTGTAGTAGAGACTGGGGACATTTCTGGACGATCGATGAAATCTGAAAACCATTTCATCTCACTCGCTGAAGCCCCATTAATCAAGGAGATGACTGACAACAAGTGGGGGAATGGGAGGAATGGGCTATCTCCAATCAATGGTCCGACCTGTTTCCTCGAGAAGAAAGCGCCCATCGCTTCCGCTGTTGCTCCCAACGAAGATTCACTCACTGCGAAGAGAAGAGCAGGGCAAGAACGAATTAATCTGAGAGGATGAAGAATGAGTTCTATTGTGACACTAACATGAGCCACAACTACTTGTTCCTAACCCCTCCTCATGACTTCATCTCACCTTCCCATGGCCACATCACTTCCCACTCCAAGTGCAGTCAATCTATCCAATCTGCTCTGCACTGCCTCCGGTCCCTCTCCCACCAATTCCTCCCCATATCTGAAAAGCCAATAGAGATCACACACATACTATCTCTCTGACCGGTGAGATAGTGTGAAGAATGAAGAGGCGGCTACCCGTATTTCCGACGCTAATATCTAATATTCGCGTAGGTTCGAAGTTGTGAACAAACATATAAGAAAAAACGTACGCAGCGATGAACTGACAGACGTCTTCATAGGGCATTCTACACGAATCAACGATAACAGTCATCACTCGAGATAATGTCGATCCCTTTCGAGCAAGAAGAGAGAAGAGAAGTGGCTCATTGATACACGCAGACAGAATGAAGGACGGCTTCACACCTTAACAAAGGCGTGATAAAAACTATTATTGACAACCGTTACCAACACAAAATGATCTTTCTTTCACTAACCATGTCCCACCATCTGTTCAAATGGTTTGAGAATCTCGGCTACCGTATCCTCATCGTGCCAAGGAATGATAAACTGAAGCAAAATCAGAATGGGAAAGATCAAAGATCACTCACATCTCCTCCTCCTTTTTCTTTCAATTCTCCCACAATCCTCCTTAACATCGGTTCTCCAATTACCAATTCCTCTTCACTATACACCTCTGATTCGTATCGAGACTGAGTTCCATCTAGAACTCATCGATTACTGCAGATAGGAAATTTATTTCTGGTACTTGATGAATCAATAGTCGGTGTACTGTACCATCGCCGAGATACGTTAGACGACCCCGTATTTATTGATGGATACTAAACGCAATTATTCCATGAGCAGGTGATTACTTGTTATCATACCGTAATGGAGGGTAGTACAACAGATCGACTACTAGATGCTAGTCGAGTACAAAGAGAGACGATAGATCGACGCATTATTGATCTATTTCGATGGGATTAAATGGCTCTTCTTCACCATTCAAATATGTGAATCGCCCTCGATACGAGTAGTAGACGGGATGAAATCAATCCCATTTCACACATCACTTTATCATACTTATTCATATTAAGCACGCAGAGCGAATCACAAATGCACGAAAGAATAAATTAGATGCAGGAAAGGGAAATAAACACAACCATTTACAATACAATTACTGGGTTTCTTAGTTAGCTTGTGATACAACCGACAATCTCTCTGGAAAATTATGCTTACTAATGAGGCTACTTATGCAGGACACATTTGAAAAATTTAGCGACCTATGTTTATGTTTTGCTATTATGGAAGGAATAAAACGGAGAAATACATTTAAACTACACTGTACACAAAATCCAATCATTAAGATTATAGAGATCCACAACAAGTTATAATAGTGCAAGTAGGATGGAAACCGTGCTAGATAGAAAAGGGAAAACAGATTGGGAGGAAGGGGGAGGAGGAGGGGGTACAGTACTCTTCTCACTTCATTCTCAATTGATACTCTCCATTCTGAGTAATATACCGTACCCAGGGAAGGGCTTGATATCCGCTCTTCTCTATGATCTTCAGATAGCGAACCTATAAACAAATACATAAGTATCAACATCATATGGAACACGGTAGAATAATGAATGGATCTAATTTGACCTGGATTCCAGAAGTAGTGAAGTAAGGAATCTCGAATTTAACAGAGATGGGAGGTCTAGCATCTGCATCTTCAGAAGAAACAGAAGGAAGGGCGAAATGAGCAGAAAGAAGATATTCCTTTCCTCCTCAAATATATAATTGATTTTATTTCTTTTTACTCCGGTCAGCAAGCAGCTAGATAGATTTTGCTTGAGGCACCCGAGTGCAAGCATGCCAAATATTAAATACAGCAAAATATATGGCTAACCAGGGAAACTTTTGATACTCCACACAAATGCCGACTGTTCAGGTGCGTATTTCACTGAACCCACGCTAGTCTTGAATCTGGAAACATCCATTATTGTATGTGAAGGAACAAATCATAGATAATCTATTTAAAAAATAATTTGAGAAATAGAAAAAAAACTGATTGATCAATCATACTTGGGAGAATCGGCATCCGATGGAACTGGAATGATAATCTCCACGTTGTTTGCAGTCGAACGACGTTTGAATTGCGATTTAGCCTAGAAGATAAGATACAGCGTAATTGCACCTTACCACACATGATATGATTTTCAATACAGTTCTCTCATTAATCATTCCCCAATCGCTTCAACTATGATACATCTCGAAAGAGGATAGCTCACCTTGACCATAAACTCCACTCTTGAGTGTGAATGTCTCTCAACGCTCGTCTCGATCCAAATCAGAGGCTTCACCTGCAGTATCAATAATAAATCATAATAAATAAGGTTATATCAAAGTAATAAAAAAAAATCATGTAGCGATTGTTCGGAACAACGCCTAATTAAACATTGCAACACAGTAAACTAACCAGTGTAGTAAGTCGATAGCTCATTAGTTCGAATGCTCCGTCTGGAGGAATGAAGGATATCGTGCGATCGTTGTCGAATCTCGAATATGATTAGTTTATTTTGCTAAATAAATCAACCGAGTATTGATTATGGAAACAGCTTAACAACAAATAGCCGGGAGAAGCAGAATGTCATCCAGTTTTTATATAATGCCCTTGACTGACAATATGAATAGATATTGTGGTCCAATATCGTTCCAATTAAACATTCTCACCTGCTCAATCGCACACACTGATGGAACTTGACATCTTCCAGTTCCACTGCCTTACTCTTCCCTCCTGGAGATCACACATTAACCAATTATATCTTGTATTCTCAATGCCAACTCACTTCCACTGCCCTCGAAGAGCACTTTATCATTGAGACCCAATCGAAGTTCTGGCATTCCCGTCAGATACACACGCATCTTTACCGTACCCACGATCTCCGATTGAAGTACTGTACCGTTGGCTGATGCCTGTATATATGTTTTTGAAAAGTATCAATAACTCTCAAAAAATATATAGAATACTCAAACTTCCAACGTTGTAACAGGGTGATTCGGCTCTGTTAAGGATCAAAGAAAAGTAAACTGACCAGGAGATGAACACTTTCGATGACATCAAGAAAGACTTCGTTCTTGCGGTACTTGATACCCTCCGATCTGAAGTACCATTGCTTTCATTACTTTTGTAGTCATTTTGTTCCAAAAAATATAAAGAGATTCGCCGTAAGTTACTAGCAATATTTATACTTGCCCTGTGTAAATGAAATTTTGCGGATTAAAGGCATACCTCCATGAGACAGCATTGGTGACAGCCATCGGAGGACGAGGAGCCGATTCCAATTTGTGACCTTCCTGAGTGATGAATCTGCAATGGATTCATAATAGTCGAACATAATTGTAGCAGTGGGAGAGCTATTCAAAAACCCCTTTTCTTTTTCTCAAATGTAAACTCGACTCACTCTTGCAGTATCTTGCTCTCAGTGGTCTGAGGGAATCCGAAATCCATCATTTCATCGAGAAGCTCGTAGATTATGACAAAGTTATCACGTACTGATTCCTCCTCCACGTCTGAATTCGAAAGGAATCCGTATTTTTTAAAATCAAGTGATATTCACTAAACCAATGGAAGAAAAGATAAGAATAGACATGAGAAGACCCTTACCTTTGAAGTACTGCATGAATACTTCGATACACTTGAATAGGAAGGAGAGAACCATGGCAACGTTCACGTTGTTGCGACATGCAGAAACCACTGTGAATATAACATTGCACTTTTTGAAATAGCACGAAGGCACATTTGTTCTGAATAAAAAAAACTTACTGTAAACGTTGTTATGCTTGATATAAACGAAGGTTCCATCAGCATGAGAGATAATCGGAGTGACGATACCCTATACAAATGATTAGATTATGCACTACAAATGACTTTGAGCGTTTGCACACAAGTTAGGTTTGATGGATGCTTTTGATTATCTCGTAACTGGAATGAATACCTCTTCTTCCTTCTCCATAAGTAGAGGCATGAAACGGTCGATAATTGTCATGTCGATATCCCCACGATAATTGCGAGAGATTATCGACTGAAAAAATAAGTTGTCAAGTAAAACATGAAGATAACAGGGTCCGTTTAAGAAGTAACATAATAACATGGGGGTTAGGATTGTCTATTCCGAATAACATAACCGAAATCGACGTCTCCTAATACTTAAACGATGCAAACGAGTTTGTATTCTACATCAAAATACACAAGGTTAGTAAAATGACCGGAAATGACAATCGATTAATACCTACCTTCCCTTTGAGGTCTAACAGGAAAACTGCAGAGGTCGCCATGACTGCAGTTGGCTTACTGCAGTCTGGGTAGTTGACCTGAATGAAAAACAACTATAATTAACGCATTAAAATCGATTTACAACCGTATTAAAATAAAAAGAAAAAAATAGTCGGACCGCACGCGTGAACGCATCGCAGGTCAACCGATTCATGGAATATTTATTCGGGTGCACATTTTACTGATATTTTTTTATTTCTTCATTTTGTTTGCGTACAATATTATTTATTCTAACAAAAAATACAATGAATGAAAAAATACGATGTTAAATAGTTTCTCCAACTCAGACTGCGAGCATGGATTTTTGTTGAGATCTCATCGATTGTTACATCAAGCTGAGTTCCTCTCAAAACAATCTGACACGTCAAGACGGCAGAGGTCAATCTATCATTCTTCTTCGCTTCTTCCCGTTCTCACTTTCTCATTAAACATGCATTGTTCGATCAAACATTGTCTCTATGACAACCTGTCTGCTACCGAATGGTTTACCAGTATGACTCACTCATTTCACTCATTCATTGTGACTCATTCAACTCACCGTTCTCTCTCGAGTGTCAATCATTTGTTATGCTCTCTTGTTCATTTGTCTTTCGGATTCTCTTCGTCTCTTCTCGTCCATTCTCAATTTATTCCATAACACTCACACATTCCTCGTGTCCACCCTCATTTTCCTCATTCCTTCTTCTCAATTTCAGAATGATCATCAGAATAATCGCTGCTATCTCAATCTTCTCGCTAGTTCTGTGCAAAATCGCCGATAATGGTGAGTGGACGAGCTATTCTCACACTGATTCTCAGACGAAGGAAGATTGAAGAGAGATGATTGTACACTGCAGATTCAATTCTTCCTGTAATGCACATCAAAGAGGTGCAGACTGGATATCTCTCATGGCCCGATAAACAATTGGGAGGAGAAGAAGAAGAGAGACCTGCCACTACAGCATGCACTCCAAGTATGCACTTACTATTGTTTCATAAATGTATGGGTAATGGAACGATGGTTATGAATGTTATGAAATCTTGGTATGACTCATTGCTAGATTTTCTCAGGAAGTGAGGCCGAAGCAGAAAGAAGAATGGAAGGAATGCTGAATAATGTGGAAGGAGAATCATTCGACAATTCAATGCCTGAGAACAAAACTGACATGGTTGAGGACGAATTCGTCAAAGTAATGCACAAACCATTGTGTGACGATTAAGTGCCGTATCTAATCTATTATCGATTCGAGATTATCTATGTATACGAGTGACCCTTACGACGGTGCTATCTGTCTCAAAACGATTGAAACATAATAAAGTCCATTTTGAACAGCGACTAGTTTATTTACACTATCTACTCTGAGAAATTAGACGAGTTTACCGATTGAGAAAGAGCAAGAGTGAGAGAATGGACAAAACAGTGAGGAAAGGTCACGAGAGATACTCTTTTCATTCGATGCCATGGGAAGACTGAGAACTTTATTGGATGATTGCGAATACTCTGTGGGTATGTTATCTCTATCTATTGTCTTATCCATGTTCATTGCAGTCCTTTGTATTCTTTTCTTCGCTCTTTCTCTCTTTGTTTCTGCATTGATGATTGGAATGGATATAATCGATGAGATGAATGAAATCACTGAGAAGATTAGAAGCGATTTATGTAGAGGAATTTCAGGTTTCGTATCTATTGATGTCTACATTTAGATAGTTCTTTGTTCCAGATAATTGCCGACGATGCTTCGGAAACAATGCATGATTTTACATTGAAAGTGATGGAAGGAGCTAACGAAACCGTAATTGATCCATCTTATCGGAATACTTTCGATGTGAGAATCGAATACGAATTGGGGAAGAATCTCTATTTATACAGGCGGTGCTTCGATTGCACGGATACGAGAGAAAACGACGATATTGTTATAGAAGTTCGTGTACTCCATAAGAAATTCGATGGATAAATCATTGCTTTGCCCTGTAGATAAGTGCCTCTTGAGTCGTGCTCATTATCAGTCGTCCATCGATTGTCCATAGTCGACCCTGATTCAGGATTTAGAAGGGAGCGGTAGGATACGGTACCTGGATGAGTGATCGATGAGTAGAAGCAGAGACTACTTCTTGCTCATATAGAATCCAATCGTTGACGTTGAAACTGAAATGGGGGAATGAATGGAGTTATGAATATGTGGACTCACTCATAATCATGGAACCATGCAGAATGATCAAGGGAAGTGACCAATTTGAATCTCTTCCAATCGTAACACAATGATCCTGAGGATTGAAGAGTCAGTCAATAATCGATCATATCAGTACCATTTTGATAATTTTGTTAAGATCGTATCGTTATTCAAAGGAAGGTTGGAAAAATAAATGTGGGTTGTATCTCCATACCTGTGGCAGCCAGACCCATATCAGACATGTAAACAATTGTTCCATGATGCATCAAATGATCCTTAGGATCTAGAAAGTGAATTCTTCTATCGGTTCATTCTCATATACGACGTACCAACATGATTCTTGTATCTCATCCATAGATACTGTTTCGTTGTCCTTCCAGAGTCTCCATTTAGGAACAAATCAATATCCGTTGGTCGGAGGTCAATGGAAGGAGCCATTCTGGGTGTTTCCTTAATATATGAAGCATAATTTGCAGAAGAAGGATCAATAGCTTACGATTCCTCTCATATTCCTCATATCATTTCCATTGAGAATTGATTCGTGACGACCTTGAACTTCACTGACGAGAGTACTGTCAATGTTTGCTTTCTTTTTTGGTACGGAATCGGGAAGAATATTAAAATAAGAAACTTACTCGGGATGGGGGAGATTCGTTCCGGGATATTTAGGCATTAGTTTGAAATCATCATTCACTGCTCCGATCTGTATGTTCGCTATTGAAGAATAGAATGGGAATCATTCATATTTCTACCTTTTGCAATGAATATTCCGATAGATGAATTGTCTTTCCGTGTTGTTGTGCTTCGACATATCGAACGGCAAAATTCCTGCCATCTCTTACTCGAGTAACCTTGAACGTGATGTCTTCATCCTCCTCTCCTGTAACAGTGGAAAATAGGAACACTCTCACATCTGGTCTCGTGGTGTAGTGGTTATCACGTCTGCTTCACACGCAGAAGGTCGCCGGTTCGATCCCGGCCGAGACCTTTCTTTTGCATTTTATTTTGCTTACCTCCTCTAACGAAATAACAGTGAATGGAGTGAATGTAGAATCCCTCGGGCGCTGTGAAGTATGCTGCAGCTGTTGCCTGGAGGGATAAATGTTCAACTCTCTTCCCTTCCTCTTTCTAACCTGCGCCAATACATGTCCTCCGTAGACACGAGCTTGTGCGTGTTCCGAATCACATTCCCCTCTGGAATGGATCGATTGATGATCTAATCGATAAATGATTAAACTGACTTGTAAGTGTTTTCATCAATCTTGATTAGTCTTCGCCATGGTCGATGAGCTTCCACTGACATAATGAAGAATCTGAAGAGAGGCAATGGTTCCAGACGAGAAGAGTACGGGTAAATGGAAGAGTGAACTTGAAATGGATGGATGTTATGGGGGGTTGTCTCACTCTCTATCACTCCTTAGTGTGGTGTAGTTTGTAGTCTAGCCCATAGCGTGCATCTCTCTTACACTGTTCCATGTATAAAACTGTAGCTGAGCGTGCTCCCTTCCCTCCCAAGGGTTAAAACTACGAGAAAAGTTCACTATCTACACATGCCAACCACGATTCGAATCATTGATTATCGAAACGATGAATGAGAGAGCGATGTGTAGAAAGATACAAGAAGAAGCCTCACACGATTTGAAGAAAACAAAATGTGTATTTGAAAAAAGTGCAAGTGATTGAAGAAAGGACTGAAAGAAGAGAATGAAGAGAATGGAGGAATGGAAAAGAGAGTATGAATTGGTGATATCAATTGGTCACAGCAGACTTTGCTCACTATCGTAGTGTGGTACTGATAAAAAAGCCCTTGAGATCATTCCAGAGAGCTTTTATGTGCAAAGTTTAATAAAGCTTTTGAAAAAAAGAGTCATCATTCAATATTGACCTTGTAATCTTGTGGCATAGTTCTGTCTGAAAATGTCGAAATTGTGCACTTTTCACATAAAATAAGAAATAGGAAAACGGAAACGTGTCATTGAAGAAATTGTAATTGAAGACAATTCACTAGAGTTTGAAATACGGGACGGGTAATTCGGACCCGGCCGGGTAATGGAGGTGGAAAGTGAGGAATGATAGTTACCCGGGATAGTTGGAATGAAATGGCTCCTTTTAGTGCAGTCGATTCTGAACAGTTTGAACGCAGAAACCGAACAAAAATACTGGTAATTTGCGCAAAATAGAAGCACAACATGAAGACCGACCACTCCTGAGCGTTTTGAAGGACAGAAATGCTTCAAACTCACAAGCGCGCATTTTTTATTTCACTATCCCGGGTAATCCCTCTCTATCATTCTTCATTCTCGGGTACCCGATGTCCCGGGTAGCGTTACATTTCAAACTCTACAATTCACTGAAGAGACTATGAAGAATTGATGAACGCCATCATAAATCTTCATAAGTTCTTCAAGTATCACTTTAGTGTTATCTATGTAGTTTATCTAATCTACTTATTCGCATGGTTATGGTCGCAGGAAACAGGGGTTGAAAGGTTCAAAATTCAATAAAGATCGGATATTTGCATTTGTTTTTCACTTTTCTGATTATTCAAGACGACTCTCATAGAGTTCTGTCTATCATTTACTTTCTGTGAATTGTTGAGTGGTATGAAAGTTCTCGAAGAGTTTTTCAACTGACACTGAAGAGACCAATGGAGGAATGGCTGTCTAGTTGCACTCTCTTTTTACAATAGGAGGAAACAATCTCAAGTAGGGTCTCGAGTTACTGAGAGGTATGCAGAAAAGAATAGAAAAGGGAAGACATTTTCTGAAATGATCGAAACTGTTTTGTGATATCTAATCAAAATCAACGAAGGAAATGAATAGATCATATGTAGCTTTTAACTATCTGCTCGATGTCTTGACTGTAGAAAGTGAATCTAGTTCTGAAAGGGAGAAGCATCATCATTTCTGGTTACGATTGGCTGATTATCTCCTCTTTCAGTCTATTGGCCTTTGTTACTTCTCCCTCTCTCTTCATCGGTGTTACTCCTTCTCTCTTCAATCTCCATACTCTCTCATCTCTCTCTCTATCTCTGATCTCTCTCATACTCTCGCACTTTCTCACTCTCACTTACTTTTTGGCAACTCGAGTAATCTTGTGATTGCATTCATAAGGGAGAAACCAGTTGGAAAAAGAGAGGAGACTCGGACCATATAAGGTCGAAGGACAGAGGTCATGAGAAGAGAAGGGTATTCACACTCCTTCCCATTTCAATTGATCCCTTACCAACTCATTTTTCATTCCATTTCAGAATGGGTAAGGATGATATCATCCTTCTGGGATGTTCCCTTATCACTCTCATTGCCATTGGAGTCAGTCTTGTGATGGTCAATCAATTGGCACAAGAGATTGCGCATATTGGAGAGAGCAGTCTAAGAGATCTCAAGGAATTCAAGGTACACTTCTTGTATCCGATACTCCCCTCGCTTCTATAATGCCCATTTCATTTCCTACCGTAACCACTCTTTGTGTCAGGAGTACGCAGATGATGCATGGACTATAATGGTATCTGAAGTGAATGAGAAGGCGACATTCAGTGAGAAGGAACAATTTGAAGAGATAATCAGAAGGACGAAGAGACAACAGTATTACACTGGGTATGAAAGACCCTTTCAATTGATTCACCTTCCCATTTCAGTCCCTATCAGCAGCAACAACAGTATGGTCAACAGCAATTCGTTCAGCAACAAGTAGGTCAAAGCCCATCCAATCAGTCAATTAATCGATATTGCAGCAATGGTCGCAATACGGTAGATCATCGGGTGGATACGTGCAACCTCCCGTGTCTCCTCCTCGAATAGTTCCATCCATCCCTCGACCTACAGTACCCCGAGTGAGAATACGGTAAGAGTGTCTGAGTGTGAATGTCTAATTCAGCCTGGTCCCTACCTTCCTCCTCGTCCAATGTCTGTCCATGTACCTGCTCCATCCACTGGAGTCAATATGGGCAATATCGGAGTGGGATCAATCCCTCGACCTACAGGAGGACCAACCTGTTCCGGTAAGTTGATCTTTGATCTTTCTCCCTTTATATTTGATCTCTGCAGCCTGTGCAGCTCGAGCTCGTAGTTGTCCGAGTGGACCTCCAGGTCCCCCGGGACCACCAGGATACCCAGGAGAAGACGGAATACCGGGTCAAGATGGTGCTCATTCCCATTCCAATTATGGGCCTGGAATTGAGATGGGATCAGGAGGATGCATAAAGTGTCCTGCTGGACCACCTGGTTTCCCCGGACCCGACGGAATGGAAGGTATTAGATAATCTTATTGAATAAGAGGTCATCGGTCTCTAATCAGGTCCACCTGGAATGCCCGGATTCCCCGGTGGATCGACTGGAGGCATGGGATACGGTAAACCGGGTCATCCCGGTCCTCCTGGAGATATGGGAATGCCTGGACCCAGTGGAATGCCTGGTCAACCGGGTGCCCCTGGAGCACCAGGAGGTGGAGGAGGATACTCAAGAGGAAGACCTGGACCTCCTGGTATTTCACCGTGAATCTACCGTAACCCAAGACCTTTCAAGGACCTCCTGGTCGGCCTGGTATGATGGGCAGCCCTGGATCACCAGCTTACGGAGGTGGAGCTCCTGGTCTTCCTGGACCTCCCGGCCCCGCTGGAAACCCGGGCTTCAAGGGTCCCGATGGACAGCCTGGAGGGGTGGGATATTTATC
The DNA here is from genome assembly GCA_911812115.1 of Pristionchus exspectatus. NCBI lineage: Eukaryota > Metazoa > Nematoda > Chromadorea > Rhabditida > Neodiplogasteridae > Pristionchus > Pristionchus exspectatus. The sequence goes on along the minus strand of OU461585.1, from coordinate 13,807,257 downwards.
TTCCAATAGCTGATAGTACCCTTCTTCTGCATCGCTATATAATTATCTTTTCACAAATTAAATTAGCGAATTGACAGTACCATTTCAGTCGGGCAGAGGAGGTGGACCTGGAGGGGACGGTGCGTATTGCCCTTGTCCGAGGAGAAACGCAAGAGACCTCAAGACTCTTGATGCTGATTCAGGACCGAAGTATTCCGTATTTGAGTAATTGTGTTAATGGAACGATTGCAGTGGAAAGATGATGATAAGAGATGGACCGAATGTACAGAGAGTGGAGGGATCAGTGGGATCAAGTCAGAGAAGGAAGCCCGTATGGAGAACATCGTCGAATCAATCATTCATGGAACGATCGGTAGATGAATAACACATTCACATTATTTATTCTATCTCATTTTTAGATGACAAATTCTCAGCGAATGATCTCGGATGCCGAGATGAGAGCGTGGAAGAGAGAACTATTGAGAAAGCAGAATATTCTTCGTGGATGATTTCATCCTGCTCATGCTCTTTTTTCACACAAGATAAACATATTAAATTATATTGTTGTCGTTGTCGCCGTCAGATGTATTTGCACCAGAGTTTTTTTTGAAAAAGAAATGAAGACTTTTTTCTAGTGATGACCAGTAGGATCAATTTTTTTCACGTGTTCCAGGTGTGATAGTAGAGTGGGCATAAAAAATATTTTGTGTCATGTGCCGCTTAAGCGAGCTTTTAGTTCCAAAAAAAAAAAATTTAATTAAAGCTAGAATACGATACATCATGGTGCACATGTTTCATGGTGCACATGCCCGATTACTGTATTTACAACTATGAACGAATTTTTTTTATTTATCGATTTTCTTGTTATTGAGCGCATTTGTTTGTATTTTATATGGCGATTCGAAAGTACTGATCTTATAGATGGATGAGATATGGCTGGATGAAGATTCTGTCGATTGGGACGACGACAACACTGCTTCCAAAGGTATGTAATGTCACTTTTTTTTACTTTTTAAAATCTTTATAACAACCTGGTTGATTCTAAACCAGAAAAGGACTTGTTCTTCAGCGAGCAGCAGTGTTGCTGCTAGTGCGAATGGTCCCGATTCTGCCTTCAAGGGCATCCCAAGGGAAACTGCCTTCGACAACAAGAAAAGGTTCGTGAAGGTACGTATTTCCATGTTATACTTATTGTTATTAACGTTTAACGTTAAAAAGGTTAAATTTAACGTTAAAAAGTAGTTAACGGAATGTACATATGTCTTATTTAGATTTTCGTTTGGACTGAATGAGCAACCAACGAAAAATATCGCCATGAAGTCGCCAATAACGAGCAGGTTTATTTTTTTCACTTGTTATTCGTTGGAAAGAAATTTTTTTGATACAGAGTCTCTCCGACGAAATCTCTCCTAAAATTTCAACGTAGATCGATTTCACAACCCGTTCTCGAACTATTAACGTCATCTGAGGATGTGAGTTATGCTGAATTATGATCTATATCCATTATATAATTTAGGAAGCTGCGTCTTCTCTTGAACTTTTGAAAAAGGCAAAACGTGCGAAGAAGTCGACTAAAACGCAGAAACGTAAGTAAAAAAAATCTGCTAATCTTGATTTTAATTTTTTTTTTACCTTTTCTAGCAGTGCCGTCGTCATTGCCCTCATCTCCAGTGAAGAAAACTCAAGGAGGAAAGAAGAAGGAAAAAGAGACTACGGTGATAGCCGAATTCCATGCTGTCTATTGTCTTGTCTCTCGAAGTCAAAACAAGGCACATAAGGTTTGTACTATTTAAATTGAACACATCTCTTGCTGGATGGAATATATGATACCACTGTTATCATGTGTCTGTAGGGACGATGCTACATCGGTTACACGAAGGACACGAATAGACGAATCAAGCAGCATAATGGAGGGAAGGATGTGGGAGGAGCGAAGAAGACTGATGGAAGAGGACCATGGTTTATATGATGGACATTGTCCTCATGGTGATCACTTCTTTCCAGGGACATGGTATTCTGTGTGGAGGGATTCCCCAATCAAGTGTCTGGTCTTCGTTTCGAATGGGCGAGTCAGAATCCACACAAATCGAGAGTTCTCAAGGACAGAGCAATCAAGAAAGAGAAGAAGGAGACACCACTTGCATTCAGGTATTTTATCACTACTCGAATGGTTTATCCATTCTCACTGTCTGGTTCAGCCCCAGTATCCTCATAATCGGTAGTCTTTACTTCCACTCGATCCCCTTTCCCGTGTGCTTCTATGGCTCTCTTCTCTAGCCATTGTAGAATCTCTTGTAAGTACTTATCCTCGGGACCATTACATCCATTAGAGTAGCACAGACAACCCGCGTATCCAGCTGGAACCATTGCGTCCCGACTGGAATTGTATGGAGAATATGTGAGAGAGGAGTACCATTTACCGTATTCTTCTTGCTGATTGTGTCACTGATCCGATGGCATCTCCCGGATCCGTCTCAGAAGTGGTCGACGATTCAGTCGTCTCAGTTGTACCATCGGGATCAGTTGTTGTAGATTGAGTAGGTGATTGGGTGATGATAGCATCGGATACATTTGAGAGAGTCGTGTTATTATCAATAGTCTCGTTCATCAACAGATTGTCGAGGAGGGAAGTAGACGATAGAGTAATGTTTTCATAAGTAGTGGTGTTGAGCTCGTTTAGAGGATTCGTATCTGAATTATGTAGATGTTATAAGTCCTGATGCCAGATGATTACCATTTGTGTCAGTAATGTTCAGAAGTGCGGTTGAGAGGGTATTGTTATGGAATAGGATAGTCTCATTATCGAAAGTGGATGCGGTAGTCGAGTCGTTATTAGCCAAGATTGGAATAATTGCATTCACTGTTTGATTCCTGAATAGTTGCGTATATGATTTACCAAATGTAGATAGTATTTCACGATGCATCTCTCATTAGGGCTTTCATATCTTCTATTAGACGTTCTCCACCAAAACCGCATCTGCAAAGGTCGAATTTGTCTGAAAGATTGGGTTTTGATAAACCTCGCTGACCATCCCGTTGCCGTATCGAATAATGACGTGACGACGTCATCTGAAGCGCATCCTCTAAGACGACGAGTCCAATTGGATGCCGTCCATGAACTAATTACAGCTTTGTTAACCTATTTTTACACAGCAATTACGTTGGTGACTGTGTGAGATCGGGAGCTGAGTAATATGTAAAGCAGGCTTGCGATTCAGTACAATCCACGAGGGCAGTGTTGTTACACGCAAAACTGAAGGGAAGTGATGGTTAATTATAAGAAGGAAAAGACTCACTTTCCGTCGGGAAGCATAATACATGCAATGTCAGTGAAGCAAGCGATGGAATGGATAGATGGGAGATGATGAAGTAAGAGGAGAAGAAGTAGAAGAAACATTGAACTGAATGGGTTGAGTGAGACTTGAAAATTATACAATGATGATATTTGCTCAGTGAAATAGTGGATGACATTGGGTGGAGAGAAAAGCATGAAAATGGGTGTGACTCAACTATTAGGTGCATGTCAAATACTCTGAAAAGGGGCCAGAAACAGATGGAGGAAATGTGATACTTGGAAGAGGAAAGAAGGTATGAGTAGTGAGAACTAAGTGAAAGTGGTAGGGAAACACTTATGATTATGGATTGAGTGGATGGGAATGAGTTAAGTCAAGTGCAGTTCTTATAGCCTCTCTCTCCCTGCTTCTGCACTTTCATAATTATGATCATTTTTTTATCATTATAGTGGATTAATTGCAGAGTTCGTGTCGCTTGTCATCTCATCAATTCTGAACCGTGGAAACGACTCGCTCTCAGCTTCCGATGGCTCATCCCGGTGAGATTATTCATGCCTTGAGCTGCGAGTTCCCGATGGCTTCCGTAATCGGAAACGATTGGTCTATTACTAAAGCGTCTGGAAGGGGTAGTCGATGAGTTATCTTGTAGGGCCTTGTAGGCCCATCTGGGCTTTATAGCGGACAAATTGACACTTACAATTAGTAGAGCAGAGTAGTTATAAAAATCGATAACTCGATCAACTGCGGTGTACGGTGACATCTGAATTTTTTTGTTGGAAGTTTTCATTTATATTTTCAGTCGCTGAAAATGCCGTTCCCTTCTGCAATCAGTCCACCAGAGCATGTCAATGTGAAAGAGGTAAACTTTGTTGTATCTATTTCTATTTTGTTCAAAATATCGGAAACTGTATGATTGGTTCTTATTGAGGGTCTACTAGCAGATGAGAAGGAGCGAACAATTCGTTTGGGAAGAGGAGAGGGAGAATATGTGAGAATGAAGAGTTGTCATATCTGTGATGATGATATATCCAGGGTGAGGGATGAGGGCATAGTGAATTAGAATGCTTGTTCAACTATAGTTGATTATCAGGTGGAAGAAATGGTAGTGTGCATAGCGACTGAATCGTGTGTGGGAACTTTCCATCTAAGTTGTCTATCGAAGAAGGGATTGGAGAAGAGTAGAGAGTGGAAGACACAACTATTCCCTGTTGCAGGTACATTCTTACACTCATCTTCGCAAATCGCTGACAATATATTTTCAAATGTCTTTTGCAGCGTGCTGTCCAGTCTGTGGAGGATCGTATCGATGGGGAGATATTGTGAGAGCACAACACGATACTGTCGAAGTGATGAAATCCCATCCAGAACAAGAGACAATGGAGGGAATGATACCCAAGATGAAGATTAGAATGATCGTCTAATCGAGTAGAAATGTCGATCGATTTTGAATTTTCTTTTAATATCTCACACCACTTGTAACATTCTGAATTACTCGTTATATCACTCATATCATCTCAAAATTACTTGTAAATTCGGTTTTCGGGCTATAAAGGGCTTTGATGATAATCGTTCTTTGTTTGGCTGTTGAGTGGTTCGTGACCATATCCGATATCTTATACATTGATGTATATTACAGTGTCTAATCTCTCTCCCTACAGGCAGTGATGATCATCCCTGTCCGTTGTTTCACATGTGGCAAAGTGATAGGTAACAAATGGGAAGCGTATCTCGGACTACTGCAGGCAGAGTACACTGAGGGTTAGTGATACAAGGGAATGGGATAAGATTCCCTCTTTTTCCCTCTTCAGGAGATGCTCTGGATGCTCTCAATCTTCGTCGATATTGCTGTCGTCGAATGCTTCTCGCTCACGTCGATCTCATTGAGAAACTACTCAACTACCATCCACTTGAGAAATAAGATTATGGTAGGCTCGGTCAATCGATTAGTGATTGTATTGATCAACTCATTGCAGGTATCCTTTCAGATAATCGATTGATCTCACCTCTCATGCGTTGACAAGTACTGTAGAAGTTGTCAATCTATGGTTACTGTAGTCTGTTGTTTTCTAATTGATTGCCCATTCCTTCCCGATCCTAGCCCCTTCCCTCTCTCGGTTCTCCTCCTTTCTCTCTTATTCCAATGTCCCACTTTTCATGCACCTTTCTCCGGAGTATCATCCATTTTCACTATTAAGGCTCGTTCAAATTTCACACTTTTCACTATTATTTAATTGTTGACGGAAATCATTATCTACTGTTATCAATTGATCTATCGCTGATTATCGATTGAATGTTTTGTGGCATAAATGTTTCTTACGAAGTTATGAAGAATGAATTGATATCTCAAAGGATTTCCTTGGATCATATTTTTAATGTCCTTACAAGCATCTCTCACTCTCAATCTCGACTCTTTCCCTTGCCAAGACGGGACGAATCAATCCCAAACCGGATCTGGTGGGAGCTTTTCTTGAGAAAAAGAAAGAGAGATAAGGATGAAAGAGAATGCCCAGTGGTTATGCTTTTCCAATCCATCCTTTTTTCATATCACGACGCGCGATCAACGCTCAATCTGTGAGTGCGTTTGTACGCGAGAAAGAGTCTGAATCTCTCCAGTCTCTCCATTTCCCCTTCTCTCTCCCTCTTTCTCCATCTCTTCACCTCTCCATTCTTCTCATTCTCTCATTCGATTGTTGTAACCTCGTGTCCATCCTCTCCATTATCTCTTTCTTTTCTCCCAGTGTGACTTCACTTTTTGGTGTTTTCACCTGTGTTTCCCTGTTGCACAACATTGTGAGAGTATGAGCCATCCTTCTTTTTCTCGGATGGGAGTGAGATTTCATTGTATGATTTCTTGTTGTTCAATCGATTTCCATGTTTGGTACGGAGAACTCATACGCGTTCTATCGCATTTCAAATAGAACTCCCCTTCTTGTCTGCACATCTTATTTTCTATTTGCACGTCTTATTTTCCTTTCGATATCTTTTTGAATTTAATATTTGTAAATAGTTTCAGTTCTGGCCGAATAGGCACTGCTTCTTCTGTAAGAAGGGCGGAGTCAATCAGGAGAAGCGAACCAATCAATCGATTTCCGAGTGATACAATATGACTCGTTAGTTTATTATCATATTTTACAAAAACTACTTCAACAAATGATGTAATATAAGGTTATTGAGCTGTCGAGTACTTGAAGAGCACACGATGTCAGAAGTATAATTGAAATAAATGTATTATTGAAGGTGGAAATCAGCGTGATCTCGCTCGTGCGAAGAATCTGAAGAAGCAACAGGATCAACAGAAGAGTAAGGGAGCTGCCGGACAAGCTGGAAATGCTGTGAGTCAGGAGGGAAGGGGGGCATGTTTGGTTTATATTGCTATAGAATAGAGTGAAGAGACTTCTTGTTTGCATCTAGTCAGCTCGAATCCTCTAAATTGGTTACGTTGATTATTCATTTAATTACAGGGTATGTCTACTCAGTCCCGTATGGAGAGAGACGCTGCCGCTATGAAACTGAAACAGGATAAGGCCAATGCTAAGAAGGCTGAGGAGGATGCAGCCAAGGGAGGAACTACCAAGGTACGGTAGATGAGGGAGAGGGGGAGTACTGTAGGGACGAGGTATAGATGATGCAGTCTAATTGAGAGTGATTGCAGGTTGCTAAGATCGATCCTCTTGCGATGTGATTCCATTCCAATCTCATCCCCTCTTCACACCCTTTCTTCCGTCTCCATTAATTGACCCACATTCGATCAGTCTTTTGCAATTTATACCTCTAATGCCAATCACTGTTCACTTTTTTGTAACTATACGAACATGGATGATAAATATGTTGTAATAACTGGATGTGATATCTGAGTTAATTGTTTCACAGCAATGGAAGATATTTAAGTTTAAGAGAATGAGAGAATATTAAAATACTTGGTGCGTGTGGTCTAACCTTTGAATCTTGTCTAGAATGCAGCCTGATCTCTCTTCCCATCTCCACACTTATGAATGCAATGTCCTCATCGATATACTACAGAAGTGCAATGCGGATAAGAAAATTGGTCAGATTTCCATTTTTCTTATTACCCAACACTTCAACCGAATACAGAAAAATGATAGAAAACGTGTTCGGAAGAGAGCGTGAAAGAAAGCGTGTTCGGGTCGTTTATCCATGAATTATTTCACCAAATAGTTGTGAATAGACGCGAAGGAAGTAATAAACTACAGTTTCAAACTTACATTTGTGACAGTGACAAGTGAATGGTTTCTAATTCAGGGAAGATGTTCGGGTCGTGTTCGTATTGGGATGAAGCAGTGTGGCAGTGTACGAAGAAGGAAAGAATATGGAGAAGGTCAGACAGTTATTAATGCGCCTTCTCTGTAAGAACGCAGATGGGAGTTTGCAAAAATTTCAAAAACATCGCCCGAGGCTCAAACTTTACCAACAATTATCCCAAGGGAGAGCAATAACGATTTTTGAACTTTGGTCCCAAAAATGTTGGGGAAAAAACTTAAAAGGTGCTAAATCACGATAAAACTCCATGATGGTTTCTTAAGTATCATCTACGAGCTTCAATATTTTGCACGAAACTAACTTGATCTGATTAAGGGACAACAATCCTCGATATGGAAAGAGAATCGTGGAACTGCAACATCTTCCTGAGGAATATTTCACTCCCGCACTCAATAAACTGAGGGAGGAAGGAAGATTGCCTCAATTCAATACTCAGGGATGCAAGATCTGATTAGTCATTCATACAAGTAGATAGAATCCCCTTATTGATCGCTTTATCCAGTTACTTGATCACATGTTTGTTTGTTTAGATCCCGATGTACAGAGTTGTCGAGTTATGCGGAGATGAATTGATTCTCATCACAGTTGAATTGGAGTAAGGCGCAACAAATATTTATCATGGTATAACTAACTATACGATGAAAATACACAACACAGAAAACAGCGAATTTCTACACAATCGAAAGATTCAATTGATCAACATGGAAATTAACGGAGAAATAATCATCTTACAGAGAAAAGTGGAAATCTTCTTGATAATACAAACCGAATAAAAAAGGAAAACGAGTACTAGGTCGGAGAGAAACTTTTTTCTCAGCGTTCTAAAGACCACATACGGATGTAAACAAAGTTGTCGATTCTCATCCGACCTAGTACAGGAAAACGAAGTGACAATAAAAAATGTGAAAGAATAAATGAAGAAAAAGGAAATAATGAATGCAAAATAAATTGAAGACACAAAAGTTAATAATTGGGATTTAGCTGGAATGGGGATAAATAGAAAAAAACGCAACATCTCTTCACGAGTGACCTGGAAACTAGACAAAATACTTACTAATAGTGGACTGTAAACTGAATACTATCTTACGTTTACTCAATGTCAGGTAGCTATAATGAATGAGATTAACAAAACAAATAGTTGAAGAAATGTCATAAATGGAACAGAAATGGATGAATATCAAATGAAAAAATAGGGTCAACATCTGCACAGCAGTGAATGAAGTGGAGATGGAACAGGGGAGAGAGAGAGAGAGAGAAGGGGAGAGGAGCTATGACATTGACATCTTCATGTACTCGACTATGAATGTATCCATGATATCTGTCTCCTTCACATCCTTATTACCTGTAATACAATCAATAGTCACGTCACTTACTAGTAAAGGTAAAAGTTCACTCCGTAATCAAGACAGTTTCGTCCTGCGGGATCACACTGCTAGGCCAGTGATTATTTTGTAACTAGACTAGTACATACCATTGATATCTTAACATTGTCTCATCAATCAATCAATTCGCATACCTCTCGTGAGAATGGAATAGAATGTTTCATATTCCTTATCTCCAATAGGAAGTGGCATATAACTTGGTTCGTCTCTCTTTGATTTGGGACGAAGATGAACGAGATACGAACGCTGTAATACATTATTTACAACACTTAATTGCCCACAATTTTAAAACAGAGTATCATCAAAAATTGCCCAAGTTTAATCGACACCATGGTACAAAAAAGTTAGTCGAAAGCTACTTAACATCCGAAAATATGTCCGTTTTTCAAACAAAAAAAAACCCAAACATAAACGTGTCCTGTTTCTAAAGATTCGTTTTTACAATTTTTGCATGAACATACCCAGTTTTCAAAGATGTGTTATCTAACTTTTTCATGTATGATCTAAACCATTGGTGCATAATCATAAGTTATAATTATCTCACCGTTCTCTGACGAATCTCCGATGTTCCCATCTGATTAGTCGTCTCATCCTCAATCCAACACTCGTTACTTCCTTCCTGCTGAAAGAATACGTGATGAAACCAACAACACTTTTCTGTTCAAACAGAAGTGAGAGTAGATTTACTTTTGCATATCTCTTCTACAGTAGCACAAAAAATACTAACCGAATGAGATTGTCCTCCATAGCTGATCTCCGTACTAGCGAGACTCGATCCTCCTGTACTAGGGGTCTACTGGGAGGTTTCTCATTCCTCTCCTGCTCATCATTATTATTCTCATGGTTATGACGAGCACCTCCATTGGGAGAAAGAGGAGGAGAACGATTGAAGAGAGAAGGATGAGGAGGGGGAATGCATCCCATCATGAATGGAGGAGGAGGAGGAGGAGGCATTACAGAGTATGGAGGAGGAATGGATGTATCCACTGGACCTCCATGAAGGGTATATGGAGGAGGAAAGAAGGGAGGAGGGGGATTATTCTTCATGAATCGAGGTGGAGGAAGAGGTGGAGGAGGAAACATCATTCCTGGAGGAGGAGGAGGAGGAGGAGGGAAGGGAGGGGGTGGATGAGAGAAGAATGGAGGTGGACGATTATGATTATATTGATGATGATGAGGAGGTGGATGAGGAGGGGGTGGAACCCTGTAATAAAGAATCCATTATTAATGAGACAAAAGCATCTATAGAGAAACATCCACGATTGAAGTAGTATCTCAAATGAAATAGCTCTGTTCCCATATGAGTCATTCCTTCTCATTGTCATTCCCTCTTATCGAAAGTACGCTATCGACTCAACGAACGAAAACAATAAATTTCGAATAAGAAAGAGCATAAACTGACCAATTGTTGTATTGATACTGATTCTGCATCTGTTGTCTTCCCTTTCTCTGCATTATTTTATTCTGATTCCTTTCTCCATTGTGTCCAATTCCACTCTGCTTTCCCATCGAAGGACGAATTCCATCTACAACTAATGGAATTAGATGACAATGAGAGGAGGAATACGGTAAGAGTTACTTAGTCTAGAATCGACCATCTTCTAATGAGTTTGGCACAACGTTTCCAAAACAGAGGGTCAAAGGTCAATTCATCGTACGAGGACAGAGAACAATCAGGATAAAATCAAAATTGAAACATTATGTGTTCTAGGAGTGTCGTTCAAACTAGAGGGTTCACTTGTTTCACTGATCCCTTACAATTAGCTTACCTCCAATCCTGTGATGTTGAGAGTGATTGTGATGGATATTGAATGAGTGATTGGAAGAGGAAGGAGTAGAAGGACAAGGAGAAGATGAGGAAGAAGTTGATGATGGAGAGAATGATCCTCCTTGATGAGGAGAATGACCTGCAAGAATAGATATAAGATGGAAGAAGGGATGCATCTTCAATTATTAATCATCATTCTGTCTTACTCCTACACAATTTCCGGTCAGTTATGAGCACGAGGTCCGATATTGGACTATACTCCCGATTTTTGACTACTGGTTTGAAACCTACAATCCCCGATTTCGGAAGCAAAACCCATGACTTTCAACATGTTTCTTGCCGAACGCCCGATTTTGTGCAATTGTCCGAAGGATCGTGTTAATCACTGCTTCCGGTCTATTCACACACACGTACACAAGTCTCGTTTCCATGACTAATTTAAGACGAAGAAAAGAGGGAATCACACGTTTCACACTCTATTTACAGCCATTTGTATGGGGGGCGAACAAACAAGGGGAAGGACCTAGCAACCATCGCTCCCCCCCCCCCCCCTACTCCTTCCCTCCATTCGAATCGGACGAATTACATCAGTGCCCGTAATTCCCTTCCCGACCAAGAAAGCTTATTCCATAGTGTACTGTACACAGGGAGAAGGGAGGAGGGCAACCAGCCCTCCCATCGACTAATCGATAATCAATCTATTAACATACCGTAGTTTGCTCCTATTTCTGATCCCGTATTGATTATGAGAGAGGAAGTCGGCTTTCCACCGAACATTTCTGCAATTACGAAATGATTTCGAAAGTCTTTGATGCCTGAAGGGAGAATGGACGAACGGCGCCAATTTGAATAGAAATGACAAAACGAGAAAAGAAAAGTGGAAGATGAAGGGTGCATCACAACTATTTAATGATAAAAACAATATGAGAGAGGTAGAGAGAAAGAGAGATAAGAGATGAGAGTGAGAAGGAGAGAAAAGTGGAGAAAGAGGGAGCATGTGAAATCAAGGAGAGGACGGAGAGGGAGGAGAGAGGAGTGAGAGAGAGGGGATGAAATAGAGAGACTCTGAGAGAGAGAGGAGGTGGGACTGCTATTCCCATCTAAGGACACACAACTGTATACAAGAGAGAGAATCGGCTGAGATAAATCAAAGAGGAAAATGGAGATGAATGGCAAGAGAGAAAAGAGAAAATCGAAGGTTACGAATGGAACCGAATGGTTCACACGAAACTTCCATTTAGTTATCTACTGCAATCCCTCCCCCATGATTGATCCACCTTATGATTTGACTATCACTATCACAGAGGAAGGAGAAGGAGGGAGAGCCACGTTGCAAGGAGAAGAAGAGGGGGATGACTGAATGTTATTGTGATTTCGTTGCTGCACTTTCATAGACGGTGAGGGAGGGAGAAGACGGAGAGGACGGAGAGAGTGGAGGGAGAGGGAGGGGGGGGGGGGTAGCATACGTAGTATGTACTTGTGATCAGGAGAGAGACGTAGTAGAGAGAGGGGACAAAACATCTGAGTAAATTACTCTCTTTCAAAGGAGTCACAAACAACATCTACTACGGAAATTGCACATTACTGGAGGGATCTTCCTTTGAAGGACACATCATGTATCAATCCCCCCTTCCCATCCTTCTAAACGCAGACCGTAACTATCCCATCACTATCACTCATAGCAATAAAGCCCGTCTCCCTTCCAAGCAGCCACAACATTTTTTGGAGGGATTCTAGTATTGGAGAGTGATAAGATAAGGAAGGGACGTCGAGTCAATCACCTGATCAGAGAGAGGAATGGAGGGAGGATAGAGCTTGTTTCCATCGAATGAGAGACTATTCCCGTAAAAAAAAGGAAGGAGAAGGGAAGTAAAAGAGAGAAGAGATGAGCATCTTTGAATGGATGCAATGCATGGCAACCAGTCAATGATCAGTTGAGGGACAAGAAAGAGAAGAAGAGGAGGGAAGAGAGGGTGGGGGAGGGAGGGGGGGGGTATAACCATGATTCTACTAAATAAGACGCCAAAGATAGCCGTAGACTAAATGGATGGGGAAGAGTAATGACGTCTAAAGGGGAGAAATGAGTATAAGACAGAGGCATAAGAAAAAGGAAAGGGCGTCATGGAAAAGAGTGAGATCTCTCTCGATAAAGACAAGGATGAATCAATTAGAACAGAGAGTGGAACAAATAAGTGTCGGACTGGGAAATACAAGTAATCTGATTGGAATGAGAGAAGACAGCGAGAAGAAGGAATGAATCTACGTGAGTGAAAGAGGGAGGGCCATAGATAAAGAGACTCACAATGGCATCATAGAGAAGAAAGGGTGAAGAAGGAAGGAGTCTGGTGGGATTAGATACCAGATGATGATGGAGGGAGATAGATTTCATTCATGATCTGTCCCTTTTTGTATCGGTCACGGTCCCCACGTATTCCCCCCTCTCTCTCGGCGCCCCCAGCCCCGCCCTCTCTCTCGTGTGTCCTCACTCTACACTGAACTGAACCACGGATAAATCTCTCTTCTATTCCTTTGCTCACCTCTACATCTGACACAAGGGTCATCTGTAGTTGTATTCCTTTGCTCACCTCTACATCTGACACTGGGGTCAGCTGTAGTTGTATTGTTTATCTCATCTCGCGGATAGTAGGATAGCACTGGGGCTTATCCTACTATCATATTACTTGTACTTCTCCTATCTAGCATTCTATCACTTTACTCCCGTAAATGGTGCATCCGACCTCAACCAACCCGGCCGTAAGTGTCCCCGCCTCGGCGGCTGCGACTGACGGCGCCCCCACTTCTGTGGTAGCGGCGCATAATGCCCCCACACCAGTGGCTGCGGCTCAACCCCTCCCTCCCCTTAGTGCCATCAAGGGCCTCAAGAGTAACCATAAGAAAACGTACAATGCTCTCTCGGCTGAATACAATCAGGCCACTCCTCATCTCACAAACATCTACTTCCCGGCTGATCCTACGGAACTTCCGGTCGAGGTAGATGAGAGAAAGGACCTCGCGGATAAGATTGAGGATGAGCTTGGCGTTCTTGGACTCTTCATCACTAACATCACTACCAAATTGTCCCGTTTTGTTACTGCTCGCGAGAACCTCTCGGCAATGAAGGCCCATCCTGATATGTCACCTGAGGTTCTTTCCTCGATCGAGAACGCTCTGAGTGATGTCGCGGACGACACGAAGGCCAATGCCGATTCTCTTTTGGATCAGCTGAGGTCCCTCGTGACGATCTACGAGCACGGTATGACGACCCTTCGCCCTAGCGCTGCGGTTCAAATTCCTGCTCGTACCACTCCTCTTCCCGTATCTTATCCCATTCGTAATTACGGTGATTCGCATTCAGATCCCGGTTCTGTCCGTCCCTCTCACCTGTATCCCGTTAACACTTCCTTCCCTTCCCTTCACATGTTCGAAGAGAAGCTTGACCGTCAAACTGCTGTCATGAGCTCAGTGATGATGGATGGATTTGCAAGGATCGAGTCCGCTCTCGTCTCCGGATTGGAGCGCGGCCTCTCCAAGCTATCTATTCCTCCACTTGGAGAATATCCCTTGTCTTTCCCTCACCCCCCTCCTCCCGGACTCGCTTACAATACCAATCATTCTCATTCTCATTCTCAAACTCGGCCCGATTCTCCTCAGCCCCCTACTAGATTTTCTCGTCCTACCCATCCCCAGACACTGCAGCCTTTGCCAGTGTCGGCTTTCCCTCACTACTCATATGCTAACAATCCTATGCCGCACAATCCCTCCCATACCATGCCTCATATTCCCGCTCTGGCCCACGATCCGCCTTTCATTCCGACTGATCATCGCCCGCCGACGAGTTCTGCTTGCCCCACTGCGTTTAAATCGAACGCTGGGTTCACAAGCTACAATTCGGCGCGGGAGGCTCAGTACGCGGTGCAGGATTCCCCGTACCAGCATGCCCGCCTTTATCGCGATGGCGCTGCTGAGAACGAGATGTATCCGGTACCCCACCCCCAACATTCCATCCTTCCCCGTATTATCCCTGGTGATCAGAATCCCCTCTCCCAGGCCAAGACCGGCTCTCGCCTACCGGAAATCAAACTCGCGACATTCAATGGTGATCCTAAGGAATGGCGCAATTTCAAAGCAACATTCGAGGTTGTTGTTGATCAGCGAGATATTTCCGAGGTGGAGAAAATGCTCCACCTGAAGCAATCTCTTCAAGGCGAGGCACTGGAGGCGATCGGTATGTATGAAAATACTGACTACGCTAAGGCGTGGGCTCAGGTTCAGGAGATCTACGGCCACAAACCGTATCTCACCGATCGCCTCGTGCGAGAGTTGGAGGCCATTCCGAGGGCGACTCATTCTCCCCAGGCGCAGAAAGCTTGTCTGAACCAAGTTCGCGGCTTGGTATCCATGCTTCCCGATTGCGAGGAGTCTACTAACCCCGTATTGCACTCCCTTGTGTTCAATAAGTTTGCCCCTGCCATTCTTGAGAAACTAGTGGAAAAGAAGTGTGCCGACAAGAAGTCGCTGGAATGGACACTCCAGCAACTCTTTTCGTTCATCTCGGATGAGATTGCCCTTCTCGAACGCAAACAGGAGTTGCTGGGTCCTGCCTACTCCTTGACATCTGTCAATGCGATGTACTCTCATCCTACTCCTGTTTCTTCCTCGTCCCATAGACCTCGTTCCCCATCTCCCCGACCCGCTCCTTGCACATTCTGCCAGTCTGAGAGACACATGGCGAAGGATTGCACCCGCACTCCTACTCTCGAGGCTCGCAGAGACTTTATTCAAAGAAACGGTCTATGTTACAACTGCAGGAGTTCGAAGCACATGTCCAAAGAGTGCCCGAATCCCCCCTGCTCGGTGTGTGATCGATACCACGATGTGAGTATCTGCCCGAAATACCACAACTGGAATCGGGATGCTTACCGTGGTCGTTCGCCTTCCGCAGTCCGTTCCCGACAGGGCCAATCCACCAAGCGTTTCCCTTCTAGAACTCCTTCTCGCCCCACTACACCCACATCTTCCCCTAATCGTCGTCCTCGTACTCCCTCTCGTGAACGTGGACGTCCGACTGAGAGGCGCCCTTTTTCCGAGGGCCGCTCGAACTCCAAAGGGATGGAGGATCAGTGAGTGGCCAGGCGCATATTCCTCCTCTCATCCCTATTCATATCTCTGATTCCCTGTGCGATTCCTCTCTTTCTCCTCATTCCCCGTCTGCCTACCGTAACCCGTCTTCCGCGTCCCTTCTGCCCGCTCCCATTAACTCTTCCTTGTCTCTTTCACACTCCCTTCCTTCCCATTACTTTTCCCCAATTACCCCCTCTCTCTTTCACGGGACAGACAAAGTAAGCAAAGCAACACTTTCGGCTGACCATTACTCATCTAAGGCCAATGTTGAGTTTTCGGAGCCTCTTTGTTCCTTTGCCCCTTCCGACTCCCCTCTTTTCCCAAAACATCGATCGCAATCTGGTGGATACGGTAGCTCTCCTCTCCCCTCTCCCTCTCCCCTCTCCCCTTCCTCCCCCTCCCCTCCCCTGATTACAATGGTCGCGATATCTGATGACATTTCTGTCCCCTTCATCCCCTCCCCCTCCCCTCCATCCTCCCCTCTCCCCGCTCTTTATCCCCTGTCCACCCTTTCAAACTGTGAAAAGGGCACTGTGAACGAGCACAGTGTACTATCTTCGTTTTCAAACATCCCCTGCCTCCCTCCTTCCTATCTAATGACGATCAGGGCAAAAGCGAGGGATCGAACATTGAATGAATGGGTAGATGTTGATGTCATGATTGATTCCGGAAGTCAAAGGAGCTTCATCGATCACTCTCTTGTAGAAAGACTGTCCCCCGTCTATCTCGATGAGTATCCGATGGCAATTGCTACTTTCAATTGCCCGACTGCTAATCATCCTCGTCGATTCAAACGGTTCATACTCGACTTGATGACTATCGATCATGAGGTGATATCCCTACCCCTTTTCGAGTGCGATCACATTGCCATTCCAACCCCCAATCCCCCGCTATCATCCGAAGATAAGAAGTTTCTGAAACAGAGATCTCTGGTCTTGGATACGGTAGATCGAGAAGTGATACACGTGTCTATTCTAATCGGCGTCGATCTGAAACGCCTGATTGCCCCCTCCCTCAATGACATTATTCTTCCCTCAGGCTTATCCTTCTCTCATACCAGATTAGGCGGATGTATCTATGGCTGTCCCTCCTCCCACCGAGCTCCCCCCCTCCTTCCTCCATTAGCACGTGTACAAACAGTTGTTTTCGTAAAAGATCACGACTCGTCTCTCGTTGCTATTGATAATGAGACTCACTGGATAGAGCAGATGTGGAAACTTGATACCATTGGTATCACAGAAGATCCTTCTATCCACTCTCCAGATGAGATCAAATCATTGGAGCTCGCATCTTTCCATAAGACAATGATCTTTAAGGGAGACTGTCCTCATGTCTCTTTTCCCTTTAAGAAAGATCCCGCTATTCATCTGGCCAGTAATGAGAGAATAGCAAAGGCGATTCTCGGAAGCAATTGCAATTCCTTCCAGGCCCTTCCTGTCTGGAAAGAACTTGACAAGATATTCAGGGACCAAATCGAGGCCGGCATATTAGAGATTGCCCCCGAGGTTCCGGAAGGTCCTGTGTACTATCTCCCCCACCACCCCGTATTCACCCCCTCTAAAACCCATACCAAAATTCGCATTGTTATGAACGCGAGTTCCCACGAGAAAGGCAAATACTCCCTCAATGATCTCATTGATCCCTCGTCCAATCTGATCCCCGACATTGTGGGCGTCTTGCTACGTGCCCAGATGTATCCCTATCTTGTAATCTCGGATGTGGCGAAAGCTTTCCATTGTGTCCGTCTTCTGGAGTCCCAGCGCGATTGTACTCGCTTGCTGTGGCTGAAAGACTGTGACAAGCCCCCATCCCCCTCCAACTTATTACACTTGAGACACACCAGAGTTCCGTTCGGGATCAATGCTTCACCATACATTTTGGCTGCAGTGATCCTGTACTTCTATGATCAACTGGAGTCTTCCAGTGATGATCAACCTACTCTAGACCTCATCAAAAAGCTACGTAGCAACACCTACGTAGATAATTTGGTTATTGGTATCAATTCAACCGAGGAGGGACTCTGGACATATAACACTCTCAAATCGCTATTCAATCGGATGAAGATGAATTTGCGAGATTTTATCTCCAATTCCTCTCTGGTGAATGAGCAGATTCCCCTCGACGACCGTTCTACCGATACCGAACAAAAATTACTCGGTATTGGGTGGAATACTGTTGACGATACCCTCACTTTTGGCAAACCCGAACCCTCCCTCCCTCTTTCTACTCCTTCCCCTAAGAGATTGCAACCCACGAAACGATCGACTCTCCGACAGTTGTCTGCGATATACGATCCACTGGGTTATCTCGCCCCGCTCTTAATCCGATTGCGTATGTATCACCAGGCGCTCTGGAAACGTGAGTACAAGTGGGACGAGTTGCTATCCGAGACTGAGACAGCTGAGTGGATCAGACTGTATCAATCATGCCAGAACTATGTCTACACTAGACCGAGGTGTATCTTCCCACAAGGAATGATCCCTGAGGCAGTTGTTCTGTATGTTTTCGTCGACTCTTCGACGTTAGCATACGCCGCATGTGCGTATTTGGCACCAGCCGCTAATCCCGTCCCATCCATCCCTTCTCTTTCATCTTCCACTTCTCACCCGCTCCCTTCTCCCACTCTCATTATGGCTAAGGCCCGCCTCACACCTCTCTCGCAATCTGTATCAATTCCAAGATTAGAGCTTATTGCTCTTCTTTGTGGTATGCGATTGGCAAAATTCCTTATTGCCCAACTCCCTCTCCATTTCGTGCAAATCAAAGTATTCTCTGATTCGTTGATAGTACTTCAGCAAATGAAGTCAGGCCGAATTAAGAATGCTTTCGTTGAGAACCAGCTGGATCGTATTCGGTTGATTCAGAAGGAACTTCCCGTTACCCCCTCATATTACCATGTTCCGACTGAGTTGAATCCAGCAGACTGCGCTTCCCGCGGCATTGGTCCTGAAGATCTTTCGCCGGAGCATATATGGTTTCATGGCCCCGAGTTCTTGCGCTCGTGCGAATCGGAGTGGCCCACGAAATCGATAGAGTGTCTCCCGGAAGAGATGGATCCGATGGACGCCAAGTTGCTCTGCCTTCCTAATAAGAAAATCACCTCTTCCCCCCTTCCACCCAAGGCTAAGACCCCCACTATACAATGCAATGTGATTTTCTCAGCGGATAATCCCACTTTAATCGATGGTTTCGATTCCGTTTCTGATTGTGAATCACTTGATTCCACGATTGATATCGTCGAGTCTGATCTTGTATCCTCTGAACGATCTCAATCTAATCAGCAATCGATGATCCATCCCAGCTTCCCCTTCCCATCCCCTCCTTCTCCTTCTGCCCCTCTCCCCTGTCTAGATAGCGATCTCGGTCTCTCGCCTGTCTGCACCCTCCCCGATTCCCCTACACTCTGCGTTCCTCTCGCGGAGGTGCCTGAGACCACGCCTCCCTCCGCCTCGCTCGTGCTCCTCAGTCGAGCGATGGCTAGCGAGGAGAACAGACGCTCCATTTTTTCTTCCTTAATTAATAATGTGTCTAGTTATCACTTGGTCCTTCGATCAGTCTCTAGAGTTATTAGGGCTCTCTCTCTTCTCTTCAAGAATTCCCCTCTCTTTCTCTCGCGTCTGTCCCATCTTATACCTCCCTCCCCTACCGATACCGTAATCCTTGCCAGTGAATTGGCAAAGGCCGAGGCACTGGTGATCCGTCTAGATCAAGTCGATCACCCCCCTTCCGTCGCTGTTCAGCAGCGATTGATTCTGGATCGAGATGGCGTGCAGCGTTTCCATTCGAGAATCCAATCTGCGGCGCTGGGTGACTCGTTTTGCAACCCCGTGATTCTTAGCAAATCATCCCCCCTGGTCCCGCTTATCGTTCGACATTATCACCTCCCACTTCATATCCCACGGGATCATCTGCTCTCGAAAATACGAGAACGATTTTCCATCCCTGCTCTCCCTCAAGCAATCCGCAAATGTATCTCACGTTGTGTCCGTTGCCAGCGTTTCAATAAGTTCCCCGTCCCTTACCCCGTTACCCCAGATCTCCCCCTCAAACGTATCGCTTGTTCACGCGGATTCGAACATAGTGCATGCGATTTTCTGGGTCCCTTCTCGACGAGAGGAGAGAGTGAGACCATCAGAAAAACGTATATTTTATTATTCACGTGCCTCGTCACTCGTGCTGTGCATCTTGAGGTGACTGATGACCTGTCAACCGCCCAGTTTCTAAACGCGTTCAAGCGCTTTATCGCTCGACGCGGCGTCCCGACGACAGTAACTTCTGACAACGGGACGCAAATTAGACTAGGCGAGAAATTGCTCAATGCGATGTGGTCCTCCCTCCCTTCTGACCCCCAAGTAACGGCCTTCTTACAACGCGATCACACGCACCCTATCCAGTGGCATTTCAACACTCCGTTGTCGCCGTGGAAAGGCGGCGTTTTCGAACGCATGGTTAAATCAGTGAAGCTCGCACTTTACAAATCTCTCGCGTCGATGATTCCGCGGCTTTCTGATTTCTCCACCCTGGTGACCGAGGTGGAGGCAATGCTGAATAACCGTCCATTGACTTCCATGGATGGAAGGGATCATTGCATTCGCCCGATCGATCTCCTTTCCCCACACTTAAATGTGTCCACTCCCACAATTCCTTACCCTAAGGCCGCTGTTGCTCATATCCCCGATCCCCATCAAACCCCCTTATCTCTTGCTGCAAACTCCTCTCTCTCTTCTCTTGAATCACTCCGTGCTGACGTGTTTCGCCGTTTCGTTTCGGTTTATCTGTCCGAACTCCGTGAACATTGCGTGAGATCCAGATCTTCCAGAACTTCTCTCCCATCTACTACTCACGCTACGGTCTTCCTTCTCTCACGAGATCTGGTCGGTAGGAACTCTTACCCATTGGTTCGTAAGATCGGAGAGTTAGTGGGTCCTGACGGAGAAGTAAGAGAGTATGAGTTACTCCTCCCTAATAGGAGGATTATTAGAAGGCCCCCCTCAGCTGTAGTTCCCCTCGAATTGGATCTCCCATTAAATGACCACCCTTCAGCACTTCACACTTCTCCTGCACCCAGCACTGCACCCTCTCAGGATGTTCGGAAGAGGCGCAATCGTGCCCCTTCACCTCATCCCCGCCGCAAACGCGGCACCGGTGACCAACCTGTCACCGTCACCCATTCCCCCACTCGCCACCAACCACACCGCAGTTGCAAGCGTACTCACAGCACTCCCAATCCTTCCTTCTAGTACCATGTCTCCCACCCCCCACATCTCTTCTTCACTGACCCATAATCACTGTGACGAGATTCCGTGCACCTTCTGCACGGACTTTTTATTCAATCCCCAATGTAATGCTCTTCTCTCGCTCGTCGTGCTGGCATTCATCAATGCACTCATCTTCTCCTGCCTCCTGATGGCCCGACGTCTCATGAGACGTTTGGCTAGGACAGTGAGAAGATGCTGGGCCGATGACGAGGATGAGGAGACACATCTCCTCCTCCCTCTTCGCCATGTGCGCATTCCGCGCCTAATGCGGGAGCATATCCATCTCGCTATTATCACTCTATGCTGTATCGCGTTCGTCTCTGCTGACCCCTCCCTTCCCGCTCATCCTCATGACTTCTGTCAGGAGTCAGTTGTGCATAACACCCCCCTGACCCGTTGCAAAGAGTCCCATATGGGAATATCTTGCCACGTACAGCAGACGACATCGATTCAGTTCTCCCCTCTAGTTCGTACCACATGTATTCGAGTGTACTCACCTGATCGAGTTCTCCTGCAGGAATACCGTATCCTTATTGAGAAAGTCGACCTAAAGTGTTCCCCTTCAGTAGTGATGCACACTCGGAACTCGGTAGCACGCATTCTGAGTACCAAAAGGTGCATTGGAATGGGCAGTTGCTCCTCATACTCTTGTTATGACCTCCCTCCCTCACATAAGTTCCCCGAATTGAATACCACCCTCCCCGTAGTCTCTCGATGTCTATCCTCATGCGGGAGCATCTTCTGTGGATGCCCTCTGCCAGTACCCGGATGCCTCCTGGTATCAGAGGTACAGGAGCCGCTGGATCCCACCTGGTACACTTTATCGGAATGTAATTTCTGGGATTACCAGGCCACGGTGCGAGTGACGGTCACTCTTCCTAATGGAATGAGTAACTCCTCACTTGCCCTTCTCTCTAAGGCACACAGCTTCCGCACTCCTTCCTTTGCACTCTCCTCCCAATCTGTATCCATCCTCACCCCTACCAAAGTGGAGCGAATTTTACACTCCAATCACTCCGCTACAACCGTACCTTCCACCATGACCTTTCCACTGCAGTGTGAGAAGGAGGACATGGCCAACTGCACGGTCATCAGCACTTGCCAATGTGCCTCCGGCCCCCTCAAACCGTCTTGTCTTTGTGACCCTCCCCCTTTTCAGTCCCTCTTTAATCACGATACCACCTTCCCCATCACCACCCCCTCTGGCATTCTCCGTCTCGAGAACTCCACAGTTATCTATGAGACTCACGAGGCCATCACGCTAGAGCTCGCGATCGATGATAATGTCACGATTCAAACTCTGGCACAGACCGATTCGGATGCTCGCGTGTCCCTCACCGAGGCATCTGGGTGCTACCTATGTGATGTGGGCTCGTCGGTCAATGCTACATGCACCGCACCCTTGACTTCCTCCATTGTAGTCGAATGCGATCAACACATCGCATTCATTCTCCGATGCTCACCCTCAGGGACCCTTACTATGGTCCGATTCTCCTACTCATACGCTAATCTAGATCTCGCGTGCCGATATGGTGACAGCCGCGTGGTGAGTCTGAAAGGTACTCTCTTCTTCACTAATAAGTGGCTGAGAGAGGACTACAGACCGATTACGCGCGAGTTCACCATAGGAGGATGGACCATTCCTCTCCCCGATTTTTCACTACCCGATTTCTCGCACATTATCACTACGCTCGTGACCGAGAATTCTCTTCTCCTCATGGTCATTGGAGCTCTCCTTCTCTTCTGGGTACTGGGACCAGCTCTTAGCATCAGACTGGCCACAGGAGTGTTATCCATGGCTCGGAAAACATTTCGAGCTCTCTTTCACCTTTTCCTCATGCGCCCCCTTGCATTTTGTCTTCGTTCTCTCCACTAAGATTCCCTCTTTCAGAAAACGTCACGATGACGCGCTCAATACCGCTTCTCCGTACCTCCTCCAGATCGCCCTCTCGCTCCCCCGCTCGGTCGACATCACCCGCCCGTCGCCAGTCCACGCTTCCTCTCCCGGTGAGTGTCAGTGGTCCCCCACAGAGATCACAGATGATCGCTGTTGGGGTAGCGACGGGCGAAGTGCGCCGCCCACGGGATGAGGAGGATAAATCGAAATCCTCCTCCACGGATAGTGAGAACAATGATGGTGATGTGGACATGGATTCGTCTACTCCTCCTACCTCGGATCCTCCCAAAAACACTGGCGAGGATACTGAGGAGAAGGAAGACGAACCTATGGACACACCTCCCGCTGATCTCACGGTCGCTCCCATGGGAGAGGCAGCTCCGGTGGTCGAGAATCATGAGGATTCTCCCTCTGTCGAGTCGCCTACCGCGCCCAAGGCAGCTCCCGCAGTCGCGAATCTGCAGGATTCGCACGCGGTTGAGTCTCCTCACCCCCCTGCTGATGGAGTAGTGCCCCCTCACTCCACCACTCCCCCAGTGCCCCCTACCTCCACCACTCCCCCCATTCGTCCCCCGAACCTGTTTACAATGCCTTTCCTCTCTGCCCCTTCTTGGATGGAAAGGGGAAGAGGTGGAGGTGGAGGTGGCCCACCCTTCAGAAACTATTCCTTCTCTAATAACCCCAACGCCCAGTCTTCTTCTTTCTTCCCCTCCAACATGGCCGCCCAGACCCAGAATCCTTCCTCCGAGCCCCGCAAGAAGCGCACTCGTCGCAGAGGAAAGAAGCAACCTCAGGGCATGTCTGAGGCCAACTCGGTGCCCGTCGCTGATAAGGCACGCTTCCTAAATGGTGGCGGCATGAACGGCGGCACTCCTGCACCGATCGCGGTGGGTGGAGCAGCTGGTGGAGGAGCGCGCAGAGGTGTCGTGGCCCCTCGGCAGTACCAGGGCCTCATGCAGAGGGGCAATCAGGGCCCCGCCTGTCTTTTCTGCACTTGCAGCCATCCCTCGGTTGACTGCCCCCTCCCCCCGCCCATGCGAGAGGAGCTGCTTCACTCGAGAAATCTGTGCACACGCTGCGCGATGCCGGTGCACGGTGGCGCGTGCCGCATCGCCCCCTGTCAGTGTGGGTTCACCCACATTCCCGCCATGTGCCCTCTCCGTTATCGTTAAGGTCGAGTGTCCCCTCTCCCTCAACGAGACCACTGTTGTGAGTCGTTCAAGCATTCCCCTCCATCCCCTACTCATTCCATCTCACTCTCTCTTTCGTAATACCACTCATAAAAGGGCCGAATCAGCTTGAGCGACCTCCCCCCCCCCTCCCCTCTGTTTTTGGTCTCCCCATCAATCTGTCCTTTCCCCGTACCCCCCCCCCCCCTAATGTCTTCCCAGGTATCCAGTGGCCAATCGAGGAGACTTCATCGCTCGGACACCCAGCAAGCACGAGCCCCAAGGACGTTTTTTTTCTCGTTTCTTTCTCTTTCCTCTCTTGTTCAATCTCTCTCTTCTTCCTCCTTTCTTCCTCTCTTTCTCTCTTCTTTCTTCCCCCATTCACCCTACAGTCCTACAGTTACTCCTTGTAGATCATCATCCCCCGTGGCCTCTCTCCTCCCATGCTGTTCACCGTGACCGATACGTCCCTTCCGTCCAAGATAATCAACAAGCGAAGATGATCTACGATGATGAGCCGAGAGAGAGAGAGTTCGTTGTTTCCCCCTTGTTCCCCCCGTCCCTCAATTAAATACTTTCTTTCTCGTAATTCATAATTCATTCATTCTCAAGTATTTACCATATTATCGTTTCTTCTCTCGTTCTCATCACCACACTTACCCCACTAGGTTTTTTATTGGGATCGCTCTCTCTCTAGTCTGAAGTCGCGTTAACGACCACGCATCGAGACCCTCTCCCTCGTCCCGAGCCTCGTCCCCTCGGAGTGGTTATGATAACAATAGGGCTAGAGAGAGACGATCCTTCGTGAGCTTATTTCCCCATTGTTGTATCTTCCCTTCACCTTTATTATTAATTTTCGCCATTTTTTCTCGCCTCCCCCCCAGTGTATCGGTCACGGTCCCCACGTATTCCCCCCTCTCTCTCGGCGCCCCCAGCCCCGCCCTCTCTCTCGTGTGTCCTCACTCTACACTGAACTGAACCACGGATAAATCTCTCTTCTATTCCTTTGCTCACCTCTACATCTGACACAAGGGTCATCTGTAGTTGTATTCCTTTGCTCACCTCTACATCTGACACTGGGGTCAGCTGTAGTTGTATTGTTTATCTCATCTCGCGGATAGTAGGATAGCACTGGGGCTTATCCTACTATCATATTACTTGTACTTCTCCTATCTAGCATTCTATCACTTTACTCCCGTAAACTTTTGACTACCGTATCCAGAAGTGATCAACGGGAGACGGTACCGAAATGAATGGGAGACATGATCTGAGGCGAAGGGAGAACGAGGGTGGGGGGGGGCAGAAATGGAAGAATTGTCTGAGAGCATCCATAGTGCGAATTGAGATGAGAAGGGAGGAATGAAAGAAGGAGACAAAGGGGAGAAGACAGAAAGAGAGAAGAGAAGGAGAAGGAACGAAATAGAAGAAAGAAAAGGAGCAAAAAGAGTTCGTTTCTACGAGTTACGCGTGGGAGAAATGGAGTAGAAGTACGTGATAGACGAGATGGAGAGAAGGGATGATTATGAGAGGGAGGGGAAGGGAGTAATGAAGAGTGCATGAGACATCGAGAACTATATGAGAACAAGTCATATGAAGCCCTTCTAATGCATTCCATTAAATGCAATAGGGGATTATTTGAAATGCCTATCGGAATCTATAGCAATAAAAGATACTGAAAAAGGAGAGCGAAAGAGGGGGAGGGCAGAAAACGAATGGAAAAAAGGAAGAAGAGAAAGAGAGAGAAACGTAGGCCAGATGTGAAAATGGAATGGAGAATATCTGGAAGGGGAGAGGATGGTATGGTGACATCTAAGGGAAGGAAAGACTCGAGAGAATAGTCTAGAAGGAAGAAGAGGGGGGAGGGGAGGGAGATCGGGGTCATTGGGAGGAGAGAGACGATCGAGTATCAGTCTTCCACGAGAAAAGACTCTACATCACACCATAGATGGGAAGAACTGCAATTGTTTCAAGTAACTATGAAGAAAAAAAAGAATACAAAGGCTAAGAAATGAAAAATAAATTGATTGTATCTCTCTGCCCACTAGCATGCCTATCGTCAGTATACGAAACTGATCCATAGGGGAAATATGATGCAACTACAGAATGAAGGGGGGGGGGGGGTAATAAAGAGAGAACAAGGGGAGGATACAGGCTCAGAGTGACAGACCCGAACACGAAGTTGGCTGATCGACGATTGCATAACTAGATAGAAATATGCAGATTCGGATAAATACCAAACTTGGTAATTCCATGGAACAAGTTATGTACAAACGCTTTATCTGATTTGGAATCAATTTGATCGTCACACGATTACAGTAACCTAATCAATCTTCTCATCGTTGATTGCTCCCCAATCAGACATGAAATGAGGCGTCGATCGATTTTCGAAACGATCTGCCTCACTCTGAAAAGGAAGTTTATCAATTAGATGGCTAAACGGATGAACTAGATACCTTCCGATCAGTAGTCAATCGATCGTGAAACATGTTACACGCTAAGAGAATTCCCTCGAATGAACCTAAATAATTAAATTGATTTTGTTAATCAGTTTAATGAATACCTTGAATTTTCAATACACTCATCGACTTCTCATCTGGTTCGTTTGCATCTTCCCTCAAAGACAAACCATGAACACGATTATGCCATTTCTAGATACCTTTTTGGCAAGCTACTTTTCATGAGATGAGGAGAATTAATCCATCCCTTCTCATTCACTTTTTCGTCTTTATCCACATTCAGTCTGACATTGCATCGGTCTCTCACCTGACGGAAGTACGAACCACCCTTCCCTTCAAGCAATCCTTATGATGACAATTGATACAATCTTACCGATTATCATTCCGAGCTTGCTAGTTGGAATGGTAACTTTGTGAGTGAGCTGCCTGCCTCTACAAACGAAAATATGTATTTTCGAAATGATTACAAATGGCACCTTATTCCGACGGCGGAAGATTGGAGATCACATTGAGCGAGTCTCGCATCGAATTCATCCCCGATCACACTGGCTGTGATTCGAGTGGGATCGGCCGAATGAAGACGGATTATCACCTTCACAAGAGTAGTAATTGGATTAATGATGGAATGGACTCACTTTGTGCTTCTGTTCGAGACTCTTGATGTTGACACCGCGTGGTCCGATGAATTCTCCAAGTCGTTCAGCATCTAATACTGAGAGAGCAACTTCCAGAGTCACAACCATCTCACAAGTAAGAAAAATAAAGCAGGAAAAGAAAAAAAAAGGAAACTTCTGGAACATCATGAAAAAACCAATACGAAATTTGACGAAATTCGCGAAACACGATCTTACGAGTAAACAACGGTCAATCGATCAGCAAACTACCGTAATCAGCACTTTTCCAAGATTACAGTATATTTTTCCACATAGGAAGTTTTTCTTCTTGAATATTATTAACATCAATTTAAAAAATTGTTTTTTTCGTTTCTTAAATATCCGGGATGATTTCCAGCTGTTTTGTTGAGTGAACAGGAAGTGATCATGTTCTCTCTGCAGCAAATCTCTTCTCTTTGTCTCTCACGGAAACCGAAACCCTCATCAAGAGCATCGGAATTCAAGATAGAGGAGAGACGACAGAGAGTTAGAGACAGAGGAGAGATGTTGTAGATCAGAGAGAGAGGAGTGGAATGGGAGAAGGCCGTCAGTTGTTGAAGGAGAGGCATGCGAAGAAGAGTGAGAAGAGAAGAGAGAGTGAGTATAAATGTGAGAGTGTAGAGAAAGAGAGAAGACGAGATAGAATGGAATAGCTTGAGGGAAGGATCATTACGTAATGGCTAGTCACTGATCAACTCACTACTTCCATTGGCAACACTCTTGCATCGATCGAATACTTGTCTTTACTCCATTGTTATGTCTTCGTCTCCTTACTCATTTCTGACAAGAGGAGATTAGTGAAATGTCTTCTTCTTCTTCTATTCTCAGTCTCATTCACTACTATCGTCTCTTTAGTCCATTCGGCACTCTTTCATTGTTATGGTTCCCTTTCCTTCGTCTCTTCACTTTACAGTTCTCCTCGATAGATACCCTTACTTCTGATTCCCATCTGATTCCCTCATGGATCTTATCCATTGTCAATCGCAGTCCTTCCCCTCCTCCTCCTCCTCTCTCTTCCCATTCTCATCATCTATTCATTTCTTCTTCTCGACTCTCACTTCTTCCTCTTCTCCTAACAATAAGAGAGACTCTCCAATACTGTCATTGTAGTTTTTGCTGTCTCTTTCCTTCTCTTTCTCCATCCCCATACAAAGTGCTCAATACATCTGCATAATTCAATAGTCTGACCTTTCCTTCCTTCTTCAGTCTTCCTTCCACCCCTCTGCATTCACCTTCCCCCATTCTCTGCAATTATTGATTTTTTTGCAATGTGTTTTTCTTCATTCTTGATATTAATCCCTCCCTTGTTGATTGCTTCTGTCTAAGTGATGAATAGTGAATTTGACATGCCATTTGTGCTGTGATTCTAACACGATTGACGATGTCATGAAGAGATTCTGTAGACTGAAGAGAATGAGAGAAGGAGAGAGAATGAAGAAAATGAAGAGAAGGCGAGAGCTATCCAGTAAAGTGAATGGTGAATGGCCAATCCTCGTAAGTCAAGCGAGTAGAGGTCAATGAATGGCACAGTTGTTGATCATGAGAGTAAGTAAGTACTCAAGAAAGAAAGAGAGAGAGAGGCCTCCTAGTGAATAGAAATGAAGAATGAGTGTTGACATCCCTCTCTCTCTTCTTCTATCTCATCGACGACATCTTCATTCCTTCCTTCTGAACTCCTCTCTCTCTCTCTCTCTCTCTCTTTACATTCCTTGTCTCCCTTGAGTATTGAGTACACTAAACCATCAACCACTCTCTTCTTTTTACTCTTTCCTTCTCCTCTCCAAATATGATTGTCGTCTCTTCCTTTCCTTCTTCTTCCTCTCTAAATCCTTTCTCATTCCTCTTCATTTCCCTTAGAGTAAAACGATCTTCTCTTGACCATTCTTCCTCTCTTCGTATTCACTTACGAATCCATTCTCAAAACTTGCTCTTCTCTTCTTTCTTCTCGAAGACATCGTCCTTTTTCCATCTGAATCTCTTCATCGATGAAGTCTCGAAGTGATAGATCATCGATCCTTCCCTCTATGCGTCACTTCTTATCTCTCTTCTCGTAGTAAGCCTCTATGGGTGATTCAGTGTTAATGATAAACCTATCACAGCCCCTCCTCCCCCCTTCCTCCCCCTTCCCCTCCCTCTCTTCCTTCCATCTATTCATTGACGAACTCATTCTCTGCCAGTTACACTCTAATCCTTCTCTCGACATCTCTCCATCCTTCTCACTTACTCATCCAATCGTCCCTTATGTCAAAAATACATCATGAATAATTGCATGATTATGGAAATATAAATAATTCTCTCTTGAGTCACAATGTCATTCATGTTCCTTCTCCATTTCACTCCTACAAAACATAAATTTGTACCTATCTTTTCTCTTTCTCTTGTTTTCCTTCTACAAATGATCCATTTCATTCATGGGTCTCACAACTATCCCAATTACTCTTTTCCCTCCAGTCACCCAATTGGTTCTCTCCAATTTCTTTACTTGAGAAATCAATAGAACGATGAGTTATCAGTGTGAATTTCTTATCTTTGAATGACGTCTCCGAACAGATCGAAGGACTAGAATGAAAAGAGGATGTAAAGTGGTCAAGTCCTCTTCAATTAATTAATTCTTTGTCTATTTTCTGATGGAGAGAAGGGAAGGGAGAAGGGATGGGGGCAGATTCCTTCATTGTCCAATGAGCCAGAAGGGTCCATCTTCCCCTTCTTCCATTCCCTAGTAGTATCTAGATACTACTCCCTTCTTCTCACCTTCTTCATGGCTCTAAGTCAATCTCTCCAATTTCAAAACTCGCACAACTATCAGATCTCTCTTTGATCGTATGAGTAAACAAGAGGAGGAAAGAGTTACAGCTGGAGATTCATTCTCCCATTCTATTCAATCACTCTTCACGTTGAAAGAACAATTCTTATCTCTCTCTACCTCATTTTCATTCCATCGAATTCACGAAGAAAACAACTGGGAAACGCGTAAAACCCACGCGATTCATCGTTTTTCTCATTAGTTATTCACCCTTGTCTGACGTTCATCTCATTTACATGCATTTCTCCTGTCCCCCCCCTCCCTCACCTCTCCCATCCCTCTCCTCCCTCCCCCCTCTCAACTCCCTTCTTCCTTCCACAACTTCTCAACTGTTTGTATTCCCTCTTCTTCTATGAATGGCCCCACTAACAGCTATCATCCTTCCTTCTAGTCTCTATGTTCGATCTTTCATTCTTCCATCTTCTCTTCACAACTCCCCTCCTCTCCCTCCCTCCCCCCCCCCTCCTCACAAGTAGTAGAGAGAGAGACATGGCCATTCTTCATGAAGCATCTCTTACATTTCTTCTCCCTTCTTCCTTTTTCTGCTCTCTCCCCTAAGGCCCTTCCGTTATCGCTCCCATATGTTTTGAGCATCTCAAATATTCCACAGATGTCGCGAATCGCTTGCAAATGGTGAGCAGTCGGTGCTAAACAGTGGAAGTTCGGCCTCGAGAAGAGATCGGAACGGATAAATCAGCGATCGATGCCCGCTGTTACGATCAACATGTGGAGCAAGATTACCTCCCATATCGGTGAGGATTATCATGATGAGGATCCATAGAGAAGAGAGTATAGAGTGAGGAACGATGCGGTAGGTCTAAAGGGAGAAGTGACTATCTAATCTCAGGGGGATGGCTTGGTCTGGAGGATTCATCATCACGACGTCGAATGAGGGGATCACTCTCATTAACGATGCTTGATCATCCTCAGTTCTCCACTGTTAGGACATCCAAGTGAGTAAATCGTGTTAATTTTTACATAAAACTGAAGCATACGAGAATGGTAGTTACCTTGAAACTTATCAACGCTCTAAAGACGATCGTTTCAGAAGCACAGACAACATTTATCGCGTCTCCCTTGATCCAGCGGGAATTCATGCCACTCAATCAAATGGAGTCAATGGAGTCAATGGATCGAACGGATATGCGCAGGTATGAAGAACTTTGAAGATTTCTTTCGATGTGCTATCACGTGCTCGAGAATAGATTTGATTTCCTGGACGGGAAACATGTGTAGATGTTGTCTGATTCAAGTATGAAGTTGATCCTTCCAGAATGGTGATCGGATATCGAATGGAAGCACTCTCGTTCATCCTCAAACTCCATCAACTCCCAGTAAAAAGGTGAACGTGTGTTTTTCCAGATTGAGACGTAGGAAAAAGATTTGGTCGAGTGTGAGAATATCCCATGATATGTCATCGTTCTAGTTGTGTTGACACTGATTCGAAGTATAACTTCTTCTTCTCTCAGTTATCGATCTTCACACTACGACGATCTCGAAAGGATAAATCAAAAGGAGAGAAGAATAGTGAAGCGAAGACTTCATGGCCAACGGGAACAATGAAGAGTAATCGATCCGTTGGAGGTCAGATTAGTCCGAAATCTCTAGTAGCATACTTCATTCTTGATCCCTGGATGAAACTTCTCCAGAGTTCGTTCACATCCCCCTCGATTCTGTCATTTCTCTCGGTATTGTGCACCAGTATGTATCATGGAATAGGTGTGAAAATGCACTCTTTCCCCACTAGAGTACCCATCTTCTCCTACAGGAAGTCCACTCTTCTATCTTCTTCCCCTTTCTCTCCTTCTCCTTCTCTCTTCCTCTTCTCCTTCTCTTCGACAGTCGTTCCGGTCTTTCCTCTTCTCTTTTCCTTTGGTTCATCGTCTCTCTCTCTTAATTATTCTCCTTCTCTCTTTCTCTTCTCACTCCACATCATTTTCGGCCCTTCTTCTCTCCGTCAGAAGGGAGAAACCCCATCGTTATGCTTATTTCATACCCATTATTCCTCCCCCTTTCTAAGATCATATTCTTCATCCTTTCTGTTCCATGCACATTTCAAAACCATTCTACAGTGTAAGACTGTTGAAGAGAGCGATGAATCCATTTGATTATCTTCCTTCATTCCTTTCATTCAGTTGATTCACCTCAACATCGTCCGATGAGTCACACTACTTCCTCTGTCGATCTATCCCATTCATTGCACAACGGAAGCAGGGGCAATTTATTCCATCTACTGAGGTCAGTACAATACAGTTGTTATCAGTTGAATATCGAATGGTTTATTCCGAAGCTCCTCCCAATAATCCCCTTATTCATCTTCAGACGTTCCCGTTCTCGTTCGACTACACGAAACGACGCGATTCTCGTCTCATCCCCGAGTAATGTGAATGTCCAATCAACTGTCATCGTCAGAAATGGTCAGCTTTTCACTATTTTCCTCCAGGAACGATTCTCTATCGCTCCGTAGACGCACTGATAGAAGTTTCTTCAACCCATTCTCTCCTCAGGTCTCCCCTCATCAGCGACAATGGACTTCTCTCATCTTCGTCGTCGTCGTCCTCGTTCAGCCCATTTCGATCCCAATACGATATGTCTACCACCACAACCTGTTAGTTATCCTGGCGTCTAGCCTAGGAATGGCTAGAATGACTCTCTTGATTTCGCATGCCCTCTTGCTCCCTGACCGATGAGAGAGTGTGCGAAATGAGGAGACACTAGAAACGTCGGTTTTCTTTTGAGAAGAGAATTTAGTTTTTTCATCGTATTGATGTTCGTTACATGCGAAATTGATGAAGAAATAGCAAGGAGAGAAAAGCATTTGGGGTGGAAATGAAGGAATCAATTGGGTAATTACAGGCCGTACCAGAAGCGAAAGTGGACGATCTCTATACTAAAATGGAGAAATTGGGAGAGGGAAGCTATGCTATCGTGTACAAATGTGAGAGAAAGTAAGTGATACTCATTATTAAAATTGATTGGTTGATTAAAAAAACCCCGTATCATGGTGATATTTGTGCAAATTCAGATGCGATGGTGCAATAGTTGCTCTGAAAGAGATCAAACTTCAATTCCAAGAGGGTCTCCCATTCACTGCCATTAGAGAAGGTTCGTACCTCCATTCAATCATAGAATCTGATCTTTGATCTTTCTCAGCTTCACTCCTCCGAGCATTGAAACACTCGAATATCGTTTCCCTTCATGACATCTTCCATCAGGAAAAGACGCTCACTTTCGTATTTGAGTACATGGTCAGTCAACTCATTCGTTTTATTCATTGGAGAGAATGAATTGAAATATTTGTTGCCAACGGCATCTAGTAAAGAAGCGATCTAATGACAATTCATTACAGAAAGACGATCTCAGTCGGTATCTCGAGAATCATCCTCAGGGATTGGAGACTTTCGATGTGAGTTCCCTTCTGATTTTGTAATTCCTTATTCATAAATGGGATTTGCTCGTAACGAAAAATGCATTGAAATGGCCACCCTCTTCAGATCAAATTGCTCCTCTTCCAACTTCTTCGTGGTCTCTCTTTTTGTCATCAGAAGAAGATTCTTCATCGTGATCTCAAACCTCAAAATCTTCTTATCAACGAAGCGGGCGAATTGAAATTGGCTGATTTCGGATTGGCTAGAGCGAAAAGTGTCCCCAGTAGGACATTCTCACATGAGGTACACAACCATTCCATCATCTTATCATATCAGAAGATAGGTTATATGTTACCAATCAATCAATTCAGGTAGTAACAATGTGGTATCGTCCTCCGGATGTTCTCCTTGGAAGTACTGAATACTCAACGAGTCTCGATATATGGTGAGTCAACAATCAAAGAGTGCCGACGATTAATTGAATGTCTATGTGAAATGGATTCCCATTCAGGGGAGTTGGATGTATCTTCGCTGAGATGACCACGGGGACGGCCCTTTTCCCTGGAAGGAAAGATGTTATCGATCAATTAGAGAGAATATTCAGGATTAGAGGAGTACCTGATACGAATAAATGGCCACAGGTTAGATTAATGACAAAAATATGAAGCCAATTTTTTTAAGGTTGCAACTCTGCCAAACTACGTTCCTAATCTCTTCCCTGAGTATGAATCCATTCCATGGGTTGAAGTGGATCCGACACTCGCTAGGTTGAAAAACGGAATGGATTTGCTTACGAAGTTCTTGCAGGTAAGCATACATTCGAGAAGATTTGCCTATAATAATGATGTCTGTCTCTACGTATTTATATTCTATTCCTTTCAGTTGAATCCGACCGATCGAGTCTCAGCTTCAGCAGCTCTTCTTCATCCATATTTCTCTAATCTTCCACCTGCAATTCACTTACTTCCTCCAACTCAATCGATATTCACACTCAAGGAATTACAACCTCTTTATCGATAGAATTGCTGATCTCATTGTGATATTGTACATTACTTCTTATCTCTCTTTACATAATCGATAATTTGCTTGCTCATCATCTTTTTCTCTCAAGCGCTTTCACTGTTTGTTCAATTCAACGAAGACTAATCAGTATTTGACACATACGGGTTCACAAACTTCTGACAAAACATCGGTTTACGGTCTTTAATTTGCCAGACTTTTCACCACTGTCTTACGATCTCGGTACTTTTTCAACTGTTGTTCTGATAAATGAAATTCATTAAATTCTTCTCGGTAATTGCTTTGTTTTCACGTAAGAGAAAAGATCGTGGATACAATAGAGAAGAAGAAGGAAAGAAACAAAGAAGGGCTTACACAGAGAACAACTATGATTAGTATTCCTGCAATATGTCTTTGGCCGATACAAATGAAGAATATTGTGGTAGAATAGAATTGTCGTTGACACTTTTCCAATATTATAAGAGATTGATGAGAATGGATCAATGGAAATAACTGATGAACTGTTATGAGATCAGAGAATGAGTCGGCTATCTACACAAATGACCCGATATTTGTGGTGTAGTGATTAGTGTGCGAGGGACGACGATTACTATTCGTCGCTATCAATCAACAAGTTTCCGAGTGGGAGATCGTTTGACAGAGGCCATTCGTTGAAGAGTGGGGGCAAAGTCATGAACATCGTCTGTATCAGGAGTGGAAGGAGCATCTTTAGAGCAACATCCCTTATCATCCTGAAGAGATCAAAGATCAGAAAGGAAGAGAGAAAAGAGACGGACCTTCTGGATGAATGATTTGGTCATGAGACGAGAAGAACTGCATCTCCGAAGGGAAAGAGAAGAGAATAGAGGAGTGCACTTAAGCATATCCTGAAAGATCAAAGATCAAGATGGGGAGATTATTGGGATCGTACCTTTAACTGGATTGATTCGTAGTTCTCAATTGATTCCTGGAACTTCTCTATCCACAATTCCTGAAAGAATGAAGAGTGTGCCAGACAACAGAACTTATAAAGTATGCAATGGAAGGAAGCTCAACCTACTTTATCCTCTCTATCAGCAGCTTGAAGAGTACAAATGGAGACAACTTGATAATAACGAGTGAGATGAATGATCACGAATGCGAATTTGAGAGCGACTGAAGAAGATCAAACGATACATCATTTCAAATATCTAATACGCCTCATTCACTCACCAGTAGTCGGTTGTTCTCCAGCTGAATCAGCATCACAGAATACACATGAATCAAGAGGAACTGGCTGCTTCTGTACGATATAATGCTCTGTCTTTCCGATTGACGTTCCCTTCTGAATGGAATGCATTCGAATCTTCATGATACTGAATAGTAGAGTTAATAAAGGATACGTACCACTTTGATCTTGCTCGGACATTTCTTCGTCTTTGTCAGAAGGAACATATCATTGAAGAGGAAAGCATACACATCAGTCAATCGACCGGATTCTGAAGTTGATCTTTGATCTTCATTACTTTCATAATTCTACTGACCAACGAGAGTGAGAGGCCCTTCATGGATCAATTTCCTTCTTGGATGAGCGAGGAGATTCTCACAGAATTGACGAGACAGAGCAACTTTGAGGAACTGAAAGATGAAAGGTATGAGACGATTCAATGAGGGCATAACTTACATCAGGAACGTAGCTCTTCGCATCCAATTCTACGATATTCGGCCAAATCACCTTCAAACTCCTTTCTATTTCCACCTCTTTTCCCTCTTCAAACCTGATTTTGCAGCTGTTGAAGTCGCTCGAAATTGTGCAGCCATTGAACAGAATCGTCGATGGATCCTGAATTATTACTTTTTATCATTAACTTATTTGGATTGCAAATAGTAAATTGCAAATAACTGACTGAGACTCTCTGTCATCGTGTCGATAACTCGTTCGATCTTTCCCTTGTTCTCTTCTCCTTCGGAATATTTATAGATCTCACGAAGGAGAATGGGAAGACGAGTGATGTGCTGAGAGAGAATGATTACTCATTCGAAAGAGAGTTAGAGAGGCTAAAGATGGAAAGGTCGCAAGTTATTAGATGACTCATCGTGAGGTGGCAATATTTAGATTGATCTTTGTTCTTTGTTCTTACTTGAAGAGGAGCGATAAGGAGATCCTCCAATTGCAATCGTAGACATCTCTCGTCAGCCAGACAGATCTGAATTAATATTATTCATCTGTTCCATCTTCCTTTTATTTCTCGAACATTTTCTACGTAAATATCATCTATTCATTCCCTTTCCCATCACAATTCGAATGCAGACTAACGAACCCGTTCAAACTCGGTGAATCTCTCTTCCTTCTGTCTAATCGATTGAAGATATTCCATCGTCGCTCGATAATTGATACAATATGCTTGATACGCTGAGATTGTTGAAGGACCCTTCGAAAACTGAAAATATATTCAGTTGTTCTCTAGTCCATCCTCATTTCTCATGTATTCACTGAAAATATGATGCAGTCATTCTTTACAAGGATCTTTGTCATCACAAATTCGTGAATAGAAAGGAAAGGGCAGAAGTGAAGGTTCGACAACAAATGCATTGAGGGAGGGAATTCGAGTATACAGATATCTCATGGTCTTTCTCTGGACTCTACTAATATTAATATTCAAAATGTAGCTCACTCTCTCGAACAATTCTACTACGAGATCAGTGCATTCGTAGGCAGTCTCAGCAGTGATTTCCTTGAGAAGAGTAAGGAATGACTGACAGAAATTTCGAGAGATTCGACACAGCTGCAATAGGAATATTACCGATATCCTAGTCTTGTTTTCAAACCTGATCTAGATTTCCGAAAAGAAGATCTGGTTCAACAGTGAGAAGATATCCATCCACTTGACATTTCTTCAGTGGCTCTTTGTACACGTTTCTACAATTATTTCTCGAAATTTCATTGAAGAAAATGTGAATAATCTCACCTCAATACCAGCAACTGTTTCTGTAGGAAAATGAGTTCAGTGTGGAATAGTTCCCATACCTGCAATCATTCCATCTCTCTTCTCTCCTTCTCCCTCCTCTCTCCCAATCTAAACGTACCGCTTGTAAGTACTTCCTTCTCTCTTTCGACAATGGTTCAGTCTCACTCAAATCAAAGAGATCATCGCAAGTCACTGGCTGAAAGTATTTGAAATATTTCAATTGCAAATTCATCTCTGTCTAACCAGTAATTTCTCCAATTCTTCATCTTCAAATTCATGATCTACACAAGACCCTAATGCAGATTGAACATGTTTGATGATCTCTCTCCTCTTCGCGCGATGACTCCATTCGTACTACAAAATATGATCGTTAAAATACTTTTTAGCCACCAAATTCCATTCGATGTGGAGATTTATAGTACAAAGAAGAGCAATGCCTCCCAGACTGAGACTCGATAAGAAGTAAGAAGAAAGTGAAACGAACCAATCTCTTAAGAATCCATGGTGATCGATTCTTCGTCGGTTCACTGTTCTCAGCATAGAAAGCTTGAGCTGCGATTGTTGCCCGTTGAAGATCTGAGATTGTTCCTTCCCCCTCTTCAATCCCCTTCTCTCTCTCTCTCTTACCAGCCAACATTCCTCCTCCAGTGGATATTGCTCTATTCACAAGATGTGATTCATTCGGTGAGATGTGTACGTGAGGTACAATGATCACATTGTCATTACCACAACAACCGTCGGATTGTCTGCAATTTATTTTTTTAAATGTATTATTTCATTTCGTAGAATGTTTTTACACTGCTTTTGCATTCAACAAAACGATAATACACGCTAACAAAAATAAAACAAAAAATAAAATAAACAAACTCTTGATGTTGTTGCTCTCTGTTATCCGGAGTGAGTGCATATCTTCTACTCAGTTGTTCGGCCTTTGGATGGACAGTCAGTCCTTCCCCTTCCTCCTGCTAAAGATCAAAGATCAAACTGAGTCAATCATTCAAAGGAAAACCTCCTGCTTTTTGGGTCGAAACATGGCTGCATTGATCACTTTGACACCGTACATTTAGACTTCTGAATTGATAAATGGAAAGGAGAAAGGGGGGGGGGAAGAGATACGATGGAAGGATTGAATAGGAGGAAAGGCATGAAAAGACGCGTAAATTGAGACTTGACTAATATCCTAATTGGAATCGAGTTTCGCGAGATATAAACAGAATAAGAAGGAGATACACAAGACGTAAATACACTAGCTTTCCCTTGAGAATTACTGCGATAAACGACTTCTAAATGAGGATTGACTGGAAGTGAGACAGAGAGATCTTCGATTGAAGTGATAGAGGAAGTGATAACATCCACTTGACATACGATTGTCTGAGGGATGACCATCCCTTCCTTATTCCATTCTTCGACTAGACTGTCGAGTGAAAAACGACTGACTTCCACTTTAATTGAATGAGAGAAAGGGAACGGTCGGGAAGGTGTCTCGCAATTCATTGACAGAATGAAAGAATTGAATGGAATTGACGGATATCTAGAGAGAACCCCGTGATATAGACGAGGAAAGAGAAGGAAGAGAGAGAAGTAAACTATCTACCATCTGACCCACTTTGATTACTGTAATCACAATGGAAGAAGTGACCTCACTGGAAGAGAAGAGTTGGAGATGGAATGGAGAAGGAAAGGGAAGTGAGGATGGAAACAATGGGAAGAAATGATGGATGAACGAGAAAAGTGCTTAGAAGAAGAGACTATTTCAAACTCTTCCGAGGGATGAGAAATTGACGACTCTTTCACATGTAGATAGGCTGACTGACTGAATGACTAACTCGAAAGAAATGGTTTGGTTTTAGAAAAGGTCGTTCCTAGATCAAATTTCATATGAATAGATTGAGATTCGTGAGAGAAGTCGACTTGAATTCACTTCATCCAAAGTCCATTTCACCTGTTTGGAAAGAGAGATGTTCAGACGTCTTTCCTACCAACAGGGAAACAGATGAAACTGAATAATTAATCTATTTTGGGAGTTTCAGTTGCAATAAAATAGGATCGATTCAGTCGCAACAATTCGTCGAAGAGTAAGAGGAGAAGGAGGTTAATCGTCCCCTCTCTGATGAGTTTCCGGAAAGGTGCGAATTCAATGGCAATTAGCATCATCAATTGGATGTGAAGAGAAAGAAGAAGAAGAAAGGAGAAAGAAGTCACGAGAGTGAATTGAAGAAGGAAGTTTAGATGGATTGAGATATCTCATGGTTCATCTCTCTCTTCATCCATAAATATTGTAATAGGCGATGAGAGGGTGGATGACACCTCCAAAGTTCAATGTTGAAGAGAGAGAAATCTGTGAACTAAGATGAAGAAATCGGATAAGTGTGATAGATAGTGTATGAGAGAAAGACCGACTATATCTAAGAGAGAGAATAAGAATAGATTGGTCGATATGAAAAGTGATTGAAATGAAGGATGAAAACAATAGAAGAGAAATTAATCAGAAGGAAAGGAAGCAGAAAAGTGACGTTATCATTTTCATATCAATCAAAGTTCATTCCATATCCACATTGGAAGAACAATAGAAAGAGAGAGACTTTTTGAAACGGGAAGCGAAACTAGAGAATATGAAGGAATCAACGAGAAAATGGAGTGAAAATAAGAAGGAGGAAAATGAGGAGACATGGAAACATTTTAGATGTTTCGCGTGAAAGAACTTCCTTTTTTCATCTGTCATCCATTTCCAAATCGGATTGGTTTTCACGGAAATGAAGGCTGAAAGAAGAGATCTTTTCTTCACCAAAATTAAACTGTTTGTTGTTCCTTTTCTCGTCTCTTTTTTCAAAGAGAGAAAGAGAGAGAGAGGTTGGTCTTCTCCTGTGGACAGTGAAGAATGAAGCGAATGAGTGGATAGACTATCCAAAGAGAGAAAGGTCGAAGAAGGGGAGGAATACAAGGATCCGTTCATATATGATGACTTATCCTTCTAGAGAATGGACGGGAGAAGTAAAAGAGAGGGAAGGACTATGAGGTGACTAAGATTGACCACAATGGAATCTGCAGAGAGGAAGAAGAGAGATAATTGTAATGACTCGAGAGAAAAAAGAGGAGAAGAACCGAAATGTACGCGTGAAATCTAATTAGGTAGTAGAAAGAAGAGACTGATTCTATCTCATTCGAATAAGATCCAGGATTAGATGGATGGAGAGAGAGGAAGAGAATATGAAGAGAATGGAACGGTGGTTAAATAAACTGATTGATCTCGAAGATCTCCATGGTCTATTCTCTGTCTCACATGGTATTCGTATATCTCAAAAGGAGTGAATAATCGAGAGCGGAAAGGTTCCTTCTATTCTCCAAAACAATTGTGCACAAGTGGTCAGATGGAATTCCATCGAAGAGATTCGAACGTGGGAGGAAGAGAAGAATAGATCATTCTCATTACTTTTAGTGGACGAGCATCGCAACAAATGAATTGAGACTATAAGAGAGGGAAACTTCGTGTCGAAGGGAGATTATGAATTAATGAATGTATCTATGCAATGATCTATCCCTCTTAGAAGGGAATGAAACACGGGTGGTCGAAGGAGACTATTTGGAGAAGACACGGCTCATCGCATGTTTTCAACAGCTTCCCGTTGGATTCACTTGAATTGATGAGAATGAGAGATCAGAGAAGGAAAAAGGAGATGAAAAGGAGTGAATGGAAGACTAATGAATGAGGATGAAATAAGAGACGAAATGAGTACTTGTGATACTCAAAGGAAGAGTATATCAGGATGGAGAAGGGTTGAGGAAGGAAGAATATTCAACAAGGAAGGAGATGAAATTGGTCGAGTTTGTGGAGGAGCAATTAGATAGATTTGTAATTAGAGGAAGAAGACAACTCAGCTTTTCCCTTCTCTGTTCCTTTTTTAGGAGTGAGAAAAGAGAGAGAGAAGACACTTCACACGAAAAAATGCACTTTGTGACGAGAAAAAGTTTCAACTCGAGAAGATGGAAGATATCCATCCGATTGGACGAAAAGAAGAGAAAGAGGAGGAGGGAGCGGGAGGGAGGGGATGATAGGGGGGACCGATAGAGACAATGACTTAGATGGAAGAGAGGTGTGTGTGAAGAAGAAGTTGAGGGAGGAATGAATAATGAGAAGTGAAGAGAGAAGAAAGAAGAGAAAGCGAGACCACTCTCAAAATGATCAACTATTATTATTTCAATGCTCAATGAGAGATTTCTTTCGTCTCTTTGACTGATTAGTTATAGGTGAGAGAAAATATCGAAAAGATTCAATTTTCTCGTCAGAAAAGGATAGAATTTACGCCAAAGGGAAATAATTTGACGTCCGGTAGGTGAAAGGAGTGAAGAGGGAGAGTAGTTCTTTCTTTCCTTTTCTTCAACAATGAAAGTGCGATGTGAAATGGGAAATTGCGTGTGTGTGGAATGAAAACAAAGGAACGGAATTGAAAAGTGTCAAAGAGTAAGAAGAAGATGCTAGTAGATAGATGGATGAATGAATGGAAGAAGTGGAAGAGAAAGATCTCCTTTTCCTCCGTAGAAAGACCATTTAAAATGTAAAGAGTCGTTGAATTGACACCTCCACGCTTTGAGTGTTCTCGATAGAATTAGTGAGGACAGAAATCAAAGGACGAAAGTTTCGCTCGTAACCAAGAGAGATGGAAAGTGCTCGTGCTCACGTTTATTTCGACTGTCCATTCAAAATGAAGTCAATAATTCACAGATTTCCTTCCAATGACGAAGAGGAATTTCCATGTGAAATCCAAGTGAAACGAGGACTAAGAAGGAGGGATTTAACTGAGTCGACCAAAGAGGAAGAAGACCCTCCATTCCAATGAACTACAACTGTACTCATCGTGTGGTATCGTAGTGTAGATTACGGTAGTCTACATTCGTCGCCCTAGTTGACACAATCATTGCTTCATACGATATGCGCACCTTTCCTCCTTCAGAAATTCCACCCCGCAATGCTATTCATGGCTTAAGAAAGAGTCCAATTTCACTTGCATCATCCATAGTCAATGGAAGGAGGAAGGAGGGGTGGGGAGAGAATGAGACTACTCGGGAATTGGTGGACTCATACCGTATTCTCCCATGAATTACTAGAGAGCATCGATACTTGGAAAGATCTTAGTGAGAGACGCCATGCTTCGACCCTTTCCTATTGATGATGAAATAGAAACTGACTGGTTTGATCAATTGATTTCCTCTTACGTGATGAAAGAGAGTGAGAGCTGGCACTTCCGTCCCACTCATTGATGAAGAGATCTGAAATGAATCTGAATTGAGAGAGGAAGGGGGGAAGAGGAAGATGACACGACAATGGAAGAAACGACAGATAGAAGTGAATGAATGTGTGAAAAGGTCCTTAGTCTCTTTCCACCCCCTCTTCCTTCCTTTTCTGAACTCTCCCTTGCAGTCTCCCATTTCATATGGAAAAACTCCCCTCTTAGAAACTGAATTGCACTCAAAACAAGAGAAGGAATAAAGAAAGAAAGGGGAAAATGGAATCAGATGGATACGAAAAAGAGTTCTTCTTCTTTTTCTTCTTCTCTGTTCTTATCCAGTAACTTTTACTCTCGTACTCTCTCCATTTCCCTTACTCTCTCATCATTCTCTCTCTGTCTGCACTCTCTTCACTCCGGTACTCTCTCCTTTTCTCACGTCTCAAACTTATTCATTTAGTGTGAAAGAAGGAGAAGAAGGACTGTCGAGCGACAAAACAATAATAAGAAAATTATAGTGAGATAGGAATGGAATATCGTAGTCTGGAAGGGGTAGGTCAGTGTAGGGATGGGAAGAGAGGATGGGGAGAAGAAAGAGAATTTCGTGTTTCCAATCAGAAATGCAGATTTTGTTGTAGGTAGAAAAGGAAAGAAAAAGAATGATGAAGTCACGAGGGGAAAATAGAAGAAAGGTGATTGAAAGTATGGGGACAATGTATATTCCATTCCCTCGCCCATTTAGGGTAATTCGTTCATATCGAACCTATCGAGAAGAAGGTTCAGAAGAGACGAAGGAAGGGAGAGGAGGAGGAGGAAGAATGGAAGGAAGGAAGGAAGAAAGAAAAGGGATTGAATTG
This sequence comes from Pristionchus exspectatus, assembly GCA_911812115.1. Taxonomy (NCBI): domain Eukaryota; kingdom Metazoa; phylum Nematoda; class Chromadorea; order Rhabditida; family Neodiplogasteridae; genus Pristionchus; species Pristionchus exspectatus. The sequence goes on along the minus strand of OU461585.1, from coordinate 13,763,806 downwards.
AGTAAGGATGAACTATAAAGTGTGGAATAAACTCAAATTTCTAATTGCCCTATACCAGTTCTCTCTCTCTTTTCTATCTACAAACTCTGTCAAATTAACATCTTCCTTCTCTTTCGTCCGACACAAATGAGTGGCCATGAATAGAGAGAAGAGAAGGGAGAAATAGAATGGATAGTCTGAAACTGACGAAGGATCAGAGGAAGAGAATGAGTACATAGGAAGGAGGAAGAAGAAGGGGAGTAGCTTAATCACTCTTGACTATCCACTGAATATGATTGAAGGAGAGAATCGAAGAGGGAAATGAAGGATTGAGCCAATAAAAAGTAACGATATGAGACAAGGAATAGGAGGAAGAGCCTCTTTCGAAGAGGTGAGGTGTCCTTTCGAAGATTTAAGATGGGATGAAGCTATTCTCTGAGTCTCCTTTCGAAGATTTAAGATGGGATGAAGCTATTCTCTATTGAAGATTCTCACGTAGAGATCTGAAGAAGTGATCAGTGACGTCGATCGAAGAATGAATGAATGGATGATATCATTGTGAATCCTAGCAACGACCATCTCTCTCTTTAGTTCGAGATAAAAGAACAATCTTTGAATGGACGATAAAATGAAGATGGAAATGACTTCAGTGATAGAAGAGAAGACTGAATGAATAGAAAGGAAGAGACAAAAGGAAGTTATTATCGGGGATTGTGGAGTAGAGGAAAGATACGAAAGAAAGAAGGGAATATCGAATAAGAGAATGAAATAGAGAAGAAGAAGAGATGAGACAGTGAAGAATGAAGAGATTTGAATGGACAGGACAAATGAACCGTATCGAGGGAATGAAGAGACTCTTCAAGAGACTTTCCGATGAAGAGAAGCCGATAGAAAGAGAGAGATATTGGACGATATACTAATTGGAATGAGGAAAATGAGATGATTCTTCTCCCTCGACTCGTATGTCAACTTGGATAGATATAAAAATAGTCGTAAGGGATGAGAGAGAAGGAACAACAAGAGAATCTGACAAGGGGAAGAACGGTAGACCTCTTGTCTTTCTCTCCTAGAATACATCTTCTCTTCCCCTCTACGGATGCATTCAAATGTGTGGAGAGGGAGGAAGATAGATAGATTCAAATTAACTCTCGTCTCTCTATCCATTCATTCACTGTCTTTTCCTTCCAAGAGGAAGACAAGGGAACGGTTGATGAGGGAAGGGAGGAGGGGGGGGGGAGGGAGGGGGATGAGGAGTTGGATAGAAGACGACTTCCATTCTCTGCAATGGATTATCTTGTGGGGGAAATGTAAGACGAGAGGGAATTCACAGATGGTATCGTTTTGAGAGTGAGAAAAGACTTGCGTCTCTTTCCACTTCTAAATTGGATGCACACTCTATTTCTCCATCCTTTTCAAGAGGAATTCCACGTGCTTTCCCACAGTACAATTAATCGACGAATGAACGAACAACCAATTACGATGAAATTGTTCATTTTGGCGTTTAAAACTTTGCGCTTCTTAGCTTAGTAACTCGTCTTTAAAAAATCAATAATGTTTTCATAGAATATAAAATCTAAATTGACTACAATTTTCTTAAACAAGTTTCATCACTAGCTAATGTGGAAAGCAAACTAAGAAATTATTTTTGTTTTGAGGATCCCTTATTTTTTTCATTTTTTTACTTTTGGGAAAAAATGGCTTCGATAATGCTGACATTTTATTATTTATGGGGTGTCTTAAATTGAAGAAACGGTACACCGTTTCTTTTGCAAAATCGAGTGGAATCAGTGTTCACACATCAGTTGATGTTCGTCAGTTGGTTCAAAAGCTAAGAGAGAGGAGAGAGAAATCACATGTGCCATTAAGATAGAGAGAAAGAGAGTAAATTCTTCTTCGTTCCCTTCGATTCTTCTTTATCCTCATCTACATATTTCTCATTTCCTTTCTTTCAGGATGCACAAACCACACCCTTTATCGATTCTCTACAGACTATTGTGTAATGTGAGTACATTATAATGACTGGAAGATACAATGCGAATAGTAAAGATAATAATGTGTATGATAGGTGGGTGACAGAGTGGTCTATCCGATTCTTCCGGCCTTTGTCAAACCTGCATGGAATCACAACGCAGGCCCAAAGACAGTCTTCTTCTGGTAAGTTATCAATTATCACTATTGTGATAATAATAATTTAATAAGGGCTCCGACTATCAAATGGGCATTGGTTGGAGCAGGATTGGCAGATCTGGGAAGACCCGCACAAAGATTGTCTCCCGCTCAGGTTACTATTACATCTATTCTATACATATCTATATCAGTTCCCTTTCAGAACTTTGCGTTATTCGCAACAGGAGCTATCTGGACTCGTTATTGTTTCATGATCCATCCAGTGAATGTTTATCTCGCTAGTGTCAATTTCTTCGTTATGCTCACTGGTCTCGCTCAACTGTGCAGAATCGCACACTACAGGTTTATCCCCCATCATATTCTAGCGATTTAAGAGAAATTATAATTCATTCTTTGCAGATACACTCATCCTAACTGGGAACATGAACATCACGAACATCCAACTCATTAGAGAATGAAGAGAATGAGAAGAATAGAGAACCCATTCTTGGTCTTATTCATCTTTATTAGTGCATTCCAATGTGGACATTATAATTATTGAGCAAATTTACAATCGTCAATGATTTTAAATGCTCAAATCACAGATTATTATTTTAAAGAAGAGATCAGTAATATGATCAACACTGAAAAGGAAGGAAGTTGAATAAATAAAGTCGATTGATTCTCTTTATGCTTTCGATGGTCTTGGAGTCACTTTCTTCTTTCCAACTCGTCGAACAATTCGTACTTTCGCCTTCTGAAAATGAGAATCACTGTTGTGATAAATAAAATTGGAATACTTCCGAATCTTCGTTCAGTCCATCGAAAGGCCATTTTGGTTGTAGTTCAACATCCGAATTCATCGAAGGAACTTCCGCTTCCGACACTATAAGTATTCATATTTCTTCGGTTATTTCGAAATGAATTATTCCTTTTCAAACCTGGTTTATGATCGGTATCTCTCTTGTGAATGGGAATGAACTCCCTCTGTGGCTCCTCATGGACAATCGGTTGAGGTTCGTCCTTCTCTTCCTCTTTCTTCTCACTACAAGGGGATAGATCAATCTCAGTGATCACTTGCGTCACTACTCGAATATCCATGGAAACACGAGGGGAAACGACTCAAAAACAAGGACCAAAAACGAGTCAGAGGCAAGATTGTGATCTCACAAGATGGCACCAAAGAAGACTTTGCCAAGGGGAAAATGAAGTACCTGTGTTTCTCGTCACCCTTCGCATCTTCCTTCTGAACGCTATCAATTTTCTCCCCGATCACTTCTTTCTTCACTGGATTTTCTCCTTCGATCGGAGCACAATTGAAGAGGGAAATTAGTGAGAGAAGAAGAGCGGATAAAAGAAGAATCTGCATCTGAAATAGAAGAAATGAAGAATAATATGAAAAAGTTGGAGGAATTGCAGATGAATGAATTGAGAGGTCGTCAGAGCATGAGAAAGTTTCTTATTCTGGGAGAGGAAACGAGAAAAGTGACAGGGGAAAGATTCTTAGAGGGAAAGACGTCATCGAATGAAGAATAAAGGTATTCAGTGGCATAAGAATGGATATAATTGGAGTGAATAGAGTGAAAAATGGTGGAGTTTGACTCAAATTATAGGGAGTAAAGATCAGAGATTAACGGAAGAGTATAATCGAAAAAAATGAATTAAAAAAATATTGCAATGAATTGGAAAACGAATGCTTTCATGCGTGCAGAACAATAAGAGTGGGATGAAGAAAGAGAAGACGACTCGAAAGGAAAAGAGAGACTGATTTAGACTGAGTCTCTTCCTTCGCCACTTCGTCATTGGTTCTCACCTAGAGAAGGCAATGGAAGAAAGTGTGAAATAGATGAATGGTATCTAGGAAGGAGGAGGAGGAGGAAGGGATGACAATTCTGCACTGCATCTAAGGAGGAAGCATCAGAGATTGATTTGCAGAAGGGGAAAGGGGTTGTTGTGACGTATTCTGACCAACTTGAACCCTTTTTTTATATTTTCAAATAATAATTTAGAAGAAAATACAGAAACCGAATAAGATAAAGTTGCAAAGTAAGGTTTGATAGTTTCAAAATGAATAACGCAGAAGAAGGCAGAAGAAAGAAGAAGTAAAGGTCGAAATAAAGTGAACCTCGGAATAGGACTGAATCTGGGTACACCTCTCTCCCCTCCTCCATTTCTTATGTTGACGACTGGTGGTCCACAACCAATTTCGTATCCCTCCTTCCCTCTCTAAAAAGACCGGAAAGGTGAAGAAATGAATCAAAAATGGCTCTGAATCGAATCTTTCTCCTTCTTTTGAAATGCTTCGTGGAACCAGAGTGAATAACACAAAACTTAGTCACGATTTCAAAATATTCCAGTGATGACCTTAGAGATCAGTATGAGATCATCATTATTCGATTGATCCAATTGATCTGAATCCAATTGGAGAATCTTTACAATTCGTGAAGAACATGATATCTAATTTCTCCCTCACACGTTTTCTTCTCAGATTCCTTTTAGAATTGAGGAAGAGAAGATCAAATTTCATTGGTGGGTGGGAAGGTTCTCAATCTCACACGCTATTTCCCATTTCAACTCGCTACTAATAATATTAATAATTTCATTTGGAAGTTTATGACATCCGATTACCCCACGAGTTCATTGTACTCGGTAGATCTTCATCACAATGTTTCCTCTTCTCTTCTCTTTACTCGGAATTTCCTTCATCTTCTTTGTTTGCTTACAATTCGTCGAATCTCTCAGAGAAATCACTGATTTCTCGTCGATTACAACTTATTCGCCCACTTCTTTTAATTTCTAGTCAAGTGTTTATCACCCTTTTCTCTTATTTGTCAATGCACCTTCAACCAACGTCTTGCAATTCTTCTAATTTCAACTCTCTGTTTATTTGATTGAAGAAACAGAATAAAAGAGAATCAGTCGATCCTCATTTCTTCCACCTCGATTCAATTTACTTCAGTCTTCAATCTGTCCCCCCATTGAACTTTCGTGATGAAGCAGCTGACTAACTGATTAAATGACACTGATTCATTCATTCTTCCGTCACGAATCCAAATGGAAAGGGCACTCAATTGAAATGGACATTCCAACATAGTCAGGTTATTATTGTTGCCAGCCTAGGGCTCCCTCCTTCTCTCTTTCTCTTCCCTCTCTCAATCTCCTCTGATCTCTTCTCAACTCCTGCATAAACAGTCCGTATTTGAAGCGAGTGGTTAAGCCCTCTATTCGAGGAGAGAGAAGGAAGAAGAGGGAGAGATGAGAGAAGGAAGAGAAAGGGGAATTGAAGAAGTAGTATTTGATGATACTCTTCTCCTTTGTCTTTCAAGTGACATATCTCTCCGATCTCCCTTCTACTACCAAGTTCACCCTCTATCCCACCTTGAATCCACTTGGGATCACTCCCGATTCTACCATACACTTTCCCATGAAGCTCTTCCCACAATTCTTGGTTAACCTCATTCAATCTGCCCTCTCTTCCTTATTCCCCTTTCTCACCCTCATTAGTCTGAACTCTATCCATCCCTCTCTCTCTCTCTTACGCAACAATTCCTCCCTTTGGCCTTTCTCGGATCTAATCGTTGCCATTCAATATTCAGTCATTCTCCAATGGTCATTGACCGAGAGGAAGGAAGAGAGGGGAGGGAAGGGGGGGGGATGGATAAGGGAAGGGAAGGGGACAGGTGATCCATCTATCTGTCCACTCTTTGGCAGACGCTTTTTGATGCCCGTCAACTGTTATGTACTCCCCCCTATCACACTACCACTCACCTCCCTTCATATCACAACGAGCGATCAAAGAACATTCCTACTTAATTTACAAGCCTTCATGGTTCACCAAAGTGACGATAGCGTCACCCTCTTGGATAGTCTGATCAGCAATATTCCCTTGTCTCTTCCCTCTCTTGAGATCTTCTCTTCCATGCTTCTTCTTCTTCTCTCTCTTCACACATTTGGTCACTTCTCTTTTTCATCCCTCTCCATTCTTCTCTGGTTGTTGCATACAGTGTGTGATCCTGTTCAATATTCGTGAGAAGAGACAAGAGATCCGTTTTGTGAGAGGAGGGGAGAAGCTTCTCTCCCATGGGAGATAACCTCCCTTCGAAAGGGCTTCTTGACCCTTCCCTATATATGATCAGATCTGATTCCACGAACGGGATCTTCCTTTCTCTCTCGATTGATATCTCCTATTTACTACTTTCACTTCTCGTTTTCTCTTCTTATCTCAGTCATTAATTGGCTTCTCTGATGAATTCTCTCTCTTATTCTATCTCTCATCTCTTTCTTTCCCTCAGATGAAGTCTGTCTACTGACTACTGAAGACTCAAAGAGTGTCGAGTGATTTGCGTAACGAGATCATTCCCTTCCCTCCCTCCCCTCTCTACTTCCTCTGCTGTAGTAGCAATTCAATCCAGAGGTTCTTCATGTCTTTCCTCCTCTCTTCATCTTCTTTCACCTCCTCCTTTCTCTTCCTCTCTCTCAACTTGACCTGGAGCCTGATCAACACTTCTTCTCATTCACTAAGCTCTCTATATATAATTTACCAATTTTTTCCCGAACCCTGCCCTCAGCGAAAGAGCGAATTTGGGCTAACGGAGAACTCCTCGGGATCTTCCGTACTCTCCACTACATCCACGGCCATTCCACCTGTTCCCTCCTCTCTCTCTCGATGGATAACTTCTGTTCCCTCCTCTCTCTCTCGATGGATAACTTCTGGTCACTCCCCCCCCCCACTCCTCTCCCTCCCTCCCTCTCCCTCCCTCCCTCTCCCTCCCTCCCTCTCCCTCCCTCCCTCTCCTCTCCCTCCCTCTCTCTCTTCCCTATCCAAACACATCCAATCTGCCTTCTGCCTATCTCCAAGTGATAATTTCCCAATGAATCCTCTGTCTCTCTCTTCAGCTGATCTGACTCATTCGGCTCCAGACGACCATTTGACCTCCTCCTGATGTCACTCTATTTCAAGCTTATTCCACTTGATTTCATCTTTTTCTGATTGAGTAGTCCAGTCAACTGTACAACGAATTCCTTCGTTGGTTCCTGTCACAATGAATTTCTTGTACTGGTATGGACTGAGATATAGATCTCATCTCTGTTCCATCCGACCTCACAGAGGGAGAACAGTAGGAGTTCCTCCTCCCCCCTCCATTCCTCCTCCTCTTCTTCTTCTCGATATCGTCTGCACTCTTTCGTCCCTCCACAATTCGAATTCACAGTCTCTCTTATCTCTTTTTCCTCTTCAATTCCTATCGTCCCTATCTCCTTTTTGCATCGTTTTTCCTACTAGAAACCTGGCAAACAAAAGGGCTACAATAGTAGTAGCCTGACAATAGAAAGAGATCCTCTCTTTCTCGTTTTATTATCTCATTCTCTTTCTCTGTTCCGGTCTCTCATTGTGTAATCCATAGATATCTACATTCACACTTATCTTATTGACTATAAAGCTCATGACGATACAGATATCTCATTGGATTCAGAGATAGATATAAGATCACAGTTTCTCTATTTGGAACAGCCCTTATCACATCACTTCCGTTCTTTTATCTGTACTCGATTGATATCGTGGAGTATTCTCTCGTTACTGATGTTAACAGTGGAAAATAACGACAACACTCCCACTCAATTCCCTACAGGTATACTTCGTTCTTATCTTTGACGACAAAATAGACCTAACAGTAAACGCGTTTTCTTTGATTCAACTGATTGATCGTTCTGATCAATCTCTCCGATCATCTTCAACCACTCCTCTTCAGTCTTCTCTAATCTATCCCATCTACTTGACCTCCCTCTTCTCTCCTATCATATCAGTCTATTTACCTCTCTTCCAACCACAGGTCACTCAAACTCGTCTATATTATTGTTATCGTTCCTATATCTGAATGACTCCTCTTTCTTCCCCTCCTTCATACTTGTTGACTCCTTCTTCTCCAATCTTCCTTCCTTCTTCTCCTAATCATGAGATTATTGCCGCCCTTCGTGTGAATTCGTCCACTTCCTCTCATTAGTGACCGTTCCTGAGGGAGGAGAGGAGGAGGGGAGGGGGTCTAATCCGAGACCCCCCCCCCCCTTCCCTCCCTTCTCTAATCCCCTCGTAGACAGGAAACAATGAGTGGAAGAAGCTAAAGAACTTCACGCAACAGTTAGCAACTCTCGATCTTTTCTTACACTCATTCCGCTTTTTGCTCTCTTCTTATCAGAAAAGACGTTATCTCGAAGGAATTGAGAGATCAAATCAACGATTCTGATTGGCCATTCGATTAGCGTAGATGAGGGTGTAGGTTTAAACGAGCCCTTCAATTCGTCTATCACATCTTCTTCTTCTACTGACCAGAGAGAGAGAGTGGAAGATGGAAGGGAGTCCCCATAAATCTCCCTCTTCTCTTCCAGTGAAGCTTCCCCCTCCTTCATTCCATTGCTCACATTCTTCGTTGAATACCGATCCTGTTGATCCGTTTGATGCAATACATCGAATTTGCATGCGAATCCTATTTTGAAACTCGAAAACGTGACAATTTACATTAGATCCTTTCTAACTACCACCTTTGCATATAGTCAATAGATCGATCACTCTTGATCCTTCATTTTCTTCCTTCCGATTCCCTTATTATTATATCGACCTTGCTCCTTCTTACGTAACTTATCCCCTTTCGTCGTGATCTCTCCATTTTCCCTTATCTCTCGCCGTCTCTTTCTCTGATTCTCTTCGATTTCCACAGTCTCTCTTACCTCTCTGATCTCCCTTCATTCTCCTCTTCATCAGTAGCAACTCTTCTATCCATCTGATTCCTCCCCTCCTCCCTCCCCCCACCCTTCGTCTTCCCTTCCCTCACTGATCTCTCTTCTCTGATGCATATCGGTCTCGGTCCAATTGTGAACTCGAGAGAGTGGAGAGATCAGAGAGAGTGGATACAAGGTTAGAGACAACGAGAGAGTATGGAGAATGAAGAGAGTGGTCCGGAAGTACGGGGGAGATTTAGCACCTTCTCCCCTCTCTCTCTCTCTCTCGAGTATTATAATGTAATCCCTCCATTGATGCCCGAAGGGGGGAATAGTTCACTATTATATGATGTAGTGCTTACAGTGAGGTCCCTCTCCCTCCCTCCCCTCTTTGATTCCAGTCAACTTTTCCCCTCGTGTCTACTCCAATTTCCCTTTCGTCCTTCTATTGTCTCTCTTCTCTTCAATTGTTTGATACTTTCAACACCTCTGAGACTTCATCGTCTTCTTCTGTCTACATTCGATTCATTCCCTCCCCTTCTCCGTCATTCGATCTATCTCGATGTGATTACTGATTCCACTTTGTATGCTGATCAATCCACTCGAATTTAAGTGTTTCCCCTCTCACTCTCCTTCCGTTCCCTTATCTCTCCCCAGTCAGAGTGAGTGAAAGAGTGTGCGGATGAGAGAGAGAGAGAGATCAATCAGATATCATAAAGTAGTATCTAAGGGGGTAACTGTCCCCTCTTCCACTCTTCAACTCAAAAACGACCCGCCATCTCCATATTGCAATTCGAGGTTAACGATCCGTGATCCTCTATCTATATGGAATCGACCCCCAAGGGAAGGAAAGAAGGGCTGACGAGAGAGAGGAATGGGGTCTCGTAGAGGGATTCCTTGTCTTTATGGGAGGTTCAAGAACATATTCACTTTGTATGATCTATCTGTCTCATCATCTTTCCTCTCCTCTTCACTTCTCTTCTTCCGTCCGTTGTTCCTCTTCGTCAAGAGTGATTTCGTCCTCATTCTTGTATCTTTTCTATTCACTTTCCTCTCGTCTGATTGAGATACAAAAAGCGCCAATTCACTCAATTTTCCTCACTCTTTTTCGTGCTCAATTATAAGGTGGAAGGGTCAGTTAGTGAAAGAAAGTTCACTGATTGAGAGGATAATTCTGCCACATCGTTCGATTGTTCCAATGCTTTTCCTCCACTCTCTTCATAATCTGTACTATCTATTCTTCATTCGTATGGATATCACATAGATATCGTTCGCAACTTTCTCTATCATTTGCATCCTTCATTTTTCTGGGCCATCCCTCCCCTCCCCTCTCCTCTTCTCTCCTCCAAATCAGTTCGGTTTCTTGCCCCATCAATGAGCGATATCACAAATTGGCTGGATGTGAAGAGGGCGAGAGAGAAAAGGATATGGAGAGAGAGAAGAGAAGATAGAGAAAGAATGAGAATGGGGATAGTGGGAGACACTGATAGGATTGTGTTGGTCAATACCAAGTTTTTACTGCTCTTCAATCAATTTCCTTCCCTCTTCTTCTCTTTTCCATTCTTGATCGAGCTTCCCATTCAGCTTGGTTTAATTCGAGATTCGATAATACAGTAGTATACAGTATGTTCTAATACATTCCTATCAATATCGTCTCACCTCTTCAATAGATTACTGTTATTATGCCTAACTCCGTTCCTCTTCCTTCTTCCCCCATGGCATAAACTGTACTCTCAATGGTCTCTTTCTCTCTTCTCATTTCCCCGTTCATACACCTATCATAATCGATGTTCCCACGTGCTTTTCCCTCCTTTCTTCCCTCTTTTCCTCCCTAATTCACCCTTCTAATCATAATAATTTCAGTAAATGGGAAGGAATTCATCCATATGAAGGGAAATTCATCGAAGTGAAGAGGTGAGTGTTTATTATTCACTGTTTTGACACTCGTTCACTCTCAATTCTCTCAAATATTTGGTTGATCTTCTTCGAAGGAAAAGCTTCCCTTTGAGTGAAGAGGAGAGTTGAGATGCTTACTGGATAGTAACTCTACCCTGCAAATACAAACAAATATCTCACTCAGCGCCTTTTTTCTTTCGCTGAAACTTTGAATTTCTTCTTAGGCAGGAAACTTTGATCTCGACTATCAGTATGTAGGATTTGTCATTGATGCCTTAGGGGTACGAATGTGTTGTATACACTGTCAGATTACTCATTGAAACCTATGAAAGTGCCAACAGATTAGAGTATGAATCAGTGAGAGATTAGAGAAGGTAGAATTGATACTGGAGAGGAAGGAAGAGGAAGAGTATCGTTAGATAGTATCTCCCCTCTCTCAGTCTTCCCCCCCCCCCTCTCCCTCCTCAGTCTAGACCATGGTTGTTCAATGGAATTATGAAGTGGTGAGTTAGATGATGTGAATTTATCTTCTCGTATCAGTAAGAGAAATGCGGAAGGAAGGGAGAGATTTGATAGAGAAGAAGCAAATAGAAATGAAGAGAAGAAAGAATAGTAGTCGATTGGGGTCTTCTACTGGTTCGATTACTGATGAAAGATAGATTAGAAGGGAAGGAAGGGTTTATTCACTCATTACTTCCTAGAGCGTTCAATTACCAGCACTGTTTTTGGCCCAGCTTTTTCTCGCATAGTATTCCCCCCCTATCATTTTAATTCCCTGCCCCCTTCGCATTCAGAGTAGTTGTAGCTAGGGCCTAAAAACAGAGAAGTTCTCAATTATCTATTTCTATCTTCATCATAATTTCTTCAATGTCTTCAGATGGTAATTCGTTCTCCATGTCTTCGATTCGAACCGAATCTCTTCAATCGAATCAAATGTTCAAATTGCTTCCAACCAAAAGGCGAACATTCAGCAGAAACTCTCGAGAAAGCAAAGGTTCGTTTATTCTTCCCCTTCTTTTCCTTCCCTTATTCCTCTTTGTTTCACTTATCTTTACTTCCTTCCATTCACTTCCAATTATCTTCACTTTCCCTGCAGAGATTGTACAGTTCAGCTACTTTTTTTGTACGATTATGAATTGAAGAAACTAAATGATCTCCATAGTCAGAGATAGAAATAGATAGACTGTATGTACTGAGAAAGTGTTAATCTCTTCTTATACTAGACTCTTCTTTCATCTGGTCAAGGTTTCTTTCCCTCTCTTATCCACTTAGTCCTTATACGTGAATCCAATTGGGAAGTTTGAGCAATTCTCTTGTTTGTTTACGCCCTTTTTCCTCTTCTTTTCATACTGACAATGCCTCTTTCTCCCTCGATCTTCTCGAAGTTCCTTCTTCATTCCATCTCATTCCTCCTTGATAAGCTCCTCCATCCTTTGAATAGTTATAATCCTGTCAAGTTGTTCACTGTTTTTGAGTGAGGATCAAACCCGTTTGCATCGTCGTCCTTTCTTCTTCTTTTCTTTTCATCCCCATGCCTATCGCTACTCTTTTTGTAGCTGTTGTGAAAAGTGAAGAGACTGATGAGATTGAAGAGAATGAAGAGAAAGAGAGGAAATGGATGATGATCATCCTAGCATGGAATTGAAGAGAGAGAGGGGAGGGGAGAACCCGGTTATGATACAAGGGGGGATTGACGATAGAGGGAGAGATCACCTGGTTGATAGCTTCCCTTTTTTGTCTTTTTGATTCTAGCGAAGCTTGAATCGATCACTTTTTGTATAGCTCAAAGTTCAATTCTTGTGGGAGAAAGAAGAAAATCTTTTGTTTCTACACGATTCGTCATGATTTCTCTTCTCTTCTATCTTCCATAATCTTCTTCTCTTTCCTCTCTTCACACTTCTTCTCTCACTCTTGTACTATTTCATCTTTTCCCTTCCATCAGATGCATAATCATTCATAGTAAAATGAATGTATTTATCTTCCATTGTCTCACTTTCATTCTATTCCATCTATCTTCTTCTTCTTTCCTACTTGTTTCTATCTACTTTTCACACTGAAGAGAAGGGAACATGTTCAAGTAAGGAAGAGTGAAGAGGAGGAAAGGTGAAGAGGAAGGAATCCCCCTCTTCTCTCTCTTCTCTTCCATTCTCAGATTCCATCAGATTGGGTTCCATTCCAGTCTCCGTTCCTAGAAGATCCTGTCCCTTTCTATTGATTATTCACTCTTTCGCTTCTTTCGCTTCATAGCTAACCGAACTCCATATTATCAACGAGTTCGATCTAAAGGGTAGATGGAGGGTAGATAGAATAGATACTACTCTCGGAGGGGAAGTCTATTCCCTCTCTCCCTCTCTCTTTCCCCTCTCAATCGAGTTCAATCCTAGAGCGATTAATCGAACGATTCCCTCTTTTCCTGTCACTATTTCCCCTCTTTTCCCCCACACTCAAATGAACGCCGCATCGCTATTTTGAGTTATGTTTTATCTGATGGATTAATTACTGCGATCGGTGGCATTGAATCCTTTTTCCCGTACAGTAGAACTGAGAAAATGTACAAAATGAATAGTCTGTTGAGTGTTTCGTAACTAGTTGGTCCATTTGACAGTCCCCTCGATCGTTCCTTCTCTCTCTCTCTTCATCCATCCCCTCCCTCCCTCCTCTCCTTCCTCAGTTCTGTCATTTGGTGGATCCTCATTGTGATTCACAATTGTTGTCCAATCTGATTCATTCCTTCCGACGCTTTCCCCATCCAGAACTATTTTCCATATTTCACTTTTCTTCTTTCATGTTCCATGCCCTCATTTGAATCTATCTTATTTCTTCCTTCAACAGTTCAAAATAGGACAATCGTCTCTTCATTCTGCACACTATCTCGTTACTCTATCCAGAGAGGAAAAGAGTGAAAATAAGAGACGACTACTATTATTTCTCCTTCGTTCCATTGAGACCACCCATCGAGGAACATCTGCCCACGTTTTACTCCCTTTTTGATCCATAAAGATTGAAAGGGACCCGATTCGTTCACTGAATTGTACTGACCAATCCTGCAAAAATCACGTGTTTTGTCAATAGAATCTCCCTCTTGATAGAAAGATAGTTGTTCGTTTTCTCTCACATTTCTTTCGAAAGGAATCACTTCTTTCCTCTCTATTCATTTTCTCTAGTAAGGTCTTCATTTCGAACACATGTCCTCTTTTCTCTTTCTCTTTCGAAAGAGAGAAATAACTATCCCACTCCCTTCTTCTCCTTCAGAAGTGCCTTCTCTTGACCATTGAGTGGACAGGCTCTCATTCACCTTCCTCTCTCTCCATCTGAAGTCAATTCCTTCCCTTGTCTCCTTCTATTCCTCCTTCTCTCCTTCTCAATTTTCATTCTTCCAATGTCCACTCTCTCCATTGATTCCATATGCGTGTGCTCAGAGAGAGAGAGAAAGAGAGAGGGACTCCCTTCCTTTCGTCCATTCCATACCCTAAGAGGGCCTAGTCCATATCGTTGTGGGAATGTCTAGGCTATCGTTCCCATTCTCTTAGTAGCATTGCCCCTTCCATTCTAAGCAGTTTATTTCTATCTCCCTTCTCTCTCTCTCAGATGGAAAACAGCTTCTCATCCCTTCCTTGCAACTCGCTAGTCTATTGTTCTTTTGGGAGAGAGAGAGACGAGCCTATCCTCGGGCCAAACACACCTTCTGTCTCCCTCCCCTCCTCATTCCCTCTTTTGGTGAATGGAATCGATCCCGTGCTTCTCGCTCCACTGATCTCCACTCAGAGAATGAGAGAAGGGAAGGAAAGGACTGTCAAGATGAAGACTCTTCATTCCCAGTGCTCTCTCATCTGTTGGAGTTGCAAGAGAGAATGTGGAATGAAGAGAATCATTCTTCATTCAGACAATCCAAGTATCCATCCTCATTTGATTGTCCTTCCTCAGTCCAGATTGAAGCATGGATCCATTCCATCTCCCATTCCCTATTGAATGGTCAATAGTTGCAATGGGATCGTTCACTTTCCTTTCTCTCTCACCATTCAAAGAGAGAGAGAAGGTTGTATACAAAACGAAGACTCGTGCTTGACTTCACGTGTCCCTTCTCTCCTTCTTCCTTCTCTTCCATTCGTTCTATCGGTCACTCATCCCCTCTGGCACAGTAATTCGTCCCCACTTCTCGATTACTCCTCTCCCTCCTCCCTCCTCTCTCCATGTCCCCCTCCTCTCCTCTCTTCTATCTGGTTCCGCTCTCTCTTCCATTGAATCATTCCGTAGAACGTCCCCCTCTCTCACACTAATATTTGCATCCTTTTTTCGCCTCATGCAAAAGGAGTAAACAGGTTGTACTAGTCTAGAAGGTGATAGTAAGTGTTATCACCGTTATGAATCCCCCTTCCCTCCTCCTCTTCCCTTCAACTGTCCTAATAGGATAGGAGTGACTGGTTAGTGGAAGAGAGCGTGAGACAAGTTGTCATTCCTGACCATCTTCCTCCTCTAGTCCACTTACAGACAATTTACAATGCTTTTTCTCTCTCTTCTAGATGAAAACAGAGCCGATTATAGTCCCTTTTACTGCTCTTATCTCCATGATCAATGACTCCATTGCTCGATTCAAACTGACGTTCTGTATAGTTTCACACCTTCAAGCACTCCCATCGTTCCTACTGAATCAAATAGCTTCTTGTGTATTTCTTTTGTTTCTTTCGCGTCATTCGTTCATGAACAACGGTCCCGTTCGTTATTGTTGTGTGAAGAGGGCCGATTACCGTTGAAGAGAGTGATTGTCTGATGAGAGAGAGAAGAAGAGGGAAGGGGAGAGACTAGTCCTAGATGTGAGAAGGAGTGAAATGGTAGCCACTCAGTCTATTCGAGAGAGAAAGAGAGACGAGACTCCAGTCTATTCGTCATTTCACAGCTAGATCAAGAGAGAACAAGCAGTGTTTCATTCTCGAATGAGCATGAAAAGAGAGAGCGTAAACTCGATTCTCTTCGTTGTTTATCATATTGTTCCCAATTCGAGATATATTCTCACTGCGGGATATCATTTCCCCTCTCTGTTGTTATCCCCTTTCCATTCCCTATTATGAACCCCCTTCTCCCACTCTCTCTGAACTCATAATCTCATTCAATCCATGATCATATTGCTGTATCCAGTGAAAGCCGTTGTTCCATTCCCCCTTTCAAGTTCTACATTCTTCCTCTGTAGTAGCAAGGATTGGCTAATGAAAGTTCTCAAGCCCATTAGCCCCTCTCTGGACTCCCCTCTACTCCCTCTTTCCTCTTCTCCTTCTCCTTTCTTCACTGGTTCTTCTCATACTTGAGCCAGTTGGAATGAACGGCAAAAAGAGTCAATGATGTTCCCTTTCCAAGGATGTCACTCTTTCTACTCTTTCTACTCTTTCTAGAAGTAGGAAGAGTAGGGAAAATAAGGTCATAGTGTCAATTCCAACCTTCTGATCATTCTGATCTTCCTCCCCTTCCTTCTGAATCGATCTGTACCCTCTCCATTCTTAACTGATCTCTTTATTGTTCCAGTTCCTTCCATTGGTCAATGACTGTACTGGAATTAGTAATCGTTCCTTAATTCCTTTCTGATTTACGCCCGAAAGTTCATGGAATGACTCACTTACGTGTTCTTTCCCAAATAGGGAGAACGAGGCTAGAGAAGTGTAAAACAATGGTTCGGCCTCTTTCCCTTTTATTTCTTTCCCATCCTCTCTTCTCTTTCTTCAATTCAACCCAATTCATCCTGAGTGTTCCATCTGCGCTGTTGAATACGTCTCAATAACCCTCTCCATTAGTCTCTATTCGTCCTCTTTTTCCTACGATTGAACCCCTACCGTATCCCTACCGTAATCCCCTCTTCCTTTCAGATGAATCGTAAAGTGACAGCGTGTGGTTGGCTGTACGTGGCTCCATCGAATCTCGATTTCTCCCAGCCATCTCACATCTCGAGGGTAAGTTGATCTTTGATCTCTCTCCCTTCTCTAGTTTCATCCATAGTATCTTTCTTTCTGTTGCATCCTATTACTTTCTCTTTCGCTTCTCTTTTCTGTGCAATTCCATCGCTTTTACGACTCGGTTGCATGTTTTGCGAAGAAGGAGAACGCAACTGTTTCCAATGGGAGGAAAGAGAGAGGAAGAGAAAGAGGTGATGAAGATGGAATATTATTTTATTTGAGCGATGGCAACGACGTTATTTCGTCCTCTACGACAGTGGAGAATTCACCTACTCACTCGATAATAATGTGAGATTTATCGATTTTTATTAGTCCTTAGAGGTTGTTGAACGTAGTGAATCTTCAATAGACGATCATTCTTCTTCTTTGATCTTTGATCTTTCCCTTAACTATACAGTATCTCTTTCAGCCGGATACGATACCTCAAGTGAGCATGGACATGACTGCGTGTACTCGAGTGTGTGAAGCCGATTCCATCACTGGTCAGATTTACTATTTGCCTAAGATTTCTCGGACGTAGAATTTTCACATGAAACTACTGAATATCTGAACGGTGGTGCAGTGTGAACAATCCAAATTGTCTTCCAGGTCATTCTCACTCGATTCTCGTCGCATTCGATGGTCAAGTCTGCTATGTGAAGGCCGATACAACCGATGAAATCCGATTGTGAGTCTATCCCATTGTATGGATGGTTATTACTGATGGAGTCTCGTCACTCGTTCCAATTGATAAGGAAGCCTTCCTTTATCTTTCCTGTATCTTGTTTACCCCTCTCGTCTCTTTCTCTCTGTTATGTTCTCAGTGATGGGATTAGATGGCAGGATATGTCAGAGACGAAAGAGAAAGTTGGACTGAACTGGGCCGAAGGGTGGTATGATTGAAGAGAGAAGGAGGGGATGATATCACATGATAGGGGAACGTCTTGAGGATTGAGATTGGTGGATAGAAGAGTGGATATATCAAAACAATAATAATAACATCTAAGATGGCAATCGATGTTGGCAGTACATGTGAAGCAGCAATTATTGTGCCCAAGGAAGAGTCTCCCATCGAGGATTGAAGAGAATATTGTGAGTCAAGAGAATTACCTTGATTTCCCATGTAGTACCACGATGATCCTTCTTTGAACTTGATCTTTGATCTTTCTTTTACCTATTCACATTGATCTTTGATCTCTCTCTTACCTGTTCAAAGTTGATCTTTGATCTTTCCTTTTTCAGTGTCAATCAGATGGTCACGATGACGATCTCGTTCTTCCATCTGTTTCCTCCACTCCTTCCTCATCTTCGACCGATGCTGAAGAGGAAGACGAAGAAGAAGAGATTAGAGGTCACAATTTTCTTATTTATATATCGAATTTCATTTTGAAAGTTCGTTTGGCAGTTTAGTATTGAAACGTTCGAACTCGCATTGAAGAATGTGAAAATGATATCTACATATTGTTATGGAATAACAATGTTTGATTTGTAGAAGTGGTTCCTCCTATCGTGAACGATGAGCCTTCTCTCGATTTGACACTGAGGAGATTGAGGTATGGAGAGGGGAGAGAATGGAGTAGGGATGATGCAATGACTACTCTTCATCTCACTCATTCTCAGATCGATTGAATCGGAAGGTCTTCCTTCTTCTCTTTCTTCTGCGAGTCGAAGAAGAACGACTGAAAGTGAAGAATGTGAGAAGATAAAAATAAGAGGGTATGATGATTCAGCTATTCGAAAGATTTGCCCAGAAGCATTCTTTTTAGAAAGTCAAAACAGAGCGCATATGGGGAAATACAGATGAATCACATTGATATTCAGATCGACATCTATTACTCCTCCCCTCAATTCCCCTGCTCTTCCTCCCACTTCACCTCCTTCAATCACTCCTAAGAGAACACCTTACAATATGGTTAGTGACATATTGAACTCTAGTGTGCGGATCCAAGTTGGAATAACATAATTCCAACTTGGAAGCCCTTTTCTGCTTGGATCAAGTTGGGTAAGCATACTGGAATAGTGATGATATAACCCATGAGTTGTTCCCATAGTGATTCCTCTCCTTACAGCCCTTCCACATCGATACTTCTCCTCAACAAACTCTTCGAAAGGGATGGTTAATGTTGAGAGGGAAAAGTGACAGGGAATGGAGTAAACATTGGGTCGTACTCGCTGGACTCACTCTCAAATTGTACAAGTGAGTTAATTCCATTCCCTAGTATCAGATTGATCTTTGATCTCTCCAGAGATGTGTGGGCAGAAGACTCGACCGAGCCAATAATCTCCATCGATTTGGCTGAATGCGAGAATGTTTATCCCTCTGCATCAGCCAAGAACTACGGAATAGAAATCAAGGTTTGTGTTTACTGTCGAGTGATCCTTTATCTTCCGCTTTCAGTGTCGAACTAAACGTTACGTTCTCTCTGCGATGACTCCTGGAATAAGAGATTCGTGGATTGATGCACTCAAGGTAGATCAAAGATCAGAGATTATAGATCAAAGATCAGATTGTGATGGATCAATTGCAGCACAATCTGCACAATCCTTCTCCATCGTACGTGGAAGGAGCAGGAAATGTGAGCAATGACGCCCATTCCATTCCTGATTCCCACTCCGATATGTTGAGGGTACGGTTATTTATCGATTGCTGATTAACATGATGTATGATTTGATAGTATGTATGTAGATACTTTAGATAACGAAATTACATTATTCAGGGATAATCTCTTCGTTAATGTCACTTTCGGTCTCGTTGCGCATCGGGTGTAGATACATTATTATTTTCCAGCGTAAGAAGCACATCGCCTACGTCGCTCCTGAGTCTCATCATTCAAATTCGATGATGAGTGAAGAAAGTGGAAGTGGAGAAGATGAAATTGATGGAGAAAGAAGAGACGAAGGAAGAATTAAGTGAGAACTACCTTCTATCGGGTCACATGATCTTTTTTCAATTGCATGCATAAATAGATAGGAGGTATCTATTCGTTCCCGGCCAAATCACAAAACGGAAATTTCCAGTTCGACCTCTTTAATTTCATCGATCGATCGACAGAAAGGAGGAGGAATATCAACTAATTCACGATCAAGAAGGTACATTCATTGATTTATTCTATTGATTAGTCCTACCGTAATCCCCACCTTCCTCCTTCATTCAATTCTCTTCCATTCAGAGACACTTCTCCAGCAGTTCGATCACCAATGTCGAAGATCAAAGAGAAAAGTGCCGAAGGAAGGATACGGTAAGATACGATTATTGATTGATTGAGTTTTTTATTGAATAAATTGTAAATATGATCATTTTCCGCGATGTAAAAACAAATTTGGTTCTTGATCTCTCATATTTCAGATACGGTTCTGGTTCTTCGTCAGTCGCTTCGTCTACACAGAAAAGCGGAAGTAAAACACTCAAGAGAATGGTCAGTAACTTTAGTCAGTTGTCAGACTCAGTAGAGACTCCCTGGGGTAGTTTTGTGAAAATGTGTTTGACTGGTGCCAATATGAATTAGCTGAACTCTAGCGTATTCAGATCATGAATAGAATCTCGTCCCTTCAATCTTTTCTTTCGTCCTCTTTTTTATGCTCACATCCGAAGTCAATTGAGAGAGAAGTGTAGAGAAACCATGTGGGATTGAATGTGATGAGGAAAGAGAGAAAGAAGAGGGAAAGAAGACTAAGATTCATTCAGTGATCTTTCTCTACAATATCATTCGAATCTCACTCAACTTTCTCTCTCGAAATGGCGTGAAATTAGCTTTTCTCTCAGTTGAATCATTGCTTTTCTTCTCTCTCAATAAATTGATTGTCTCTCCATTTCTCTTCATTAGATTAGTTCATCCTTGAATCATCTTCTCTTCTCTCGAAATAATGAAAGGTCGACCAATTTTCCCCTTATTCCCTCTCAATCATAAGTAGGCTCTCCCCTTCACTTCACCTTCTCTATTCAATGCATTGGTAGATCAAAGCTCTTCATTTGCATCCTTTGATTAGATTGAATCTCCTTCTAGAATGGACTTCCTCTTACCTTCCCCCTTCTCTCTCCGTCTCTTCTTTCTTCCTTTCCAATCTTCCATTCTGATTCATTCCCTATTCGTTTGTCTTCTTCCTTTGCATACTATCACTCCTCTTTTTTTTGTCTTACCTTTCTACCTCCTTTCCCTCCACCTTCATCTCTTTCCTCGTTTACTCCATTTCCCTCTCTCAATTTTCAATTATTTTCGATGCCATCATCATCTCTCGACTTATCATCACTAACGGAATTCGAATGGGGAATCTTCGCTAGAGAATATCCAGATGAACCAATTGGAACCAAGATCCATCCTATTAGACCCGTGGCACCAGTCGAACCGATCAGGGAAGGTCGATCAATTAGAGATGAAGAGAGAATTGGGATTACTAACTTTTTCCGTCCTGAAGTGAGCATTTATTGATTGTTTTCATTGAAGAGATCGAAAGGATCGACGGAGGGAGAAAAGACTGTTGGACAATTAGAAATTCAGGTGAGAAATATTTCATTTTTCATTATTTAAAAAAATGAATCCGCAATAACCCCTCTTTTTCTCTTAGGTTCGATCTCTAAAGAATCAATTGTCTGAGACGAAGGATCGATTGGAAGAAACTCTCGTTGAAAATGCACGACTTCAGAAGAAAGACGTGAGCTTTCTTTCATTCGGAAATGATTTGTTTTGTCTATCGTTTTCTCAATTGAAATTGGCGAGACGATGAGAGACGTGAGAGATGATGACTAGGAATGTAAGAATGAAGATGCCGTCTCTTCATTCCACACGCTCTCTCGTTACTCTGACCTGTGAGATAGTATGAGGAGTGAAGAGAGGCATTCTTCACTCTGACTGCCCCAATGATGAGGATGGATTGAAGACCCGAATCGTAATAATTCACTCCTTCTCTCTTTAGCCCGCTCTCGATTCTCTTCGTCGTTCATTAGCTGCAGCTGAGAGAGATATAAGAGAAAAGCAGAATGAATATGAAGAATTACAGAGGAGATTGGAGGATGAAAACTGTGTGGAGACACAACTGTGAGTTATTCTATGAGATTGGGAAGTGAGAGATGGTTGAATTATCCTGAGGGGGTGAATGGCAACCTCCAATTATTCAATCACTGATTACTTAGAAATCATGGATGAGTGATTTCTAGTCGCAACCTTGTGAGCAACAATCTAAAAATGTAACATGGAGATAGATGAATATGTAACTACAAATTTCGCTTGAGTGAATAGTCTCTCTTTCAGTCTAACAAACTTCCGTGCTCGTCTCGTTTCAATGCTCAAAGTTCAATTGGGAGTTCTCTCGAAATGTCTCGATACTCGAGCTCTTTCACTTGCCACTCCCGATTGTTATGATCATCTACATGAATTAACTGCTGGAATATCAAGGGTGAGTTGATAGTGATGAATGAGGCATACACGGGTCCAACGAGTCAGAGTCATGATCTTCTTTCTTCAGATGGATTCGTTCACTGGAGAAGACGACGTAGAATCTCTGTATGATCTACTCGAAGACGTTTGTCTTCTCTACGATAGAGTTGGACAGAGATTGAGAGTTCCCATTCAAGTCGATGCTGCTGTTAATACTGTGAGTTATTCAGGAAGAAGACTGATTGAATGAGTAGAGAGAGGGAGATTGATCTTTGATTTAGGATATCTGCGAAGACTTCTGCGAGTATGACTACAAGAAGAATGATCGAGAATGGGAAGCTGAATTGACTGCATTGCAGGTAAGAAGAGTGATCTTTGATCTTTCGATGTTGATCTTTGATCTTTAGAACACTCACGAGTCCGAATTGGCCTCGCTTCGTCTCCATTACGAACATCAATTGAAACAATTGAATGAGAGAGTCGAGAATGGTCAACAGGTCGGTTCAGTCATAGATATTATTGTTCAATTCGCACTTGTTTTGCTGATCCCCTTATCAAAGTGATAAAGCTGTTGCTGATGTCCGATCAGGGAAGAGTAATAGGTCGTCCTTTCCAGACTTCTCCGGTCTCCTCTCCCGTTTCTTCACTTCAATCATACGAAGATCGATTGGAATCTGTAAGGAAAGAATATGAAGAAGAAGCAGAACAAATGAGAGAAGAACATAAGAATGAATTGGAAGAGGAGAAAAGAGCCACGAGGTGAGAAGTGAAGAGATTTGTATTGATCACACTGAAATGAGGTAGTTATTGGGTAGTGATTACGTAATTGGTTCCTCTTCAGAGTTGCCCTCGAAGCAGTGAAGAGAATGCACGAAGATGAATTGAGAACACTCGCTGGAAAGGCAGAAGGAAGAGATGTAAGATTGATCTTTGATCTTTGAGAATCGTTTTATTTCGGATTGTGAGATGCATGTTTTGATTGTCAATTCCAGTCTCGTCTGAGTGAGAAACTTCGTGAGGAATTGTCTGAATTGACTTCACTCTACGCTTCGAAATGCGCTGAGAATGCAGAATTGGACGATCGATTGGCTGAGATGGAAGAGGAAGCGGAGAGAGATGGGTAAGTGGAAGGGAGGGGGGGGGGGTCATGGGATCAGTCCTTTCATTCGTTAGCCTCATTCAACAACGTGCATTCTGTAGTGCAATGAGTACGCAATCGATCGAAAGGATCGTTCATTTTTGTGAGCGAGAGCAATAAATGAGTGGATGAGACAAAGAGTAGATGATAGGGAGACGATAGGAAGAAGGCACATTATTAGAACGAAGAATTTGACCCGAGAAGAAATTGCGAAATACTAATGAACAATTTGTTCAGCCAACATCGATCTTCTCTGGAATCGGAATTAATGGAAAAAGAGAAACAATTGAATGAATTGAGAAGAACGATAACTCGTCTGGAATCAACACTCGCTTCCCATGAAGGTACCGTATCTCTCTCTCTCCCTACCGTATCCATCTCTTGTCCCTTCGAGACTCTTCTCTAACTCTAATCAATTACAGATCAACGAGATCGAGATTTGAGGTAATTTGTGTGTGATAGATGGGATAGAGTGTTCAGTGTGATCTTTCCTTTCCATTGGTGTTCCTTTTTCTCCCTCTTCTTCTTTCCCCGCACTTCCCTTTCCCCTGTGTGCTCCTCAGTTCTCTCTTCCCTTCTTTCAGATTGATCTTTGATCTTTCTCCATCTTCAGACTCGACAACACGCCATTCATCCGGGGATTGTCCCGTTCTCCCTACAGAGGACTGCGAACAGCCAGAGAAATCGATGGAGGTCAAGTTTAGAAAACAACGACCGAATAGAAGAACTGGTGAGTGGATTGAAGAAGACTATCAGATGAATAATAATTCCAATTCAGACGTTCGTTTCCATTCGAATCCCTCTATTCCTGTCTCTCTTATGGTCGATTCATCTCTCGAGGAAACAGTTGAAGAATTCCGTCGATCTATCGCAGTCCCTGTTGCTGAACGGAGAAAGTTCTTCGAAACTATCGCTGAGTATACAACCCCATTCTAACCCCTCCTCTCCCCCTAGAGAAACACTAGTTTGATACCTCAAACCCCTTCCTTAGCCTTGCTGTAGTTTGACCCTTCAAACAGACCATAGTTAATCGATAATATACCGTAATCCTGCCATGCAACCGTGTCTACGCAAGTACTGTAACCACTATCCCTATGAAAGTCTTTCCTTCCATTTTTTTATCGTTTTCGATTGTTTGAGAGTGTTTTAGAGTTTTATCAGAAATTGATATTCACATGCTTTTCTGTCATTGCGATAACTGATGTTTTCCCAGCCACTGATGTTTATCCACCAATTATTCGCTATTTCTCTTTCTATCGATCAATGATACTGAGATTCACATGATATGTGTACATAATTATTATATCCAAACGGACTGATGAATAATAAATGTTTTCTGATGTAAAAGACATACAATGAAGGCTACCGGATTGAAAATGTGACTGACTAAAGAACAATTTAGCTATAATTCTAAAGACCTTGTGTACAACACTGGGGAATATTGATCTACAACAATCGATGTAATTCATTCAAATCTGTAGATCATCATAGTAAGAGAGAATCTCAGAAGAGGCTTCCCATTGACGATCGAAGTAGTATGCTAAATCATTCCAATTCAGTACGACTTAATAAAGAGAACTAACCGAGAACTCTTCGCAATATTCGCACCAAAGAAAGAGCAGGATGAGAGAAGTGAGAATGACTGAAAATTATCAATAAACGTAAAAAAATAGAATTGAAACATACTGTTTTCCGAGAAAGAGAGCGGGAAGTCTATGAAGACCAGCACTGACGATATCCATTGTGAGATGAGTCTGCAAGTACACTTTTGTTTCCGTTTGAAACTAAGTTAACGAAAATATATTAATAACAAAAAAAAATATAACAAAATGACAACCTAAATGGAAGCGACGACAAAAGGTGGTGAATGAGGAGTTAACTGGGTTGAAAAGGCGTGATAACCCTATTGATGGTAATGATAAGAGAGAAGATGAGAAGAAGCCACAATTTTGTAGTTTGAAGACTGAATTCGGAAAGCATTGAGATAAGGAGAGTACGAAAGGTACTGATTGACCATCAAATAAGAGGGAATACCCCCGATAAAGAAGAGATCAGACACTCAAATGAATCATACTAACAAAGGTTCATTGATCAGAATAAATCTTTATGATCGGAATGAATAATCTCTTGATCAACACACGTACATTATGACAATTATGAACATGAACTCGATAATGAAAGAGATGAAAACGGTAGTTGAAGATACTGTAGATGGAGATTACTGTAGTTCATCGAGTAGAATAGGCAACGACTTCTCCCATGCTATTCACAATTTGATTGGCTGTCTCTTCGAGATTCTCATCGATGAAACCATCTGAAGGATCACTTAATTGGAAGTGGAATTTCTTTGACTCTCTTATTTGCTGTTCAATACAATATCTAACAACATCATTGAAATTGTTCCAGGTTTTGCGGATATTTTTGAGTAAACTCACGTGAGCTGAGAAGAAGTCCATTGAACGAGTTGGACGCACTGATTCCGGAGCTGTAATTAATTTTGTAATTGTAAAATTATAATTGGAAGAAGTGAGTGCTAGTTGACTAAAATCATTCAAAATCTTACATTGATGCGACGTTGAGAAAAGTGAAATATTGAGCAATGATCATCTCTCTTTGTTGTGGTACCTTGACCCTCATTGACTCTCCTTTATAAAGAGGTTGGTCTTGTAGTCTGAAGTCCTCTGATTATCACACCTCTTCATTCCTCCTTTCATCTTGTCTTCTCCTCCTCTCTCGATTTCCCATTGTCTCTCTTCGACAGAGAATCTTCATTGACCAGAGCTCCCACGCTTCATTCCAATCCACAGAATGAACAAATCCATAAACATTTTCGTGACCCTTGAACCTCTTTTCCTCTCGATAAGCACTTTCATTTCATCTCAGAAATAACTTCCTTGTATCTTTTCGATGCGGATGTTTGAATCATATTGGCGATACATTTCGTAATAATCGGAAATCCGTCGATATCTGACCACTCCCTCCCCTCCCTCACTGTAGCTGTAAACGTGTAGTCTGCATCTTCTCAACTATAATTAGTTATCGATAACATCTCAAGTGACCATCTATCGGGTAAGAAGAAAGAACATCGAGTTTATCACTTTGATAACTAAGGAATTCGTTACGATTTTGTCGTTTGTCGTCGTGTCAAATAATGAGTCAGCTGGTAATGAATGGGAACAGTTTTTGCAACAATTGAAGAGTGAATTCTGTAGAGTGAAGATGGAGGTTAATGATAATCAGTATCACTCAAATCAAACGGAAGACCTAATCTAATAGATAATTTATTTTGATAGTAAATCGAATGATAAACAGAAACCTCATTGCCGAATACAATGAACGGAAGCTTATAACAGCCGTTAATGTTGCCAATTGTTCAGTGATGACTTATGAAGACTGTGAAGGATACGATTACCAGCACAATATTTAATGCCTACATTAGTTGATGAAGTGTGCCACTGATGATTTGAGAAGGAGATCTGATGAAAAAACTTTCGATTGGGAATGAGAATGAGCAGAAAGATCAGGCTGAGAGTGCTCACAAATCATCCCATATTCGACACATGGAATTGGTCTGTTCCAGAATGGAATAAGATAAGAATCCCTTGAGGGATAGAACCATGAGGCGACTATACGAAAGATTACGATCGACTCGTCGTTTCATCATGAACATTCAAAGGAAAGAGACGATTTCAACGACAGTCAGATGCTCAATACAGTATACATCGTGAATCGATATCCAAGTTTCGGCACTTCTCTGTTTGTTGGTATAGCCTTTTCTAGCAGAGTATTGTCTCCCTATCACTTTCATTCTCTGTCCCCTCGACCCTCAGTGCGGTTTTTAATTTTGTTTCTTCGTAATTTAAAAACGTATTCAAATTTTAAGTTCCGAAATCTATTTTTGGTTTTCTTGCAATTCAAATTAGGCTGTCCATTGATCACTGGCCACCTTGTTTTTCTTCCGAAATGCACTGATATTGTCAAGGAGAAGCAGATTATGCGTGTATTTCGTTGACAATCACTCGAATCTTCCATGTGTAATCCGATTGCTTGATTTTATCAGATGAGAAAGAAAACGGACTTCGACCTTGTCTTCGTGATTATTAAGAGGATCAAGTGGACTGATCTTTTGGAAGATTCTCACTGAACGATTGAGATGTAAAGAAGATTGGCACCTTATGGAAAAGTTGCAATGATCTTTACATTTAAGATTTATTCCAGATTCGCATACTTTTTGTGCATCTTTCTATGTATTGAAGAACTCAAAGAAATATAAACAATAGTTTATTGCATTGTATCTACCAGACACGAAGAGAAAATGACACTGTGAATAAGCATGGAATAATCATGAAAGTGCGTGAGGGAAGAGGCACTTTTGTGTGCTGAGGTCGTCGGTTGTATGGCTTGTGAAGACATAAGAAGAAGAGGAGAAGGAAGACGGATCACTCAGACACAGACATCATCGAAGGAACGAACGATTTGACCTGCCGTTTCCTCCATTGAATCGTAGAAACCTGAAGAGATAAATTTAAAGAGTGATTGGAGAGATGTTCGAATGAGATTAGGAGAAGTTGACTGACCATCGATCGGCTTGTTTCCATTGAAATAGACGGGAGCGTTGTGAAGAGACATTGTGAAGAGAATGAGTTGAGATGGTAAATTGAACTGATGGATGAGAAGATGGACGGAAGGGGCTTTTATAGTAGAAGAAAGAGGGGCGAGTTGTAGTCTGGAGAGGGGAGGAGAGAAGATAAGATTAAGGACTGTCACGCCTATTGGAATGTAGATGTTTTGAGTGAGAAAGAGATGTACAGTGAGGTGATCGAATGAGATAAACGAGATCTCATCGATGTATTCAACTGTCAACAAATACGATCCACAGTCAATGTGCTGATTATGAAGTCTTTCGGAATCAACACCACATTTCCTCAACAATTATTCATCGTCAGCAGAATACGATATTAATATCTCGTGCGATTTATGTGATTCATTCATTTCAACATCTCCGGAAGTTGTTCTTCGATGAAATCTCTACATCGGACTGTCAGTTCAGACTACGAAAGAGATAAGATGAAAGAGAGAATAATGATCACTAGATACTAACTAGAGCTATCGCACTCTTTCCATTTATGGGGAATAAAGACGAATGAGTCAGCACTGATAAACTACAAGTTCAGATTGTTCTCATCTTTAGACAAGGATAACATGATAATTGACAGTTGTTTATGCTCGACAATAATTGCATAGCAATTTATATTTACTTCTTCTTCTTCTTTCCTTTCAATGCTTCCGCGGCCTTTTCGATCTCTTCTCGATTCAATGAACATATTTTAATCTTACGATCGCATTTGGCACCGAATCGCTGAAGAAATCAATTATGCGAGGAGGAAAAGAATGATTTTCTGATCAATTGCATTGTCTCATTACACAATTAAAAATGAACCTCTACATGTTTGATGAGTAGTCGAGGACAAGTGTATGGAGTATCACATCCTCCACACACAAATATCTTACGAATGTCGATCGGCAGATTCTGAATTATCACGTTGAGATAAGTTGATTGTATGGAATACCTTGTGGCATTTGTACACATGTTGCCCTAGTCGATAACAGTCCACTGAAGTCTCCTGTATTTATTCATCAATAAGATATTTCATAAATAACAACTTGACAGATCGGACAATCAACCGAAACATCCAATCCGATTGAAGAAGTGACTGGATTTCTGAATTGATCATGAAAATGAGAGTAGAATAGATGATAACTGACTGTTTGAACTGATCGTATGTTGATACGTATCTGACCATATCGATATTCTGAACGTATTTGAATTATATTGAAGTAAATGTTGTATGAATAAAGGAAAGAAGATAAAGGAACGAAAAAGATAATCGTGCGAGAGAGTGAAACTAGTCGAGAGTGAGTACTCTCGTTGCCACAGACACCAACCATTTCACAATGTTTACTCATAGTTGATAAGGCTCCTTTTATTGCGCGCGCTTCACGCTTGTTGTTCAGTTTGCAATTCTTTTTACGGTTCATCGAAACAATACTGTGGAAAGGGGTCTGAGAGAGTTAAAACAAATATTTATTCGAACAAATATGGATGAAACCCGTAATAAATAATTGAATCCGTAGTTGAAATGAGAATACGTGAAGAAGAGAGAAGGTTATTGACTGCTTAGACGCAAACTCCATCGAAATTGCTCACGATTTGGTCAGCAGTATTCTCCATGTCAGTGTAAAATCCTGAAAAATGATGATATTCAATTCATAGAGTGGATGACATATTTAATAAAGTATTTATAAATCAGAGCTATGCTCTTACCTTCGGGTCTGTTTTCAGCAACAAGAGAGACGGTCTGGTCAAACGCAGCCATTTCGAGTTGAGAAGAGAGAAGTAGAGAGTAGGTTAGTTGAGAAGTGAAGTGGAAAGCTCGGTTCGAACTGTTGAAATAAAGAGGGAATCCTCTTCCTTTTATACTGAGTGTTGGGAATGTGGACTACAAGGCTTGTAGTGTGAATGAGAATATCCGTGCCACTCAAAAGATAAGAAGAGGTCTCCTTGATAGACTGAGCCTTTGTCACGATAGAATGAATGAATCACATATTTCCGATTGAAGTCCGTAGTCTTCTTTCCCAAAATAGACACAACGGATAGAGACATTGGTTTTAATAACATGGGTGTTGGTGACTTTAAAGCAAATATATCGTCTGAAAAGATGTTTTTACAAAAGATTAATGTCTCAGGAGGATCAATAGACCAATATTGTCGATGTTTCTCCGACCTTCAACCCGTTGATAATCTTCTCCGATTCTCATTCTTGGACGTTGAGTTTGATAAGAAATTCTGAGAAAGATCACGAATGGAATTTCCAATCGGAAGATAAGATGATCTATTGGAAAGTGCACGGAATTCCATAGTAAATATATTCTTAAATTCACGGTATATATTTTGTATGTACTTGTATCGTTTGTTTAGAAAATTCAGATGAAATATCACTTTATACGCACAAATAAATAGTTGAAACCCGTAATAAATTATTGAATCCGTAGTTGAAATGAGACTGCTTTGAGACTGCTATTGACTGCTTAGACGCAAACTCCATCGAAATTCCTCACGATTTGATCAGCAGTATTCTCCATTTCAGAGTAAAATCCTAAAAAAAAAATGATGATCAGGAAGATATTGAGTATTTCTAAATCAGATCCATTATCTTACCTTCGGGTCTATTTTCAGCAACAAGAGAGACGGTCTGGTCGAATTCAGCCATTTTGAGTTGAGATGAGAAGGGAAGCTCGGTTCGAACTATTGAATGAAGAAGGAATTTCTACTTCTTTTATAGTGTGTGTCGAAAAGGTGAACTACAAGGGTTGTAGTGTGATTATGAATAAAGGCGCCGGTCAAAGATAAGGTGGGGTCTCCTCCCTTCCTTTGTCGGATGAATCAGAATGGTTCGATTGAGGTTGAAGTCTGTAGGCTTTCCTCTCAAAATAATAATTTCACAAGATCAGAGAACAATGCAAATATCTATTCGAAAACAGGTCGACAGGCTGGCTCATAACTGATCAGCAGATTATAATCGACCACTCGATCCTTCTAATCGTCTCTAACTCTTTTCCGAGACATTGTGACGATTCTGATAAGAAATTCTGAGAAATTCAAGAATAGCCTTAAAAATATTCTTTAAAAAACAGCTTTATGTAATATGAATAAAATGATGGTTTTTTTGGAACAGTGCATATCATTTTGACATTTCACATCGCTCTCACGATCCTAATAAGATCACTGTAATATTAACTATCGATTGGAAAATCAAATCCATTCATTTGAATATTTTTGTGTTCTAATAATGACAAGTAAAAAGAACAATACGAATGAAAACATTGTTTCGTTCACGAATAGTACATCCGAATCTTCGAATGAAAATCATGCTGGCAATCATCAAGAGAGGTCAAAGTCGTTGTGTCCATTTAACATTTTGACAGAGGGTTAGATATGAAAAGATATTTATTCAGATGATAACACATGAAACCCGTAGCGATTGAAAGAATCCGTAGTTGAATTGAGAGTAGTTTAGAAATAGAAGATTAGATAGATCCATGACTTTTTAGTAGCAAACTCCATCGAAACTGCTCACGATTTGGTCAGCAGTAGTCTCCATTTCAGAGTAGAATCCTGAAAAAATAAGGATGAGAATAATTTATGTGGTAACAAATTACATTATGATATTAAAATAGAAAGCTTTTCGTACTTACCTTCGGGTCTGTTTTCAGCAACAAGAGAGACGGTCTGGTCGAAAGCAGCCATTTTGAGAAGAGAAAAGAGAGGTTAGTTGTTGAAAAGAGAAGTGGGAAGCTGGGTTCGAACTGATGAAATAAAGAGGGAATCCTCTTCCTTTTATAGTGAGTGTTTGGAATGTGGACTACAAGGCTTGTAGTGTGAATGAGAATATCCGTGCCACTCAAAAGATAAGAAGGGGTCTCCTTGATAGAACGAGCTTTTGTCACGTTGGAATGATAGTTGAAGTCTGAAGTCATCATTTGCATTATAATACAATTATCGGCTTTTCCTGATTTATCTAAAGGGATCACATGACTATTTAATCTCTATTTTTTCGAAAAAAGTAGACATTGTTAATTCTATACCTCCATTTGTATATTGTAATAGAAATCATACACTTTTTGTAAACTATTGGTAATCGTATGCCAACGAACTCGCACACTATGTAAACTATAATTAAAGTGATTGCGTTATATTACAATTTTTTATCT
The DNA here is from genome assembly GCA_911812115.1 of Pristionchus exspectatus. Classification (NCBI taxonomy): domain Eukaryota; kingdom Metazoa; phylum Nematoda; class Chromadorea; order Rhabditida; family Neodiplogasteridae; genus Pristionchus; species Pristionchus exspectatus. The sequence goes on along the minus strand of OU461585.1, from coordinate 13,731,914 downwards.
AGGTGTGATAATTAGATTCTTACATACGGACAAAAGATCCGTTGTATCTACTAGTAATTTTCAATGTCTTTTTTTAGCAATTACATTAGTGGCCTAGAAAACATCGTGATATTTCTAAGAATTTCTTATCAGAATTGCCACAATGTCTGGGAAGAGGGGGAGAAAAGATAAGAAAGGTCGAGAGGTCGAAAATAATCTGCTGATCAGTTATGAGCCAGCCTGTCGACCTGTTTTCGAATAGATATTTGCATTGTTCTCTGATCTTGTGAAATTATTATTTTGAGAGGAAAGCCTACAGACTTCAACCTCAATCGAACCATTCTGATTCATCCGACAAAGGAAGGGAGGAGACCCCACCTTATCTTTGACCGGCGCCTTTATTCATAATCACACTACAACCCTTGTAGTTCACCTTTTCGACACACCCTATAAAAGAAGTAGAAATTCCTTCTTCATTCAATAGTTCGAACCGAGCTTCCCTTCTCATCTCAACTCAAAATGGCTGAATTCGACCAGACCGTCTCTCTTGTTGCTGAAAATAGACCCGAAGGTAAGATAATGGATCTGATTTAGAAATACTCAATATCTTCCTGATCATCATTTTTTTTTTAGGATTTTACTCTGAAATGGAGAATACTGCTGACCAAATCGTGAGGAATTTCGATGAAGTTTGCGTCTAAACAGTCAACAATTAATCTTCCCTTTCTTCTTCACATACTCTCATTTCAACTACGGATTCAATAATTTATTACGGGTTTCAACTATTTATTTGTGCGTATAAAATGATATTTCATCTGAATTTTCTAAACAAACGATACAAGTACATACAAAATATATACCGTGAATTTAAGAATATATTTACTATGGAATTCCGTGCACTTTCCAATAGATCATCTTATCTTCCGATTGGAAATTCCATTCGTGATCTTTCTCAGAATTTCTTATCAAACTCGACTCAATGTCCGAGAATGAGAATCGGAGAAGATTATCAAAGGGTTGAAGGTCGGAGAAACATCGACAATATTGGTCTATTGATCCTCCTGAGACATTAATCTTTTGTAAAAACATCTTTTCAGACGATATATTTGCTTTAAAGTCACCAACACCCATGTTATTAAAACCAATGTCTCTATCCGTTGTGTCTATTTTGGGAAAGAAGACTACGGACTTCAATCGGAAATATGTGATTCATTCATTCTATCGTGACAAAGGCTCAGTCTATCAAGGAGACCTCTTCTTATCTTTTGAGTGGCACGGATATTCTCATTCACACTACAAGCCTTGTAGTCCACATTCCCAACACTCAGTATAAAAGGAAGAGGATTCCCTCTTTATTTCAACAGTTCGAACCGAGCTTTCCACTTCACTTCTCAACTAACCTACTCTCTACTTCTCTCTTCTCAACTCGAAATGGCTGCGTTTGACCAGACCGTCTCTCTTGTTGCTGAAAACAGACCCAAAGGTAAGTAAGAACAACTTTCCATTTTTATATCATAAGTGTAATCTGTTAGTGCATAAAACATTCTCATCCTTTTTTCCAGGATTCTACTCTGAAATGGAGACTACTGCTGACCAAATCGTGAGCAGTTTCGACGGAGTTTGCTACTAAAAAGTCATGAATCTATCTAATCTTCTATTTCTAAACTACTCTCAATTCAACTACGGATTCATTCATTCTCAACGGGTTTCATGGACAATTGTCTGAATATATATTTTCCCAAATTCTCTACAGCTTTTGTTATCATCTTGAAGTGTCACAGATGGGTTCTCTTGATGAAGAAAACAAGAGTGTCAGTCGAAAACACTGATCTGATATTCATGAATGTAGCAAGAGTAACTTCATTCTTATAGTTACTGTTACTTCATGACTGTCACGGATTACACAGAAAAAAAAGAATGAATGGATTGAATCTTCGAATCGACAATTAAAATTACATAAGTAACTAGTGAGAACAGCAAGGAAGGTGTGAAATGCCAATATATGCGCCCTAGATCAAAACAAAATGCCACAATTTTCTATATGGTAGCCTAAAAGTCTTAATTTTTCTATGCTACTTCTTTTGACTTTATCAGAATCGCCACAATGTCTGAGAAGAAGTGGAAAAGTGTGGATTGCAATCTTGGAGCATTGATCTATTGATCACTTCTGTTATCAATCTGCCAGTCAACATGTGTTATGTTTTCATTGTTCTTTGATCCTACATAATGTTTATTTTGAGAGGAAGGCCTACAGACTTCAACCTCAATCGAACCATTCTGATTCATCCGACAAAGGAAGGGAGGAGACCCCACCTTATCTTTGACCGGCGCCTTTATCCATAATCACACTACAACCCTTGTAGTTCACCTTTTCGACACACACTATAAAAGAAGTAGAAATTCCTTCTTCATTCAATAGTTCGAACCGAGCTTCCCTTCTCATCTCAACTCAAAATGGCTGAATTCGACCAGACCGTCTCTCTTGTTGCTGAAAATAGACCCGAAGGTAAGATAATGGATCTGGTTGAGAAATACTTTATCGAATTTATCATCTCTTCAATTTTTGTCTAATCATCAAGTTTTTTCAGGATTCTATTCTGAAATGGAGAATACTGCTGACCAAATCGTGAGGAATTTCGATGAAGTTTGCGTCTAATCAATCAACGAGCCACAAAATCTTCTCCATTTTTCTTTCATTATTCTCATATCAACTACGGATTCAACAACATAACACGGGTTCCATACATATTTGTTTGAATAAATGTATCTATATTATTCAAGATCTCTGATTTTATGCACTAAATTGTTAAGAATCAGAACTGTTCACATTTATTGACGAGTTTTGATAGAAGTAGACAGGACATTTTCTTATTATCTTCTTCTTTTCATTTGCCTATGTCTCTTTCTTCTTCTCTTTCTTCTCTCCTTCAACAGACTTTCCCAGTCCGAGTTTCTCATCTGAATTTCATTCTCTCAATCGATAGCATTTGTCAATTAACCGATAAATTTGAAGAGAGTCGAGAGAGCGAGCCACAAGTAGGTTGCAATTGCTGTAATTTACTCTTCACTCTCTCATTTATCCCCATTATCTTACTGAGTATAGTCAATTGAATGGGATTCATAGTGGAAGTATCGACGGGAATATAACTGGAAGTCATCACTCGATATGAGCAATCACTTGTCGATTCCGTATCACTCTGAGCCTGAAGAAGAATGTAATAAAAAATGAAATCATCTTCATTCAAGAAAGAGAGACAAAGAGACGAGTAATTTAATCTCACATCGGGATCGACGATTCCGTTCTTCCACTTCAATTTGTGTACACGACGACGACTTCTGAATTAATTCCCATCGTCATCTTCCTCCCTCCCCCCCCCCCCACCTCCTCCTTCCCCTCTCTCCCCTCCTCCTTCCCCTCTCTCTCTTCCTCATTCCACTTACTTCGTTCTCTTGATCACAACGGGAAGTTCGTACACAGTTCTATCATCATTGTCCGCTGCCACATGGATACTGTAATCGACCAGTTATCGATTGCTTATCGATTGATATCGCTGACCCCATGGATCGCATTCGATTTCGCCGTTCCTCCCTGCACAATATCGATTGATTCATTCAACTACCGTACTCGCTTACTGTATAATCTGCGTTTTATCGACAATGAGAGACTTGTGGAGTGAATTGGACTTCGAGGGAGGAGTGGAGGATACTTGAGGCGGCTGAAGACATTGTGGAGTCTGACAGACGGAGATTATTCCCCACTTACCGAAAGAACTCTCGCCAGTTTTGCATTCATATCCTGAATGGGCGAGTAAAGATCAAAGATCAATATTGGATCGGGTACCTGATTGGGATCAATGGGACGACGAGCGCTCGAATTGGGATCACTTGATACGGTAGAATCATCGGCTGAAGGGAAGGAATAGAGGAAGGAGGGATAGATGAACTCACCCATTCTTCAATCGACCGTCTGTGAAAAGGGAAGAGGGGTAAAATGAGGAAAGAATTGGGAAGTGAGTCATTCAATTCAAACTGAATTAGTTCATTCCGAGAGAGAATCTATCAAATGGACGGTCGATTCGTGTTCCTCTTCATTCTATTGATTTCTCTCGAAGGTAAATTGAGAGGGAAAGAGAGATCAAAGATCAATTTCAGTCTTCTCTGCCCCTCCTTCTCCTCCTCCTCCCCCATATCGAATCTATCCCGTGAAGGAAGAGTGGTATTACACGAGATCATTCAATTTGGTCAGTATCATTTCTCTGCAATATTCATGGAAATGTTCAGTCAATGAGCAAGATTATGAATGTGAAGCATCGAAAATTGAACTACACTCGATACTTCCAAAAGATTGCGAATGAAAGACACGAAGAGGTTCAATTACATTCTTTTTCCATTGAATAGTTCAATTTAGATCGTGAAACAAATGGGAAACGCGAAAGAAATCAAAAGAAGTTGAAAGAGATGTTAAATGATAAGACCAATTTTAAATAAATCTTTCCGATTTGAAATATATTCGGCCACTTTCAGTATTTTTTTTTAGAAAGTCAATAATTTGGCTTCGGCAAAACATTTTGCCGCCAGCAGGGGTCGAACCTGCGACCTTGGGCTTATTAGACCCACGCTCTGAGCTATGGCGGCTGATGGTAACATGCTCGTATTGTGTGCACATCACTGCATTCTTGGCAGATGTCTCTAATGTTCGACATGAAGCGTGGAGACATTATTACACAAACACTCATCAGTTCGTAATTGATGCATTCATCATTGAACTCATGAACATTTGAACGAGAATGGATTCAGTTTTCGAACTCTTTCGAGATCCCTTCATAAGTTGCAAGATGGAATGAATAGATGGAAAAGAGCCGATGACCAATTAGGAATTGACTGGATCTTCAGTGACCGGTAAGAGTCCACAAGAGGAACTTGAATCTCTTTTGCCAGAGAAGAGAAGAAGAAGAAGGGTAATGACCATTCAAGAATGACCACTCGTCAGTTTGACTCACCGTTTCCACTAATAATAGCCCGAAAAAGGGAGACCATTAGGTGAATCCTCAGCTTATCTTCAATCTTTTAATTTTGTCGTTTTCATTCAACTGCTTTTCATGAAAATATTCCATACACTTCCCACTTCATTCAAAAAATTCCAAAATTATCAATAACTCGATATATCAGTAACTCGCTACATGTGTTATTTCGAATATGCTTTATTCCCAATTTTTATTGTCATTTCGCATTCATTTCATTGGATGACAGATTCATAGACACCTTCATTTATGGTCATTATCGTATTCTATCATACAGATATCTTGATGGTTTAGTTCTCGATGTCTCCATTAACTTTCCCCTTCTATGCCTTACTCGTAGTCTTCATTTCTCCATTGACTCCTCCCCCTTATTTCCCTTTCATTGAGATATTCAATAGGCCCTTCAGGGGGGAGGAAGACTCACCGGTAATTTCACTTTCTGGGTGTCACTCTTCTCTCTCTCTGGTTCGACTTCTCTCATATGCTCTACTTATCCATGTCTTCCTTCACAATGAGTCCCTTCCCTCTGTCCATCTCCCTCCCGACCACTCAATTCAAGCCAATTTACCTCTCATCGTACTCTCACTACCTTTCACCTTCCCTTCTCTTTCACTTTTTATTCCGGATCTCACTTTCTTTCACGCGTTCCTCATTTTCTGCGTGATCAAATCAGTTGTCGATAGGCCAATCCCTATCATCTACCGTACTACTATGCACGAGGGTCCAGGACCCTCGAAGGATCCTGATCACTCTCCTGGTCTAAGAAGGATACGTCCAAATAGAGGAATGGGCACAATAATATTCGTCTCTGTAGTATTCGCAATTATTGCTTCCGTATCATCTATTAGGTGAGCTCTTACGATCTGAAGAATCTGTAGAAATGAATTGTTGACTATTTTTTTCCTGCAGATATCTCTCTGTATCTGAATAGCTTTTCATCCATTCGGTTTAATGAATCAAATTGTTTCAGTATCGACAACGATATAATAGATGAACCAGATATCGAATGTCTCGATGATTCCATTCGAATACACGTTAAGACGAGGAAATTATTTGCTGGTAGCGAATTCTTTGAATCATTTCATTAAGAAGAATGCCTTTTCATCATGAGAGCCAACGTTGATTTCAGGTCGAATCTATGCAAAAGGTCGTGCTGATCTTCCCGAGTGTTCAAAGGTGAGGGCAATACCTGAAATCATCAAAAAATGCGATCCATTTCAGGATGATTTCTCAAGTGAAAGAACGAAGAAACCTCGATTCGATTTGAAATTTGGAATCTGTGGAATGAAATCTCTTCGATCAGTAAGTTTTCATAGCTCGTGAGAGCTCAATCAAATATGGAACAGGCCAAATTATTATCTTTAGGTGGATCCTCGTGGAATGTACTATGGAATCACTGTCGTCGTTTCATTCCATCCGGTAAGATCAAATGGAATTGAGTAGTGCATACTAATTTTCAGCTGTTCATCACGAAAGTGGATCAAGCCTTCCATGTCAAATGTTTCTTCGAAGAAGCGAGTAGAGGATTGACTGCGGAATTAGGAGTGAGGTGAGCACTATTCTACTCAAACCTTGAAACTCTCTTTACTCATACGCATCATCATATTTGTTTGTTTCTCATCAATGATTATGCAACTGTACACTTGTTTCTAAACACTATTCATTACAGTATGATTCCTACAACCGAAGTGGAAGCACGACACGGAATTCCCGGTTGTTCCTACTCAATCCATCGGTTAGTTCATTCCATCAATGATAGTCTAAAGTGCCCCCCCCCCAATCTCTCTCCATCCTTCTCTCTTTTCAGTAGTAGTATCGATGATCTCGATGCTGGTCGTCCAGCTGGCCCTCCTATTCAATTCGCACGTGTGGGAGATAAAGTATTACATCAATGGCATTGCAATGATAGTATGTGTCTTCCCCTTCTTCCTCCTTCATTCCCTCTCTTCAGAAATGTTCGGAGTACTCATCAAGAGTTGTTATGTAACGGATGGATTCGGAAAGAGAGCAGAAGTAATCGATAATAATGGGTACGATAACTTGTCCCTTTGTTCTTGGCACGATTCCAATTCTCTCTATCAGATGTCCTGTCGATCCAATTCTGATTACTGGTATTCGATATTCTTCCGATCTCCAAAGAGGATACGCTGAGAGTCAGGTGAATTATGAAATTTCGAAGGGAATAAACCAGTCATTCCGGATACTTTCCCTTGCAGTTCTCAAGAGGTTTCGATTACTGTTCTCACTTTTTGATTTACCCGTTGAGTAAGAGAAAGAGAGTATTGTTTATGGAGAGAGTGGAAGAATGAGGTCATGAGTAGTAATTGTCTTGACAAAATACTCGAGTAGAATGGGAGAGGTGGTTTCCCTTTTCTGGACTGGAACATTATTGAAAGAACTCTTCCGAGGGTACAATTCGGAGACTTTCTCAAGTATGTCGAATAGAAGACCGGAATACCTATTGCTAACTTTCTGCCCGAAGTATACCAAACTCTCCCAAAGATCATCCCAAAATGAACTGAAGAAACATCTAAAAATAAATAAATCAAATTCTCAGGTCTTCAAATTCGCTGATAAGCCGGGAGTGTGGTTCTTCTGTCAGATTGATATGTGCATGAAGGGAGCTGGAATGTGCAATAATTTCACTGTGAGTCAAACAGGAACAATCATCGTAAAATGTTGTCGTTTATCTGAGAGCATTCATGATAACAAATGCATAAAGATGCAAGATGCTGAAAAGATAATAAATATGAATTTGTTTCTCAGCCTCCCGCATGTGCCTCCACTGCTCCTCCTCCCATTGAAGGAGCCAATAAGAGCATTGATTATCAACAAGAAGAGGTACTCCCTCCCCCCCCCTCTCTCCCTCCCCCCCCTCTCTCTCTCCCTCCCCCCCCCTCTCTCTTTCTCCCTCTGATCTCCTCTTCCTATCAGGATCTCGATTATCGATCAGGTGGATCGAAGACAACAAAGAAGAATACGACCAAGGGAAATAAGAAGAATGGAAAGGTTTGAGAAGGAATCGGAATGGAGTAATTACTTTCTATTCAGAAGACAACTCCCAAACCAAGTAATGATTATGAGTCAAGTGAAGAGGAAACTGCTGCTGATGATGAATATGATGTAGGAACGAACAGAAACAGAGAGTGGGTTACTGTAGGGGATACATCGATGAATAACTGATTATTCCAGTCCGAAGGATAAGAATTCTTTATCGTCGAATCCATATGGAAGAGCTGCTCCAGGTTACCTTTTCTTTATCAATGTTTTCCTACAGAGCTCAAATTATGTTTAATGAGTATGTATGAATGACTTCCCTTCCATTCAGATGGGGCTGCCTTCGATGAATCATCAGATGTCGTCACCGATGGAGTTGAAAGTGCAACGGTGTTCGGACCAGGAATATCCACTGATGACTTCGGTCTCCCTAGCAGAATTACCACTGTGAGTACAACCATCGATGGAGAGATTGATATCTATCGTTTAGGCAACTGAGACGGTCACTCAAGAATTTGAAACTGAAGATGATCTACAAGTAAAGGTGAACATTAGACACTACAACAATAGTTCGAGTCACTTCTCGATGTAATCTGTGATTCTCCACATTTCTTGCGAATCCTTGCTGCCGTCAAGAGAAACACATTGAAAACTTTCAAACATTGTTCATCGACAATTATTTTACCGTTCTTTGTTTCAATTTCCACAGTCCCTATTCATAAGATTTCTTCTTAATTATCGTAAATATTTCAAGGAATCACCGACTCCTCCTCCTTCTAAGCCAATAGCATTGGGAGATCCGCTCATTGATGGAAATCAACCAGTCACTAAACGTCAGTTTTCATTTCCTCGTCGTATCTTCATAGTAAAATGGTCATAGTTTGCCTTTAGATCCGTTACCTGTGCAAACCAGTCTCTCCTTTGAAAAGGACTCATTTTCTAATAGAAAAGAAGTATGAAAGAGGGGCTCAAATTGACCGGATCCCGCTTGAGTCCGTAATAAGTGATCCACCTTAGCCAGTATTCACTTGCACTTTCTTCCCTCTTCTCAAACCTTTCCTTTTCGTTCTCTCGCCCGAAGGGAAGGGCTTATTAAATGGGATTGAAGTAGGTCATGCCTCTCACGATGAGTCATTATGGCAGACAGAGAAAGGAAGCGAGACTGGATGAGAAAAGGGGAGAAGAGGAAGGGTCCGGAAGGGAAGCTAATACTCACAATGATCCATGATAGAAAAATAATAGGACTTTATTTTAACGCTATAAATGAGTGTAGAGATGAACGAACAGCAACGGGAATGAGATCATCTCAGCGAGATGGCGAGAAACGACGACATCATCATCAAAATATTTTACCCAATCCGTTTTCAGTTCCTTCCTCTGGCAGTTCCGATTACAATGATTACTCTGAAGTGACAATTCCTCCCAATCTCACTGATCTTCTTGCTAATCTTCCTGATGATTTATCCGCTGATTCACTACAGAAAATGTTCAGGTATGAATAAGGGACGGTGTTGGAAAAGAAATGGAAATTACAGAGACTCCGTTGATGATAGACGAGCTCTTCTGATTAGTATGGATCGAGTGAAGAATCAACTCAAATTGGTATGCCCATTATTACTCCTGAGGTAGGGTTGATCTCTTGATTGAAGGCTGAACGAAAGCGAGCGACTCCTTCCCCTCCTCCTTCTTCTTCCTCTCGTCTCCGAATGGGAAGAAATCCTTCTTCAGGAAAAGGAGCATTGAGAAGAGGAGAAAAGATAGGATCAATGACTGTGAGAGAAAAGAGAAGAATAGAGACGGATTGTGATATTGCAGGTTGATTGGAGAAATGCAAGGAAGAGAGATGATCCACTTCCCATTGATGATAGAGAAGATAATGGAGTGAGTATAGAGAATGAGTTGAGTGTATTCATCTTCTCTTCTCAGATTCCGATGATTGCTGGTCAATTACTCATTTATGATCTTGATGAAGAATCTCCTGCTGATGCAGCTGCAGCATCTCTTGCGATGAAGAAGAAAGAAGAAAAGAGTAAGTGGAGATGGACAATCGATTATTATTCCCTTCTTCAGCTCTAATCTCATCTGATACGGAATCTTCTCCTGAATGTGCGATATCTCGATCAGGATTACTCGTTCTCTCAGGTAGGTCTCTCCCTCTCCCTCGCCCATCCCCCTCTCTCTCCCTCCTTTATTCCACATGTTCCTTACAGGTTCTTTATCAGCAGTAGCAGCAGCCCTATTCGTCATAACTCTCTCCCTCTACATTAAATTGTCTCGAGTTGGTTCATCTCCTAAGAAAGCCCCTCTTCCTCCTCCACCCGATCATCTTCTCTCATTCGTCGGCCCTTCTACTGCACCTCCACCTACCGTATCTCGCACCACCTCACGATTGTACTGAGGAAGTTCGGTAGAGGGTACATAATCAGACATCGCATACACAAATTGGGTATCCTCTCATGCTATATTATCATTGTCTTTTATTTAATTCTAATTATAATAATTGCTCCATTATTCACTGCCTCGATTCATTGAGTAGTCATTCATTTCTACTTCCTTTATACATTCCATTCCACTCTATCGATTCTTCTATTTTTGTATTATTTGATCACACCAAGAAAATGATTATAATTTATAAGATGTCCCTGTGAATGAATTTTAAATAATACTTTCCTGTAATAGACTGAAATGAAGATATTTGACACATTTTTGATTCCTAACTATGATTTAAATATCTAGATCGAACCTATTCTGATAACAAGAAATACAATCACAGAACAAAGTATTTTATCAAAGCGTGAGTTTGAGTTCATTACGCCTTTAAAAGTTATTGATTGTTTTCTACGTTTCATTTCGTTGAATTCTGCAACGAAGAAGTTAATGGACACGTCTTGAGAATAATCTAGTTTATCACCTCAACCTTTCTTCTTAATATTCTCTGAATATCTCCATTTGCCAGTCATTTTCGAACCATTTCCAGGTCCTGTCACAGATGAGGGACCTCAATTGAACAAAAGATTCGCAATAAATGTGTAAAATATTGAAATACCAGCTGTGGTTTCCGTTTTTGCTTTGACTTCATTCGGTTTTAACTCCTGAGATTCAAAACGACTCTGCGGTCAAAAAGATAAATTGACTGACTGCTGATGTAACTTCAGGATTCGATTCGACCATCGTTGAATCAGGGACACAACACTGTCGAGATTTCACACTCAAACTAAAATAGAAATGAAGCTGATTGGAGAAGTGATTGAGGCCACTCACTTTGGAAGTTTATAGTAGCAAATTACAATGGCTGTTATGAGAATGAGTATTGCGACGATAACAATTATGATGAAAATCCACCAACTGAAATATGTCATTTTTTCTTAGCAATTTCATTTTTTCAAATAAATTTTAGAGCTGGTCAACAAACGCACTTTTCTGTTAGAAGTTCTCCAAAAGAATTTATCTGAAAATAAAGAATGACGATAGTATCGATAGTATAGATAATTGATTGAAAGTGACCCCGTTATGGACTTTCCCTTCAGAAATAATTCCTTCTTCGACTACATCTCTACATACATCGAAATCATCGCAATATCCTCAAATGTATTCATTACCCATCTTCTCTCTCTTCTTCTTCTTATTACCTTGTCCCTCTCCACAAGGAACATTCGGTTTCTTCATTATTCCTGGATGTCCCCATCTTCCCTTTTGACTGTAATTATGAAGAGAGAACTGATTGAGAACTGCTGTTGAGGTGCACTCTCAAAAGAACTATTCTTCAATATGTATTCTATAAATGAGCAGATACCTCCTTCATAAATGCAGTACCGTAAGCAAGTCCGTTCAGATGTCTCACATTCCTGATATATCATTTTTCTCCTAGATAATACATTTAATTTGTTTACCTCTAAACCTTCAGCATGACAAATACTTCCATCACATTTTCCATTCTTACACACTCCAGTTGCATCATCACATGGCAATCGATCATTGATTGGATTAGGTTCAGGGCAAGTCGCATTCAATGGAAGACATTTTCTCTCTGATGAACAATCTTTGATCTGAAATAGTGATTTTCATCTACCCATCTCATTAGTCAAATCAGCAAAATTTCTTCTCACAGGGGAACAAATGGAATCGGCTCCTTTGAATTCACATTTCTCATCACAACAATTTCCTTGACTAGGGGAACAGTTTGCCGTATTCTAAATGTAAAAATCAGAATTAATTATCGTTTAAGAACGAATAAATTACATTCAAAGTACATGGAGCATCTCGATCATTTCCAGGTTTACAACATAAATCTTCCGCTTCCAAACATTCCTATCAAGGAAAGGAATAAGTGGAAGGGGTTTAGAATGTTCTCACCTCAATATCATATCCACAATCGCATATTTCACCATTCTCAACAATGCCATTCCCACAGAACGGAGTATCGTTTTCTCAAAGAAATTAATGCACACTTTAATTTAAAAGGGTAATTAATACCAATTAGACAATTATTCTGTCTATAATTGGGAATATTCGGATTGATCGCAAGTAATCTCTACAATGATCTTTCTGCATTTTCAGGTGAAGGAATATTAAGAAAAATATAAAAAGCTAAAAAAAATGTAAATCACTTTGAGATTCCTTGTAATATTTTTAATAGAACATGTTGAGAATATTTTGTGGTTTGGCTTATTTCCATCATTAGCGTGGTCATGCATTATGAAATGACCCTCAATTGATGAACAACTATTTTCATTTTTTGTGCATGAAGATATTACCTTTTTCTTATCATAAGTGCATTCAGGATTTTCATCAGATTCCATTTTTCCATTAGCGAGTCGAGTGTGATCGTGATTTGAACCAAGACTGTGACCTAATTCATGGGCAAATGTGAGATGCCATAGTGCTCTAGGAACATCATGACCTGCCATTCATTCACTTATTCATAAATGAAGTTCATGACAAACCTCTCGCTCGCATTGAAATCATTCCAGTATTGTAAGAAGAATGCACATCACCACCCAATTTTCCTTTAGTGCAGAGGTAGCATGCGTATGCTAGTCCTTGCGTACCCTTTTCGAAATCACTAAATGTTTATAACGTCATGGGATAAAACAAAAAAAATGAACGAACCGTGATGTGAATATGTAGGAGAGACAGTATTTATCATGATCTTGAGATGCGTGCCATCTCAAATATTCTTCTGAATCTTTCGTATCTTTTGAGAACGGATTATCTTTATCTTCCGCAGTTTTCCAAATCTGATAATTTTCTACTAGACGGTTAGTGTTCATTATTGAACAATTTCAACCTTTATCCTTCCAGTTTTGAAATAAATTCCTTTAATTCCTCCGAAATCAATTTCAGAAAATATCTCATTGACTCGTTTCACTTGATCTGCTACTATTTCATACAATTCGTTTCTCGTTCTTAATTTAACAATTAACGAATATCAAACGATAAATAAGTGACTCTAAACGATTTTTCCTTCCCGCTCCATTGAAAACCCAATTATAAAGAGTGTAATCAATCTACAAATATAATATTAATTTATAAAAAAAATAGCCAAACTTGAATAGACATGAGACAAATTCGATTGCTCCAAATTCCATTGTCATCTTGAGTAGCAAATCGGGCTTCTCTATGATTCGATCTCTTCCGAACTCTGTAATATATGTGGATTATTTATCTATTATCAATATAAGTTAACATATTATCTTCTTTGCTCATCAGTTCAGATCCGATTAGCGGAAGCTTAATAAATTATTAATCAATTGTATATTTTTCGATATTTCAACCTCTTCATTATGAAGTTCCGCATTACAAATTGTGTATGGGAGATGACCGTGAGGATTATTAACTTCGGTTGGATTGGCATTATTAAATCGTTCAGATCTAAGAAGATTTTGTGGATGAAAATAATCATGAATATTTGTTTCAAAGCAAAGAAATGGGTCAGATAACCTTTTTGTCCTCTCAGAAGTCTTTGGCATTTCAACATCGTTCATCGAATAAATAAAGGAATGGAATGATGATGTTGAATTGTAAGTAGATGAAGACTCTACCTATAAAAAATCTAATTTCTCTAACTTTATTCAACCAAGCTCAACCCAATATTCATCTCCATTAGGCATTTCGATAGAACCTTCGAAGATTCCATTACGAATCGATCCAAATACATGAGATTTATCAACACCTTTGTAATTGTAGAGATTAGTAGAGTATAATTTTAAATATTCGCAATAAAACCTTCGATTATGCCTTTGAAAAAAGTGGGCTCCCACTCAATCTTTAGTGTTTCGTTTGCATATTCAAGAGTCGCATCTTTCGTAAAAACAGAACTGAAATCGTGTTAACTTTGAATGGTAATGAGAATCAGATTTTCAAAAAAAAATATGGTGGACACACTCTTTTTCTTGAAGTCTTTGAAGAATGAGTTTGAAATGACGACCGTACGCATGGAAATTGAGATGTATTCTATCATCACTCGATCTGAACGAAGGTCAAATTTTGAATCGAAAGATGAATGGGGGGAAATATATTTCTGAACGAACCTCGAAACACGATTCACATCCTTTGTTTGATAATTGAGAGGTTCGAAATGTTTGAGAAACTTGTTGAGACCTTCTCCTGAATGAAAAAGATTTATGAATGACAGAGACAATGTTAACCAGTCGAGAAAATGAGAATAAATAGGAGGAGACATTTCATAGTCGACCAATAGAGAGACAGGAGATGAGAGAGAATGGAAGGAGAAGTGAAGATGAGGAAAATTATAAGAGGGATGGAATGCAAATTGCAACTAGACAATACATATATTTATAGCCAATTTAGGTGAAAACGGATTGATCACAATAAACTATCAAATCAATTGAAGTATTTGTCTACATTGATCTTCAGCTGAAATGCACTGTAATTCAGATTCGTGGACAGAAAAATCGACGAAAAAGAATGTTGTTCACGTCTCCTTCTCGGGAATGGCCCAATTATCTACACTTTGATAGAAAAATCTCTAGACATATTGTCTGAGCCCCATTCTTCATTATTATCAATTCACTGTCGTCTCATAAAGTACTCAATTTGTTTAGTTTTGGAAAAGTCTTTTTTATCACATCTGGAAGCGATTTCTCATCTTTCGATGTGGTTGACTTCTATTTGAAATACTGAAAGGGAAATTAATTAGTTGTCGTCCTTTCTTTCCTCATTTTCACCTATTCATCATCTTCATTTGTTTTCTTCGACTTATCCGCTGGAGTAGGAGGAGCTTTACCACCGGGAGTTTGTGTCGATCCTCCCGGAGTTTGAACTGATGCAACTGGAGTGGTTGATCCTCCTCCTAGTATGAATTATCGATCAGTTTGATTTCTTCCTTCAACTGACCTTTGACTTTCTTAATCTTCCTTTGAGCTCTCTTGGACATATTCTTGACTCGATCGCTCTGTAGAAAATGGTTCATTCAAGAAAAGGTGAGTAGTATTCACCATCATATTCTTGATCTCTTTTATGCTCTTCGCCTTTGGTTTGTTGGGATTCGAACTGCAAGCAGTTGAGAGTATATAAATGATTGATACAATGGTCTAACCTGGGAGTTGCATAGGAACAGAACTTGATTACGACAACGAGAAGAGCAACTACGACGATTACGATGAGAGCAATTACCCACCATCTGACAAAAGATCAAAGATCAATTATTGATTCCAAATGGAATCTTCTCTTCATCTGATCCAACTCACTTTCTGGTTAGACCTTGGAAGAAAGATGAGAACTGAATTGAGACGATCAATATGGGAAGAGGAGACGGAGTCCACCTACTTCTTCAAATTTCTTGCGCATTAGACCAGTTGCTCTTACTCTATTGCAAACGTCAAACTGATCGCAGGTTCCTAAATGGGATCATTCTCATTGTTTGTATCTATTTATTAACCCTGTCCATCATAACACTGAGACATTGGTGAAAGCATTACTCCTGATTGACCCCATCGTCCCTTTTGTAGGAATTTCCCATTATTGAACTCATCGATAAGAGCAGTCGACTTGCAAACTGAAAGAAATGTCTCATTCCCTTCGTTTATCTTTCATCCTCTCTTTCTTACCCCCACCATCCTTCTTCATACAGTGTCGATAGCAAGACCTTTCTCTTACTGTGCAATCCTGTAAAATCTCAATCGGTTAGGTTTCTTCAGATAGTAAATAACCATAAATCCTTCAACATTCGTGCATAACATAGATGTATTGCATTGTCCATTATTGCACAGTCCAGTTGCATCATTACAAGGTTCATTTTCATTATCGGTATTGGGAAGGGGAACGGGACAAGTGAAATTATTTCCAAGGCATTTAGAAGCCTTCGAGCACTTTGTTTCCTGCAAATAAACATATGAAGATTCGATGAGAAATTCGAGGTTCTCACTTCAGCACAAGTTTCAGCGACTGATTTGAACTCGCATTTGGCATTGCAACATTCTCCTTGTGAAGGAGCGCATTTATTTCCTTCCTGAACATAATAAAAACTTTTCTCATATAATGAAGGAAAAAATAGGGTTGATTTTCGGATTTCGAAAATTCCGAAAAAAAACAATTCAATTAGAAAAAAACAATTCAACTTCACTTTTCCGGGAAAAAAATAATTCGAACAATGGATCTTTTAAGTGGGGATATCTAATTGGACTAGTTTTTTCGGAAAAGTGGACATTGAAAATTGAATAAGCTTTTCGGAATTTCCGAATTCCGTTTCGTTTCGTCAACTCTAGAACAGAATACCTTCAGTGTGCATTCTCTTTTTTTAGTACCAAGATTTGGAGTTCCTGCAGGATAACAACAGGTATCTCCACGTGTCTGACACCCCTATAAATGAAATCTCAAATTTAATAGGAACGAAATGAATAATTACAGTCTCATCGCCACAATCACATTCTTCTCCCTTCTCAGTCGCTCCATTCCCACACATCGCAGCGTCGCTTGCTAAAATAAAGTCTTCGGCATTATTCCTCTTATGTACTTCTTTTATTCTCACGTAAGAAACAATTTCGGGTGTGCCTTTGATCTTTTGCCTTTGGATCGATCTTCATTATTTCCTCAAATATTTCAATTTCACACTATTTTATTTTACACGCATCCTCACTTTCAATTTATCAGTCATTTGCTTAATTGAACACTCAGAAAACCGTTTGTTATTCGGTTGATCGCCAGAAGTTGCAGAATACCACATAATGTATTGACCCTGCAATGAGCTGACAAAATATCAATTCTAAAGTTTCTTTCTCACATCATTTCCTCCTTTGCATTCTTCAGTTTGATCGTGGTTCGAACCAAAATTATGTCCAATTTCATGAGCAAGAGTAAGGTAAGAAACACGTTCCAATACGGGATTTCCTATGAATATTGCATACAATATCTCCGTATATCTTTCTTCCTACCGAAATTGAGGTAGGTAACAATTCCAGCATTTGTGGATGCTTGTGTTTCTTTCCCTGGTCTGTGAACTGCACAAAGACCTCCCACGAATGCCAATCCAAGAGTTCCTCCAGAGAAATCTCTTAAAGAAAGTATTTCTACATACTTAATAGTTTCAATGTTCACCTGTATGTCATAACGTATCCTAAACAAACATCGTCATATTTTTGCCTTGAATTTTCGGCTAAGAAGCCGTTGACATCAACACTTTCGTCTTTGAATGGATAGTCCTTTTCGTCCTTGCTTTCCCAGATCTCAAAATGTAAACTGATAATATATCACCATTGACAGATTGCCACTTTTGTTCTCTTCGGTTTGAAAGTGATTCCTTTTATTCCGCCGAAGTCTGTACTCTCGTACACTTGATTTACACCTTTTATCTCTTTCTCAACCAATCTCATAATTTTTGCGTTAGCTCTGAATTATATGAAATTATCTAGCAATCAATATTGTTTAAGTTCAGTTCACTTCTTAGCATCATTGCCGGTAGTCTTCAAGTGATAATTATACAGAGTGTGATCAACCTAAACAAAAATGCATCTTCATCTTCCCAATCTTTCTCTCCTCACATGAATAAATAATGTGCACATTTTATTTTCCTTGAATAATTCAGCTTCTCGTTTAGATCGGAATCTGAAATAGAGTGGAACGGTAAATAGGAGAATTGAGAAACAAACGAACGAAGAATTTGATGGCTTGTCCTTCTCTATTTTGGTGTTCTCCTGCAATGGAATGGATGGGACGATGAGATAGAGGAGGGAGAGCTTACAGCTATCTTCGGATCACTTAGTCCACACATACTATCTGAATCTGATTCCGATGGTGAAATTGGTCTGCAATTTATCATTCCTCCTTCATTGTCAATTCATGATCATTCAACCTCTTAACTTTGGTGCGATTAGGCATGTTGATATGAGTGACGTCATAAATGAAAGAATGGAATGGAACCGATGTATTGTATCGAGATGTACACTCAATCTGAATAGGAACAGTTATCGATCATTCCCTTTCTCTTCTCAACTCCATATTCCTTTCCATCTCCAGTCTCAATCACTCCACTGAATACTCCATCATCCATTGATCCATATACATAAGAATGACTATCTCCTTCAAACATCAATCTGACCTATTCAACTACAGTATCCTACCCTCTACAGTTCCACTGTACATTCCCTCTCCTCGGTTCACTTTCATTGTTACATTCCCAAATTCGACGATTGCGTCTTCAACGAACACTGATCTGCAGATAATAAATCAGTTCTCGATTGATCGTCGTCGATTCATTTCATCGTCATTTGTAGTAGAGGAGCGGTCCCTCTCATTACAGTAATCTCACTCTTCAGGGGAAATCTTGCGAAGATACAATTTGAAAGTACGATTGAAAGCATTGAAATCTATTCTGAGACTATCGTGTGGTTGAGCAGATCTAAACAGAAACAGTAGATCATTCCTCCTGAATGAGGAATCCAACCTCGAGGCTCTTGCCAGATGTGTGATACTATAATTGAGTGGTTCATAGTGATTGAGAAATGGACTTATACCATTCACTGGAATGACTCGATTAGAGAGATTGTATGAGGGACGAAGTATACCTGATATAATAAATAGTGAAAATATAAGAAGACGGAACATAGAACCGCCGATGGAAAGGAAGAGATGAAGAGTGAGGAGAGAAAAGAGAAGAAGAGAAGAGAGAGGGAATAGAGTGAACAATGGATCATTAGATGATGATGAATATTCCTAGTTTTTATATTAAATGCAAATTGATCAATTGAATTTTTAAAAAACGATCAAATATTCTTTATCATAGGTTAGAGGATGTCTTTCGACTGCTTTCATTATCAGATTAATGTATTTTCAATGTAGTAAAGCAACACCATTAATAATGATATGAAAAGTATGATAGACAAATGAATTGAGGAACGTGAACTTCGAGAGAGACAAGTGACATGAGATGAAGAAAAAGAACAAAAAAAACTGTGTTTGTTAATGCAACGACGTCAATATCCAAGTAACATTTTATTCGTTCTTTTAAGAAGACAGTCTTGAGTAACTATTGTTGTCTCTCAACAATAGAAAGGGAAGGAAGGAGGGATCATCCTTTCATATGAGTGACTTCTATCGTAGTACTCTTCTTGTGAATATCTCTTTTCGTACTTGCTTCCGGAAGAGGTTCCTAGAAGGAATACGGTAATGGATGGTCATCCATTACTCGATGGGATACGGTATCTCTCTTACCTTCAATCTTTCTTCTCTTACACTCATCTTCTTCGTCTCTTCAAGTACTTTGTGTATCTCTTCACGAGGAATATTAACTGCCAGCTTTTTCGTCTCCATTGCACCATTGATCTCTTTCTTCTGAATGAACTATGATTACGGTAGTGTGGGGTACGGTAATAGTACCCCGATTGGTGATGGTTGATGGTGTTTAGAGATTGTCTCTTCTTCCATTAGAGTACGTTGAGTACAGATTGTCTGATTAGTAGCTGCAGTGACTTCGCTGGAGGGAGGAATAAGAGGATTGAAATGAGGAGGAGGGGTAGTGGTGGGAGAAGGAGTAACTGTAGGAATGGGATGAGGAGGAGGGGGACGATTGGGTTGAGAA
The DNA here is from genome assembly GCA_911812115.1 of Pristionchus exspectatus. Lineage (NCBI taxonomy): Eukaryota > Metazoa > Nematoda > Chromadorea > Rhabditida > Neodiplogasteridae > Pristionchus > Pristionchus exspectatus. The sequence goes on along the minus strand of OU461585.1, from coordinate 13,711,883 downwards.
GGGATAGAAGGAGGAGGAACAGGGGGAGAGGGACGAGGAGGAGGAGGAGTGGTAAGTGGTTGTTTAAGAGCTCGGCGGGCTGCGGCTCTTTCGGCTCCTTAATAGAATGGAATTACAGTAGTCTGAGATGGTATTCACTCTTAAGTGGAGCTTTGCCCATGACACTCCAATCAGATTTGCTCTGTTCCGTTGTCTCTGGCTCCTTCCCCGTATCTCGAGATGACTGAAAGTGAATGGAATAGAGAGGGGAGAAGGGATGGTACTCACTTCTCGAATATTACGAAGAGTCGGTTGATCATCTTCGGTCCTCTTTGAACTCTTCCATGTATCGTTGTTGTCACGACAATTACTCTGAACAAGAGAGATGAATACGGTAGGATACCGAATCCATGGGTACCTTTCGATCTTTCGATGTGCCTTCATTAGAACCATTCTTAGTGGGAGATTTGGCAGTCATCTCTGTTGGAAGAGGATCCGATCCTGGAGCCCGAGCACCCGTCTATAAGGGATACGGTAGATAAGGAGTACGGTATATCGAACCGGTCGGGTACTGAACAATGATGGAAGTGTTTGACCCGTTCGAGATATCGGAGCAGAATTCACTGTCGATCTGGTAGTTGTGGATCCTGAGACGAACGATTACGGTATATATTGATGTATTGACTGACGTGGAGTTGAATTGATGGATTGACGAGAACTATTTCTCTTCTCGAGAGAATCAGATATGGATAGACGATGAGCATCCTTATTCGATAGACTCCTTCCCCAACACATTACTGTAGAAGGAAGAGAGAAGGAAGAGACTAGACGAGATGAGAGAACGAGTTAAGAATGAAAAGAGAATAGAAGAGAGAGGACAAGGGGATAAATAGATTGGAAATTGAAAGATCTTCACGTTATGCAAAAAAACTCTTCAGTGAGGATACGGTAGGTGAACACTGAAATCAATAAAGATTCATAATAAAGTGATATGTAAATTAGTTTGATATTTCTTTTGTCTCAACTGATAGTCAGCGAGTTATTATTCTCAAATGCCGATTAACGCATCCCACTAACGCAACCCAAAAAACCCAAAAAATATTAAATAAAAAAATAAAATCATTTAGTCATCATCCATATCCTTGAAGACTACGGTAAAAGTAGAAGCGACTTTCTGCGTACGTTTATGTTTCGAAGATTTTCGAGTTCGAACTATTCGCGGCTGTTTCAAGTTTGTTTCATATTGTTTTCGCGTTCGTGTTCATCCTTGAAGCGACTTCTTTCTCAGTTGTCATTCTTTTAACGCAATTTATAAGCGGTGTACCTTGATAAGCCTTTTCCCAATCACCATTTGTATGTCAATGTCTATCGTCACTATTTTTGTTTGTATCGCTATAATTCTAATCATTTTAGGCGGCTGCTACTCGGTAATTAACCTACCTCAGCCATGGGAAAGGGATTCCAAAATTTCATGTCCAAGAAGGACTTCCATCCTTCAGCATGGTGGAACTTAAAGAAGGTTAACCTTGAAGCATTCAACTCTCTCTTGTTCTAGTCAATATTGTTTCGAAGAATTACCCAAACAATACAAGTAATAAGTAATTGTAGGTATGGGAAGCCCGTCAGAAGAAGGAGCAACAAGAGACGAGAGATGCGGAGATGCAAGTGCAATACGAAAAAGAGCAGGAAATCTTCAATAATAAGTTCGTTGTATTTTTGTACTCCTCTAATATGTATTTAACATAAATATGTTGGCATCGTTCATTTTTTTCTTTACAGAGCTCTTCTGGGAGATGAGAAAGCTAAGATGGGTCTTTCCTTTATGTACGAAGCACCCGCAGGAATCAACAAACGAGAGGAGGTATCGTGTCCTTACCATTATAGAGACACTTTGAATATAGATCAGAAGACTGCCCTTGTTAAAGGAACAGCTAGATCATGAATGAAAATGAATGAAAAAAATCATATTGTGCATATAACTAGAAAGTCATTTATTCGTATTTCAGGAGAAGCCGGAGCCTAAATTTGAGTGGCAAAGGAAGTACAATGCACCTCGAGAGTCATGGGCTCAGAACAATGAAGCCATTGTGGATCATCCATTCGGAATTGCCGTAAGTATAATTCTTTATATTCTATAAATATGGGTTGGAAAAGGAAAGTAAATAATTGCATTGAAGGTGCGTAATGTTCGATGTGTTCGATGTCACAATTGGGGACACGTGAATACAGACAGTGAATGCCCATTGTATGGAAAGAGTGGAAACTACGAAGAGGAAGGATGTAAGTGGCATTATTATAATAAGCCACACCAATAATAAACGACGATAACCACGCCCACTTCCCCTGGTATCCCACTGAGTACCGTGATCATGGGATACAAATCTCATTTCAGATGCGAATAATCCATCGGATCTCGTGAAAGAATTGAGAAAGGCCGAGAAAGAAGGAAGGGCTATTAACAAGGTATAGTCACGCTTATTTCTCCCAAATTTGCACCAACAACTGGTTTATCAATATCAATGGTGTGCACTTGCAGAATGAGTATCGTGGTCGCAAGAAGAAGGTTGAGGAGGGAGAGGATGAAGAATGGATTCCTGCTGATAGTGGAACACTCGCAGAACAAATGAGAGAAGAACACGGAATGAAACTAAAGTCCAATGTAAGTGATGTGATGCCAATTATATTCAAGTATACATTGCTTTATTTATATATTTTGGATAACATAATATGCAAACACGATAATATTTATTAATTGTAGATGCTGTCGGAAGTGAAGGAATTCGAGAGATTGGAACAGATGGGAAATAAGGCGAAAGAGAAGGTGAGATTAGTGATTGTTTTATGAAATTAATTAATTAATCTATTATTTTTCTAGCAAGATGAGACGAAAAATATGCTGGACTTCTTCAATTCAATGAGTGCGAAGGATAAGGAGAGAGTGATGAGGTTAGTTGGTAATACCAGCTTAGTATTTTTTAAACCTTTTTACATTCCAACTTGGTATCCATTATGATGAAGTATGCACTTATTAAAGAAAAATTCGTTTCAGGAAGACACTTGGATTGAAGGAGGAAAAGGGAAATAAGAAGAAGAGCAAGAAAGATAAGAAGAAAAAGAAGAAGGAAGAGAAGAAAATGAAGAAGAAACTGAAGAAAATGAAAGTGAAGAAGGAGGAGCCTGCGTCTGATGAAGAGAATGTCAAAGAGAAGGAAAAGAGTTGGTTTTATTAATTGTTCTTTAACTTCACTAATCTTTTCTGTCTCTAACTAAATCATATCTAATGTCTTGAGATGGTCGTTATCGTCGTGACTCTTCTGTTTCTCCCCCTCCTAAGAGATCGAGAAGAGATTCTGATGCTGTTGAGAAAAGTATGTCAATTCACTTAACCATTCTGATAGAAGACAATTGAATTATTTCCCGTGTCATTAATATGAACAGAAAAAAGAATCAGAATCTTTATCAGTTATTTTTTAATGTGAACACTCAACGACAAAATCAGTTCATGAATAACAAAGTATTGATATCAGGGAAGATCAAGGAGGAACCTCTTTCGTCCGGTGATGAGAGAAATGACCAGAGGAAGAGAAATGAATCTCCAATTAGGAAGAGAAGAGTATCTAAATCTCCCGTTAGGTATCCATTACTTTTGTTATTGAGTTACTTTTAATTTAATTATTTGACGGTGTAGATATATGGTAATGTGTTTATTATTAGATCACCAGTTCGATCTCCCGTGAGGAGAAGAAGAGACTCACGATCACCTGTTAAGTATGTTTAGGGGCCACAAGCTCCGCCCACTTTGTGCGGACACGAGTTCACCAAAAAGCGAGAAAACAAAAACACAAGCTTCATTCTAAACCAAATCACTCGCTCTAAAGTGCTACGGATAGCTGTTACCATTACCTATCGATCTAGCACTGTCCGAGAAGTGCCTCAGAACGCTAAGAGGATTAAATTTGCATATGAACGAAGGGAATGAGTCGTTTTGGCATGTTTCAGTTTGGAAGTTCTGCTCGGACAACAATTTTCTGACTAATTTGAATATTTTAGGAATTTTAGAGAAAAAATTAGATTTTTAGCATGCTTCCCCGGCTTGTGTTTTTTGCGCGGGGAGAGGCGAGCGAGAGGGCGGGGGGAGGGAGAGAGACACACGCTAATTAGGCTCCGCCCCCTTTCCCTCTCGCCTCGCCTTTCCCTCCTCTTCCCCAGTGCGTTGCGCGCGTACTTCTCGGGCTCTAGCGCGCGACAGAGAAAAGATATCGACAAACGGTAAAAAGTATGATGATATTGGATCCATGAGGGACAGTTTGAACACACATTTGGCCCCGAAGCGTGAAATCGGCTATCTACATTGTGGCCCCTAAGTATGTTGTTGAATTTACTGTTAGAGAAAACCTTTTGGAGTCCTTTCGGCGTGTTGTCTATTTGTATATTAAACAGTACGAATATTGGTTCCGTTTCATGAACTAGTGCCAACGAAAATCTTAAAATTGAAAGAAATTTAACGTTAAATGTATAAGTTGATACGATTTTCAACTTTTGCAACACTGAATCAGTTGATGGACCATTGTTTTCCCATATGTCTTATATTCATGATAATGGTATAACTAATGGTTCTCTGTAGATCACCCATTCGTCGTCGTCGTGATTCGCCCATTAGAGAGAAGAGAAGAGAAGAAAGGGAAGATAGCAGAGATAGAAAGAGGTCAGTTCAGTTCATTCATAATGACATAATACGATAGCTGTCGCAATGATAGTATATTTTTAAAATTCAGAACTTCAACTGAATGTAATTGTTCAGATCTCCCGTTCGTCGCAGAAGAGATTCGAGATCTCCAGTGAGAAGAGAGAGATCACCAATTGAAAAGAGAAGAGAAACAAGAAGAAGAGATAGTAGAACACCTGAGAGAAAAAGGTAAGGGATGAAGAGGGATGAATATGGATATTGCTCTAGTGGGTAGATCATATCACGGGTTTCCTGTAAAAGTGTAGGAAAACCGGCGCTTTTTTCCACTAGGAAAAAAATGATTGTCACCGATTTTCATGAAACTTATTAGGTGGGTACCCTTAGGGGTCAGGAGGAGGTCCACCTACTTGGTTTGGTCAATTATCGATTTTATCGATTTTTTAAACCTGAAACTTTGAATGGCCATAACTAGCTTCATTTTCATCGTACAGCGAGGAAATTTCACACACGAGTTTGTCTCGGAATTCTCTACAAAAAGTCCAAAAAACACACAATGTTAAAATTTGATCTTCGCTCTCAAAAATCGATAAAACCCTTTTTGGGACCACAAAAGTAGATTTTTCTCGAAAATCACCCCAAAACACAATCGATATTATTTTAGAAATCGATTTTACGCACCCGTTTTGAGATAACCCAATATTTCATTCCGCATATCTCTGGCCTTTCAATGGTGTTTACTACGTGAGGTTCAACATAGCCGATTTTCTTAGGAAAACACGTTTCCTGTCATAACCCGCTTCAACGTCCTCCAATCAAAAACTCGTCAAAATGAAAAATGTAGCTCTCGTAAAGACGAAAAAGAAAGGTTTAGAGAAGGTTTTTGATTGGAGGACGTTGAAGCGGGTTATGACAGGAAACGTGTTTTCCTTAGAAAATCGGCTATGTTGAACCTCACGTAGTAAACACCATTGAAAGGCCAGAGATATGCGGAATGAAATATTGGGTTACCTCAAAACGGGTGCGTAGAATCGATTTCTAAAATAATATCGATTGTGTTTTGGGGTGATTTTCGAGAAAAATCTACTTTTATGGTCCCAAAAAGGGTTTTATCGATTTTTGAGAGCAAAGATCAAATTTTTACATAGTGTGTTATTTGGACTTTTTGCCGAGAATTCCGAGACAAACTCGTGTGTGAAATATCCTCGCTGTACGATGAAAATGAAGCTAGTTATGGTCATTCAAAGTTTCAGGTTAAAAAATCGATAAAATCGATAATTGACCAAACCAAGTAGGTGGACCTCCTCCTGAGCCCTAAGGGTACCCACCTAATAAGTTTCATGAAAATCGGTGACGATCATTTTTTTCCTAGTGGACGGCATTCCTACACTCTTACAGGAAACTCGTGATATGATAATTGTCCTTGCTTATGCGGGCTCGACCCCTCTGGTCGGAAAGGAATACTCAGGTATAACTCTGTATGTATTTCAGATCACCCGTCCGAAGAAGAGACAGTCGGACACCCGAAAGGAAGAGGTACATTTATCAACTCTTGAATTTCCATAACCATATTCTGTGGACTTATTATAATTCGTATTATTGTAGATCTCCCGTGAGACGAAGAGACAGTCGAACACCAGAGAAGAAGAAGGAAATTGTGGCTGATAGTGAGTTGATTATTAATTTTGTTCATTTATCTACGCCCGAGGCGCAATGAGACTGACAGTACCATTAATGAGATGGAGTGGAATTAATAGGGGGAGTGGGTGAAATCGAGTTGCTATTCAATGAGAAGATGAAAGTGGAATGATGGAATTTCAATTGTTGATCATTGCAGAGAAGATCAAGGAAGAGCCAATCTCAGAGGATGAATATGAGAGAAGAGAAGAAGAGAAAAAGAAGGAAGAAACGAAGAAAGTGAATGGAGGAAGGAGGAGTAGAAGCAAGAGCAATGGTTTGTTAGCAAGGAATTGGTTGAATATCTGTAATAGTTTACGCTGTGAGCCTAGATTAATGAATTAATGATGCTGGAATGTTTAAATGCAATAAGGTTATCATTATAGATTCATCGTCCTCTTCTTCCTCTTCCTCATCATCGTCCGATTCATCTGATGATGAGAAGAAGGTAAGAGAAATATTATACTTTATTGACCAAGTAAAAGTAAACTCTTTATCCTTATGATTAAGAAAGAGAATAAATCGGACGTCGCTCACGAGTACAGAGGAAAATTCGCGAAGCCAACGGAGAATAGAAAGAGTCCCGAGAAGGAAAAGAGAAGGTACTGTTGAGAAATTGAAGGGGTTGATGCAGTGGGAGGGAAGGGATGTATTATCATGATTGTTATCACTTGATTAATCGTCCTTCCAGAGTGGAATCATCTGTATCTCCCCCTTCTCGTCGTCGTTCTCCATCTCCACGAAGAAGAAGTCGTTCACCAAGAAGAAGATGAGAAGATTGATTCCATTGATATGATTGTATCCTTTATTGTTGTATGCTTACATCCATCTTAGATATACGGATTCCCTTCCCCGTCTAGTTCGTGAAAATCACGTCGTTTTGCAATGAAAGTAATATTATTGTTCCCTTTTTGTTGTTCAGAATGCGTACATGTCTACAATTTGTATGTATATTTTGCCATTTGAGTTGTGAGGAAGAAATGTATGGTCAGAGAAAATAATAAATATTTGGTTTGACCATTTAAATGAATCAAATGACAATTGAGAAGGTAGTTCTCCAAACTTTACTTGCTGTCAGAAGTAAAATTGCAGTGAGAAAGATGGTATCTCGTATCAGAATGCCTCCTCGTAGGAAGAGTCAACCTTCAAAGAAGGCTAAGAAAGTACCAATTATGGAAGAGAGAGTGGGTTACGGTATGAATGGGCAAATGAGATGAGAAGAGTATTTGAGGATGATACGACAGCTGCAGAGAATAATGGAGAAGGAGAAGTGATGGAAGCATGGGAAGAAGAGGAAATAGTAGATGAACCCGTTGTGAAGAAGGGAAAAAGAGTAGGTTGACTTAGGCTGATTGAGAATATACTTCCTATCTTCAGAAAGTGAAGACTGTCGAAGAAGAAGACGAGGAAATCAGAGTGAGTCATTCATCCTTTCAATAGTTTGATTGTCTCTCTCTATCAGGATATGGTCGATCGTCCACGTCTCACTGTTGAATCTGCACTCACACAGCTCAAAATGGTTTGTTATTCTACATTCTTTCCTAGCTTTCCATCCACTTAAAGAGGGGGCTTGCACAGGTCCTATACTTATTCATTTCAGGAAGAAATGGGACTCCGCGAGTTCATTGACGAATTGAAGAGTAAGAGCAGACATCTTACGGTACGATAAGAAAAATAGAGAAGGAATACGGTAATCAATCAATTGTCAGGTGGAAGAAGAACGATTGCGTCAACAATTAAATAAGAAACTGGCTCAAGAAATGGCTAATAGAAATGGAGGGCGAATGTAATGGTTGATCTCACAAGTAATCGAGTTTCGTCTTGTTTCATACGGGTGTATGACCCAATCTCATCTCTTTTGACATAAAATAACTGCAATAAATTATGAGTTTTCTGGAATTCGTGTAGACTTGAGCAAAGTATTCGATCTTTTTCTGTTCTATAATGGATAGAAAATTTCAGTCAAATAGTAGGAAAATACGATATGAAGATGAGATCGAGAGATGACAGTAATCGAGCTAATGGAAATATTCGAATGTTCGGATCAGTAGAGCTCAAATGGATTAGAAAGATACCCTGTCTTGCAAGAGTTATTGAACACAATACTCGCACTTTATTTGAAAGTGGGATGTACAAGGTAGGAAAGAAAATAAATATTGAAACTCTCATATTACTTTGACAATATCTCACACCTGAGTAGGAAAACATTTGAATACGAATGCTACTCTATCTTCACACTCAAATCTATAGTATACAATGAAAATATATTGGAATCTGCGAAATCTACACAATCGATTCCCCTAACCGATAAATAGGCAATGAACATAACAAGTGGATAAGAGAAAATGAATTATCCGCGACAAAAGAGGAGTGGAATGACTAGGAAGAAGAAGTGTACTATCATGTGATAATACTTAGGAATAGAATAGAAAAGGATTCGAAGAATGAATAGAACCACCGGATATTTAGGGAGAGGGACACTAGGATACAGTAGGAATCGGTGAATATAACTATCATCGGGATCAGATGAGAAAAGGCAGGATAGATACAAAATAAGATACAAGCACTAACAAACTACTCAACAGGAAAGGAATAACTACTATTATTCTAGAGTTTGGATAATATTAATACGACCAGTGTTCAATTTGTGTCCGAAGTACGAGGGATAAATTAATTGTGAATGACCATCAAATCTGTACAAGTGAAAGATGTATGGCAAATCTATGATCAATTCTCTTAGAGAAAACTTTCACTAATATCAACTGAACTTCTTATCCAAAGCAGCGCAGTTTATAATTAACACAGACAAATAAAAGGAGTAAATGATAGTTAGGTTGGAATTAGATTTGAATGGAGATGAATTCTTGTTGAGATGACATCACATCAGAAGTTATACCACTTCTTCTTCTCCATTTTCTCTACTAATTTAGCTGATCGAGATGCCATATTCATTGCTGAATTCTTCAGATTCTCTGTTGCATCCACCGTTGCATTCAACTTCTCCGATCGCTCATTCAAATTCTGCAATCAATACGTTCACTACCGTACCCCATCTACCACTGGCTACCGTACTCCTCTCTCTCTCCCTACCTGAAGTGCCATGGCAGCAGCTTGTCCTGCAGACACACTCCCTGCAGCTGCCCGATCGATACGAGCCGGTCCTACAACGAAAGATACCGTAGTAAGAAGAAGAGATATCGATTGGATACCTGGGATGGTTCTTCCCACAGTTCTCATGGCGACAGAACCACTCGTACCAGAGGGACCCGGTTTGTCTGCCACTGGAATGGTCATTGGATTAGACTTGTCTTCTCTTGTAAACTCACAAATAGCATCGAGATCAGCAGGACCGGCCCCTCGAGGAGTCGTCCCTCCACCAGAGAAGATTCCTTTGAAGAATGAACCTGCTCCTCCTTAATATACCATTGGTTGATTGACCTCCGCTCCCTCTCTCTTACCCCCATTGCCTCCATTCACAGCCCCATTGGGATCGGTCACTTCAGTAGGCACGAATAATTCTCCTGTCAAGAGTACGGTAAGAAAGGGAATCAATGGATAAGTACCGTACCCATGGACTCGGATGCCTGCTCTGCCAATTCAGCGCACACTGTGTATTTCTCCATCTGGAAAGGGACGGAGCTTAGAGAGGGGTTATTTACTACCAATCATTTATCAATCACATTTCGAAACCTCTTTCATGTTTACTAAATAGACTTGCTTTGATGATTCTTTCATGAGAAGAAGAGGGTAAACAACAGACCTCACTGGGACTGGCCATGTAGATACCAAGACCGTGTTCACTCAGAGACATTCGTTGACATGCACTGTAATAAGAGTTATTGATTGACTACCGTACACTCTTCAGTCCCTCCTACAGTACCCTTCCTTCACTCTCTACAGTATACCTGAAACATCCTCCGAATAGAAGACTGACAACTCCTCTATCCTTGCTCTCCTTTCCCTCATATTCATCTTCCTCATCACCTCTTCCATCTCCTCTATCAACCAGTCTTCTTCCCACACTCTGAGCACGTCTTCCTTCTGGTTGATTCCTCATTCCCAATTGAGTGAAACTCTCGTAGACTTGATGAGACGATTGGAGACGGGAAGAATTGACAAGAGAAGAGGGATCCATGGATGAAGGATGGGAAGAGGTAGAGAAGGAGGAGGAGAAGGGAGAGGAAGAGGGAGGAAGGGAAGGGGTAAGGGAAGACTCTTGCTGCAGCTGATGAACTTGTTGTACATTGAGAGAACGAAAGTGTGGAGGGAGAGGACGAAAAGGAGGAGGATGAGGATGGGAGGCCATGTAGAGAGACCACTCGGAGTGAAGGGAAACTGGGAGAATGAAGAGGAGGAGAGGAGAGACGATGGAGTAATTTCATCCCAACATTGAAATTTCGAAGTAACTATAGTCTAGTTGAACCCCCATAAACAAGAAATGGGTAGATCAACTTACGGGTCGTCGATTTCAATGCTTCGAGGAAGGAGTTGAGAGGTGTGAAGGGGTCGAAGGGAAGGAAGGGAGAAGACTGAGATCTGAAGAAGACAGAGGATGAATTACCTCATCACTATGCAACTGACCTGTCCTGCTGCAGTAAGGGTCATGAGGGAGGGATGACCACGGATATGAGTAGCACGAGCCTGGAATCAGAGAGTGAAGAGGGGGAGAGGAAAGGGGTCTAACCTTGACGAATGGAATATCTTGACACTTGTGAACGAATAGAAGGGCGAAAGAAGGAAGAGCAACTACTCGAATTTCCCATTCGGAGATTATTACGACAACCTGAGAAGGAGAATAATTTGAGTATGAGGATTAGACTTTAAAAAACAACATTCTGCCAACTTTGCAAGTGATTGCGAAGAGTCGTTCGCAATCACTCATTCTTCATTCAGCTATTTTCTAGAGCGGTCTCGCAAATTATTGTTTATTAACCTCGCAATCATTTGCGACGAGCGATGAATAAGAAAGGCCAAAAAAATGAGAATGAGACCAAGAATGAGTGAGACGCAAATGATTGCAAAAAATTTCGCAAATGATTGCTTCGTTCGCAATCATTTGCGAAGCCGCTCTACGAAAGTGAGTGAACGCGGAATGAAGCAAATGATTACTCCGTTTTCCACACTCTAATGAGGATACATCAATCGGGAATCTTAACTAGGGCTGTCAGGGTGAGGAATTCGTCTCTTCATTCCTCGCATTCTCTCACCGGTCATAGCGACAGAGAACGCGGAATGAAGAGACGCATTCTTCATCCTTACAATCCTAACCATAATCATCATTCCGAATGTACGCAACATCTTCACTAACCTGTGCCAATTCATCCGTGGATAGAGTCTCTTGTTGTGCTGCATAAGCAGGAGAGAGAGATTCCTTCGTAATCACCTGTAGAGGAGGAAATCACTCTTTCCTTCTCTTCTCTTCCCTCTTCACTCACCTTATTCGTCGTGCATCGATCGGGACTTCCTTGTGCATTATTCTCTCGATATTTCTCGAATGGAGGTTCAATGACACAGAAGGAAGCATCCATCCACAGAGATGCAATACACGCTCCCCTCGCACGTATTACAGTACCTGAGAAGGGAACGGATTACGGTAGGTATTGATTGAGAAGAATCTACGACGACAATGACTACGGTAAGTATATTTCAGCAGCCAGATTACGGTACGAGATACGCACGATTTTCTGGTTATCGATCTGGGCTTTCAGAGAAATTGGAATGCTAGAAAGCGAATGGCACGAAAATGAGTGTTAGGTGCATGCAATTGGGATAGTTTGTGATGAAGGAGATGAGTGGAGTGAATGGAAGGAGAGAAGGAAGAAGGAGACACAGGCTGTTAGTCAAGTGCACTGCAATCCCATTGTGTGTGAAGAGGGGTTAGGTGAGGAAAGTCGCATCGCACCACTGCACTCACTACACCCACCAAGGGAGTACGCTTTCACGAAGCGAGTTCCTGATGAAGAAGAAGGAGGAGGAGGAGGGTCCCCGTTGGAAGTGCCTGTTAGACAGAGAAGAGTACGGTAAGAGAAGAAATATCGATTGATTGGAAGGGAGAAGAAAGTGCGACGTGCGCGAGTTTGTTAGGCAAGCGAATGGCGAGGTGAGAAAAGAAGCGATTAACTGAAGGAATGAAGAATGAAATGAATGAGTGAATTGAGAGAGATTAGATTGCACAATGAAGATGAACCAAAGCATTTGAGATGAGATGAATGAGATTGAGCAACCAGAGGTACGGTATGCAGGATGAGATTACGGTACTACTACTCAATCAATTCTCTTGTTATAGCGGACGTTTCGAGAGAGGAGGAATTATTCCATCTCTCGATATTCACTTACATTCCGATATTTCCGTCGGGACGCTCACTTTCTCTGCATTCATTAGTTGTGCCGAGTGAAAGTCAAAAGTTTTGGTGAATTATCATATTCATGCTATCAGTTCTCGATTCGGATTACGGTATCGCCCCCATCCCAGAGTGATAACGTGTGGACATTGAACATTGGTGCAGGGAAAGGACGCAAAGCATGGGATTTGGATCGTGGAGACTCGTTTACGATTGATCATCTACTGATAAAGGAAAGATAAAGAAGATATTGAATACCTGAAGGAGATACGACGACAGAACAAGTGATTCTATAGGGAGGAAGAAGAAGATTCAGTGCAATACAGGCTCCTCCCGATGTTCCCACCCAAAGGGAAGCTGTCGAAGACTTATCTGTAATCGATACTCTTACAATACTGTACATATACCGTATCCTACCTCCTCTTTTCGTGAAAGTGTGCATGAATCCCAATGACGTCACTCCTTCAGCACTTGTCGATGCTTCAATTATCGATTGACACTTACAGCACCTCAGAAGCTACCGTACCTTCACTGATAACACTCCTTCCACTCCTCTCTAGACTGGCACAACTAGTCGAGGGTGATCCGTTTAGTCCTCCCATTCTCTCTACTCCTACACTTCCCACGGGAGGAGGTCCTTGTCGTGGAGAAATGTCACCTAAGAGAAAGATTACTGTATCCACTACTGTCTACCGTACTCTTATGATCAATACGATCATCATGTGATAGCCCCTTCTCGTTCTTATTAGTTCCTTTGTTTCATCCTGTCTAGTCTATCGTTGTCTATCATCTAATTTACCGTTCCGATCGGAAACTTCGATGACAGACTGCGCTTTGAGGAGTTGTGGTCGTGTCCTCTGTACAAATCGTGCATCAGTGTTCAATCGAGCGAGTGATCCTCTTTCGGAAGAGGGAAGAGAAGTGGCAGAGGAAGGGGGCTACAATTATATCCCTACTATGACATTCGCCTATCTGTTAGGCTGATTACACTTATCTACGAGAGATCCTATGCAAGGAGTAGACAAAACAAGGATGAAGTCAACTAATACAGGAGAAAGAACAAAGTGAATCTGTTGTCTCTTCTCTAATCTATACGAATGATGCATCACAAAAGCCCAGCGCAACCACCAAATATCTTCTTGCTATCTAGCCGACAAAATCGATAATAACAGACAATCTACCGTAGTATAGTCAGATACCGTACCCCACACGAACACACCGATAGGAGAGTGAACTACCGTTATAGGGGGGGGGGAGGGAAGGGGCTATCACATGCTTTCTTGCCACGATAAACAATGGCTACAGTAAGCTGAAGCTATCGATTTAAGTGATCTACCGTATTCTTACCCTCTCCATTCTCCTTCACATGAAGGGAGAAACTCCTTGCTATTGAATGTCCCTTATTCGTCAATCTTCTCATTATCCCACTACTTCCTTTCACTGAATGACTTCTTCCTGCCGGTCGAATCATCGGTTCCTCGGGTACGGTAGGTGGTGTGCCGTGTGGTGCAGCATCAGTCCCCCATTTGGGAGAAGTCGGCGGCATGGATAGTGCCACGTCTTCGCCCATTTCATCGGCCTCGAGTGAAGCACCAAATGGCATCTGGGAAGGAAAGAAGCCACAATTACAGTAAGCTAGAGAAGGAAGAGGATTACTGTAGGCTACAGTATCACTTTGAACATACAGTTTCTTGGCCCGAAAAGGAAAAGGAACACGACAGAAAGACAGTTGGATGGGATGGAAACGAAATGAGAGGGACGAAAGGGAACGGAGACTGCGAAAACTGTGATGCAATCGTTCAAAGAATTAGAGAATATTCGTTTTTGGCATCACAGTTTTCTGGGTTTGAAAAAAGGGTAAGACACAACGGGGATAACACGACAGTTCGCACACAACAGAAGAGACGATGAATGATATTAGAAGAAAGGAAATGATTAATGGAAAGAGACGAAACAGAGGAGACAGATGAAGCCACACTCAGATTCATTCGTTCGTTCAGTCAATATGAAAGGCATGATGAGGAAAGATTGATTGGTTAGATTGAGAAAGGACTTGGACAGTGAAGAGAGAAGAAAGAGACGAGCAAAAGAGTGAAGATGCACTAATGTCACAGAGGGAAGGATGATGAAGAGAGTGAATAACATACTTCGATAGGACTTGAATCACCCATTGAGAGACTGCCCAATTGAACTGCTGGAGTAGGATCAGATCCATACAATTCAGCACTACTCCATGCATAGATTAGAGCACATTGAGTGATATCAATCTGAATGGAACAGAGTGATCATCTATCCAATGGGAGGAGATCTCCTCACCAATACCAATCCACTGGCCGTTCCAATAGCCAATACTCCAAAGGCTGAATTGAGTGATGTTGATGTGATTGAATCGGCCAATGAGGAAGATCGCCATGGAACAAGACAAGAAAGTTCAGGCTGAAGAGATAGATTGATCTTTGATCTCCCCTTTCCTTTCTCTTACTTGATATCCTGGCGGTCTCTTAACAGCTCCTCCTCTAATCTTAAATGGTACAATTCTCTCATCTCCCTCGTCGCTTGTCTCTGAAGATTGACGACGAGAAGATTCAGATATCAACTGAAATGAAGACATCTTTGGCTTGTTCGGATGTGTGATGCATACCTTTTGTTGTCTCCTCATTTCTCTTGGTTTCTCTTCGATGGACGATCCAATTCCGGATGAAGTGGAAGCTGTGGCGGGTGGAGGAGGAGAGAGCACTGGGATATTCACTACCTGCACATTCACTCATTAGGCCCCATTTTTCTTTTCGCCCCTTGTTGCAATGAATGATAAAACTGACGGCGATAACATTGACTCCTTCTTGCTTCACAAATCGGAATAGAGTGACTTGGCCAGAAATTCCCGTAACGAGAAGAAGACGAGACTGAGAAGGAATGGGATAGATGAAGGGGGAGGAGGAAGAGAACTCACGTCCACACACAATTCAAGGGTTTTGATCGCATGAGAAACATCCCTCAATCCTTCCGTTTCTTCTAATCTTTCGAAATGGGAAGCTGCTTTTAGTCGATATAGGATCTTAATGAATGATCATTATAATCAACGACAGATCAGACAGAAATAACCTGTAGATCCTCTCCACTGGCTGCCCAGAATCGAATTGACCCGTCTTTGTGCCCCGTCAGCACCAATTCCTGAGAGATCAAAGATCAATCCCTTCTTCTCGTCTCTCTCCCTCACCTGATGACCAGTGGCGCAATCCCTTCCGATTCCTCCATTGATCGGCCATTTCTGCAATGATATCTATTACTTCCTTTCCTTTTCCGTATCCCTCTCTGTCCTCCTCCCATACTCACCCTATCACTCAATCCCTTCTTTCTCTGTTTACATCCTACAAGAGTGAGTGCACCCATTAGATCGGAGGGGCAATCAGAATAGTAGGAGACGGTAGTGACGGGCGATTCATGGATATCCAAGGAGTGAGGACAATCGATCGTCGGATATCTGTGGAAAAGGAAGATTAGAAATGATAAGAGGAATTATTGGATGAAGTCGATTCTATCTTACTCAATGATCTCATTCTCTCTTGCAAACAGAAAAGGATATGAATCAATCAATAGACAACTGAGGTTATAGAAATGTCACCAGAAAGGAAAGAGAAGAGCCAAAACAATTATTCAGTTTTGAACAGCATGGATAATATAGAAGAGTATAGATAAACCCCAATGAAATTTCATTTGTAAGGACAAAGGTTAGCAAGGGAAATATTAGATTAACGAGTGAAAAGATCAGAGGTTAGGTTGTGCGTGACAATTCGATATCTTCGTGTGTTACAGTAGACTACCGTACTCTTTCAGTCGAATAATCGTGAGTTCTGGATCGATAATCCATTGTATTGTTGTACTCATTTGAGCAGTGAGCCAGGCTGAGACGCTTCTATTTCCCTCTCGAGGGGCAAATCTGGAATTGATGAGAGGGGAAGAGATGAGAGAAGGGACACGATTCATTCCATGTTAGATCTGCTCACACAAAATTAACATTTCTATTCATTCAGCAAAATGAGGAATTGAGAGCGTTTCTATTGAGCATTCGATCAGTATGAAACGGACCGAGATTCCATCAATCAATCAATATCAATCAATATATCGGGTGAGTGGAACAATCACAGATTAAAGGGTGAGTATTTAGATGAGGTGAGAGTAGAAGAAGCTATCGAGGTATCGTAATCAGTGAATAGATACCGTACCCTCGTGTACCGTATCCAGACACTATCGAAAGGAAGGACGCTACCAATCAATAACTCGAAGAGAAAAACGATGAAAAGAAATTGGCCCAATCTGGGCATTGATTATATTTGGGAAGAAATTCTGAAAGAAGGAAATGAGAAAATGAGAAGCTAAAATAGAGGCAGGCAATAGTATCTAGGAGACCAAGAAGAAATTCTTCCGTTGACGATATCCAACTCCGTCGACTAATCAATAGATACTAATACCGCAGTATGCATCTACAGTATGACTAACACACATTCATACTGCACTATCATGCAATGGATGGATGAACAAAGGAGATAGAGAGAAGGGAAGAAGGAAGAGGTACTTACTGTGGAGCGAGTAGATCGATGAGCATGAATGAATTCTTAAGTAGAACAGCGATTCCATGAGGTTGTTGAGGGGAATTCTCTAGTGGAATCTGAGATGGAATGAAGATGAACCCCCTTTGCATAGCCCTTTGCCTATCTGTATTGATCAACTACTATTTACCAAAAAAAATTCTTTCCCGGAAAATAATACGAATGACTGACTGAATTTAGTGTGATGAAAGTGATGATTGGTTGTTCCATCTCCATGACAGTCGCTGATTTCGACCCCCGAAGGACAGTGATGGCAGGGATGGGCAAATTGTCGTCTGATGGCATTCCTGGAATGAATAATTTAACTTCGATCATTACGATCGGGTCAGTTTCAACAGTGCATTCATCGAGAAAATAAGCTCTTACCACCGGAGAAAACGAGAAATTGATCAGCTTCATTCGCATGTCTCCATTCGATTTGATGGATCGGTCGACAACTTCCAGTCCCATGAGGAGTCGACTTCTGGAAGACCTGCAATGGAGAATCCATTGGAGACACGAATGAGTTTGTAATCATACCGAACTCTTTTATGACTTTGCATCTTTCTTCAACGACAAGACAAATAGCCTACCTCAGTCCACTTTTTGGCATTGTATATACAGATGGACCCATCGACATTGCCCGTCATCACAGATTGACCATTGTAGTGCCAACTGAAACGATAATTCTATTTCAACAGATTCATGAAAAACCCTTTTGGCTATTCGTTTACTACCCTCCTCCCTTACCTGAGACATTTAACAGGTGGATCCATGGGCAACCTCTCTGCAGTCTTCGTCACTAGATCCCATAGAGCAACCACTCCCTTCTCGAAGACGATTCCGATCTGAACAACGGTTATTTTTATTGCAATATCATCAATTTCAGTGTATCAATCTCTATTCGGTCTCTTACTTTGGTGTGATCAGTGGGGCAAGTTGATATTTGTCGTACGGATCCGGGATGGACTCGACACGCACTGCAATTACACTTCTCATACAACATTTACTAGATTCGATAAACGAAAATCAATAAATCTCAAATAAAATAATCATTAAACCCCTTGTAACTCACATATCGATGGCTTTATTCCAGTTGATGACGTACGTTGATAATTGGAACGTCGAGACACAGACAAAGTACACGTTTCCCTGCAATTATTTCAATTTCGATGGGTACTTTAGCGTTTTGGTTTGTACGTTTTGTGCGTGATACTCATGATACTTTAATTCGTTCTCACCTTTTCAGTGCCCAACATCAACCATCGTCCTCCGTATGGGAGATGCATCGATGTGATTCCTTCCTGCAATCAATTAGCCCTTTGTATCACTTTCAAATTGAATGTTTCAATGTGAAAATACATCGTAAATTGACCAATAATATCTCATACTTTGCTCATCTGCAGACTATGAAGAATGTCGGGATGTTTCTGACGGAAGTTCCACAAATGGACCATATCATTCGAGCACGCGGTAACAAGGGCACCCTGCAATGAACACACTTCTTATATCGATATTGGTGTGTGGCACATGAAAATCAAAGAGATTTTAGATGAGATCATACCTCATTGATGCAGAAAATGATGTTGGTGACAGGATGATCAGTGGGATGGACCATTTGATAGTCAACTCCCGCTTCTCCCAGTACACGAACACATCCTCGACCTGCAGAGGGAGAGGTTAGTCAACGTATTCTCTTTTCTCACATTCCGTCTCCCTACAGCCGGCATTACCTATGGGTCCACCTACCGTTGTCCTATTACCTATGGGTCCACCTACCGTTGTCCTACGACTGTGACAGGAGGATCATTTACCTTTACTTCACCCTACGCTCAAAATCCCTGATACAACCCTAATAACTGACCAGTTCCGATGGCAATTAATCTCTGAACGGGATCATATGCTAGACACTTCGCTTCATCGGGGAATCCATGTCGAACCACCTTAAGGAACACTCTCATTATTCACTCGATTACGTCTTTTGATTTGATGGTGGTCATAAATAATATATGTGTATGTCATCCATCTTCTCCCCTGGTGATTCCCCCTCTTCCTTCTCTTTTATTCGACTGCTACGTCAAAAGAAAGTGAACGAAATGTGACTGAAGACACAAAGAAAAGAGAAGAAGCTTCGACACCAAAAGAGAAAATATCGCTTTGCAAATCTTTGGAGGCGTCTCAACAATAACATGTTATGAAGGATGACAGATGAATGCTTACGGAAAGAATGATCTTTGATCTTTCGCTTGCGGCGTTTCGACTAATATTCAGGACAGGAAAAGGGGAATGAAATCAATCATAAGAAGAAGAAGCCTCATAATTCATCATTCCGCACTTTTTGTTATTCTTTTTAGGCCAAAACTTAGTCGATTTCTCGTCAAACCTTCGCACGTAACACTCCGAATATTCTCAAAACTTAGAAGCTGCAATAAGTGTCTCATTCTCTCTTACAAAGATGTGGAAACTGGGAGAACAAAGGGAACAAAGGGTCTTCATGACATCATGTATCCCCATCTCTGACCATCTCATTTTCAAGAATAATCCACCTTTTTTTCGCAATTTTCACATTTTCAGAACTAAATCTAGTCCTATGGAGCGTATATTGCTCTTACTGTTACCACTGATAAATTAAATAAATCAAAACAACATACCGTCCTGAGTACACAATTCTCTGGTTGCAATCTCTCCTCGACATCGATGCTCATCTACAATTGTATTCATTATTTTGATATTGTGAAAGAGTCGAAAACGAGGAATACGCAATCAAAAGACATTGCAATTCGTTCTTTTCACCGTATCATACGTCTATCTCTTCCATCGGAAAGAGAAAAGAGGGAAGAAAAGGGGAAAGGTTGCCAAAGGAAGGATGACTATTCTCACGGGAATTCATCCTTCCTATCTCCCATATCTCCCTCTCCCCTCCTGCTTCCCTTCCCCTCTACGTCCAAGACTTGATCTCTACTAGATCAACTGAGTAAGACCAGAGAAGGATCCTCCAAGACAATTTAATCAAATCTAAAAGTGACTGAGGTTCAAAATATTCGCTTAATCCCCATAGGGTGGGACCACTTTTCGGGAATTCAATTTAAGAATAGAGCCACTGATTCAAAATCCAAACAAACACGGTAAACTTTTATGTGGATCAGAAGTATCCAAAAATAATTCGGTGAATTAAAGAATAAAGAGAACTCTCTGTTGAGGAAAAAATGGAAAAAAAGAGTATGGAGAAGGGAACCCGAAATTTAGGAGGGAAAACTAGAGTGAAAGGTATTCAACCATGAATTGAAAGAGGAGTTGAAATGGAAGAGAGAAGAGCTTCAACTCTTCCAATAACACGCCGACAAAAGAATGGAAAGAGACAAAAAAATGAAAGAGGATCAGTCGATTGAATGAAGAAAGAAGAGGAGCGAAAAGAAAGAAGAATATTGAGAGATATGAAAAGTGAAGAGAAGAAAAAAGGGAGAAGAAGAGAGGAGGATCTATTTCTGTCTAAAGAAGAAGAAGAAGGAGGAGGAGGAGGAGGAGGATACACATAAGATTGGTGCCTTTTCCTCTCTTCATATCGATATGAAGCCCTTCTTTCTCTTATTCCTCCTCTTGTGATCTCTCTCTCTCTTTCTCCCATTCGAATAAGCCATATATTTCATATTGAATGGTAGGTGTGAAAGGTAAGAGAAGGGTTGAGTGGATGAAAGAGAGAAGAGTAACCCACTCCCTTCTTCACTCCTTTTCTTCTCGACTTTCGTCAAAGACAAACAAAGTTACTTGTTGGGTCCTTCTCTTCATTTCTACCTTTCACCTCCCTTCTCTTCCTCTTCATTCTTCCCACACTTACAAATCTTCCCTTGTACATGGATCCTCCATCTCTCTATCCCTCTCGAAACTGTTCAATCAATTCTTTCTATTCATCTGATTCACACTTCTATTTTTCGTCCTTCTTTCTCTCTCATACAATTCCTATCTCTTCATTCCATTCTATATTGATCTTTCCTTCCCTCTAATTATTCAATCTTCTCTATCCCCCTCCTTCCCTCCATCCTTCCCCTTCTCACCTCATTTCTATTTCCGAGTGATCTCAATCCATCGAGAGCATTCGC
The DNA here is from genome assembly GCA_911812115.1 of Pristionchus exspectatus. NCBI lineage: Eukaryota > Metazoa > Nematoda > Chromadorea > Rhabditida > Neodiplogasteridae > Pristionchus > Pristionchus exspectatus. Next base: position 13,690,519 of record OU461585.1, on the reverse strand, counting down.
GAATTTCTTCTTAGCCCTGTCCATGACTCGTCTACAGGAGGAATTTCGTCCTCCTGTCAAACGAGAGAACGAAGAGATGAAAGATGGAGCTGCAATGGAGAGGGATAAATGGGAGGACGGTCAGTTATACTCATTCACAGGGGCAGTTAAATACTTAGAAGAAGTGAAAATTAGGCCTGCGAAAAAATTGTGTTCAAATATCAAAAAATAGATTAGGATACGCGAAGTAAGAAAGCGCCATCTCTCAACACAACATTTGCAATATACGAAAACAATTGTGAATACCTTCATCTGACACTCAGAAATGTATGCATTTTATGCAGAAGAATCGAAGCAAAAACTACTGTGAAATGAGTCCGAGACGTATAAATTATTCGCGAAACAGAATGACAGAACTCTTCAAAATCGGAAATTGAAGTTTTTTTTGCGAGATCTCAGACTTGGATGGGAAAGATTCTCTGAGTAGAGGAGGTAGAGGAAGGGGAGGTGAGAGGGGGGAGTACGGTAGTCGCTCAATCCTATCGACATAAAGTGGAATGGGAATGAGAACTACACGAATGATTTCATTTCACGACGAAAGTGATAATGCAAACATTATTATCGGAGAGGGTAATAACTAGATAGTAGTTGGAGGTTGAATCGACCTTATTCTCTCTCTCTCTCTTTCATCCTCCGATCTAATATACTCGACTCCATGGGGATAAGTACAAAACTTACCAAGATGAAACAAAGATTAGAAGAGTAGAAGGACGATTGACAAATGTTGTGAGAGCGATCACTGTTACTAATCCCCTTTATAAGTGAACTCGCCACAACAGATTCCACAGAAGTTTCCGTTCATCTCCAATTGGTCTTTCTATTACTCGCCCATATTCGAGTAACAGAAAAGGGGGAAATTGGAAATCACATCATTCTGTCTGGAGAAATGTCAAAGGAAGAGAGAAAAAAGGAAATATTGTGGAAGGAGTGCCTTCCATCCATTGGACTCCTTACTCCTTTTGACCCCTTGACAACTACTTTACCGAACCCGGAAACGAATGTTTCCCTGTGGAAGGAAGGAGGCATTCTTGAGGGGAGGGAGGGGAGGGGAGGGAGAGGAAGAGGAGGGAAGAGAGGAAGAGGAGGAGGGAGGGGAACTGCAGGTCTTGAGGTCCTATTGCAAGTCTGATGTCCTCGAGTTTCTCAGGGAAAATGTCAATTTAAAAAAAAACCCGAGAGTATGGGAAAATGAGAGTATTATTCTTAGTTAACTTACACCCCCTCCCCTTAGTGAGAAGAGATCATTGGAATAAACGGAAGTAGAGATTACCTCTAATTAGTCATTATAACCTTATTAATCAGTTTTCTCTCAAGTGGATCATCCCCCTCCCCCCATCTCCTCCTTCTTCTCTTTCCTTCATCAGATTAACAATCATTGAATGTATGATCAATCTCATCTTTCACAGCTAAACTAACTAATACTTGAGACTACACTCTTCTCAATATTCCTTCTTCCTAGTACTCGAATTGAAGTGAGCTGAATACTCTCATCTTTCACCATTTCCATTCTTCCATTCTACTAAGTAAGATGAAGAGAGAGAGGCTTCAATATCTCAGATACCTCTTCCCTCTTATTACTCCTCTCTATTGTCTCTTCCATTCGAAAGAGATCATGACAATCACAGTTTCCCTCTCATCTTCGTTTTTTCATCTCTCTTTCTCTCAAAAAGGAGCCATTCTATCTAGAGGGATCAAATTTCGAAAGTCTTCTACTAGGATGAATCAATTCGTGTCTACTCTGCACTCTCTCATTCCCTCATACTCTCTCATCTTCTCTCGTCGACGAGCAAGTCTATGAAAGGAAGAGAGTGGAGTCCATTTATGATGCAATGGAGAATGATGCAGAATAGATGAGACTTACGAAGAGAAGGTCAAGGAAAGGAAGAGAGGAACGGAAGAGAGGAGACGGGAGGAGGGGAGGGATTGCATGGGGATAATGATAGGCATTCTTGTCCCTTTGAGAGGGAGGGAAGGAACATTCTCGTAAGTGCGGTATGTCAAATGGAAGAGGAAAAGAATGAATGAGTGACTTCCTATCCACACGAATTATAGGAGAGAGAGGGGGAGACGAGACGAGAGGGAAAGAAAATGAAAGGACTGATGGAAGAGGAATCTATCACATGAATATCAACCAGATTGAGGACTACAAATGAATTGAAACTATCGACATAGATTAGGCAGGACAGAAGGTTGTAGAAGAGAGAGAGAGGGATACCAGAAGGGAAAGAGAAGGGGAAGAGGTTAGAAGGAAGGAAGGGAGAAGAACCCAAGTAGAAAAACGGGAGGAAGAAGGACAGAAGCAGAGAGAAGCAGAGAGAAGAGAGAGGAGGAGGAGGGAGAGGGTAGGGGGAGGGGAGGGGGAGGGGAGGGGAGGAAGGAGTAATCGTCCCTTCTGAGGTATTAAAGAGCGGACGGAGAGAGAGAGAGAGAGAGAGAGAGAGAGAGGAGGAGTCCATCGGAAGAGAGAAAATGATTGTTGCCTTTGACAAATTAGATGTCGAAAGGACAATGTGATATCAGGAACAAATCAGGAATAAGACTACCCACGATGATATTGAGAGTGAGAATGCACTATTATCTACGAGTAGACGCGTAAAGGAAAAATGAGTTGACATATAAATACGTAGAAAAAGTGAGTGAATCATTCCGAGGAAACATTAAGGTTAAGAAGTATGGAATTGACTGGGGGTACATCATAAATCTCATTAGTCCTCTTCCCCTCCCTCCCTCCCTCTCTCTCCTCTCTAGGAATCTTCTCTTCTTCTCTCTCTCTCAATCTTCCTCTCCCATCATTAACGTCGTCCCTCTGCATTTAACACGAACGATTAGCACTCCAACCCATTGAATGAGAGAGAAAGACTCTCTCCATTTCATACACTCTCTCGTTCTCTCTAACCACTGAGAGAGCATGGATAATGAGGAGAGTGCAGTCCATTCTCAGACCATAGTCTCCATGAGAAAAAATGAGTGTGCAAATGGGTTCGGAGCAGGAAGTTATTGTAGAGATTGGAAACAGTGATGACAAATCGGCACGAGTCTCTCCTCGATTTGCATGCTCTCTCGTCTGTCTGACCGGCGAGAGAGCATGCAAATCGAGGAGAGACTCGTGCCGATTTGTCATCCCTAATTGGAAGAGGAAGGAATCAGAATGAGATCAGAATTATGAAGAGATGAATGAAGAGTGTGATTGTGAGATGAGAGGATGAATGAAATATCGAGTGAGAGTTCTTCTCTTCTCTACTCAGAGTGAGCCTGTGTCAAATCTAATTATCACTTTCATGTAGGGAAGAGAAAAGACGAGAGAAAGAGAAGAAGAAGAACAGTTCTAATCATTCTTCCCCTTAGGGCATAGACGAAAGGAATCAAAGAGATGGGGAAGAAGGAAAGTTCAGAGATGTCAATGAAAGAAATGGGGAAGGATCAATTGATAATTTGGCGAAATAATATGGCTGTTTCGTACCTCTTGAAGCGGAAATGAAAAGAATAAGTGTAATCACAAGAAGGAACGGAAATTTCAAAATTTATAGGAAAACGAAGACTCAATATGAAACAGGCAATAGAGTGGGAATACCACAGGATTCTTGTATATTCTCTTCTTCTCATTCTAGTCCAACTCGTGAACCTTTCCTCTTCTCTCTCTTCCAACAATATCTAATGCATGGACCTTCCTCTCTTCTCCCCCTCAACTTCCCATATCTCTCAACAAGACGACATTTCCTCTCACATCATCCCTTCCTATTCAATTGATCTTTTATCTCAATCGATAGATAGAGAAGGCCTTCCACTCTGTGAAGGAATGCAACTACAACCCAATCTTCTATCACATTTTCTTCCTTCCCATGGGAAATGGGAATGGAATTCACAATCCGGATTCCATTCATATCTACCATCTCCTTCTCTCTCTCTTTCACGACAATCTCTCAAAGATTGATGGACTGAATACCATCAAATTAGACATGGAATATCGAATACGAGAAAACCGAGGGAATGGCTCATCCTTTATGTACTGTGATAGGTGGATGAATAGATGGAACAATCACTTGAATCAACTCTCCGTTCGTCAATTGGAGAACGGGAATGTGCAAGCGAACTCTTGAATGGAAATGGAGAAAAGTGGAGAAAAACCGATAGACAAACAAGGAAATCATTCTATTTTCCACCAATACCGCTTGTGACAACTCAAATTGAATGAGAACGAGAGACGAAAATGGAAGGATGTGAGAAAGAGAGGAAAGAGAGGAAAGATGAAGGAAGCACGAACTGTACTCATCATTCAATTGTTGACTATCGGAGGTGGAAGATGCAAAACAGAAAGAAATGATTCCATTCAACGAAATTGGACGAACAATCTCATTTCTCAACAAGTTGTCAACTATTCACGTGGTGAGAAATAGGTCATAAAAGATGAAGAAATGACAGAAAAAAAACTTGCTTCAATAGGAAATTAAGGAAGAAGAAGCCTCGTTTATGCATATCGACAGCTTTTCAAAGCGAGAGGCAAATGCAATGGATAGGTGAACCAACTGAATAAGTTTAGGATGGAAACTAGACTATTTTTGGCTTTTCTGCTAGGAGATGCGCGAGTGGAAAGGAATATTCGAGTCCGCTCGTGACTGGAAGAGAGACGGGAATAGGGGATAACGACAGTGAAAGAGGTAAACACATTTCAATGAAGGAACGAGCAATGCACGTAAAGAGTGAAGAGAGAGGAGAGGGAGGAGAGAAAGAGAGAAGAAGGACGATAAACTATCTAGCTACTCCTCTTTAATTCTCCATTACATTCCAGACTATCTTCCAAAAACGTTGTTTGTATTTTATTCAATTCGCCTTAAATTTTGATGAGAATGAAGAGAAAAGAAGCCAACCAAAAATTGTTCTATCTACTTCAATGGGAAAGTTGAAGAGACAATAGGAATCTAGATAGAACCACTCAATAATTCATCATGCGTGTGAATCTATTCTACATTCTCTAATTCAAGAATTTAACCGAATAAATGTAAAATGAATTTATTTTTGCAATGTCGAGCCGCAACTCAGACCAAAATATGAAAAACAGAATGAAAACAAGTGAAAATCCTTCGTGGGAAAGTCATTCCCTTTTTCTCACACTCGAATTCAGAATGAACTATCAGGTTGATGCAAATGTTTCTGTACAAAATTTTGGTCTACGAATCAAGGCTCTCTTGTTCTACACAATCAAGATACAAACCCCAAGTCTTCAAGATTTGAAATAGGGTTGGGTACTCTATCGGGCGCACTTTACATCGAAGTAGAGTGTGGAAAACGGAGTAATCATTTGCTTCATTCCGCGTTCACTCACTTTCGTAGAGCGGCTTCGCAAATGATTGCGAACGAAGCAATCATTTGCGAAATTTTTTGCAATCATTTGCGTCTCACTCATTCTTGGTCTCATTCTCATTTTTTGGCCTTTCTTATTCATCGCTCGTCGCAAATGATTGCGAGGTTAATAAACAATAATTTGCGAGACCGCTCTAGAAAATAGCTGAATGAAGAATGAGTGATTGCGAACGACTCTTCGCAATCACTTGCAAAGTTGGCAGAATGTTGTTTTTTAAAGTCTACATCGAAGGTGTCAGAACAGGAAGGCGGGCACAGCCATTCGGCAAAGATATATAGCGCGATAAAAACGCACACTTTTATTTAAGATGCCATTTATTTTCAAGGAGTGATAGGCTCAATTTTGAGCCTCCTGTGTGAAGTACATTCACTGAGTATACTTTTAAAAATAGTGTCATTAGATTAGCACGAAAATCCATCTAGCAGCAGTTACCGAATTCGAAATCGAGAGCGGTGAATAACACCTCATTTCAGTTTCAGACGTGCTAAAATCAAGCCGAAAGGTATAGATGTATTAGCAATACAGGAATATATAGTACCTGCATTGATGAGTTTACCATATTATTTTGCGGAATGTTTGGTTTTGCATTCAAGGGCTAGACTTTTTTAAACTTTGGAATTTACTTTCAATGGTCGAAAATGGTATTTATCTTGAATTTCTGCACTCCTGAGCGTTAAAAAAAATAATCCAATTTGGTAGTATAAATCAACAACCTTTTCCCAATAATATCTGAACTTCGATTTTGTGCGAATTCACCTCTTTTGAAAATGCTAGGTCCTCGGAAAAACCCTTCAAAATCGCTTATTTCACTATCCATTACAAATGATTTTATTTTCTCATGCCTCAAGTAATTTTAACTCAGTCCTGCAACGTAATTGTAATGTCTGGGGATCACCCTAAAAAATGCCAGAAGGGATTTTGAAACGGATCAAACAATACTCTGTAATATGCACATTAGTGTTGTACAGAAACTTTTGCATCAACCTAATACATTCCACAATCCACTTTTACATCAATCGATCGATAAATGGGAAGGGACTACCGTACTCTCGAAAGGATGAATACGGTATATAACCTACATAGCCATGATGTCCATACTGATCCTCCTGAATCTTCTGTCTCGTTCAACTCAGATTGTGACATCAACCATCGATGGATAGGGTAGATTAAGAGGGTAGAAGAGAGAAGGAGAAGGGAGTAGATCAAGGTAGTTTAGTGTATTCCTTCTTTGAGGGTCGAGGATTGCTCCCACTATGCATTGACTAGAGAAGAAGACGAATCGAAATGGAGAAGAGAAGAGAGAAGGGGAAGACACGGAAGACAGATACACGATATATATATTGAGATATCTGATGATGATGAGAGATGATGGGATAGAGAGAGAATTAGAGTGATAGAGAAGAGAGAGAAGAGAGAGAGAGGGGAATGATCCCACGCGGTATCTCCATCTACAGATGGACATCCATTCTTCATATTCCATCTCACCATTCCTTCCTTGTGCTCAAGCGAAGTGAACTTTTTTAGACCAAAAAAATAGAGAAAAAATAGTAAAAAGTAGATGATCTTCACTATTTTCGTTTACGGAAAATAGTGAAGAGTGTGAAGAGAAATGAGAATGCGAAAAAAAGAAGTCGTTAGGAGATAGAAATGAACTAGATGAGAAATGAAGGCTGAACTAACAAAAGAAGGAGAAGGAATAGAAGAGGATGTTCTGGATAAATTGGGACGGGTCACGAACACTTTTATTATTCACTATTAATATCCATCAAAATTGTTAGAGGAAGTGAAAAAAATTCGTGATAAATGTTATGGAAGTGAAAGAATGAAAGTGACATGTGGAATATTCCATTTCGACAGCCAAATATTCATGATAACACTGTCAACAAAGAGACTATCGAACTACCGAACTTCCAATGTATTTCAATTTGATATTCCATCACATCTTTCGTTCTCTATTTTCATTTAGACAGTAACCTAACATTAAAATCAAGTAAATTCAAATAGAATTCTTAGATAACAAAGTGTTCCAAATATTTTTTCAGGACATCAAGAGAGAGAGAGAGAGAGTAACCTCGTATGGTAGTCGGAAGGAGTAATGGAGTACCCTTCCTCCTCTCTCTCTCTCTCTTTCAATAGAGGGATACTGACTCGATCTCTCTCGTTCATTTCACTCACATATCCCTTACCCTCACCCATATTCTTCTATTTCACACAAACCAACAACGATTTGAGAATAACAAACGAATTGAGGGAATGGGCCTCCTTACAGAGAGAGAGAGAGACGAACAGTTACACAAATCGCTCCCTTTTCAGGGTGGAAAACGATGTAAGCATTGCAGTTTGGATATAGAGTAGAAGAAGAAGGGAGAGAGAGAGTATTGTCATACTCACAATTCTTACTGGAAGAGGTTCGAAAAAAGAAGGTCCTTCAAAAGAAGAAGCGACCAAAATAAGGCTTGTGCTCGAACTAACACAAAATATGGAAAGAGACGAATGTGTCTCTCTCTATCCCCTTGTCTCTCATCTTCTCTTTCAATGGAATGATTACATCTTCGAAGGAGTTTCCCATTCGTCCATTGTCTGAGCCCCATTTAATCGTCCCTTCTTCCCATTTCTAAGTTGACAAAAAAGAAGAAGAAAGAATATTCAAGTGGATTCCCATAGATAGTAAGAAAAAAATAAGAAGTAAATTTGCAAGGATCAAGCATAAAGAAAGTCAACGGAATATAGCGGAGAGAAAAGAAGGAGGGTCCTCCCTTCCCCTGTATTCCCTTCACAATAGCTACAAGAGACACTGTCTCTCAGTGTGAGTTACCGAGTATACTAGCCAGTATCCCTCACCCCCTCCTCCTTCCTCCCCCTCCCGTCCTCCCTCCCTTCCCTCCTCCCTCCCCCCCCCAGCCTTCCTCATTTTGATGGTGACTCGGTCGTCGGATGTCTTCCTTCCTTCACAATCGATGAGAGAGAAGAAGATGGACGTTGTCCTGTCTTCTTCTTCCCTCTCATCCCATTCCCCATCCCTCCCTTCCCTCCTCCCTCCTCTCCTTCTTCCACTATACCATTCTCATTTCATACTCACCTATACTCCATTTTCCTTCAACATTCCCAATTATAGTCAAGGAGATGAGATCGGTTCTTCACAACTTTCAATTCACATGAGACTCATCTCAACTCTCTCCACCTTGTCTCCCTACCACTTTCAAGTTACACACTTTCAACAAATACCGAATATCTAATCTGATTTTTTCATGTGATTTATAGATCAACCCCTCCCTTTCATTGCTCAATCTTGATCATAGGTATGCAAGGATGGCGAAAGGGAATGATTTATGTCGATGACTTCTCTCCCCATCCCCTCCCCTCCCTCCCCTATCTCTCTCATTCTCTTTTCTACCTCCCCCTCCCCTCCCCTCCCTCCCCTATCTCTCTCATTCTCTTTTCTACCAGAGTGATGCTCCCTTCTCATGAATACACGAGTGTGTCTCTATCGAGATCATAGAACAGAAAACTACTCGAATTGGAAGGAAAGACGATGGAAGAAAAATGAAATGCCGTGAGATTTTCACGGTGTGATAAGGAGGTGTTAATCAGATGACGATTCAACTGAAGAGAAAGAACTACAAATTGGAGATTACTTCAATGCAAAATGAATGAATGAGAAGGAAGAGGGAGGGAATGAAATGGAAAATACATAAAAGAGAGTAATGGAGAGATGAGTAATAGTGTGCTCATGACTGGGTAATGAATGAAAGAGAGAACATGGTCAATACATTGATAATTGGGATGCAGTCAGATCGGTGTGCGTACTCACTTTACTTGTAATATCTTTTCCAACCCCTCCCCCGTACATACAATCACATCAACGCTTTTAAATATCATAACAATGTCGCATCCCAACTATAAAACAGAACTTTTATTAGAACAGAATGGTTTTAACATTCACTTCTTATACGCGTAAACATTATAACATTATAAAGCGAGTTACAACACGAGAGATAGAAAGATTACGAATTATTAGCATTTTTGGACTCCTTTTCAATGAACTTCAGAAGTTTCTCAGTGATCATTAGCTTAAGTGAATCTGATAGAAAAACGTAATCCCGTTGATTCTGTAATTTACTATTGTTCTCATTAAGAAATTCAATATTGAATAAAAAAAAGAGCATTAATATTACCTGGATCACCTTGATATCGTCAGCCTTTTTAAAATGTGCCATACAAGCATTCTGAATACAATTTGATGTGATTGCCATTCATCGTAAATTATACCTGAGCATCGAATAGATTGTATTGATCAGTCCATTTGAGAAGAGTCGATTTAGGAATGTCCTTATTATCCACGATGAATCTCTCTACATGAGTCAATGCTGCCTGAAACCAATACTGACATTGATTGTGAGAGAATAATCATAACAAAATATCTTCAACTTTGCATCTTTTTAGAAATCTAAGAACGAAAACAGCCGATATCAGTAAAAGTTGTAACACATAAACTATTCGATGATTACAAATCTGGAATATAAGAAGTGTGTAAAATGGCGTACTTTGAATTGGAATTGATCTGCCAGTTTGAGAACAGCTGGACAGGTTGTGGCTATAAACAAATTGAATGAGATAGGAGAGAGTGATAATATCGTACCGTTGAGAGGTTTCGCTGATGGAGGATACAACACATGCAGAAGTTCGAGAAAGTCCTGTTTATTAATAAGAATAAACTTGTATTAGACAGGAAATACCTCGTAAGAGACATCTTCGAGATCGACATTCGACTGAGTAGACTCTCTGAATCCATGGAAGAAAAGAGCTTCAAAGACAGGAGAATGAATAGCAAGGAACTAAATGACCATTCCATTACTATAACAGACACGTGCACAATCTAACCAACCTGCTTGCTGATATACAACTTCTTCCCTTCAATAGTAAGAGTGCCATCCGAGAGATTTGCAAGAGGTTGAGTGAAATCACGTAGAACCGGGGGATCTCTTCAAATGTGTTGACTTTATCTCACTCAGTACTAAAAATACCTTACCTCACTCCTCTAACCAATAGAACTTTCAGCCGAATTTGAACCGTCAGCGTATTGTCCTTGACAAAACCCTGCGAAAAAATAGACATATTGATTATTAACCAAGTTGAACAAATGTGCGTATACAAAATATTGAATGCATTTAAATTGATGGGATCAATCAAACCTTTCTAGTATCCATAAGATCATTCCAAGGATAAATGCCTGCGTATCCCGAATTAACTAATCCAGCACGGAACCGATAAGAAAACTGAAATAAAAAAAGTGAGATTGGTAGAATTCTCTCAAGATGAGAACCTTCTCATTCACACTTAGTGCTTCATTTCTATTGCAAACAGAAAAATCAGCAGTCGCGTCAGCATACCTGAAATTGAACTCCTCACTTATTGATAATAATAATATTTGTAAATCCAGTAAAAAATTCAAATAATTAATTAAACAATAGTGAATAAACTGGACTATCGTCCGCTAGATTGTCAGGGGCTTCGCAATTTTCGAAAAAAAAGTTCTCTTAATGGGCTTCTTAGAAATTTATCCTGTCCCACTAGGGAGACTCTGCAGATTGTTAGCAATTTCTCTTATGGAACTCCGCACCCCCACATCCTAGCAGAGATATAGCCCAGCTGTGAGTGAATAGTGAATGAGCAGTATACGAACCAAACAGTAGAATCGTTTGTCTCTCCACAATACAGATACAATGAGAGATGTTTCATGTTCTTCGTTCTATCAGAATGTTCCGTTCGAACGCGAACATACCTGAAAAAGGGACCGTACATCCCGTGTTCCCATGTTCCCGATATTTAAAAAATCCATACCATGGAAGACCCTTGACCTTATGAGGAGGAGATTCACGCCCCTTGTCATCCAATGTATCAATGTTGGGGATAGACCAATTGAAGATATGATCTGGGAGATTGGGGTCTGGCGTGGATATCGCTCGGGCATCTGAAAAGATGCAAAAATATGTTTAATCGCCATCATGATATCGCACCCTTGTAATAGTCAAATCTCGCATAACCATATAACGCAGATAACAAACCTGATCTAAGGATTCTAGATTTTTTCGATGCTATTCCAGATGACAAGTGTTCTCCGCTTAAACGCGAATTCGATTCCTCGTTTGTAGGAGCCTTTACCTTTCTCTTCGGAGGCATTGCTATCTCTTAATTTATTACATTACAAGTACAATATTACAAGACAACAACAACGAAATAAATAGAACTTGGCAATTTCAACTTCAAGAATATTGAAAAGCAAAATTGGATTGCGATATTCTCGAAATCGGATTGCGAAATAGCCAATCATACCAATTACATACCGTAATCAAAATCAGGTTCCCGATAGTGTTGAGTCGGAGCGCGATCATATTATTCTTTAAAAAAAGTTTTTTTTTTAACTTAATAACTTATTATAACTTTTTAAAGAATGTTAGATAGAATGTGAGAAAAACTCATTATATCAATAAATAATTTTATCAATATCTTGTGAAACCAAAAAAAAACACTAAAATATTACACACTCAACCGTTCAAAGATGCTGAAGTGAATCTTGATTTTATCTGAGCAGGAAACAATTAAATTCAGATTTTTAAAAAAAATCGGTATCGGAAAGAGATACGATTTGGTTGTTTGATCTGTAGTTCGATATCTCTCATTGACAACAACCTAATGTTTCTTTGTGAATGATGACACATAAATCACGAGTCCTTCTTATCATTTATTCGCTCTTTATAAACTCTTTGTCTCCAGATAGGAAACGCCTTGCGGTCGGTTGAATCACTCTTATCTCTATGCCATTTTCATCGCCATATCTATCAATTTCACTCGTCAATTCAATGATTTCATCTCAGATTCATCAAAATGGACAACCATCAAGCAAATCAGCAACAATTCGAAAGCACCAATTGAAGTAATGTAAGTACGGACAATTCTAGATTGGACTATTTATTATATCCTTTCAGGGTTCTCAATACTTCGGAAGTCACCACGGTCCATCTGCATCTTCATTCAACCAATTCACTCCTGTAAGATTTTCCCATTTATTCCTCATCACTTCATTTCATCTCAAGAACTTTCCTGACATCATCTACTTCTACTTCCAGATGGAGTCTCAATCTTGTCAATCGAATGAAGTTCATCATGGATTTTATAACTCTTGGTATCGAATGGGAGGAGCTTCGAGAGATGGCCACAGGGGATTCTAAGGTCATTTCATTCTGCTAATACTCTTTTTGTACATCGTGTCAAGGAATCTCTATATCTAAATGCATAAAGTATATCAGATACTAAATTATGAACATAACATGAAAGAAGAGTTGGGAGTAGAAGAAGGAGAATATTTTATGGCTTGTGATCTTACAATTAGCGTTCTTGATGAGTTATCATAGTCTATCTGTCTGATCGTCAATATTCATAATTTCCAACTCTGTATGACGTTGCATTGAAACGTAGAAGGGAAAAGAGGACGATTAAATGGGAATGAGATCCATAAATGGAAGAGAGAAATCCTTTCCTCACTGTACTATTGCCCCTTTGAAATGGTTCGTCCCATGGACATTCTTCTCTTTTTAGTTCTCCTTCCAGGTATTCAGTTGTCTCCGCAAACTAAAAGCTATGTTTAGATACTATGTTATAATTGTAGGTTTCGTTTTATCAGATGAAGCTTCACCTACGAGGTGAATAAAATTAACCTCTTAATCTGAAAAGATAAATGTCCAGTTCGATAGAAAAGGAGGATCAAATAAAAGAGCCTACTTCAACAAACGACGATAAATTGACAGAAGAAGAAGATACTGGCCCACATATTCGTGAGATTTATATACATTTGATTGGAAAAGAGAATATATTTGAAGCGTGTTCGCCAGTCGTCAATGGAAGGGAAAAGTGCTTAGAGGTGTGAATTAGTGATTCTTTCACTTACTCATCTCTTTTAGATTGGATTTCAAGATTCAGCGTGTGGAATTCCCGTAATAACAGAATCAGACGTCAATTGTCCCTCATCTTCAAATCCTACCATTTTCCTTCTCCCTGGAGTAGGTCATCACTTTTTTGATCTCCTTCATAAGCCAAATTAAGAATGGAAACGAACGTTTTCTTCCTGCTAAATTTATGATTTGTATGGTCGGAGGAAAATGGATGATTAGTGTAAGAAGAAGAGTTAATCAAAGTTTCAATTGTTATGGTCACAGGGTCGAGATGGGGGATTTATGGGCGACGATGGACTCTCTTCACCTATTCATGTTGTCTGCTTCCCAGAGATTAAACAGGTTTGAGACTTGATTAATCATTGGCAATTGAGATATTTCAATTCTTCTCATTGCTAATATATCTATAAATTTAGGAGGAACAACCTGATCCATTCGATGAATTGGATGACGATGAACTTGAAGAAAAATTCGGAGATAAGAAGGAAAATGATAATGAGAAAGAGAAAGAGAAAGAGAAGACCGAACTATGATTGCAAAAGTAGTAATGAGTACGAATAGTTGTCAACTATTCCACGAGATATTGAATTCTCATAATAAATAATAATGTTATACGTGTGTTATCTTGTGTGATAGTGTCAAGTGGATAGTGGATAGTGTCACTCATCTATTTGTTGTCTGAGATAGAGATGAATGACCTGAAGAGACTAAGAAGGAAAGAGCTTCCATTATTCTTCACTCATGAACTTCCTTGGAGATCCATTCAAATTGATAAAACCGAGGTACAATTCTTTCAAATTTTACAAATACTTTACTCCAATCAACTTTTCCTTTTGAGATTCGATGATTCTGGTGTGGATCGTCTCAATTATTACTACACTCCAGTAGTTATTATCGTGATGGCCGTAACAATCACAGCGAAGCAATACGTTGGAGAGCCATTACAATGTTGGGTGCCTGCACAGGTTCGTTATTTGCTTCTGTGGAAGATTCATTCGCTCCAATCTTTGTAAAAAAAAATATATTCAGTTTTCTCGTGCATGGGAGCAATACGCAGAGAACTATTGTTTCGTGTACAACACTTATTGGGTGAGACCGGGAGAGGAAATTCCATCGGATGTTGATGAAAGGTCCCATATCTCATTCAACACTTGGATTCACTCGAGTGTCATTGCAGACTTGCAGCCCAATTGATATACTATCAATGGGTTCCCTTTATTATGATAATCGAAGCAGGTCTATTTCATTTTCCTGCAAAGATCTGGGCAGTTCTTTCTAAAACGAGTGGACTAAATCTAGCTGGAATGATCGGAGCTGTTGTGAAGGCTGAAGAAGGAAATGTAAGGGTCATACCATTCGGCAAAAGCGATTCCATTCTTTCAACGGTGACAGATAGATGCGGAAAGTATGGATACATCATAATTATCGTGATCAATTAATGTCCCTCGCTTATATTCAGGATGAATCAAAACTTCAATCGGCTGCTCTAAACGTCTGCCATCTTCTCGAAAACAGTAATAAAATGAGAAAGTTGAGAACTCAAGGAGCGAGTAGAATGGGGAAATATGCGAGATTAGGAGAATTGGATGGAACCTATCTCAGCAAGTCAGAAATCCTCTCTCTTCATCCTCTACTCTTTCATCTGTTTAGTGTTTATCTCGTGGCTAAACTCATTTACTGTATCAACACAGTTGTTCAATTCACTTCCCTGAATAAGTTCCTTAAACAACCGGATATGTTCTGGGGCGCATCAGTACTCAATGATCTTGTTCATGGACATAATTGGGAAGATTCAGGTAGATTTACAAATGGAGATGACCCTAATATCTTAATTGTAGGTAATTTCCCACGTATTGCAATGTGTGACTTCGAAGTGCGAACAATGGGAAATGTTCAGAGGTGGGCGAATAACTGTTATCGATGTAAAACCTCCCAGATATTCCATTCAATGTGTATTGATTGTGAACATGTTCAATGAGAAAGTCTTCCTCTTTCTCTACTGGTGGATAATTCTAGTTGGTTAGTCCATATCTCAGAAAAGTTCTCAACAAATGGCAGGTCTTCTAACCCTAATCGATTCTCTCGCTCATTTCATAACAATGAAAATGCCATCTCGACGACAACGATTCGTCAAGAGGTATCTCACTTCCATTCTATCGTCATCCCTTTCCTTCCCAGATTCATCACTTGTCCTCCAGAGGAAAAGGCAGTTCTAGAAGATTTCACCAAGGAATATCTCAACCCAGACATGTTTCTCATTCTAAAAATGATCGATGGCCATACGAGCGAAATCGTCACAGGGAATATTTTACAGCAATTATACGATAACTTCCGGTCGGTTTATGCATCATGATTAGGCAATATATCACAACTACAGCAACTCAACGGAGACACTCAATGACCATCCCTATCTGCGACATCTCGATTTAGCAAGACAAGAAAGCGAATTCGCTTCGGAAGATCCACTATCTAATGATAATACTGTAATTGAACTTCATTGAACAACAATTTCCTCTTTCATCACAGGTCCAAGAAGCATTCTTACGCACTCTTCAAGTTCCTTCACCCACAGAAAATTTCGAATTCCGTCGCTTTTCCATGACTCGATCACCCATTTCTCGATAATATTTTTATATTGTAATAATATATTCATGCTCAGACAAAAAAAAACTAATTGGATATCATCGTTTATGACTAGCAACAGACAACAAAAACTTACGATAACGATAAAGAGATCATATATGGATTATTCAGAGTCCCATAAGACTGCGGATGGTCGCCTTTACGTTGCCGTCATTTTTGATGAGAGCAGCCTCAACTCGAACCTTCAATGACAACATTTGTATGAAAATCATGTCTTTGTATTTTATCTGGTATTCATCGTACTTCAAACTCAAGAAAGAGAAAACTCGACTAATTCGATCAAGATCTCAAAATTGGATACAATTGGATAGTACCAATGAACTAATAGCAGTACGTTATATAAAAAGGAAAAGAAATAGCACAAACCTTGGGCAATTCCAATTCATCCATGATCATTTTGAGCTCCTCTGGCTTAACAGTGACAATCTTCTGTTTAGGTGCAGCTTCTTCAAGATTCTTGAGATTAGCGCCCATTCCACGGATATCTCCATCTCCTCCGTCATCGAACGTCGTCACCTGCACACAATTACCACTTCACTAATTGGATGCACTCCTCCTTTCTCATGCTATCCCATTGATAAGAACGAACAAAAGAAAAGAACGTCACGAAAAGAAGAATACGATACTTTTTGAGCATCCCTTGCTATATCTACGCGTAGTTAGGCCCAAGTTATACTATTCAAGAACTTCTCGAGCACTTTTTTGAGTCGTTATTTAGATACTAGAATAACGAATAAGATGAAACTAAATATGCCGTACCTTATCGAGATCGGCAGCTCCGAGATTGTACTTGTCGACCTTCTTCTCTTCATCGACCGCATCGACCTCTTCAACCTCATGTTCAGTCATATTCAAAGCTGCAAAACTTCATGGTTCACCAATGATCTGAATCACGCATACATCTTAAATTATCGGAGCAGTTAGAAGAACGATTTGCATGAACGTAATACAAGAAATAACAAATATTCCCAGAAAAATCAATCGATATCGATAACGAAATTTTCGCGAAAAAAATGGAAAATTAGTGAAAACCGTGGAACCCCACTTCCGTCGTCTAGATTCCGACGTTTCGACGTGAATATTTCAAATTGAATTCGGCGTGAACTTTCACATTGTAATGGCGGCAAAGTTGACTTGTTTTTCGTTGTTTTTATTTGTCTCATTAATCGCCTAATTAGCCTTTTTTGTTTCGTATCTTTACGTTTACAGGTAACTAGATTGATTTTGTTTTCATCGAAGTCCATTTGGGTCAAACATTGGCAACTGTTGGCGAAAATGCCACTTGTTTTTCTGTTTCCTTTTTTTATTGTTATGCTTCCGTAAGCTCTCTTATGAGCAAGTGTCAAGGAATCGCAAGTGCGTCTCTCTCCGACTCCGTCACTTGCAAGTGCCATCGTCTCGAGTTTCCTTTCAAATTCTTATCTCTTCAACCCTTCAAACGAGAGTGTGTTGACGGGCCTTCTTTTGTGTCATCAAAATGGCGCCAATTCTCTCACAGACATGGTCATAATTCATTCTGTCGCGCGCACCCGATCTCCATGTTTAGAGAAATTCTCCAATCGCGTTCAATCTCACCCTGTTCCGTTGTGACTACACGGATGAGCGAACAGCAGTACATTTCATTTCCATCTCCCGATTTGTTCGCTTCTCTCCTCCACATTCCATCCTCTTCTTGCAATTCGTCCGCCCCTTCACTCTGCCATCTCTGACTCTCTGCCCCTTCAGTGCTCCCTCTTGTTACTTGTACACAACACGCCTTCTTTTCGTTTCAACCCTCTCTTCACTCACTTCTTTTTTTCCTCTCTTCCTCGTCCATGACGAAATATTTTCGAAACAGTATTGATCTGCCATGAAAATCTCCTAGGTTACTTGTCTTGACTCTCCTGCCCTATTCATTGTTTACATTCTCCGGATTCTCACCTCACCCCTTGTTGTCGCTGTTTCCTTTGTCCGCCTTCCAATGACTGATTTTATGTGCTGCAGGTATTCAACATGTCTCAATCTAAACGCAGAACCACTGCTCGCAGCATTAATGCATCCCATGCTGACGAAAGCGGTCTAAATGACTCTACGTATGATATTTATTTTTCTATTTATTATCTTTACTATTGTTTTTGTTATAAATTGCAAGTTGGAGTAAACAAGTGAGATGCAGAAGTCATAAATATGGTCGCCTGGGTGATTGTGTATGGGTGGATGGGGTAGTCGATAGGCTGCCGTGAGAGGGAGGAGGAGGGGGGGGGGGTAGAGGGAGACATGCTGCCCTCCCGTTCTCTCTCTCTATCTTCCCGTCTCACTCTTCATTCCTGCCTCTTCTTCTCATCCACATCTATCCTCAACGAATTCCTATTCAATCTCTTCTCCTTCTCCATTGCTCTTTTTTATGGGATTCCTTTTCCCCAATCCACTCATTGGGCGTCTCGTATTTATGGGTCTCCAGATGTTTTGAAGAGTGGTATTTTCCCACCCGTCGAAAGGGGGGGGGGTGGGGCAATTCAATTGATTACATGTTTCCGTTTTCCTTTTTTGGCATGGATGTTATTCAGAGAGGTTTGAATAATGGAGGAGAATCGTTATCTGAGTCACCTGCGCGTTTCCCATTCTATCTCTCGCAATTTCTCTCTTTTTCTTTCTCACTGCTTCTCCCTCCTCCTCTTGAATGTGCTAGAAAAATCATTTCATCAAGGGAAGGAAAGGTGATGTATCTTGCACATCTAACATAAATCGATAGCAAAATACTGTTGTGGCATGGATTACATGTCAGGGATTAGAGTGTGGAGAAGGCGAAAGAGTTGAGAGAAGGGAATAGTTCGAAGAGAATAGTAAACAGTTTGATTCGCCCTTTCTCTAATTTCCTCCGTCTCTTCTATCGCCTCTTCTCTACCGATATTCACAGTGTGCGCTGGAAAAGGCCAAGGATGGTACTTTAGAAGGGGAGACCCCTCTGAGAAGTGGAAGGTCATATACTCTGACTCATTGCCTGACATATTTCCGATGAGGAAATGATCTGATTATATTTGAATATGCCCTTTAAGTAACAGTTCGATGTTCGAGCAACGAACTCACGAGAAGGATCGTCTCCAGGGACTGAATACTCGTCTCGCTGAGTATATTGAGGTATGGAAGGAGGAAGGTTGTCGATTAATTGTATTGTTTTTAGCGAGTGCGTCAACTGGAGAGTGAGAATGAGAGATTGACTGTGTCCATTCGTGATACGGAAGTTGTTCAGAAGAAGGAGAAGAACAGTCTAGAGAATAGATATGAAGTGGAATTGGTAAGTGATGGGAAGAGAAGAAGGGAGAAGGAATGGCTTCTCTTATTCAGAGTCGTCTCCGTGATGCGCTCAACTTGCGCACTGGAGAAATCGCCAAGCTGCAAGTGGAAAGAGATACGGTAATCATCGACTATTGATTCTTTAAATAATCATGTGATTCTCTCCTCAGGCTCTCGCGGAGTTTGCCGAGATCAAGAAGAAGGCTGATAGATTCGAACACGATCTCAAGAGTGCCATTAACAACGAGAGAAAGGCTATGGTTAGCTACTATGGAATATTATAATGTGGAATCAAAAATCCATTATTAAAATCGTGTTCCATAGTAAATAATAAAATATTCAGTCTGCTCTGGATGATTCTATCGCTGATAAGAACAAGCTGAAAAAGGACAATGAGTATCTCACCAAGAGAAATGCTGTATGTTGACTAATTTTTTTGAATATAAATTTAATATCCACAATTGTCTTCAAAATTTTGTATACTCATTTATTAAAGGAGCTAGAGTTGGAAATGAGAAAGCTGACTTCTCAAGTGGAATCACTGAAGAAGAATCTTGAAGACGAGACCCTTCTTCGTACTGGAACTCAGGTAAAACCAGAGAATTGATGGAGTAGTGGAGTAATTATTATCTATTTCAGTCTAAACTCGATGCTGCCCTCGAGGATCTCCGATTCCAGACTCGCAATCTGAAGACTGTAAGTGAATATTGAAAGGAATGAATTGTTGAATGAGTTGAATGATTCCCTCTTCTCTCTTCAGCAATTGGAGGAGGAGACTAAGAAGAGACAAGTTGAGATGACTACGGTTTCTCGTAGAATTGAGAATGAATATGAAGAGAAACTGGCTGCGATGCTCGAAGAGACCAGAAGAAAGACGATTGAGAATATCACTCGTAATAAGGAGAAGACTGTGAATGACCTGAGAAATCAGGTAAGGAAGATTAAAGGAGGGAATCTTAGTAATGGTTATCGATTGAAGCTGGATCACGTGAACAATCTGTTGAACGAATCAACTGAACGTGAGAAGGAAATGAGAATCAGAATGAGAGAAGTGGAATCGGAGTCGGGGTGAGCACGATTGTTACGAATATTGTAATGGACAAATATGTTTGACCCAAATGGCCTTCGATGAAAACTAAATCAACCTAGTTACCTGTAAACGTAAAGATACGAAACAAAAAAAGGCTAATTAGGCGATTAATGAGACGAACAAAAACAACGAAAAACAAATCAACTTTGCCGCCATTACAATGTGAAAGTTCACGCAGTTGCGCACCGAATTCAATTCGAATTCATTTTTTTAAATGTGGGAATATAATGAGTGTCGATATAAATTCAGATCGTACGCAAAGACTCTTTCTGATCTAGAGAAGAAATTGGCTGAGATGGACAAGAGATTGGCTGATGAACAATCACTTAGAAGATCACTTCTTGATGATAAGGTAGAGTGAGGGAGAGAAGACGAGGAGAGGACGGAGAGATAAAGGGAGACAATTTCAGGATCGTCAGCTGGAGATGTACCAGAGAAGAGTGAAAGATCTCAATGATGAGATTGCTCGTCTCATGGCAGAATGCAATGAATTGGCCGATGCTAAGGTGAGAATGAGAGAGTAAGATGGAGATGGACCATTCCCCATTATAGGTCCTCCTCGACTCTGAACTCCGTGATTACGAATCTCTTCTCATGAGTGAGGTATGAGTTGTTTTGGTTTCTTACATTAAATTAATGGTGCGAGATAATAAAGTGGAATGAGTTAATATTGATTGATATACAGGAGTCTCGTCTTAATCTGTCTCAACGTTCATCTCCTCAAGTGACTCGAACGACTGTATCGAGAACAGAGGAATCATCCTCATCCACTTCTCGTTCTGGAGTGAAGAGAAGAAGATTGAGTGATGGGGATGGATCGACTATTGGAGGAGGAGTCAGATACACTCATTATAAGGCTAAGGTGATAATGATAAGAAGAAGTAATGAATGAGGAAGGAGTTGATTGTAGATCGAGAGCTCCCATAAGACTCCTATCAAGATTGTGGAAGCAGCTGAGAGTGGAGAGTATATAAAACTGGAGAATGAATCGGATGAGGATATCAAAATTGCCGGATGGATGCTCAAATCAATCAATGATGGACAGGAGGTACAGTATCCATACAAGACGGTAATATAATGACTGTTATTGCAGACGATGTTCAAGTTCCACACTAAGACTGTCATCCCTGCCAACTCGGCTATTACTGTGAGTTAATCTAAGACTAGGATGTGAGATGTTGTATTGAGTGATTAATGGTTACTCTTGTAGGTGTACAGCAAGGATTCGGGAGCTAAGAACATTCCTCCCTCGTTTGTGATGAAGAACTACAATTGGCCTGGAGGAAGACATCCTATGGTACGATTTACAATCATCATGACTCCTTGATATTGTGAATGCGCCTTTCTCATGATGTAATTGCAGGTTGTTCTGTCTAATGCGAAGAACGAGATCATGGCATCTCTAACTACTCTGACAGATGAAGTCAACGGAGATAGTGTCGACCCCAATGAGAGATGCGCAATCATGTAAGAAGGAAGGAGTACGGTAGATCACTCGATCGATTACTCATTCCGCTTATTCCACTGCTTTGTGTATTTCTTTCTGTCTTCCTTTCTCGTTGACGCTAATCTTATTGTTGTTTCTGTTTCTTCTCTTTCTTGACACTTCCTTTCTTCTCTTGTTATCTCATCTTCCCCATTGCACTTTCCACTCTAGAAGTTGTCTTTGTTTCTCCCTTCCCTTCTCAGTATCATCTCTCACCCTCATTGGATGTCCTATTTCCTCTCGACCAGTTCGTTAATAGTTGTTCAGTTGTAAGTAAATAGCAAAGCTGCCTAGCTAAGTTTCTCTTTTACATAGGCGCAATTGTATCTCTCTTTGGTCGGCAGTACATTCACTGATTTCATCTCGGTCTATACTAAACTTGGTGATCGCTCATTGGAGTACAGTAGTCATACTGTTATCTAATGACGTCCCTTTCGTAATGGATGATTCTCAACTCCTATCAATCTCATCCTTCTCACACCAATTTATCGCTTTAGTTCTCTTCTCATCCATTCGTTTGTCTACATAATGATGAGTATTGAGAACACTTTACCCTTATCTTGCGTTTTAAACTATCTGATCAACATAACTGTAGCTAGTTCCCTTATTCCCGAAGTGATAAAGTTGATCTGTACAGAAATGGTTTCTATCGTTTCACAAGGAAGTGAAGGGGGAGGCCAAATGAGTCATAACACTAGGGAATACTATGGACATTTCTACTCGAAAAAAGACCAACTGATCAGCTCACCACTATTTCCAATGAATTATCTTGTTGCTTGTTGATAAGAAAATGTTTTTGAATGAGACAAGGTCGATATAGAGATATATAGATATAGAATTCCCATCACTATTTTTTCAAAGGGACATCCTTCTACCGGTATTACTAGCAAGTATATGCATGACGTTGTTAATCTTCCTCACTTGCCACAGTGATAATTGGTGTGTTAGTGAGTGAATGTTTGGTTATCACATTTCCTGGATTAGTGTCGTTCTCAGTTTCAGAAGAAGGAAGAAAGGGCAAGATTGTTGAGAGTGTCCGTCAGAGGAAAGACAGTGATAGGGGGATCACTCATCTTCCCTTGTTCTCACTCTACTCAATCCAGTCTTTCCTCCCTGAATGGTCACTCTAGTGTCAACACACAGATTCTATCGTCTTGGAGGAAAGAACTAAGCAATGCTCCGCCCTCTTCATGCCAAGTCATGGGCGGAGTCAACGAGTGAATTGGAAGAGTCGAAGAGAAGAGAGAAGAATAGTCGATTCGAAGAATGTCACGACTGTTTCTACTCGCTACTTTGATAAGCGGAAGCTTCACAGGTTATTAAATTCATCTACTCTTCATTTTCTTCATTCTCGTATTTTATGTATACATCTTCAAAAAGTTTTTTTATATAGCCAAGATCTGACCAATATTGACTTCTCACATATTTATCATTTATCATAATCTTTTTTTATTATTTCAGATCCCCGAATTGATAACAATCAACCATGTGAGTTTATCGTGTTATGGTACATATATTGACTATAGCTGAGTGGACAGTATAGAAAGGGTCGTCTCTGTATGTATCCACATGTATCTTGTATCTCTTAGAACCCTCCTTGGCAAGAGATTCGATTGAATGGAAATGTGATACATCCTTCTCTCTACGAATATTGTCCATCTCGCTTTGTCTCGTGTGAAAAAGTGTTTCATGAGATAGATCCTGTATTTCAATCTTACCATCTTCCTGTTATATTTCTGCATCATGTATCTATCAACACTGCATTCTCACCTTCAACATGCTATAATCACCCTCTTTCTCGTCTCCTTTTCTTCCATAGTTCTCACCTAATCTTCTCTTCACACAAATGACCTCTTTTCTCTCACAATGTTCTTCTAGTCTTTCCTTGTCGATCTTCCCCTTCTCATTCTCATCTTCTGCCAATCTGTTATAATCCCATTAGTCAACTGATGAGTGAACGGAGTCCGATCTACGGACACTAATAGGATTCACTTCCGCACTCATCATCCTTCTCACGATAAGAGCTGCGCGTGGGAAGATAATCGCTGTTAAGACATAGGAAGGGAAGAGTTCCTTCACCATTCCAAAAGTGTGAATTCGACTGAACGATTGCCATATATTGGTGATGGTTCTCTCAAACAGAGTCTCTCTGTCTCTGTCTCATTCATTGTTTGTCTCTCTTGTTCAATGTCTATGATCTGCTCCTTATGATCCCTCTCTTTCTCCCCTTATGATCCCTCCTCTTCTTCTCTCTTCCAATCCCTTCCACCCTATCGGATATCACTCTCTTCTCCAATGGGCATTGTTCGAAATCTCGACAAGAGATCTTCTCGTTAGTTCACACAAGAAGATGTCACTTGAATGGAAACGAGGGATCTCTCTTTCAGTCGCAGCTCAGACTCGTCTCGCAGCAGAAGCAGCTCAGAGTGCAGCACTCAAAGCAGCTGCAGCCTCTTCTGCAGCTGCAGCTCATGCTGCTGCATTTAGGAAGGTGATTAAGAGGAATGTCAATCTACTACTACAGGTGTGTGCATGAGTACTCTCACTTTCCCCTATTCAAAGTTTCTATTTTATCTGTGCATGAAATTTCCTTGTTTCGTGTGAATGGAATTGTGTCTTGCATGGGTTGCATGGAATAAATGTGTTTCCGTATCCATCCAATCGATTCAGGACCCAGATCTGGCTAAATATCAGCAGTATCTGGATATTCTTCGTGCTCACTATGGAATTCAGTTGCCAATGCATCCAAATGTCGCTGCTCAACAGGTAAGGAGAAATGAAGGGAATCGAGGGATGAAGGAATCATCCAATCAGTCATGTAATCGAATCACATGTGATAGAAGGAATACATATTTCTTAATTTTCAGTCAAATCCTGGTGTTCCTCGTGTACAGACATATCCCGTTGCATCGATGGTCACTCGTCCCTCTCCTTCTCCTTCTACATATTCAAAGTATTCAACTACTCCCACTGCATCTAATTACTACCCTCAACAGGGAGGAGTCACTCAATCGTTAGTTTTTCAAATCATTTTCAATTTATATGATAACTTAGATAATTGTAATGTTGAACTGTTGATTGAATGATCGCTAAGAACTAAAGTTCCTTCTGTTGCAGGTATTACCAGTACGCGACACAACAACAAACTGCTCCTCCTCAATCATATGAGCAACCTTCCTATCCATACGCACAACCCGCCCCTGTCTCGTACCCTGATCAAGCCCAACAACTGCAACTTCAGCAGCAGCAACTTCAGCAACAGCAGCAGGCTCAACAACAAGTCCAGCAGCAGCAACAACAACAACAACAACAACATGCTGCAGCAGCTGCAGCTTATGCATCGTATGCAAATCAAGCAGCAGCCTACGGTACTCAACAGCCAGTGAATCAACCTGCTCCTCCTCCCTCTTCCTATTCCTCCTATGGACAATATGGTCAACAGACAGCTCAACCTGCCCAACCCACTGAGTATTCCTATCCTTCCACTCAGCAACCAACTGCTCCTCCAGCTAACTCTGCCTATTCTTCCTACTCGAATCAGTATTCACAGCAACCACAATCGGGATATCAAGGAGGACAATATGGACAACAGGAATACAGTGGATATGGACAAGAGTATCAGCAGCAGCAGCAGCAGCAGCAGGCTGCAGTTGCAGCAACTCAGCCTCCTCAATCAGGATCCTATGCGTCTCCCTCTGGTGGATCAGCTACTCGACCCGATCCACGAGTCGTCATTGCTTATCCTCCCGCTATATCGGGAAAACCAAATGTGAGTTTGAACTTCCCATATCTCATAGCTCATTGAAATGATTGCAGCCTCAACAGCCCGATTCATCCGTCGTCGCTCCCTCTCAATCTTCGTATCCTCAAGAGTATCTTCCTCGACAACCAGCTCCTGTTCAGAAACCGATTGAGACTCCTCGACCGAGGTATCCCATCTCCCTTCTCTTCCTTTATCTCCCCTCCCTCACTGAGACCGATTGAGACTCCTCGACCGAGGTATCCCATCTCCCTTCTCTTCCTTTATCTCCCCTCCCTCACTGAGACCGATTGAGACTCCTCGACCGAGGTATCCCATCTCCCTATCTCTCCC
This sequence comes from Pristionchus exspectatus, assembly GCA_911812115.1. NCBI lineage: Eukaryota > Metazoa > Nematoda > Chromadorea > Rhabditida > Neodiplogasteridae > Pristionchus > Pristionchus exspectatus. The sequence continues at coordinate 13,664,587 of OU461585.1, read as the reverse complement.
TCACTTTATCCTCCCCTCCCTCACTGAGACCGATTGAGACTCCTCGACCGAGGTATCCCATCTCCCTTCTCTTCCTTTATCTCCCCTCCCTCACTGAGACCGATTGAGACTCCTCGACCGAGGTATCCCATCTCCCTTCTCTTCCTTTATCTCCCCTCCCTCACTGAGACCGATTGAGACTCCTCGACCGAGGTATCCCATCTCCCTTCTCTTCCTTTATCTCCCCTCCCTCACTGAGACCGATTGAGACTCCTCGACCGAGGTATCCCATCTCCCTTCTCTTCCTTTATCTCCCCTCCCTCACTGAGACCGATTGAGACTCCTCGACCGAGGTATCCCATCTCCCTTCTCTTCCTTTATCTCCCCTCCCTCACTGAGACCGATTGAGACTCCTCGACCGAGGTATCCCATCTCCCTTCTCTTCCTTTATCTCCCCTCCCTCACTGAGACCGATTGAGACTCCTCGACCGAGGTATCCCATCTCCCTTCTCTTCCTTTATCTCCCCTCCCTCACTGAGACCGATTGAGACTCCTCGACCGAGGTATCCCATCTCCCTTCTCTTCCTTTATCTCCCCTCCCTCACTGAGACCGATTGAGACTCCTCGACCGAGGTATCCCATCTCCCTTCTCTTCCTTTATCTCCCCTCCCTCACTGAGACCGATTGAGACTCCTCGACCGAGGTATCCCATCTCCCTTCTCTTCCTTTATCTCCCCTCCCTCACTGAGACCGATTGAGACTCCTCGACCGAGGTATCCCATCTCCCTTCTCTTCCTTTATCTCCCCTCCCTCACTGAGACCGATTGAGACTCCTCGACCGAGGTATCCCATCTCCCTTCTCTTCCTTTATCTCCCCTCCCTCACTGAGACCGATTGAGACTCCTCGACCGAGGTATCCCATCTCCCTTCTCTTCCTTTATCTCCCCTCCCTCACTGAGACCGATTGAGACTCCTCGACCGAGGTATCCCATCTCCCTTCTCTTCCTTTATCTCCCCTCCCTCACTGAGACCGATTGAGACTCCTCGACCGAGGTATCCCATCTCCCTTCTCTTCCTTTATCTCCCCTCCCTCACTGAGACCGATTGAGACTCCTCGACCGAGGTATCCCATCTCCCTTCTCTTCCTTTATCTCCCCTCCCTCACTGAGACCGATTGAGACTCCTCGACCGAGGTATCCCATCTCCCTTCTCTTCCTTTATCTCCCCTCCCTCACTGAGACCGATTGAGACTCCTCGACCGAGGTATCCCATCTCCCTTCTCTTCCTTTATCTCCCCTCCCTCACTGAGACCGATTGAGACTCCTCGACCGAGGTATCCCATCTCCCTTCTCTTCCTTTATCTCCCCTCCCTCACTGAGACCGATTGAGACTCCTCGACCGAGGTATCCCATCTCCCTTCTCTTCCTTTATCTCCCCTCCCTCACTGAGACCGATTGAGACTCCTCGACCGAGGTATCCCATCTCCCTTCTCTTCCTTTATCTCCCCTCCCTCACTGAGACCGATTGAGACTCCTCGACCGAGGTATCCCATCTCCCTTCTCTTCCTTTATCTCCCCTCCCTCACTGAGACCGATTGAGACTCCTCGACCGAGGTATCCCATCTCCCTTCTCTTCCTTTATCTCCCCTCCCTCACTGAGACCGATTGAGACTCCTCGACCGAGGTATCCCATCTCCCTTCTCTTCCTTTATCTCCCCTCCCTCACTGAGACCGATTGAGACTCCTCGACCGAGGTATCCCATCTCCCTTCTCTTCCTTTATCTCCCCTCCCTCACTGAGACCGATTGAGACTCCTCGACCGAGGTATCCCATCTCCCTTCTCTTCCTTTATCTCCCCTCCCTCACTGAGACCGATTGAGACTCCTCGACCGAGGTATCCCATCTCCCTTCTCTTCCTTTATCTCCCCTCCCTCACTGAGACCGATTGAGACTCCTCGACCGAGGTATCCCATCTCCCTTCTCTTCCTTTATCTCCCCTCCCTCACTGAGACCGATTGAGACTCCTCGACCGAGGTATCCCATCTCCCTTCTCTTCCTTTATCTCCCCTCCCTCACTGAGACCGATTGAGACTCCTCGACCGAGGTATCCCATCTCCCTTCTCTTCCTTTATCTCCCCTCCCTCACTGAGACCGATTGAGACTCCTCGACCGAGGTATCCCATCTCCCTTCTCTTCCTTTATCTCCCCTCCCTCACTGAGACCGATTGAGACTCCTCGACCGAGGTATCCCATCTCCCTTCTCTTCCTTTATCTCCCCTCCCTCACTGAGACCGATTGAGACTCCTCGACCGAGGTATCCCATCTCCCTTCTCTTCCTTTATCTCCCCTCCCTCACTGAGACCGATTGAGACTCCTCGACCGAGGTATCCCATCTCCCTTCTCTTCCTTTATCTCCCCTCCCTCACTGAGACCGATTGAGACTCCTCGACCGAGGTATCCCATCTCCCTTCTCTTCCTTTATCTCCCCTCCCTCACTGAGACCGATTGAGACTCCTCGACCGAGGTATCCCATCTCCCTTCTCTTCCTTTATCTCCCCTCCCTCACTGAGACCGATTGAGACTCCTCGACCGAGGTATCCCATCTCCCTTCTCTTCCTTTATCTCCCCTCCCTCACTGAGACCGATTGAGACTCCTCGACCGAGGTATCCCATCTCCCTTCTCTTCCTTTATCTCCCCTCCCTCACTGAGACCGATTGAGACTCCTCGACCGAGGTATCCCATCTCCCTTCTCTTCCTTTATCTCCCCTCCCTCACTGAGACCGATTGAGACTCCTCGACCGAGGTATCCCATCTCCCTTCTCTTCCTTTATCTCCCCTCCCTCACTGAGACCGATTGAGACTCCTCGACCGAGGTATCCCATCTCCCTTCTCTTCCTTTATCTCCCCTCCCTCACTGAGACCGATTGAGACTCCTCGACCGAGGTATCCCATCTCCCTTCTCTTCCTTTATCTCCCCTCCCTCACTGAGACCGATTGAGACTCCTCGACCGAGGTATCCCATCTCCCTTCTCTTCCTTTATCTCCCCTCCCTCACTGAGACCGATTGAGACTCCTCGACCGAGGTATCCCATCTCCCTTCTCTTCCTTTATCTCCCCTCCCTCACTGAGACCGATTGAGACTCCTCGACCGAGGTATCCCATCTCCCTTCTCTTCCTTTATCTCCCCTCCCTCACTGAGACCGATTGAGACTCCTCGACCGAGGTATCCCATCTCCCTTCTCTTCCTTTATCTCCCCTCCCTCACTGAGACCGATTGAGACTCCTCGACCGAGGTATCCCATCTCCCTTCTCTTCCTTTATCTCCCCTCCCTCACTGAGACCGATTGAGACTCCTCGACCGAGGTATCCCATCTCCCTTCTCTTCCTTTATCTCCCCTCCCTCACTGAGACCGATTGAGACTCCTCGACCGAGGTATCCCATCTCCCTTCTCTTCCTTTATCTCCCCTCCCTCACTGAGACCGATTGAGACTCCTCGACCGAGGTATCCCATCTCCCTTCTCTTCCTTTATCTCCCCTCCCTCACTGAGACCGATTGAGACTCCTCGACCGAGGTATCCCATCTCCCTTCTCTTCCTTTATCTCCCCTCCCTCACTGAGACCGATTGAGACTCCTCGACCGAGGTATCCCATCTCCCTTCTCTTCCTTTATCTCCCCTCCCTCACTGAGACCGATTGAGACTCCTCGACCGAGGTATCCCATCTCCCTTCTCTTCCTTTATCTCCCCTCCCTCACTGAGACCGATTGAGACTCCTCGACCGAGGTATCCCATCTCCCTTCTCTTCCTTTATCTCCCCTCCCTCACTGAGACCGATTGAGACTCCTCGACCGAGGTATCCCATCTCCCTTCTCTTCCTTTATCTCCCCTCCCTCACTGAGACCGATTGAGACTCCTCGACCGAGGTATCCCATCTCCCTTCTCTTCCTTTATCTCCCCTCCCTCACTGAGACCGATTGAGACTCCTCGACCGAGGTATCCCATCTCCCTTCTCTTCCTTTATCTCCCCTCCCTCACTGAGACCGATTGAGACTCCTCGACCGAGGTATCCCATCTCCCTTCTCTTCCTTTATCTCCCCTCCCTCACTGAGACCGATTGAGACTCCTCGACCGAGGTATCCCATCTCCCTTCTCTTCCTTTATCTCCCCTCCCTCACTGAGACCGATTGAGACTCCTCGACCGAGGTATCCCATCTCCCTTCTCTTCCTTTATCTCCCCTCCCTCACTGAGACCGATTGAGACTCCTCGACCGAGGTATCCCATCTCCCTTCTCTTCCTTTATCTCCCCTCCCTCACTGAGACCGATTGAGACTCCTCGACCGAGGTATCCCATCTCCCTTCTCTTCCTTTATCTCCCCTCCCTCACTGAGACCGATTGAGACTCCTCGACCGAGGTATCCCATCTCCCTTCTCTTCCTTTATCTCCCCTCCCTCACTGAGACCGATTGAGACTCCTCGACCGAGGTATCCCATCTCCCTTCTCTTCCTTTATCTCCCCTCCCTCACTGAGACCGATTGAGACTCCTCGACCGAGGTATCCCATCTCCCTTCTCTTCCTTTATCTCCCCTCCCTCACTGAGACCGATTGAGACTCCTCGACCGAGGTATCCCATCTCCCTTCTCTTCCTTTATCTCCCCTCCCTCACTGAGACCGATTGAGACTCCTCGACCGAGGTATCCCATCTCCCTTCTCTTCCTTTATCTCCCCTCCCTCACTGAGACCGATTGAGACTCCTCGACCGAGGTATCCCATCTCCCTTCTCTTCCTTTATCTCCCCTCCCTCACTGAGACCGATTGAGACTCCTCGACCGAGGTATCCCATCTCCCTTCTCTTCCTTTATCTCCCCTCCCTCACTGAGACCGATTGAGACTCCTCGACCGAGGTATCCCATCTCCCTTCTCTTCCTTTATCTCCCCTCCCTCACTGAGACCGATTGAGACTCCTCGACCGAGGTATCCCATCTCCCTTCTCTTCCTTTATCTCCCCTCCCTCACTGAGACCGATTGAGACTCCTCGACCGAGGTATCCCATCTCCCTTCTCTTCCTTTATCTCCCCTCCCTCACTGAGACCGATTGAGACTCCTCGACCGAGGTATCCCATCTCCCTTCTCTTCCTTTATCTCCCCTCCCTCACTGAGACCGATTGAGACTCCTCGACCGAGGTATCCCATCTCCCTTCTCTTCCTTTATCTCCCCTCCCTCACTGAGACCGATTGAGACTCCTCGACCGAGGTATCCCATCTCCCTTCTCTTCCTTTATCTCCCCTCCCTCACTGAGACCGATTGAGACTCCTCGACCGAGGTATCCCATCTCCCTTCTCTTCCTTTATCTCCCCTCCCTCACTGAGACCGATTGAGACTCCTCGACCGAGGTATCCCATCTCCCTTCTCTTCCTTTATCTCCCCTCCCTCACTGAGACCGATTGAGACTCCTCGACCGAGGTATCCCATCTCCCTTCTCTTCCTTTATCTCCCCTCCCTCACTGAGACCGATTGAGACTCCTCGACCGAGGTATCCCATCTCCCTTCTCTTCCTTTATCTCCCCTCCCTCACTGAGACCGATTGAGACTCCTCGACCGAGGTATCCCATCTCCCTTCTCTTCCTTTATCTCCCCTCCCTCACTGAGACCGATTGAGACTCCTCGACCGAGGTATCCCATCTCCCTTCTCTTCCTTTATCTCCCCTCCCTCACTGAGACCGATTGAGACTCCTCGACCGAGGTATCCCATCTCCCTTCTCTTCCTTTATCTCCCCTCCCTCACTGAGACCGATTGAGACTCCTCGACCGAGGTATCCCATCTCCCTTCTCTTCCTTTATCTCCCCTCCCTCACTGAGACCGATTGAGACTCCTCGACCGAGGTATCCCATCTCCCTTCTCTTCCTTTATCTCCCCTCCCTCACTGAGACCGATTGAGACTCCTCGACCGAGGTATCCCATCTCCCTTCTCTTCCTTTATCTCCCCTCCCTCACTGAGACCGATTGAGACTCCTCGACCGAGGTATCCCATCTCCCTTCTCTTCCTTTATCTCCCCTCCCTCACTGAGACCGATTGAGACTCCTCGACCGAGGTATCCCATCTCCCTTCTCTTCCTTTATCTCCCCTCCCTCACTGAGACCGATTGAGACTCCTCGACCGAGGTATCCCATCTCCCTTCTCTTCCTTTATCTCCCCTCCCTCACTGAGACCGATTGAGACTCCTCGACCGAGGTATCCCATCTCCCTTCTCTTCCTTTATCTCCCCTCCCTCACTGAGACCGATTGAGACTCCTCGACCGAGGTATCCCATCTCCCTTCTCTTCCTTTATCTCCCCTCCCTCACTGAGACCGATTGAGACTCCTCGACCGAGGTATCCCATCTCCCTTCTCTTCCTTTATCTCCCCTCCCTCACTGAGACCGATTGAGACTCCTCGACCGAGGTATCCCATCTCCCTTCTCTTCCTTTATCTCCCCTCCCTCACTGAGACCGATTGAGACTCCTCGACCGAGGTATCCCATCTCCCTTCTCTTCCTTTATCTCCCCTCCCTCACTGAGACCGATTGAGACTCCTCGACCGAGGTATCCCATCTCCCTTCTCTTCCTTTATCTCCCCTCCCTCACTGAGACCGATTGAGACTCCTCGACCGAGGTATCCCATCTCCCTTCTCTTCCTTTATCTCCCCTCCCTCACTGAGACCGATTGAGACTCCTCGACCGAGGTATCCCATCTCCCTTCTCTTCCTTTATCTCCCCTCCCTCACTGAGACCGATTGAGACTCCTCGACCGAGGTATCCCATCTCCCTTCTCTTCCTTTATCTCCCCTCCCTCACTGAGACCGATTGAGACTCCTCGACCGAGGTATCCCATCTCCCTTCTCTTCCTTTATCTCCCCTCCCTCACTGAGACCGATTGAGACTCCTCGACCGAGGTATCCCATCTCCCTTCTCTTCCTTTATCTCCCCTCCCTCACTGAGACCGATTGAGACTCCTCGACCGAGGTATCCCATCTCCCTTCTCTTCCTTTATCTCCCCTCCCTCACTGAGACCGATTGAGACTCCTCGACCGAGGTATCCCATCTCCCTTCTCTTCCTTTATCTCCCCTCCCTCACTGAGACCGATTGAGACTCCTCGACCGAGGTATCCCATCTCCCTTCTCTTCCTTTATCTCCCCTCCCTCACTGAGACCGATTGAGACTCCTCGACCGAGGTATCCCATCTCCCTTCTCTTCCTTTATCTCCCCTCCCTCACTGAGACCGATTGAGACTCCTCGACCGAGGTATCCCATCTCCCTTCTCTTCCTTTATCTCCCCTCCCTCACTGAGACCGATTGAGACTCCTCGACCGAGGTATCCCATCTCCCTTCTCTTCCTTTATCTCCCCTCCCTCACTGAGACCGATTGAGACTCCTCGACCGAGGTATCCCATCTCCCTTCTCTTCCTTTATCTCCCCTCCCTCACTGAGACCGATTGAGACTCCTCGACCGAGGTATCCCATCTCCCTTCTCTTCCTTTATCTCCCCTCCCTCACTGAGACCGATTGAGACTCCTCGACCGAGGTATCCCATCTCCCTTCTCTTCCTTTATCTCCCCTCCCTCACTGAGACCGATTGAGACTCCTCGACCGAGGTATCCCATCTCCCTTCTCTTCCTTTATCTCCCCTCCCTCACTGAGACCGATTGAGACTCCTCGACCGAGGTATCCCATCTCCCTTCTCTTCCTTTATCTCCCCTCCCTCACTGAGACCGATTGAGACTCCTCGACCGAGGTATCCCATCTCCCTTCTCTTCCTTTATCTCCCCTCCCTCACTGAGACCGATTGAGACTCCTCGACCGAGGTATCCCATCTCCCTTCTCTTCCTTTATCTCCCCTCCCTCACTGAGACCGATTGAGACTCCTCGACCGAGGTATCCCATCTCCCTTCTCTTCCTTTATCTCCCCTCCCTCACTGAGACCGATTGAGACTCCTCGACCGAGGTATCCCATCTCCCTTCTCTTCCTTTATCTCCCCTCCCTCACTGAGACCGATTGAGACTCCTCGACCGAGGTATCCCATCTCCCTTCTCTTCCTTTATCTCCCCTCCCTCACTGAGACCGATTGAGACTCCTCGACCGAGGTATCCCATCTCCCTTCTCTTCCTTTATCTCCCCTCCCTCACTGAGACCGATTGAGACTCCTCGACCGAGGTATCCCATCTCCCTTCTCTTCCTTTATCTCCCCTCCCTCACTGAGACCGATTGAGACTCCTCGACCGAGGTATCCCATCTCCCTTCTCTTCCTTTATCTCCCCTCCCTCACTGAGACCGATTGAGACTCCTCGACCGAGGTATCCCATCTCCCTTCTCTTCCTTTATCTCCCCTCCCTCACTGAGACCGATTGAGACTCCTCGACCGAGGTATCCCATCTCCCTTCTCTTCCTTTATCTCCCCTCCCTCACTGAGACCGATTGAGACTCCTCGACCGAGGTATCCCATCTCCCTTCTCTTCCTTTATCTCCCCTCCCTCACTGAGACCGATTGAGACTCCTCGACCGAGGTATCCCATCTCCCTTCTCTTCCTTTATCTCCCCTCCCTCACTGAGACCGATTGAGACTCCTCGACCGAGGTATCCCATCTCCCTTCTCTTCCTTTATCTCCCCTCCCTCACTGAGACCGATTGAGACTCCTCGACCGAGGTATCCCATCTCCCTTCTCTTCCTTTATCTCCCCTCCCTCACTGAGACCGATTGAGACTCCTCGACCGAGGTATCCCATCTCCCTTCTCTTCCTTTATCTCCCCTCCCTCACTGAGACCGATTGAGACTCCTCGACCGAGGTATCCCATCTCCCTTCTCTTCCTTTATCTCCCCTCCCTCACTGAGACCGATTGAGACTCCTCGACCGAGGTATCCCATCTCCCTTCTCTTCCTTTATCTCCCCTCCCTCACTGAGACCGATTGAGACTCCTCGACCGAGGTATCCCATCTCCCTTCTCTTCCTTTATCTCCCCTCCCTCACTGAGACCGATTGAGACTCCTCGACCGAGGTATCCCATCTCCCTTCTCTTCCTTTATCTCCCCTCCCTCACTGAGACCGATTGAGACTCCTCGACCGAGGTATCCCATCTCCCTTCTCTTCCTTTATCTCCCCTCCCTCACTGAGACCGATTGAGACTCCTCGACCGAGGTATCCCATCTCCCTTCTCTTCCTTTATCTCCCCTCCCTCACTGAGACCGATTGAGACTCCTCGACCGAGGTATCCCATCTCCCTTCTCTTCCTTTATCTCCCCTCCCTCACTGAGACCGATTGAGACTCCTCGACCGAGGTATCCCATCTCCCTTCTCTTCCTTTATCTCCCCTCCCTCACTGAGACCGATTGAGACTCCTCGACCGAGGTATCCCATCTCCCTTCTCTTCCTTTATCTCCCCTCCCTCACTGAGACCGATTGAGACTCCTCGACCGAGGTATCCCATCTCCCTTCTCTTCCTTTATCTCCCCTCCCTCACTGAGACCGATTGAGACTCCTCGACCGAGGTATCCCATCTCCCTTCTCTTCCTTTATCTCCCCTCCCTCACTGAGACCGATTGAGACTCCTCGACCGAGGTATCCCATCTCCCTTCTCTTCCTTTATCTCCCCTCCCTCACTGAGACCGATTGAGACTCCTCGACCGAGGTATCCCATCTCCCTTCTCTTCCTTTATCTCCCCTCCCTCACTGAGACCGATTGAGACTCCTCGACCGAGGTATCCCATCTCCCTTCTCTTCCTTTATCTCCCCTCCCTCACTGAGACCGATTGAGACTCCTCGACCGAGGTATCCCATCTCCCTTCTCTTCCTTTATCTCCCCTCCCTCACTGAGACCGATTGAGACTCCTCGACCGAGGTATCCCATCTCCCTTCTCTTCCTTTATCTCCCCTCCCTCACTGAGACCGATTGAGACTCCTCGACCGAGGTATCCCATCTCCCTTCTCTTCCTTTATCTCCCCTCCCTCACTGAGACCGATTGAGACTCCTCGACCGAGGTATCCCATCTCCCTTCTCTTCCTTTATCTCCCCTCCCTCACTGAGACCGATTGAGACTCCTCGACCGAGGTATCCCATCTCCCTTCTCTTCCTTTATCTCCCCTCCCTCACTGAGACCGATTGAGACTCCTCGACCGAGGTATCCCATCTCCCTTCTCTTCCTTTATCTCCCCTCCCTCACTGAGACCGATTGAGACTCCTCGACCGAGGTATCCCATCTCCCTTCTCTTCCTTTATCTCCCCTCCCTCACTGAGACCGATTGAGACTCCTCGACCGAGGTATCCCATCTCCCTTCTCTTCCTTTATCTCCCCTCCCTCACTGAGACCGATTGAGACTCCTCGACCGAGGTATCCCATCTCCCTTCTCTTCCTTTATCTCCCCTCCCTCACTGAGACCGATTGAGACTCCTCGACCGAGGTATCCCATCTCCCTTCTCTTCCTTTATCTCCCCTCCCTCACTGAGACCGATTGAGACTCCTCGACCGAGGTATCCCATCTCCCTTCTCTTCCTTTATCTCCCCTCCCTCACTGAGACCGATTGAGACTCCTCGACCGAGGTATCCCATCTCCCTTCTCTTCCTTTATCTCCCCTCCCTCACTGAGACCGATTGAGACTCCTCGACCGAGGTATCCCATCTCCCTTCTCTTCCTTTATCTCCCCTCCCTCACTGAGACCGATTGAGACTCCTCGACCGAGGTATCCCATCTCCCTTCTCTTCCTTTATCTCCCCTCCCTCACTGAGACCGATTGAGACTCCTCGACCGAGGTATCCCATCTCCCTTCTCTTCCTTTATCTCCCCTCCCTCACTGAGACCGATTGAGACTCCTCGACCGAGGTATCCCATCTCCCTTCTCTTCCTTTATCTCCCCTCCCTCACTGAGACCGATTGAGACTCCTCGACCGAGGTATCCCATCTCCCTTCTCTTCCTTTATCTCCCCTCCCTCACTGAGACCGATTGAGACTCCTCGACCGAGGTATCCCATCTCCCTTCTCTTCCTTTATCTCCCCTCCCTCACTGAGACCGATTGAGACTCCTCGACCGAGGTATCCCATCTCCCTTCTCTTCCTTTATCTCCCCTCCCTCACTGAGACCGATTGAGACTCCTCGACCGAGGTATCCCATCTCCCTTCTCTTCCTTTATCTCCCCTCCCTCACTGAGACCGATTGAGACTCCTCGACCGAGGTATCCCATCTCCCTTCTCTTCCTTTATCTCCCCTCCCTCACTGAGACCGATTGAGACTCCTCGACCGAGGTATCCCATCTCCCTTCTCTTCCTTTATCTCCCCTCCCTCACTGAGACCGATTGAGACTCCTCGACCGAGGTATCCCATCTCCCTTCTCTTCCTTTATCTCCCCTCCCTCACTGAGACCGATTGAGACTCCTCGACCGAGGTATCCCATCTCCCTTCTCTTCCTTTATCTCCCCTCCCTCACTGAGACCGATTGAGACTCCTCGACCGAGGTATCCCATCTCCCTTCTCTTCCTTTATCTCCCCTCCCTCACTGAGACCGATTGAGACTCCTCGACCGAGGTATCCCATCTCCCTTCTCTTCCTTTATCTCCCCTCCCTCACTGAGACCGATTGAGACTCCTCGACCGAGGTATCCCATCTCCCTTCTCTTCCTTTATCTCCCCTCCCTCACTGAGACCGATTGAGACTCCTCGACCGAGGTATCCCATCTCCCTTCTCTTCCTTTATCTCCCCTCCCTCACTGAGACCGATTGAGACTCCTCGACCGAGGTATCCCATCTCCCTTCTCTTCCTTTATCTCCCCTCCCTCACTGAGACCGATTGAGACTCCTCGACCGAGGTATCCCATCTCCCTTCTCTTCCTTTATCTCCCCTCCCTCACTGAGACCGATTGAGACTCCTCGACCGAGGTATCCCATCTCCCTTCTCTTCCTTTATCTCCCCTCCCTCACTGAGACCGATTGAGACTCCTCGACCGAGGTATCCCATCTCCCTTCTCTTCCTTTATCTCCCCTCCCTCACTGAGACCGATTGAGACTCCTCGACCGAGGTATCCCATCTCCCTTCTCTTCCTTTATCTCCCCTCCCTCACTGAGACCGATTGAGACTCCTCGACCGAGGTATCCCATCTCCCTTCTCTTCCTTTATCTCCCCTCCCTCACTGAGACCGATTGAGACTCCTCGACCGAGGTATCCCATCTCCCTTCTCTTCCTTTATCTCCCCTCCCTCACTGAGACCGATTGAGACTCCTCGACCGAGGTATCCCATCTCCCTTCTCTTCCTTTATCCCCTCCCTCACTGAGACCGATTGAGACTCCTCGACCGAGGTATCCCATCTCCCTTCTCTTCCTTTATCTCCCCTCCCTCACTGAGACCGATTGAGACTCCTCGACCGAGGTATCCCATCTCCCTTCTCTTCCTTTATCTCCCCTCCCTCACTGAGACCGATTGAGACTCCTCGACCGAGGTATCCCATCTCCCTTCTCTTCCTTTATCTCCCCTCCCTCACTGAGACCGATTGAGACTCCTCGACCGAGGTATCCCATCTCCCTTCTCTTCCTTTATCTCCCCTCCCTCACTGAGACCGATTGAGACTCCTCGACCGAGGTATCCCATCTCCCTTCTCTTCCTTTATCCCCTCCCTCACTGAGACCGATTGAGACTCCTCGACCGAGGTATCCCATCTCCCTTCTCTTCCTTTATCTCCCCTCCCTCACTGAGACCGATTGAGACTCCTCGACCGAGGTATCCCATCTCCCTTCTCTTCCTTTATCTCCCCTCCCTCACTGAGACCGATTGAGACTCCTCGACCGAGGTATCCCATCTCCCTTCTCTTCCTTTATCTCCCCTCCCTCACTGAGACCGATTGAGACTCCTCGACCGAGGTATCCCATCTCCCTTCTCTTCCTTTATCTCCCCTCCCTCACTGAGACCGATTGAGACTCCTCGACCGAGGTATCCCATCTCCCTTCTCTTCCTTTATCTCCCCTCCCTCACTGAGACCGATTGAGACTCCTCGACCGAGGTATCCCATCTCCCTTCTCTTCCTTTATCTCCCCTCCCTCACTGAGACCGATTGAGACTCCTCGACCGAGGTATCCCATCTCCCTTCTCTTCCTTTATCTCCCCTCCCTCACTGAGACCGATTGAGACTCCTCGACCGAGGTATCCCATCTCCCTTCTCTTCCTTTATCTCCCCTCCCTCACTGAGACCGATTGAGACTCCTCGACCGAGGTATCCCATCTCCCTTCTCTTCCTTTATCTCCCCTCCCTCACTGAGACCGATTGAGACTCCTCGACCGAGGTATCCCATCTCCCTTCTCTTCCTTTATCTCCCCTCCCTCACTGAGACCGATTGAGACTCCTCGACCGAGGTATCCCATCTCCCTTCTCTTCCTTTATCTCCCCTCCCTCACTGAGACCGATTGAGACTCCTCGACCGAGGTATCCCATCTCCCTTCTCTTCCTTTATCTCCCCTCCCTCACTGAGACCGATTGAGACTCCTCGACCGAGGTATCCCATCTCCCTTCTCTTCCTTTATCTCCCCTCCCTCACTGAGACCGATTGAGACTCCTCGACCGAGGTATCCCATCTCCCTTCTCTTCCTTTATCTCCCCTCCCTCACTGAGACCGATTGAGACTCCTCGACCGAGGTATCCCATCTCCCTTCTCTTCCTTTATCTCCCCTCCCTCACTGAGACCGATTGAGACTCCTCGACCGAGGTATCCCATCTCCCTTCTCTTCCTTTATCTCCCCTCCCTCACTGAGACCGATTGAGACTCCTCGACCGAGGTATCCCATCTCCCTTCTCTTCCTTTATCTCCCCTCCCTCACTGAGACCGATTGAGACTCCTCGACCGAGGTATCCCATCTCCCTTCTCTTCCTTTATCTCCCCTCCCTCACTGAGACCGATTGAGACTCCTCGACCGAGGTATCCCATCTCCCTTCTCTTCCTTTATCTCCCCTCCCTCACTGAGACCGATTGAGACTCCTCGACCGAGGTATCCCATCTCCCTTCTCTTCCTTTATCTCCCCTCCCTCACTGAGACCGATTGAGACTCCTCGACCGAGGTATCCCATCTCCCTTCTCTTCCTTTATCTCCCCTCCCTCACTGAGACCGATTGAGACTCCTCGACCGAGGTATCCCATCTCCCTTCTCTTCCTTTATCTCCCCTCCCTCACTGAGACCGATTGAGACTCCTCGACCGAGGTATCCCATCTCCCTTCTCTTCCTTTATCTCCCCTCCCTCACTGAGACCGATTGAGACTCCTCGACCGAGGTATCCCATCTCCCTTCTCTTCCTTTATCTCCCCTCCCTCACTGAGACCGATTGAGACTCCTCGACCGAGGTATCCCATCTCCCTTCTCTTCCTTTATCTCCCCTCCCTCACTGAGACCGATTGAGACTCCTCGACCGAGGTATCCCATCTCCCTTCTCTTCCTTTATCTCCCCTCCCTCACTGAGACCGATTGAGACTCCTCGACCGAGGTATCCCATCTCCCTTCTCTTCCTTTATCTCCCCTCCCTCACTGAGACCGATTGAGACTCCTCGACCGAGGTATCCCATCTCCCTTCTCTTCCTTTATCTCCCCTCCCTCACTGAGACCGATTGAGACTCCTCGACCGAGGTATCCCATCTCCCTTCTCTTCCTTTATCTCCCCTCCCTCACTGAGACCGATTGAGACTCCTCGACCGAGGTATCCCATCTCCCTTCTCTTCCTTTATCTCCCCTCCCTCACTGAGACCGATTGAGACTCCTCGACCGAGGTATCCCATCTCCCTTCTCTTCCTTTATCTCCCCTCCCTCACTGAGACCGATTGAGACTCCTCGACCGAGGTATCCCATCTCCCTTCTCTTCCTTTATCTCCCCTCCCTCACTGAGACCGATTGAGACTCCTCGACCGAGGTATCCCATCTCCCTTCTCTTCCTTTATCTCCCCTCCCTCACTGAGACCGATTGAGACTCCTCGACCGAGGTATCCCATCTCCCTTCTCTTCCTTTATCTCCCCTCCCTCACTGAGACCGATTGAGACTCCTCGACCGAGGTATCCCATCTCCCTTCTCTTCCTTTATCTCCCCTCCCTCACTGAGACCGATTGAGACTCCTCGACCGAGGTATCCCATCTCCCTTCTCTTCCTTTATCTCCCCTCCCTCACTGAGACCGATTGAGACTCCTCGACCGAGGTATCCCATCTCCCTTCTCTTCCTTTATCTCCCCTCCCTCACTGAGACCGATTGAGACTCCTCGACCGAGGTATCCCATCTCCCTTCTCTTCCTTTATCTCCCCTCCCTCACTGAGACCGATTGAGACTCCTCGACCGAGGTATCCCATCTCCCTTCTCTTCCTTTATCTCCCCTCCCTCACTGAGACCGATTGAGACTCCTCGACCGAGGTATCCCATCTCCCTTCTCTTCCTTTATCTCCCCTCCCTCACTGAGACCGATTGAGACTCCTCGACCGAGGTATCCCATCTCCCTTCTCTTCCTTTATCTCCCTCCCTCACTGAGACCGATTGAGACTCCTCGACCGAGGTATCCCATCTCCCTTCTCTTCCTTTATCTCCCCTCCCTCACTGAGACCGATTGAGACTCCTCGACCGAGGTATCCCATCTCCCTTCTCTTCCTTTATCTCCCCTCCCTCACTGAGACCGATTGAGACTCCTCGACCGAGGTATCCCATCTCCCTTCTCTTCCTTTATCTCCCCTCCCTCACTGAGACCGATTGAGACTCCTCGACCGAGGTATCCCATCTCCCTTCTCTTCCTTTATCTCCCCTCCCTCACTGAGACCGATTGAGACTCCTCGACCGAGGTATCCCATCTCCCTTCTCTTCCTTTATCTCCCCTCCCTCACTGAGACCGATTGAGACTCCTCGACCGAGGTATCCCATCTCCCTTCTCTTCCTTTATCTCCCCTCCCTCACTGAGACCGATTGAGACTCCTCGACCGAGGTATCCCATCTCCCTTCTCTTCCTTTATCTCCCCTCCCTCACTGAGACCGATTGAGACTCCTCGACCGAGGTATCCCATCTCCCTTCTCTTCCTTTATCTCCCCTCCCTCACTGAGACCGATTGAGACTCCTCGACCGAGGTATCCCATCTCCCTTCTCTTCCTTTATCTCCCCTCCCTCACTGAGACCGATTGAGACTCCTCGACCGAGGTATCCCATCTCCCTTCTCTTCCTTTATCTCCCCTCCCTCACTGAGACCGATTGAGACTCCTCGACCGAGGTATCCCATCTCCCTTCTCTTCCTTTATCTCCCCTCCCTCACTGAGACCGATTGAGACTCCTCGACCGAGGTATCCCATCTCCCTTCTCTTCCTTTATCTCCCCTCCCTCACTGAGACCGATTGAGACTCCTCGACCGAGGTATCCCATCTCCCTTCTCTTCCTTTATCTCCCCTCCCTCACTGAGACCGATTGAGACTCCTCGACCGAGGTATCCCATCTCCCTTCTCTTCCTTTATCTCCCCTCCCTCACTGAGACCGATTGAGACTCCTCGACCGAGGTATCCCATCTCCCTTCTCTTCCTTTATCTCCCCTCCCTCACTGAGACCGATTGAGACTCCTCGACCGAGGTATCCCATCTCCCTTCTCTTCCTTTATCTCCCCTCCCTCACTGAGACCGATTGAGACTCCTCGACCGAGGTATCCCATCTCCCTTCTCTTCCTTTATCTCCCCTCCCTCACTGAGACCGATTGAGACTCCTCGACCGAGGTATCCCATCTCCCTTCTCTTCCTTTATCTCCCCTCCCTCACTGAGACCGATTGAGACTCCTCGACCGAGGTATCCCATCTCCCTTCTCTTCCTTTATCTCCCCTCCCTCACTGAGACCGATTGAGACTCCTCGACCGAGGTATCCCATCTCCCTTCTCTTCCTTTATCTCCCCTCCCTCACTGAGACCGATTGAGACTCCTCGACCGAGGTATCCCATCTCCCTTCTCTTCCTTTATCTCCCCTCCCTCACTGAGACCGATTGAGACTCCTCGACCGAGGTATCCCATCTCCCTTCTCTTCCTTTATCTCCCCTCCCTCACTGAGACCGATTGAGACTCCTCGACCGAGGTATCCCATCTCCCTTCTCTTCCTTTATCTCCCCTCCCTCACTGAGACCGATTGAGACTCCTCGACCGAGGTATCCCATCTCCCTTCTCTTCCTTTATCTCCCCTCCCTCACTGAGACCGATTGAGACTCCTCGACCGAGGTATCCCATCTCCCTTCTCTTCCTTTATCTCCCCTCCCTCACTGAGACCGATTGAGACTCCTCGACCGAGGTATCCCATCTCCCTTCTCTTCCTTTATCTCCCCTCCCTCACTGAGACCGATTGAGACTCCTCGACCGAGGTATCCCATCTCCCTTCTCTTCCTTTATCTCCCCTCCCTCACTGAGACCGATTGAGACTCCTCGACCGAGGTATCCCATCTCCCTTCTCTTCCTTTATCTCCCCTCCCTCACTGAGACCGATTGAGACTCCTCGACCGAGGTATCCCATCTCCCTTCTCTTCCTTTATCTCCCCTCCCTCACTGAGACCGATTGAGACTCCTCGACCGAGGTATCCCATCTCCCTTCTCTTCCTTTATCTCCCCTCCCTCACTGAGACCGATTGAGACTCCTCGACCGAGGTATCCCATCTCCCTTCTCTTCCTTTATCTCCCCTCCCTCACTGAGACCGATTGAGACTCCTCGACCGAGGTATCCCATCTCCCTTCTCTTCCTTTATCTCCCCTCCCTCACTGAGACCGATTGAGACTCCTCGACCGAGGTATCCCATCTCCCTTCTCTTCCTTTATCTCCCCTCCCTCACTGAGACCGATTGAGACTCCTCGACCGAGGTATCCCATCTCCCTTCTCTTCCTTTATCTCCCCTCCCTCACTGAGACCGATTGAGACTCCTCGACCGAGGTATCCCATCTCCCTTCTCTTCCTTTATCTCCCCTCCCTCACTGAGACCGATTGAGACTCCTCGACCGAGGTATCCCATCTCCCTTCTCTTCCTTTATCTCCCCTCCCTCACTGAGACCGATTGAGACTCCTCGACCGAGGTATCCCATCTCCCTTCTCTTCCTTTATCTCCCCTCCCTCACTGAGACCGATTGAGACTCCTCGACCGAGGTATCCCATCTCCCTTCTCTTCCTTTATCTCCCCTCCCTCACTGAGACCGATTGAGACTCCTCGACCGAGGTATCCCATCTCCCTTCTCTTCCTTTATCTCCCCTCCCTCACTGAGACCGATTGAGACTCCTCGACCGAGGTATCCCATCTCCCTTCTCTTCCTTTATCTCCCCTCCCTCACTGAGACCGATTGAGACTCCTCGACCGAGGTATCCCATCTCCCTTCTCTTCCTTTATCTCCCCTCCCTCACTGAGACCGATTGAGACTCCTCGACCGAGGTATCCCATCTCCCTTCTCTTCCTTTATCTCCCCTCCCTCACTGAGACCGATTGAGACTCCTCGACCGAGGTATCCCATCTCCCTTCTCTTCCTTTATCTCCCCTCCCTCACTGAGACCGATTGAGACTCCTCGACCGAGGTATCCCATCTCCCTTCTCTTCCTTTATCTCCCCTCCCTCACTGAGACCGATTGAGACTCCTCGACCGAGGTATCCCATCTCCCTTCTCTTCCTTTATCTCCCCTCCCTCACTGAGACCGATTGAGACTCCTCGACCGAGGTATCCCATCTCCCTTCTCTTCCTTTATCTCCCCTCCCTCACTGAGACCGATTGAGACTCCTCGACCGAGGTATCCCATCTCCCTTCTCTTCCTTTATCTCCCCTCCCTCACTGAGACCGATTGAGACTCCTCGACCGAGGTATCCCATCTCCCTTCTCTTCCTTTATCTCCCCTCCCTCACTGAGACCGATTGAGACTCCTCGACCGAGGTATCCCATCTCCCTTCTCTTCCTTTATCTCCCCTCCCTCACTGAGACCGATTGAGACTCCTCGACCGAGGTATCCCATCTCCCTTCTCTTCCTTTATCTCCCCTCCCTCACTGAGACCGATTGAGACTCCTCGACCGAGGTATCCCATCTCCCTTCTCTTCCTTTATCTCCCCTCCCTCACTGAGACCGATTGAGACTCCTCGACCGAGGTATCCCATCTCCCTTCTCTTCCTTTATCTCCCCTCCCTCACTGAGACCGATTGAGACTCCTCGACCGAGGTATCCCATCTCCCTTCTCTTCCTTTATCTCCCCTCCCTCACTGAGACCGATTGAGACTCCTCGACCGAGGTATCCCATCTCCCTTCTCTTCCTTTATCTCCCCTCCCTCACTGAGACCGATTGAGACTCCTCGACCGAGGTATCCCATCTCCCTTCTCTTCCTTTATCTCCCCTCCCTCACTGAGACCGATTGAGACTCCTCGACCGAGGTATCCCATCTCCCTTCTCTTCCTTTATCTCCCCTCCCTCACTGAGACCGATTGAGACTCCTCGACCGAGGTATCCCATCTCCCTTCTCTTCCTTTATCTCCCCTCCCTCACTGAGACCGATTGAGACTCCTCGACCGAGGTATCCCATCTCCCTTCTCTTCCTTTATCTCCCCTCCCTCACTGAGACCGATTGAGACTCCTCGACCGAGGTATCCCATCTCCCTTCTCTTCCTTTATCTCCCCTCCCTCACTGAGACCGATTGAGACTCCTCGACCGAGGTATCCCATCTCCCTTCTCTTCCTTTATCTCCCCTCCCTCACTGAGACCGATTGAGACTCCTCGACCGAGGTATCCCATCTCCCTTCTCTTCCTTTATCTCCCCTCCCTCACTGAGACCGATTGAGACTCCTCGACCGAGGTATCCCATCTCCCTTCTCTTCCTTTATCTCCCCTCCCTCACTGAGACCGATTGAGACTCCTCGACCGAGGTATCCCATCTCCCTTCTCTTCCTTTATCTCCCCTCCCTCACTGAGACCGATTGAGACTCCTCGACCGAGGTATCCCATCTCCCTTCTCTTCCTTTATCTCCCCTCCCTCACTGAGACCGATTGAGACTCCTCGACCGAGGTATCCCATCTCCCTTCTCTTCCTTTATCTCCCCTCCCTCACTGAGACCGATTGAGACTCCTCGACCGAGGTATCCCATCTCCCTTCTCTTCCTTTATCTCCCCTCCCTCACTGAGACCGATTGAGACTCCTCGACCGAGGTATCCCATCTCCCTTCTCTTCCTTTATCTCCCCTCCCTCACTGAGACCGATTGAGACTCCTCGACCGAGGTATCCCATCTCCCTTCTCTTCCTTTATCTCCCCTCCCTCACTGAGACCGATTGAGACTCCTCGACCGAGGTATCCCATCTCCCTTCTCTTCCTTTATCTCCCCTCCCTCACTGAGACCGATTGAGACTCCTCGACCGAGGTATCCCATCTCCCTTCTCTTCCTTTATCTCCCCTCCCTCACTGAGACCGATTGAGACTCCTCGACCGAGGTATCCCATCTCCCTTCTCTTCCTTTATCTCCCCTCCCTCACTGAGACCGATTGAGACTCCTCGACCGAGGTATCCCATCTCCCTTCTCTTCCTTTATCTCCCCTCCCTCACTGAGACCGATTGAGACTCCTCGACCGAGGTATCCCATCTCCCTTCTCTTCCTTTATCTCCCCTCCCTCACTGAGACCGATTGAGACTCCTCGACCGAGGTATCCCATCTCCCTTCTCTTCCTTTATCTCCCCTCCCTCACTGAGACCGATTGAGACTCCTCGACCGAGGTATCCCATCTCCCTTCTCTTCCTTTATCTCCCCTCCCTCACTGAGACCGATTGAGACTCCTCGACCGAGGTATCCCATCTCCCTTCTCTTCCTTTATCTCCCCTCCCTCACTGAGACCGATTGAGACTCCTCGACCGAGGTATCCCATCTCCCTTCTCTTCCTTTATCTCCCCTCCCTCACTGAGACCGATTGAGACTCCTCGACCGAGGTATCCCATCTCCCTTCTCTTCCTTTATCTCCCCTCCCTCACTGAGACCGATTGAGACTCCTCGACCGAGGTATCCCATCTCCCTTCTCTTCCTTTATCTCCCCTCCCTCACTGAGACCGATTGAGACTCCTCGACCGAGGTATCCCATCTCCCTTCTCTTCCTTTATCTCCCCTCCCTCACTGAGACCGATTGAGACTCCTCGACCGAGGTATCCCATCTCCCTTCTCTTCCTTTATCTCCCCTCCCTCACTGAGACCGATTGAGACTCCTCGACCGAGGTATCCCATCTCCCTTCTCTTCCTTTATCTCCCCTCCCTCACTGAGACCGATTGAGACTCCTCGACCGAGGTATCCCATCTCCCTTCTCTTCCTTTATCTCCCCTCCCTCACTGAGACCGATTGAGACTCCTCGACCGAGGTATCCCATCTCCCTTCTCTTCCTTTATCTCCCCTCCCTCACTGAGACCGATTGAGACTCCTCGACCGAGGTATCCCATCTCCCTTCTCTTCCTTTATCTCCCCTCCCTCACTGAGACCGATTGAGACTCCTCGACCGAGGTATCCCATCTCCCTTCTCTTCCTTTATCTCCCCTCCCTCACTGAGACCGATTGAGACTCCTCGACCGAGGTATCCCATCTCCCTTCTCTTCCTTTATCTCCCCTCCCTCACTGAGACCGATTGAGACTCCTCGACCGAGGTATCCCATCTCCCTTCTCTTCCTTTATCTCCCCTCCCTCACTGAGACCGATTGAGACTCCTCGACCGAGGTATCCCATCTCCCTTCTCTTCCTTTATCTCCCCTCCCTCACTGAGACCGATTGAGACTCCTCGACCGAGGTATCCCATCTCCCTTCTCTTCCTTTATCTCCCCTCCCTCACTGAGACCGATTGAGACTCCTCGACCGAGGTATCCCATCTCCCTTCTCTTCCTTTATCTCCCCTCCCTCACTGAGACCGATTGAGACTCCTCGACCGAGGTATCCCATCTCCCTTCTCTTCCTTTATCTCCCCTCCCTCACTGAGACCGATTGAGACTCCTCGACCGAGGTATCCCATCTCCCTTCTCTTCCTTTATCTCCCCTCCCTCACTGAGACCGATTGAGACTCCTCGACCGAGGTATCCCATCTCCCTTCTCTTCCTTTATCTCCCCTCCCTCACTGAGACCGATTGAGACTCCTCGACCGAGGTATCCCATCTCCCTTCTCTTCCTTTATCTCCCCTCCCTCATTCAGACCAGCGGATCCTCGTGATTACGGATACCCTCAACAAGTACAGCAACCGATGGAGCAGACTAGAGGTATCTTCCCCTCTCCCCCATCTCACTTTTAGACCATTGTCGTTTCAGTGGATGGAGCAATGACAGGATCTCCGATGGAATGGTGGGAGAGAGTCTCGTCTGCTATTGCACACGAAATAAGTTCAGTAACCACCACTCCCAAGTGAGTCGATCGTCAGAATAGGTGTGATACTGTGTATATCAGACATAAGAAAAGTGTTCGAAGTCATAGACAATGGAAGAATGAACGAGGAATTTCCTTACAGATACATAGTACCGATAATCCCAGCAACGACAATCTCCCCTCGTCCCGCTCCCTCTCCCATTCCTATGCAACCAATGGAGAACCATGGTGAGATTAGGAATAAGGCTATCAGCATGTCTCCTCATTCCTCGTACTCTCTCATCAGTAAGAATGACGAGAAAACATGTGGAATGAAGAGACGTCTTCTTCATCCTGACAACCCCAATTACAAAATGGAATGAAGAAGAACGAGATCTAAAACTTCAGGCTACACTCCATCTATTCCCTCCTCTCCCCTTGTTCCCATTAATCCCGTCGAACCACCACGAATGATTTCACAGCAGCCTCCTATTATTTACACTGGAGGTACTTGATTACAGATCGGTTATCGCATATTTATCCACTTTGAAACGTTACAAATGGGGCTACGAGAGCACAATGAAAATTGTCAAGAAAACAACTTTTATTCTTAGCAGGAACGGATTCATTCCCAACCCCTGGTGATCTTCCCACTCCATCCTTCACTCCTCCTCCCATTCCTCATACGACTGCTCCTACTCCTTCTCCCACTACTCCTCCTCCTCCTCTTCCCACTCAATCAATTGTCCATCCCTCATCCATTCAAACTCCTCATGCATCAGTCTCAGCCACTGCTCCTTCCGTTCCTCAACCAAAGAGTATCAAACCGTGAGTGAATTGAGAGATGGAATGAGGAAGGGGAAGATCATTTCAGGACGACAAAGGAAGGAAAAGCAGCAGCGACGTCGAGAGAAGCTCTGGCTGAACAAGTGAGAGAGAGAGAGAGGGAGATGATAGAGGGGAGGGGCTGATCTCCGTATCATAAACTCCTCTTTCAGATTCGATCCCTTCCTGCTGTTTTGTATACTCGATCGTCCACTTCAAAGAGAGTGGAGAAGATCCTTCGATCGAAGGGTAGGTCAAAAAGAGAGAATGAATGGGCAGAGATTGAGCATTGAAGGTCTTCCCCTCGTTGCTCTTTATATCGATAAAGTAGAAGGAAGAGAAGGACAAATCGAGAAACATCTTGAACATTTGACTGGATCTTCCACGATGCCTTACTTGTTCATCTGTGGAACGTATATTGGAAGTATGTCACTCTCAACTTAGAAAGGGCGGGGCTTCGTCCTTCCAATGGAATCTTCTACAGGTGAAGAGCACGTTGAAGAATACGATAAGAAGGGTCAGATGGAACAATTGGTTGAATACGTTTGTAAGGGATCCAAAGAAACAAAGAAGAAGAATAAGAAGGATAAAAGGAAGAAGAATGAATGAAGTATCTAGTATCAATCATAATCTAGTTGTTTCAATTCTTTGATCTATCAATTAATCGATCGATCGCAATTTCCGACTAAGTGATTCGATCTCTTTCACTTTGTCATACACGGCTCAAAACAGTGCAGAATCCTCATATCGTAATCAATATTGCGCATTCTGATTTGCCTCATTAATTTATTGATTTCCCCCTTTATCTTTCAATGCTAATAATCAATGTCTTTCGCCCAATTGTTTACACGGATAATCTAGTTGCCAGAATAAATTATTATACTGTGTATCTACGTCCTTCTCTGGAAGAAGTGAGTCCATCCCATCCGCTCTTCACTGTCTAATCCCCCTCTCAACCCATCTATTACCATCTCTTCTTTCACTAATAAGGTAGATAATCACAATGAACAATGAGGTGACCAATCTGTCATCACTTTCTATCCAATCGTATCTAAGTCGTTAATTCCTTCTCTTCATTCACAAGTCGATTACGTAACTCTCCGTCTGTCAAAGGATTCTTCCCTCTTGGATAGTAGACAATCTCCCACTGGGACGATCAATTCAGTAAGTGAGAAGATGTTTATTACAAAGGTATTCATATGATAATGAGTTAATTATTCATTCTTAACTTCAATTGATTCATTCTGAGTCGATAGTTCATTCAATTTCTTCTGTAGAGATTCATTCGCTTTATTGAGATGACGAATCCTACAAGGGTTGATCGACCTCCTTCAATTCGTTCACATACCAATTAGTGGCGAGAATGAGAGTACTGATCTTAGACATTCGACGATTCGATGAATCCTTCAGTTGAAAGGAATTAGAATAAAAGAGAGAGAGATCATAATAAACCTTGAAATATGGAAGAACAGATCGAAGATCTTCCATTGCATCATTCAAATCGTGCATTCTCTTCCTCTCACGTGAATTGATTGAAGATCGAAGTGCATTCTCCTCCTCAAAGATCAAAGATTAACCCTATATGAAAAATTCATCTTATGTTGAATTTAACGAAGTTTCAATAATCACGAGTTTAGAAAAATTTGGAAGAAAGAAAGGGGATGAATCTGTAAATGACGATAATTTACTTCTTCACTCATTCCCATGGCTCTTTTTCTTTCTTCACTCTTCTCAACTCTTCTTCTTACGTAAGGTTCGAGATCTTCTTCTTCTGCCAAACTCATCACTACGAAGATTCTCGTCTATTTGTATGTCTAGAAATGAGAAAGATTATACATGGGCAAAAAATGATCGATCAAATGAGGAAAAGTGACAGTTGACTCAATGTGAAATAGTGTGAAGGTAGCCTCTCTTCGTCTAATGGACTAATGACCTGAGAAGTGGTTGATCTCTCCCTCTCTCACTATACTGTCACAGTAGGGGGCGGGTCATCTTACAGTCTCCCTTCCTCCCTCCACCCCCTCCTCTTCTCCTATTCTTCTCTCCCTTTCTTCCTCCTCTCTCAAATCCGCGAACGAACGAATCTCATTACCATTGAGTGTGATTGTTGAAAGAGAGGCGAGAAGAGATCACTTCTCTTTTTATTCTTTTGTCGGTCACTAATTCCATTCTCATCTGCTGTGTAAAGACAACAAAGACTGTTGTTCACACTTATTATCCTCCTTCCAATTTATTTTATCCGTTGCTTGAAGAATGAAGGTAACAAATATGAGATCAACTGTTCTCTCATCAATAATCGAGAGACTCAATAGTTCCTCATAGATTTCGATGGAACTGCAGATGCGAATGACAATGAGCCTTTTAATCCAACTCGATCTTTACGACAGGAAAGAAAACTGAGAATGACAAATGATGAAACGAATCGGGCGGAAGATCTTACTCTCTAAACACTCTGATATTGAAGATGCTGATATAAGGACCGATCGCAGTCATTAGAGATATTGTCTGAATACATTCATTATTAGTCAACTGTTGTATCAAATACTTGTTCGCTTCTCCACGATTGATTTCATTCACAAGGGAAACTGACGATTCGAATGAATTGTTCAAAGACTGAGTGGTGTATTCCTCCCTTCTCGATTACATAGCAGATAATTGTTAGAGTGAGGATAGCAGGTAGATAAGCGTGAAGAGTGAGAACCTACGTAAAGGCAATTTGAGAAGTACACTCGATGGCAGACCTCCCACCTTTACGAGTGTCTTATGCACATTGATCGTTCTCTTAGACATTATCTCCCTTTGAGCATCGAGATTCAAAATTACCTACCTATAGTCAATCATTCCATTATCTTAATCATCTCCTTTCTTTCTCACTTTTCTTCTTACAAAGAAGACAATAATTGTAAAAGGAAGAGCTGAAGCAGCTGTGTAGAATTGTGAGAATTTATAGACGAGTTTGGGATGAGAATCGATATGGCCTGTAGGTATGGAAAGTATGTACATAGAAACGACATCTCATTCTCTCCTCTTGCAATAATTATCATTTAACCTTGAACAACGTAATCATCCAGAACATAGATTATTACTTCTCTTACTTCGAATTCATCGTCGATTGAGAGGAGAGTGCATATCTGCGAAGTTAAGTGGGGAGGGAATGGAGGATGAGACTAACTGCCATGAAAATGGGAAGCATAAGGATTGAGATGCATATCACAGTCATAATTCGACGAGAAGGAGCCTCACTGAATATGAGGAAAATAATTAAGAGAATGAAAATCTTACTGTTTGATGATGTGGAGACGATAGAAGAAACTGGCATCAACAAGGTATATTGAATGAGTCTGCACATTCATCATTATTGAATGGAAAAAATGACAGAATAAAGGAGAGAAAAGTGTACATGGACCAAGATAAACCATTGCTGTTCCAAATGGAGATGGAATCATTCTGAGAGAAAAGTACATTTATTACATACTTCCAGCTCTTGGGAGATTTACGCATGATCGCAATTAGAAGAGCAACGTTTCCAGTGATTCCTGCTCCATTGATCAATATTTGGAGAAATATTGCAATCCAATCGATGAGTGGAAGTGGATGAGGAAATCGAGCCGATTCGATTAGAAACCACACCATTTCTGAAAATTTCTATAACCGATAAAAAAATTAATAAGGCATACTTTGTGAAACAAGTAAAAACTACATAAACATTAATGAGAAGTGCGACTTTGAATCGCCATCCGAATGTTCTCTCAGCTGAGATGTAATTATCGGAGATGCAAGTGGATAGAATCGAAGTAAGTCCGACTATGAAAGTGCGGTAAGAGGGGGATTTTCATATTAATCCTAAAGGTAGAAGCCATTGATACAAGTCAATGGGAAATTGCACAGTACGTTTCGAAGATTGAATTGGAATAACATGCATCTGTAGTACATATTAACGTTTTCAAACAGTCTTCCGAAATGTTTTTGATTGTAATATTTCTTGTATGAAAGACGTCTTAATAGCGTTTGATATTGTTATTCAACTGCTATTAGCTTTTCAATCGACGATACGTCCATTTTCACGAAAAAAAAATGGTAATTTAAAAATATTGGATAATTTAACCAGTTCGAAATCATCAGCGAATTACGGTAACTTTCAGAATCAAACTACAGTTTTGTCGTTGTTGTTTGTTCTGCTCTCTAGTGAACTCAAGCTTATTACTTCATTAATTGTCCTTAATATCGCAATTTTTTCTCCCGTTCTTTATCGGAAATGAGCGTCTCTTACGTTTGGTGAGTTATTTCTTTCTTTTGTGATCGTAATGACGAGTTAGAGTGTTGGATTTGGTACCAATTAAACTCATTATCTCATCTTTCAGTCAGAAAACGGCGGCACAAGTGGATGATCTGCTGATGGGGAAGTTTGGGTACCTATTACCCCAATTGGTGGAACAGGCTGGATTGGCTGCTGCTGTGGCTGCTGCAAGAGTTTTCCCTCGACCAAGTCGAGCAATTATTCTTGCTGGACCGGGTAATAATGGAGCAGACGGACTTGTTGCTGCTAGACATCTCAAACTATTCGTATGTTATTGTTTAATCTTGATCTATTCATTCATATCAGGGATACGAGTGTACTGTAGTCTATCCTCGTCGATCATCTAATCCAATCATGCAATCCTTGCAACAACAGTGCGAGGTTCGTTGTGATAATGATAAGAATTGAAGTGATATACCGTAATCTGTAGGTGTTCTCAATCGATATTCTTCCTGATCTTCCTCGTCCTTTTCCTTCTTCTAATACTTTCTTCGTTGACGCATTCTTCGGATTCGCATTCAAGGTATCCATTGAACCTAAAAACCATTCCGACAATTCGATACCGAATTTGAATCCTGAGTTCATGCTAATGTAGTTATTGCCATTAGCCTGAAATATCGACAGAAAGTGGAAAGCTACTCATCCTTGTGATTACGAATGTCAATTCCAAATCAGTCATCATGATCCATTGTCCTTTCAGCCCCCAGTTCGTTCTCCATTCGATTCAATTCTCAAAGAAGTCGTCGACTCGAAACTTCCCGTCATCTCAGTTGATATTCCCTCAGGTACAGCTCCTATCCAATCCATAATTAACGCCATGCTATCAGGATGGGACGTCGAAACAGGCCCTCCAACTGATGGAACTACCGTACTTCAACCCGAGGCTCTCATCTCCCTTTCTGGTATTTATACCGTATATATAGTTTATTGATTTTCCTTTACAGTACCGAAGAGTGGTGTGAAATCCTTCAGTGGCCGTCACTTTCTAGGAGGTCGTTTCCTTCCTCCAGGTATTCTTTTATCGATAGAATAATTCAATCGATGACTAATAATTTCTTTGAGGTCTTCTATCTGAATTGTCCATCTCAATTCCACCTTATCCAGGAGAGGAAATGATTCAAGAATTGCCTCGAAATGATTCCTCTCTCTGAATAGTTCACATTCTTCATTTCCCCCTGTAAGATATTGTCCATTCTACGGTTCAACTTTCTACTTCGCATGTTTCGATAGTCATACATTATAATAAATTATTGTTTCATTATATTATTCGTTCTATCAAACATGACACTGTTAATTCTTAACAGACCAAGGCAACAACAGGATGGTTGTTTTTGTGAGGGAGAAATTCGAAAAGGAAAAGAACATATTACTGGAAAAAAGAAAAAAGTAACAGAAAGTAAGCAGTACAAATGATGTGGTGTCTGCAGAAACTGAAAGTCGCAATGAAGACTCAAGAGATCAAGAAAGGAAATGCAAAAAAAGGGATAATGGTATCATGTTATTGTTATCTAACGTATCTGAGTTTCACAAAATCCGAATTCTCAGATGAATGACTCGATATCATTTTGAATAGAGAAAGGAGTTAATCTCTCCGGGAATGGAATTCAATCAAGCATTTCGATACTCAATGAAGTTCCTTGGTATTACCATTTCTTTACTCTTCTTCTCATCTCTACACTACGAAGTTATGAAGATTGATTCAATTATTATGATTCAGGAGTATTCAAGTAAAGATTAACCCTCTCATGGCTATCCTCTCTGTATTTCTCATTTGTGAAATGAGTGATGAATGTACACATTGATTTGCAATGGCATCTTCAAGAGTAGAAATATCAATCGATGGAGAAGTTGTCACTGAGGTTAGCATGTAGCCAGTCCCTAATCAGTGATATTCTTCACTTTATTCTATTTAATCATATTTGTTTATGCAATTTTATCTCACTGAATATAATGATGGCGAAAATCTTTTCCAGAATGGAGAGATGAATCGTTTTGACTCTAATACAAGGAAATTTCGTCTGTTGAATATCTCAAGCCCAGTCAATGTGATACATTCAATGTTTTCTCATTTAAAATAATCAATTTGAGGGATCTTTCAATAGTGTTCCCATTTGGATGAAAATATGTCTTCAAGTAGATTCAGTAATGCGCAATCGGTATCTCTTTCTTATCTTTTCTTAAGAACAAGATATTGTCTCAGATTTATTCATCGATGTACTACGGATGTCTTCGCTCAGTCGAATATTTTGGATACTCCACTCATTGTGAACGATAGGAGAATATATGTGAACAAAGAAGTACAATTATTCAAGAAACGATTGACATATCGTCTTCAGTTTCACTCCCTACGCTCTTCTTTCTTCTTCAATCTTTCCTTCGGCGATTTCAAGGAAGGAAACACTCAAATGTTCAAGATAGACGATATTGATCATCAAATCAAATATTTCACAATATAGACTTTCTTATTCTAATATTTCTCAGGATTTCATTGTTCTTCTAAAAGTGCTGCACCAACTTGGAGAGACAATTTCATGTAATCCATTATTTTTATTTCTGTCGAGATAATCATTTCTTAAAGGGGAGAATCTTCCAATTATTCTACCTATCGCTGATAGATTTGATATCAAGGTTTTTGCTACAAGTCGGCATTTAAAAAATTATTTCTTTTACAGTCTCTTCTGGATAGAATAGAGCTTTTTCTCATACAATGTAGAGAATCATTTGAAGAGAAATTGAAAATAGGAGAAGTATATAGAATGCATACTCTCATCGTAAGTTCCTTCAGCAAGGTCTGATCATCAAGTTGCGATCCAGAAGAAGAAATGAGAGATGAGATTCTCTCTATC
Source organism: Pristionchus exspectatus (assembly GCA_911812115.1). Taxonomy (NCBI): domain Eukaryota; kingdom Metazoa; phylum Nematoda; class Chromadorea; order Rhabditida; family Neodiplogasteridae; genus Pristionchus; species Pristionchus exspectatus. Next base: position 13,634,329 of record OU461585.1, on the reverse strand, counting down.
TCTTCACATACTTTTACTGACTTCATTTGGTGTTCTTTCAATGCATTGAGTTACATACTGAAATGCCTACAGGTCATCAAGAAATTGAATACTCTCTGCATTGTTTACTCACGAGGGGAATGAGTTTCGAAAAGGTTGTGAAGAGAGAGAGAGAGAGAGAGAGAGAGAGAGAGAGAGAGAGAGAGAGAGAGAGAGAGAGAGAGAGAGAGAGAGAGAGAGAGAGAGAGAGAGAGAGAGAGAGAGAGAGAGAGAGAGAGAGAGAGAGAGAGAGAGAATGGGAGGAGAGAGTGAATAATGGATGCCACTCAACTCACTTACTTCACCATTGTGACTCTCACTAAGTCGAAAAATCGAAATGAGAGTGATCATAATTGATCTTTGATCGTTTTCATTCCGATGATGTGTGTAGATAAACCCGCCTAATTATTGCATAATTATCGTATTTATCGTTGAAGTTAATATTTAAATAATTCATTTTGTTAATTAAATCAGTTCGTGATCACTCAAACATTATTTATCGTTCCGTTAATTTTCGTGTGTTCCTGCCCCTAAAAGTCGTCAGGATACTGTAGTTCATATTTTCGCCTATTTTCGTCAGTTGTTTTAGTTTCTAGTTAGTTCGTCTTTGTTGCTGAAGTTTGTTGCTGCAGTTTATTCTGCGATAAATATTCTTCTATTGACGACGCTCGACTGCAGTTTATTCATAAGAAGATTGGCCATATATTCTGGGAATTATTCTGCAGTTTATTCTTCTATTATTCTGAGTGAGCTTACCACTTTATTACTTTATTTGGTTCTGCTACATTATTATTGTTGTCAGTTCCTGTAGTAGAGTGTAGTGTTTAGTTCAGCTAGCTTTGTGCGTGAGGCTGAACTAGACAAATCAACCAGCTTTGTGCGTGAGGTTGATTTAGGCTTGTTTGACCAGCTTTGTGCGTGAGGTCAAACGAGAATATAGTTGAGTCGAGTGTGAGACGAGTAAGGACAGCTAAGTGCGTGAGTCCGCAGATATCCAGCTTTGTGCGTGAGGATATCTGTCTGTGTTAACGAGGTTTTCTGCTGTAATTCATTTCGGTGTGCGTAAGCGCTGCCCAAATCTTGAATTGCATCATAATACTGAGTTGATCTGAAGGTATTTCCCGTGGTTTGAGTGAGTATTGCTGTAGTTATTTATTAACCTGCAGTAATATAAACAAGAGCAACGTGAGTGATACATTTCATGGGGCTGAGCCAGTTTGAAGCGGAGAACCGATTGAATTGTGATAATTGAGTCATATCAGGATGGCTGCAATTGATACTACTGAGGAGAATAATGAGCTTGGATTGCTGTTTGGAGAAGAAAAGAAGATGGATGAGACTATGCCCACTTCTGTTTATCATTCTCTGAGAGATGCAGCTGCTGATATTATTCTAAATGGAAATGGACAAGTGAGTGATAATGGTGTTCCTCGTATGTCGCGCTCTAAGACACTGGCACTTGCATTGAGTAAGGAACCTCGTGATGTGTTGAAACGTGTCAATGAGGGAGTGCTGCGATTGAGAGCAAAGTTGCTGAAAAGAGAAACGGACAAGGGATCCACTGGTTTGCAAATTACTGAGTTCGAGAAGTATTTTGATGAGGAGAATGTGATTATCTATGCTGATATTACTATTCTTGATGGTGTGCTTGCGGCGCGAAGTGATGAATCAAAAGAAATAGCGCGATTGTTGCTGGATTATGAGGATGAAAAGAGAAAAGTTGATGAAATGACTGAGGCATTCGTGAAGGCTGTTGATGGTACAAGTTTTATCGATGTCATCGAGCTCCGCAATAATTTCGATACACTTTCTGAAAAGTTGAAAGAAAGAGATGAGAGAGATGCTGAAATCTTGAAGGGTACTGATTTCGAATCAATCGAGCAAATGGCTGAAAATGTGCGATCAGAGAACACTTCTACTCGATTATCTGAGGTTGTTACGGTTGCATTGAGCAATTTGGGACTCAAGGATATGGTTGAGGTGGTTAAGGAAGTGAATGAGGCGAGGGTTAAGAATGGTCAGATGGCTGATTTGATTGAATTGATTATGAAGGAAGTGCAAGTATTGCGTATGAATGAAATAATTGATTCAATTCAGATGTCAATTATTGAACGAAATGAACTCGAGAAGAAGTTCAAGGAGCTGAAGATTCATTTCTCTACTGCAATGGATATGATTAATAAGCTGACTATAGAGCGAAATGAAGTGGCTGCAGAATTGAATGAGATAAAGAAGAAGCAGCTGAGTGAGTATGATTCTGGCAATTTTGCGAAGATTGAAGGAGAGAATGGAACTGACAATTTCGATTCTCAAATTCAGAGGCTGAGAATGATGAGAAGCGAGCGAAGTATGCTGCAATTTCAATCTCATCATCCTATCGCGGAACGGATGTTGCCGATGCTCGAAAATGGAGATCAGAGAAGGAGGATACAGAGCCAATCAGGTGAGAACATCTTCCCGTTGGGCAACTATGGTGCTGTTGGTGCTGAAAATATTATTCCTCGTGTGATTACTGGTGTTGATCCTTCTAAGTTGCCGCAGTTACTTCCGTTTGATGGTGCAAAGGAATCATGGAAAGTGTTCAGAGATGGTTTTCTGATGAGATATGAACATATGGGAAATGATGCTGCTAAGCAGATACTGATTGAGTCATTGACTGGTAGAGCCCAGATTGAGTACAAGGGACTACCTGATGATTATAAAAAGAAGTCAATCAGAGATTGTCTGAGCTGGTTAGAAGAGAGATGTTTTGGAGGTGCACTGTTTTCTGCATTGGATATTGAGCGATCATTCAGAGCAATGAAACCTCATGGTAGAAGGGTAGATGATGTGTGTTTTGAATTGGAATCGATGGTTGCTAGGATGCATCCGGGTGATATGAGGAAGCAGGAAGAAGTGAAGTGTCTGCAGTTAACTATTGTGTACGAAAGAAGTGCTGAGTACAGGGAACTGCTGAAAATGTTACATGAGAACAAGCCGTATTCGGAGATGAAGAGACATTTGCAAGTGTCTGAGTATATGGGCAGATTGAATGAGTATCGGAGAAATGACAATGGTAGTCATGTGAGTGATCAATGGAATAACAGGAACGGCAAAGAAAGCCGCAATGATTTCGATAGATTTGCTAATGTGGAGTGTTACGGATGTGGACAGATGGGCCATCCGAGAAGCAGATGCCCCGGTGGGCAAGGTGCTGGAAATAATAGAGATACTCCGCAGATTAGTGAGAATCAAGTGACGGAAGTGAATACGCCGCAGACTATTCCACCAGCAGGTACTGGGTACAGCCGGAGAAGTGGTGAGAATAGGTACGGTAGTGGGAACAATGGAAATGTATATTCGAATCGATATAATGCAGCAGCAAGAAGGCTGACTGTGAGTGTGGAGACATGTGGTGGGGTTGCGCGCAGGAAAGCGTTGAAGCAACAAACCATGGAGGCAGGCGAGGACCAGGGAAAGATGCGAGGATGTATGCCGCAGTTCTTTAAGAAGTCTCGTTCTGTGAATGGCATTATCGGAGGACTGCAAATGAGTGCATGTCTGGATTCCGGTGCCGATGTTAGTCTCATCGATAAGAGAAGAGTAGATCTGATGCAGGACGGACTGCAGATCATTCCAGATGTTCAGTATGAAATTTGTGATGCTCAGAGGAAGGCGATCAAGACAGTTGGTACGATCGCAGTAGATGTTAAGATGGATATTGGTAATCCATGTAAGGTTGGATTCATAGTTGCTGAATCTGATATTGATGAGGTTCTGTTGGGAACGTGTGCACTCGAGGCAATGGGGCTCGAGTTGAGACTCAGGGATGAGCCGCAAATAATACGTGATTCGATTTATCCTGCGGTAGTTCAAAGAAACGAACGTGGTGTTCCGTATATCGACATTGGTGGTAATGCTGTTGTTAATTCATTGAGCAGAAATCGAAAAGTGGAATTTCCTGATGAGAACAGTAGCTGCAGTGATAATGTTGATGTTGTTTTGAGAAGTGTGGTGATTGGTAGAGGGGAGAATGAAGGAAAAGAGCAGAGTGAGAGCACTGAGGAGCATGAGGAAGCTCAAGAGTGTGCTGTGGCGAATGATAATGAAATCGAATGTACTGATTTCAGACACGTGATCATCGTCGGTAATTCTCTTCATCCCGACTACCATTGTAAGGAATGTGGCCGCAGATCATTCAAGCAGTGCTTTCCGAACGAGAAGGAACCGATTGCGTCCTGCAGATTTGATACACTGAGAGAACTCGGAGCACTGCTGGATCTGAGAGAGAGTGCCAAGGATCTCGCACCTCTGGAGATCAAGCAGAGATTTGCTGCAGTTGTTACTAATCGAGATGTTTCCTCGAAATCATTGAAGTTAGCATACAAAAAGGGAATATGCAGTCATATCCTTGATGTAGCTGATATGGATTCTGTATCCAAGAGTGGAGTATCAGTTGAGTATGAGGATCAGAAAGTGAATGATGCACTTACTGAAGTGTTTGGAGGTGCAAAGCAGTCGAGAAAGTGTCTCGTCGTTTTTGTTCCCAGCTGCAGTCGTATTATGAAGAGTTATGGGGATTGGAGAGAGCTGGAATGTATTACATATGAAGATGAAGAGGACCTGAACATGAAGATACTATCGATGGAGGCTGCAAATTCTTTCCCCAAGTCAATCGTCATTCTACTCAAGATGGGATTCGCTCCCAAAGCGTTGAAGGAGTTCCGCAGCTATATGGAGGATATAGTGAAGAAGACGGACGTTGCTGCGTATATTGGATCTGATATTCTGCCTATGAATGCTTCTGAAGCTGCAGTTGAATCTGTGAAAGTTAATCAGATGTGGTTGACTCAATGGAGACTGGAGAATCCCATGAAGAACCTGATCATTATTTCTGCAATTTCTGCAATGATATGGTCAATTCATCAACTCGTGAGCTTATTCGTTCTGGCCAAGAAGGAGACCAAGGAGTTATTCGAAGATGCCATCATGCATATTGTCTATGGAGCTGCATTTTCTTATGAGAAAGCTACTGAGAGGAAGATTGTATCTGTGAAGAGAACTGGAGATGAAGATTGTACTGGACCAAGCAGACGGAAGGCCCGCAGTTCATTCGTATCTCAGAAGTGCTACAATTGCAAGAAGACTGGACATATTGCATCAGATTGTCCTACGATGAATGAAGATATTATCGAATGAGGACATTCGTTTTGGAGGAGCGGGGCGTGTAGATAAACCCGCCTAATTATTGCATAATTATCGTATTTATCGTTGAAGTTAATATTTAAATAATTCATTTTGTTAATTAAATCAGTTCGTGATCACTCAAACATTATTTATCGTTCCGTTAATTTTCGTGTGTTCCTGCCCCTAAAAGTCGTCAGGATACTGTAGTTCATATTTTCGCCTATTTTCGTCAGTTGTTTTAGTTTCTAGTTAGTTCGTCTTTGTTGCTGAAGTTTGTTGCTGCAGTTTATTCTGCGATAAATATTCTTCTATTGACGACGCTCGACTGCAGTTTATTCATAAGAAGATTGGCCATATATTCTGGGAATTATTCTGCAGTTTATTCTTCTATTATTCTGAGTGAGCTTACCACTTTATTACTTTATTTGGTTCTGCTACATTATTATTGTTGTCAGTTCCTGTAGTAGAGTGTAGTGTTTAGTTCAGCTAGCTTTGTGCGTGAGGCTGAACTAGACAAATCAACCAGCTTTGTGCGTGAGGTTGATTTAGGCTTGTTTGACCAGCTTTGTGCGTGAGGTCAAACGAGAATATAGTTGAGTCGAGTGTGAGACGAGTAAGGACAGCTAAGTGCGTGAGTCCGCAGATATCCAGCTTTGTGCGTGAGGATATCTGTCTGTGTTAACGAGGTTTTCTGCTGTAATTCATTTCGGTGTGCGTAAGCGCTGCCCAAATCTTGAATTGCATCATAATACTGAGTTGATCTGAAGGTATTTCCCGTGGTTTGAGTGAGTATTGCTGTAGTTATTTATTAACCTGCAGTAATATAAACAAGAGCAACGTGAGTGATACATTTCATGTGTCCTCCTTCCTCTCCACTTCATCTGTTTTGACCCGATCTTTTCTCGGGACTGTTTTTGTAGATCAATCAAGTGGAAATGGAGAAGGGAAGGAGTATTTACTCTCTATCCTCTCCTCTCCGAGTTAGGTCACCTTTCGATAGAGAGTAAATATACTATAGAGCATAGACATCGATGGATATATTTTTATTCTATTTCCACTCATTCGTCAGAATAAGTGAGAGGAATAGAGAGAGAGATGCTCACTTTTCTTGTAGAATCTCTTTAAAGAAAGTCTATCTGTTGTTACTCTCATCTTTCCATTGAATGCACTCTATTCTTTATCCTCTCTTGTGTGGTCAGAATCAACACTTACTCTTCTACTTACCACTATCTCATTAGAAGTGTGATCGTTGATCTCTATCTCTTCTTCACAGAGAATTTGACATTCAAATAAGAACTTCATTTCAAAAAAGTGTGTTTTTATTCTGTACCCTCTTTATCCTCTATCACTCCATTTTCTTCGTGTTAGTAATGACGATACGAATTCTATGAGTGAGAAACTATCATCCCTCTGTTGTTTTAACAATTAGTTATTTTACTTTGAGAATAAATAATTGATCTAATGTGAGTCACGAGTTTGTTTCTTCTCCTTTCTCGATCGTTCATTCGATTTACTCTTTCATTCCTCCCTCCTCACTACTTCTTATCATTCCCTCTTACTCTACCTGTTCAGTAGCCACAATTCTTTACTCTCGACCCTTTGAGAACCTTCCCCTCCCTCCTCTCCCCCCCCCCCCCTCTCCCTCCTTCCCTCCTCCCTCCCTCCGTCCTCCCCACTCCATCTCGACTATCCTGAATGATCATTGTCATACCAACGAAGTCAGTTCGAATAATATTTTGTCAAATGGTCTCTAAATGTCCATCGTTGCGTGAATGATTTCTTAGAGTAGGAGAACTTTGTCCGGAAGGATACAGTCAGGCTTCCCTCCCCTTACCTTTCCCCTCTCTCTCTTCCTTCCTACGTTCTTTGGAGTAGAAAGAGATAATTGGGCAAAAATTAAGAAAGTTTAGAACGATTTCAGATTAATAGAAGTAAGGAAAGTAATCGGTCTCTCTTTCTCTTCTCTCTTCTTTGTTGTTCCATTTTCATCTCTTGTCTCTCACAATTTATAGTCTGTCTCTTCTAACGATTCTTCTTCTCTTCTTCTCCATTTCATCTATAGATTCCACCAGACTCTTCTCTATACTTCTTCTTTCTTTCTAACCTTGATATACCATTTAACATTCACTACTCAATCCATGAATAGAGTGAGAGAACAACAATCATCCATTCATCTATCGCACCCTTCATCACTCCTTCCTCCCCCCCCCCCTCCCCTCTTCCCCTCTCCCTCTTTCCTTCTTCCATCGTGAGTGTTGAATGAACGATGGATAGTGTAGACTAGAGAGAGTGAAGTCCTCACCTTCTCTCATTCTTACACATTATCAACATTCTTCTTCATCCTCTCTTCATATCTCTTCACTCTTCTCTTCAATCTTCTCTTCAATCCATTCTCTCTCTTTCTCTTTCCATTCATCTTCTGGTAGACATTCCATCTGGAATCACTAGAGAGAAAACGTTTCCGAATTCTTTTCCATCTCGCAATCTCATATGAAATATTTTCATGTATTTCATTGCATTCATGTATCGAAATAGAAAAATATCCCGTAATCACAATCCTATTTTGATTTCCGTTTTCATCATAACGCGTTGATAAGTTATTTTGATTCTATTTTTCTCTTACATGCATCTCACTCTATCTGAATTACTATTCGAATCATCTGAAATGAGCTATAAAAAGAAATAACCGATTACTTCAATTGACTACCTATTCTCCATGTGTTTCAATTCGTTTCTTCACGAGGGATCAGAGATCCGTCGTTTTCTCTCTTTCGTACACTTTTTCATTCCTCGAACTGAGAAAGTGTAGGAAAAAGAGAAAGAGAAGAGACACCTGATGAGAGAATCAGATGGATCAGACGAATGAGAGAGAAAGAGGGAGGGAGGGAGGGAGGAGGAGAGAGAAAAGGTATTGATGCAACTGAATCATCTAATCATCCTTCTCCAAACCAGTTCAACATTTTTCCTTTCTCTCTCTCTTATGAGATATTGAGCACTTGAATGACTAACTCTTCTCTTTCGACATTCGAGTGTTTCACTAAAAACAATTTCTCCTCGTCTCTTCGTAATCATTCTTTCTATTCGTCCGAATATTCTTTATTCCATCTTTTAAATTCTCACTTTCAGATGAATAGTTCTCACTACCGTATCTCTCCTCTTCATCAAATATCTGAAATCAAGAGCTTCCTATTTCTATCTGGAATAGCAGTGATCAAGCCAGATCCAGTGGGGTAAGTCAATTCTTCCCTCCTCCCTCCCCCTTCTCTCCTCTTCTTCATTCTGATTACAGTAAACTGGGAATCACTACAATCGTGAATGCAACAACAGAAGAGAATACTCCTCCTGTAAGAGGTAAGTTAGATGATTCAGAAGAGAAGGAACACTGTAGTGGAACTAATGAGATATTTCTACTGTATTATTCACTCTTAACAAACAAAATAGGCGTGATGGCCGAGTGGTGTAAGGCGCCAGCGGTCATTCGAAGGGTACCGAGTTCAATCCCCCGCCGAGGCAGACCAAGCCCTGCTATCCCCCAGGGGTCGGCAAATTGGTAGTAACCCCGGTTACGAAAGGTAAACGTGCCCTAGAAGTCTGGCCAAGCCTCGCCGTATCTGGCCTTACCTGTGTACACCACCAGGCGTGGTTGTCTCAAGACAACTGTAAAATCGCCTTGATTGTGGAAGAAACTTTACCTTTTAACAAATTTCAATGGGACTAAGAGAGAGAGATAAGATAATGCCTAATTCGTAAGGATCACTATTTAACATAATTAATTAAGGTGTGGACGTAGTTCGAATCCGAGTGGACGATCATCCTTCCGCTAATTTGGGAATTCATTTCCATGTTATCGCTGATAAGATCAAGACTGTCAAGGTTCATTCTTCATTATTCTTTGTGGGAACTACTCCGCAAAAAACTATATACATGCAATCTTGCTGATTAGACTATACAAAGTGGAAGGAATACATTAGAAGTAGTTTTGTTCTATCTTCTCTAATTCAGTCCCGCAGTTTTCATTCTTTCCTCACAAACACGTGTTTTATTCCCTCCCTCCTCTGTCATTCCCTCTCTTCCCTCTCTTCCCTCCCATTGACCAGTAACCACACATTTCTTACTCTCTTTCCTTCCAATTCGCCCAACCAGTTTCTCATTTTTGATCTGTCTATGAGAGTCGTTCAATTGATGGCATTCGGAAGGTCGTAAAGACTTGAAAAACATTTGAGAGGAGAAAAAGAGCCAATATCGAACACAACAATTATAGAAAGGGATTTGAAACAGAACATGAATAGTGTACCAAGATACCCATTGTACATATTCGATATTGTTAACTGCATCACCTCAGGACAATGGTGGTAAAGTGCTCGTTCATTGTATGGCGGGAGTCTCACGATCAGCCTCACTTGTTCTCGCTTATCTTGTGAAACACGAAAGAATGACACTCAAACAAGCTTATTATTATGTCAAGGTGAGAACAAAGATGATTACTTCTATTAACTGATTACTAAGTAAATGATAATCAAATGATTAATGATAAATGAACTGAATTCAGTCGGTTCGTCCCATAATCCATCCGAATCTTGGATTCTGGAAGCAATTGGTTGATTTCGAAAGAAGATTAAAGGGAACTCCCACTGTGGCCCTTGTTCCTACTCGCTTATCTCCCTATCCAGGTAAGATCAAAGATCAATTCCCAATCATCATCTATCTCCATTCAGTTCCTGATGTGTATGCAGAGGAATTGCGAGAAGCGGAGAGGAAAGACGAACGAGATAAGGTACGGTAATCTCAATCGATCTATATCTCTTCCCTATACAGTATCCCATTCCTTTCGTTGTAGGAACGAGCAGCAGCAGTTCAAGAGAGAGCATCAGCAACAGCTAAATCTCTTGCTCGAACCTCTCCTCCATTCTCTTCACTTTCTCTTACTCGTCCTTCTCCTTCCACTCGTATCTCCTCCCTCTCACCTCTTTCTACTACTTCATATCGATCAACTGCTCTTTCTCCTACAAGAACAAGAATAATTCCAATCAGTAGATCAAATCCTTCTAGTCTCTCTCGATCAATGATTTCTCCTTCTTCTCCATCTGTTCGATTCGCTCCTAGACTAACTACAACTCTCTACTAATCAATACCAGATCGATCACATCGGAACTCATTCACTTTCTATATGCATTCCTTGTACAAATATGAGTTCTTGTGTGATCTGATCTTCTCCCTTTTCAACCATATTCAATCTAATCTCTCTACGAGTAGAATCAATCCACTCCTAAGACCTCAAACAACACCCAAAATAGATCGAAGTGAAAGGTTTTTCGGACACGGGAATCAATCCTATTTCGTATTCCACTTCAAATTCTCCTTTTCATCGCTAGATTCATTTCCTATCTCAGATCGTTTTCATACTCACTATGGACGTATTTTGTTCTCGTCAACAACAATTGTACATGGTATTGACACAAACAAAAACATAAAAGAAGAGTTTTATCTATCAGAATATCTCGGTCCTCCATAGTCCTCTTCAAGAAATAATCATTTGCCGATAGTAGACTCTAGCTTAGCTGCAAAAATAAATGGAAAAAAGATGTTAATTCTCTATATATAGGTACCGTATAGCTCTTTGATGTAAATTATCTGCATCTCCATTTATTTCACCTTATTTCTCATACATTCTAGCTCCTTTCTCATACATTCTTGCTCCTTTTTGAATCTGAAGATTACTGTAGTTTTTCATCAAGGTACAATGATATTTACCTGTCAAAGTCGAAGTGAACGTTCATGATGAAGGAAAGGGATGGGAATAAATGATGAACGAAGGAAAGTGGAAAGATAGATCCGAGATAATTGAATATCGAATGAAGAAGATTAACATATTTAGAAAAAATGAGTAGTGAGATTAGAATATGAAAGGAGATATTATATTGACATTCATCAATGAAACATGCATTTATACATTATTAAGCTACTTTATTAAACTTCTTTCATCACGGGGAGAGAAAGAAAAGCTAAAGATACAAAAGCTGAGAATGTAATTTGAGTGTTGAGCATAAAAAGATTGAATCGATTCATTGTATCTCGGGATTAGAAGATAACACGATTGGATACAGGGAAAAGGGGAGGGATGTACCAGTACTTACAAGGGGGTCAAACAGATATAACAATTGGGATTACTATTCTAACTAAGAAAGGAATCGAATGCCTTTCAAAATGAGAGAGGGAATAAAACCCGATTAGAATGATGGAGATTGACTTAGATGAATGAAGAACCCTCATAGGAACGGTCGACGAAGAACTATTCCACCAGATGGAATAAACGAAGATAGGGAAATTGATGATAGACCATTTCCATTTGAATGAGAAGGAGATGCAGATGGAGATGGACCAATGGATGGCATCTGAAGAGAATATATTGAATTAATGAGAGTAATTCATTGTCTACCTCAGCCCTTGTGAGTACTCCTCCTCCATTCATCGTTCGTACTCCTTGTAGACCAACTGATGAACACATTCTCCATGGTAGAACTGAGAATGAGAAGGAATGAAGGGAGGGAAGGAAGGGAAGAAGGAGATAGACTCACCTGATCGAGGATCTCCAATTAGATAAGGAGATAATATTGATCCTCCTTCTATTCCATCTGGCGTCGCTCCCTCAGGGAAGAATGCTGATGGTCTCAATCCTTTCCTTGCTCTCCATACAGCGAAATCTCGTTCCAACTGGAAGATGTGAATAAGGAGACGGAAGGAGAAGGGAATACACCATTCATTCACATTGAAACTGAATACGAATCATGCACAATCACATGGACAATAGTAAATGAAGTCACTACTCGATAGAAAGTGAATACTACAGTAATACTCCAGACTCACGGGACGATTAGAGGGTGCACGAACCTGCCGACGAATTGATGATTTAAGACAAGCATGGAGATCACGGGTACCCGGGACTCCTGAAGAGAGGGAATGAGGAGTAGTCAAGGGGATGGATAGTACCTGGTTCACCCATTGAAGGAGCTTCGTAATCAGAGAGAGAATGAGTTGATGAACATCTGAAAAGGAAGGATTTCATCGAGAAGATAAGGATAAAATGAATCGAAGAGGTGGGAATGATAATGAGAAATAAATGAGCTCTTACCTTGAAGGAGGTCTTTCTTCTTCTTCTAGATACTGAGGCATTTTCTTCTCTTGTGGTGGAACGACTAATGAGAATTCAGAATCATAAGAGAATAGAAGACTTCTCTCTCCATTCACTTCCAATGGAGATGAAATACTCTTCGTCATCTCTTCCTCTTTTCGTTCTTCCAATGGAGGAATTGATTCTATCGATGGAGTGACGAGATCGAGTACTCTCTCTGATTGTGATTTCACTTCGATTGAATCCAATTGAGATTCTTTTGGATCGGAAGGAGGAACTTCTTCTTCTTCTTTTGTCTCAACGATTGCAATTGAAGGTGTGTCTTCGATAGAAGGAAGGGGAGGAGGGGCATTCTGGATTGATGCCAACTCATCTTGAAGGGAGAGATTGTTGGTTGGAGTATCATCTTCTTTTGGTCCTTCAATAGATGGAGAAGGGAAAACGAGAGATCGATGAGGAGGATGAACTTCTTTTCTTCCTCGTGGAGTCCATCCTCCTGAGTCTGATGTTTCCAATTCTGAAAAAATAGGGAAAGATGAGGAGAAGGAGATGAATAAAGGGCGCCGACATCATCTAATTCCCTCCTTATAGAGGTTATAGTCGGTAGTAGTTTACTCCAAAATATAAAATGTGAATATACTTACCAGAAGCGAGTGAATCGTATAATGAATCAACAGAAGGAGTTCGATATGGTGATGGTTTCTTCCTATAACTTCGAAGTTCTTCCTCTGCATAATTGAACATCGATTTCAACTGAAAGGAACACTATTTTCTTCGTTTCTTTGAGGTCATTATTCCAATACTTTACAAAATATCAGTACCTCAGCATATAAATTCTGCATAGCTCCCATTTGTTCACTCAATTCATTCTCCCTTTGAACTGCAACTTCCAATTGATCGGATAGAGAATCATTCTCTTCTGTTAACTGAAATGAATTATCTCGATAAGAATACGTTGTTCAATCTATATAATTTCCCTGTGATTCGTTCTCTCTCTTCATTGAATAGAAGAGTAAACAATTGAATGGATTCGTATGGGAACGAGTCATAAACGGAGCTGAGAATGAGACAAACAAGGGCCAATCGTCTCTTTGACTAAGAAAGATAAAAAAAACAACTAACATCTTTCTCTCTCAGACTTCTTCTATTCACTTCTTCAATCAATCTTGTGATATTCTCTCCATGATTTGCACATTCTTCGTTCTTTTTCGAAATCGCCAATTGAAGTTTAGCCGCCTGAAATTCATTGAATTCAACCTCGACTCGTTTTCTAACTACAATATTTTCTTGATAAGACAAGGGAGAATAGCTACAGCTCCTAATATTTGATCATCATTTCCTCATTTTGAGTGTTTTCGTCTAACAACCCCTTGCTTCACTGGAAATAACTGAAGATCTGTCGAACTTCAAATGTAGATAAATCGATGCGTTACTGGTGCTTTTATAAGCCGATTCAAAGGGGAAACGACTTTGAAAGATTATTCCTTTCGCTCGAAATTTAGCATCGGCTTTCAAATGAAATGGTTGGATGTGGATTGCATCTGGCACTGTCTTCCTATCTCAATCCCTATGCTCCAATTGATCAGAATAAGCTCAAGTTGGCATCTCAATTGATCTCTCTTCTCTTCTCTGTTCTATTTGCCTCCTTTCGCCCTCTTTGTCCCCTGAGTGTGAACTCCCGTAGAATCCATGTGTAATAATCACTGACGATAACATGACCTCTTCTGATCGGTTAGAGAAGAAGAGAGCGTATGGGAAATGGAGAGAGTGGGTGTGAGATGTGATTGAGATATGTCAGAATATTCCCATGGAATTCAGCTGACATTCGTACGTATCACGAGAGGGAAGTTTCAGTGTGAGAATGATGAAGAAGGAAGACAGTTTGCATTGGAACAAACCTCCCCAAACAAGTTGGAGTGAAGTAGGGATTAAAAAGAGGAATGGAATCGTCATTCGAGAGATTCTTTTTACTGTGTGAAAGTACCCCCATTGATCCATAGAATGACATCGAATATTGGGAATGTTATTGGGAGGAAGAATCGTTCTCTCACTTGATAATCCCCCTTCTTACAGAGTAATGAGAATGTCCTACTCGACCTCTATCGAATGGTCAATCCATAGAAGGGATTAATCTCTAGTCTCCTCCCTCCCTCCCTCCCTCAATCATAGATCATACTTACTCATTCCCAGTCACAACAAAGTGTAATGAGTTCAGTTATTACTCTCTCCATTCTCCCTACTCTCTCTTTCTCTTTCTTCTTCTCTGTCGAAGGGATAGTTGACTCAAGTCTTATCACTATTTGTAAACGAAGAGATCAAATGACCCATGGGGGAATACAATTGAATACGACTCGAAGAAGGAACAGGAATGGATACCTGAGTGGAAACAGCCATCAATTGTCCCTCTATCTCAAGCACTGCCCTTCGTCCTTCTGATTCTTTCCCTTCAAGATCTCTGAAGAGAAATTGAATAAAAGAAGAAGAATCAGTTATCGATCGAAGGGAGAACGTACTTCTTGAGTACGGTACTCTCAGCTGTTAATCGAATATTCTCTCTTCTCAATCTTTCCACTTGACGACATAGAGAAGATGTATCCCCGTCTCTGCAATGAATTATATTCATTCTAAACTCGTATTCATTCATTCTCAATGTCAGTCTTTGATGTTCAATCCTTTGTTATTTCAGTGATGAGACGTGCTCAAATGAATGGTTACATGAACTATTCCCTCGTTCACACTTATGTTTGCTCCTTCTTCTTCACTACTTCTTCTCCTCTCTCCGTTGAGAACTATTCGAATGATGAGAGAAGACTAGATTCGAGTCCTCTTCACATATCTCACGGAATCCTCCATAATCTCTAATTCCTTCCTATCTCCATTAATCAAGAAGTTCCAGAGGAATTCACCCACTCCTCCATTCATCTAACTAATGACTATTTGACGTAATGAGTGACTAAACTTCCATCAGTCATCGTCACCATAGAGAGAAAGAGTCTGAATAACATCTGACTCCCCCTCTTTTCTCTTCCCTTCACTCCTTCCAAACCCTCTCGACTTCCGTCGTTTAGCGACCCTTTTCTAAGTGCATGTTTGACTGGGCCATGAATAGCTAAAAAAAAAAGTAACTCACGTTCCAAACTCTTCATCATCAATTGAGAAATAACGAAGTAATTCGACTCGTCGATGTAATTCATATCGAAGTTGTTTAGCTTGCTCTGATGATTGAGTAAGTGATTCCTCGAGGAACTCATTCCTAGAAATTATTATTATTTATTGATCAGTAATGTTTAAGTCATCTTCCTCCTTAGTGTAACGGAGACTAGTAACCCGATCTGTTATCTGTTTCACTCCTTCTCAGAGAGAAGAGAGAGAGGGGATAGGTTCCCTCACTCTCGCACCATTTCAAACACGCAAAGTGAATACGAGAGTAGAGCGAGAAGATTTACACCTGGGGGACTACAGTAGAGATGAATCTATATCATTATTCCCCTTCTCACCTAATCTGTAGTTCGTTATTCCTTTCTAATAGTGATTGTCCAATCTGAGCGGCGATATCCAAGTCATGATCCCTCTGGAAAAGAGATTCTTTCTAGAACTGACACATGTTATTCCATCCTTCAACCCTACGTAATCACTGATAAGTAACAGTTGGCATGGAATGATGAGAGAAAGAGAGAATGAAGAGATGAAGAGAAAATGAAGAGAGAAGGGAATATCAAGAGAGAAGAATAGATACAAAGGAGGATTGACACATGAGTCCATTGAGTGTTCTTATCTTGAAGAGAAGAAAGAAAGGGCCTATCCACTTTCACAGAGGAGAAACCTCTTACAGTAGATCAAAGTACCCTCTTTCCATGAGATTTGAGGAGTGAAGAGATGGAAGGAAGAAGAATACTAATGAGAAAGACCCTTGAGGAGATGGAGATAATTGAATTACAATGGATAGAGAGAATAGTTCTGTGTTCTGTTTATTGATTGAGAGGTTCAATGACTAATACTACTAATGCGAATTAGTCATGTGAGAAATGAATGACAAAAAGAGTAAAGATCAGACCTGTCTAAGGAGTGAAGAGAGATCAACAGAAGATGTAGAAGGTACATCTTCTGAAGAAGGAAGACGACCAGAACTTGACTCAGCCATCCATTCAACTGAAGAGAGAACGAATGAATCAAGAGGAGGAAATGATGCGAGATAACTATCGGAACACAAACGATTTAGCCGGATTTAGAGATGAGAGATCACGGAAGTGCCAAGAATAGAAACCATTGTCTATATATCGATGAATACGTAATGAATCCGGGAAGGAAAGAAAAGGGAAGAAAAGGGTGCATGCTGAAGTAAAAAAAGGTGTGGATTGGGGTCGACCGTTTAATCCAATGAAGATTTGACACGAAAAAGCGATGATTTCAACGGCTTTTCATCCATTTCACACATGAATTCACATTACTTTTCAAGCGTGAAACGACGAACTTTGAGGAATGATTGAGAAATATGTAGTTAGTCGCAGTAAAAGATTAAGTGATGGCTGAGTGGTCAATGAAAAAAGGAAGAGAAAGATAGTGAGAGATGGAAGATTCACCAGTTCGAAATTGCAATTAATGAATGGTTAATTGTGTGTCGGTCTCTTTGTAAGAGAGATTCTTCACTTTCTAATGATATTTCATTGTTCGAACCGACGAGAGAAAAGAGAAAAAAGGAGAAAGTAACTGACTACTGCTTAGAATTGATTGAGAAAGAAGAGAGAAAGCGGGAGAATGAAAGTGAAGAGAGAGAAGGGGAGAGGGAGGAGGAGGGGGAAGAGTAAGGGAATAGGTTTGTACAAGAGTATCGTCGAGTAAGTCTATCTGTAGAGAGAGAAGGAAGACAGCCTTCTTCCATCGACTCTCCTTCTCCCTCTAGCTATCACTCCTTTCCCTCTCTCTCTCTTCTCTTTCTATCTCTACTCGCTCTCTCTTCATTCCCTTACTCTCACTTCGTCTCTCATTGTAATCCTCTCTCTTCTTTCACTACACTCTCTTCTCCATTGCTTCTATCGGAATTCACTCTGCACAAGAGGCATTCAAATCAGCATCACTTGCTGATAAAATGATTATCACGGTCCATTCTTCTATTTGTGTCCGACGACGTTTCCCAATTAGTGCACCACCATGTTCCGTCGAATGTCCTTCCGAAGAAAGGACCACCTCACGATGAATAAAAAACGATACCCTTAACATTTAGATTGAAACTTAGACTGAAAACCCCACAAACACCAACAAATCAAAAGAATTTTTAGATTGAAATGGGTTACGGTAACACTTGGGGGGGGGGTCTTTGGTTTTCTACTGTGTCGCCTTTAGTCTTCTCATCGATTCCCTCGATTACCATTCTCTCTTTTCGTTACGATGACCGATAAAAGGAAAGTGGAAACACGAGACAGCACACTTAAGAGACGAGAGAAAGAGAGCGTGCGATAAAGTCAAAGAAAAGAATGAATGAATCCCTGCAGAGAATCGCGCACAAACGGTGCTACGGTAGATAGGGAAGAAGGAGCATTGGACGAAATTGACATATACCATTGGTTTTATAGGGAAAATATTAAATAAATTCTTTTCTGTGACACACAAAATCAATAAATTAAATGTAAGAGCCGGGAATTACGTCGAAACCGGAACCAGGGTTTAGTGCTTAAGAAATAGTCGAGCACAAAACGGCACTACGGTTGATTTGGCCCCGCCCATTGCCAACTCGAATGCTGCTGTCTCGAAGATTTCACTGAACTTTATTGTCTGCATTACTTTTTGTGTAGTTATTGTTGTTTCAACTTGTCATTGTGATCCTTCCAGTTGGCGCCGACCCATCTGACTCACTGACGATGTCTCTGCTCGTCAAGTTTGAGTCCAAATCCGCTCGCGTCAAAGGTGACATACTTTTTCATTTCTCGTTCTGTTATTATTATCCTTATATTAACTTTCATTAGCCACCGTTCTTATTTCAGGGATTTCATTCCACCCTACTCGGCCATGGGTGCTCGCTTCTCTTCACTCTGGTGTCATCCAATTGTGGGACTACAGAATCTGCGTTCTTCTTGATAAATTCGACGAGCACGATGGTCCCGTTCGTGGAATTTGCTTCCACAATGAGCAGCCAATCTTCGTGTCGGGAGGAGACGATTACAAAATAAAGGTAAATTCGAAATTATGGCCCAATTAGCAGTAGTGATCTAGGATGTACACGTGGCAAATTGCTCATCAGCTTCAGTTTTATTCCTTAAGATATTTATTTTTAGGTGTGTTCTTTCTTTTTTTTTGTGTTCATGACACAATAATCTCGTTGTAGGTATGGAACTACAAGCAACGTCGATGCATCTTCACTCTACTCGGTCATCTCGATTACATTCGATCGACATTCTTCCATCACAAATACCCTTGGATCATCTCTGCCTCTGATGATCAAACCGTTCGCATTTGGAATTGGCAAAGCAGAAATTCGATCGCCATCCTCACTGGTATGATTTGAAATATATTGAATAGTTAAATATACCGAATGTTAAGGCCACAATCATTACGTGATGTGTGCTCAATTCCATCCGACTGAGGATCTCGTCGCTTCTGCTTCACTCGATCAGACCGTTCGTGTGTGGGATATCAGTGGACTGAGAAAGAAGCAAATGCCTGGAGGAGGAGCACCCAGAACCGGTTAGTCATGTTCAGTGTTTTGAAATACTCTTATTATATAAAACAAATAAAGTTAACAGGTGTTAATTGTGCTTGTTAAGGTGCGGGTCAGCAGGCGGATCTCTTCGGACAACCAGATGTAGTAGTGAAGCACGTATTGGAGGGACACGATAGAGGTATGTTGAAGCACACGTACCTAGAAGTTACTCATCTGGCCATATTGAATATTGAAACTGATTTTTTTCCTGATATGTGTATTTAAGGAGTGAACTGGGTATCATTCCATGCAACGATGCCCGTAATCGTATCTGGATCAGATGATAGATTGGTCAAGATGTGGAGATACAATGAAAGCAAGGTTAGCTATTTATTCCTTTTCTCTGAATTATCTTCAAGATGAGACGAGGCTTGATTATTAATCCTTAATAATTAAGGCATGGGAGGTAGATTCGTGTCGTGGTCACTACAACAATGTCTCGTCTGTTCTCTTCCATCCAAATGCCGAATTGATTCTCTCAAACTCTGAGGACAAATCAATTCGAGTATGGGACATGCACAAGAGGACCAGTCTTCACGTATTCAGGCTAGTTCTTGCATTTTATTGTTTTGAAAATTTTCTAGTCTATATGTTACTATAATTTTTTATGGAAACCAACTTGTATGGAAGCTCTCGTGTGAGTGTTGTAACTGTATTAGGTGACTTATTTATTCGATTGTAGACACGACAACGAACGATTCTGGGTGATGTCTGCTCATCCCAATCTGAATATGTTCGCTGCCGGTCACGACAATGGAATGATTGTATTCAAGATCCAGAGGGAGAGACCTGCATTCACTGCTGCCAAGGAAATGATCTATTATGTCAAGGATAGACAATTGAGGAAGTTCGATTCCACCACTGGGTAAGAGTCTCTACTTATGAATTATATTGATTGAGTAGGCACCAATTAATATCTTGTCTCTATTTGCAGAAAGGATTCTTCGATGGCTAAACTTCGTGCCCCTGCAGCTTTCATGCTCCCTTACTACTCCCTTCAGTACAATCCAGGAGAGAATGCTTTCCTTCTCTCTGCAAGAAGTCACAACAAGGAACTATGCACTTACGATATGTACAAGGTGAGCACAATATTTAATATCCGTTATTCTCATGATAAGACTGTCCTTGATAACAGTTGATACTCGTTATCACAGGTGACAACTCGTGAGGGAGAGTGTTCGGATGCTCCAGTGGTGTCGAGATCTGCAGGAGTGGCCACTGTATGGTACACACTCAATCGATATGCTGTACTCGATAAGAATCAACAGGTGAGAAAGAGGAGGAGATTTCATCAGTTCAAATGAACTAATTTCGAATAAGAGTAGATGTCTCTAAACTGAACAATTACGATGCCCCTATCGATGGGATTTTTTTATAATTACAGATCTCTATCCGTGATCTATCGAACAAGGAAGTTCGTAAGGTTGAATTGAATCAACCGTGCAACGATATGTTCTTCGCTGGAACGGGAAAACTATTACTGAGGAATGACGATAGTGTCCAATTGTATGATGTACAACAGAAGAGATCAATCGGATGTGTCAAGGCGAGCAAGGTAAGGAGAAGGGAGAAGGGAAGGAGAGGGAGATACAATGGAATGATGTACAGGTGAAGTACATCATCTGGTCTCGTGATATGAGCCATGCTGCCCTCATATCCAAGCATCAATTGATGATCGTGGACAGAGAAATGAGTGTAGTCTGCACCCATCAGGTAAGAGGAGAAGGAGGAATGGAGAAGGGGATTACGGTATGTTCCGTTTAGGAGAGTACTCGTGTGAAGAGTGGAGCATGGGATGATGATGGAGTATTCATCTATACTACTAGCAATCATATCAAGTTAGTCTCGCCCTCTCCTTCTCTCTCTATTCCCTCTTCGTCCCTCTCAGATACGCTCTTCTATCGGGAGATGGAGGTATTGTTCGTACTCTGGATGTTCCTCTCTACGTGGTCACAGTGAGGGGATCCTCTCTCTTCTGTCTCAATCGAGAAGCTGCTCCTGTAGAGGTGAGAGAGAGAGAAGGGATGAATGGGTGGAGTAAGGAGTATTGCAGGTGCCTATCGATCCCACTGAGTACAAGTTCAAACTTGCTCTCATCAATAGAAGAATCGATCAGGTGAGAGATTGAGATGGAAGGACTAAGAGGAATGATACTCTCTTTAGGTGTTGAATATGGTGAAGGGAGCATCTCTGGTTGGTCAATCGATCATATCGTATCTACAGAAGCAAGGTTATCCTGAATTGGCATTGCACTTTGTCAAGGATGAGAAGACGAGGTGAGAAGAGGAAGAAGGAAGGAAAGAGAAGGAGGAAGGAGGGAATTACAGATTCGGATTGGCTCTTGAGTGTGGTAATCTGGATGTTGCATTGGAAGCAGCGAAGGTTGTCGATGAGAAAGCTGTATGGGAAGCACTTGGAGAAGCTGCACTTCTACAAGGAAATCATCAAATTGTAGAAATGGCTTATCAGAGAACTAAGGTGAGGAGCCCTAATCTGAATGATATCAGTGATCTCTTTCTCTCAGGACTTCGAGAAGCTTTCGTTCCTCTATTTGATGACTGGAAACACGGAGAAATTGACAAAGATGATGAAGATCGCACAGATGAGAAATGATGTACATGGACACTTCCAGACTGCTCTTCTATTGGGAGATGTTGATGAGAGAATGAAGAGTGAGTTGATGAGGAGGGAGGGGAGAGAAGGGAGAGGGAGGAATGAGTACCTATTGCAGTCCTCAAATCAGTGGGACAGACTTCTCTTGCTTTCCTCACTGCATCCACTCATGGAAGAGAGGAAGAGGCTGAGGAACTAAAGGTGAGACTGAGATGAGAGATCGATCAGATCGGAAATGGATGATATTGTAGGCTGAATTGGAAGCGAAGAAGCAATCAGTCCCTCCTGTGAGTGAGAATGCAGCTCTTCTTATGCCTCCTCCTCCCATCTCAAAGGTTTATTATTCTATTCAATCATTGGAAAGGAATTGACTTCGAAATACGGACCGCCGTCTCTTCATTTCCCACGCTCTCGACCGCTAGAGTGGTCTAGTGAGTGTGGAAAGTGAAGTTTATTTCCATTTCGAGCTCTAATGGAGCATCGAATAATCAATAATCATTTAGATGACTGATAACTGGGCTCATCTCCAGTCGTCTCGTTCTCTTTTGGAGCTCAAACTTGCATCTACGACTACTCAGGCAGCCCCTGGTATGTTCCTCCCTGTGTGCCCCATGGCGCAGTTGGGTACGTTATTACTCCACAATCACTGACCCGCTGGTTCAATCCCCTCGCTCACCCCCATCTATTGCTGCTCCCAAAAAGCGCGCAATCTCCTCATGTGGAGTACTGCGTTTGAATCAGAGCTAAATAAATCGATGGCCGAGCTACGGCCTGTGCCTTAACTGTGTGCGGGTCGTTGATTAGGCTTTCAACATTCTCTTTTTTTTCATTTTAACAGTTATAATTTAAAATAGCTAACGTAAGTCATATTCTTTTCAGGAAAGTCGAAGCCAGCAGCAGCTGCATTCGCTGCAGCAGACGATCTCGATGTGGATGATGCAGGAGAAGGATGGGGAGATGATGATGATTACTTGGATGAAGATGGAGAAGGAAGAGAAAGAGGAGAGGGTGAAGAAGGAGGAGGATGGGATGATGATGATCTTGCTCTTCCTGATCTACCTGATGAAGTTGCTGTTGTGGGAGAAGGATTCGTTGCTCCTGCAAGAGGACAACCTCCATCTGCTCATTGGCCTAATAACTCCAAACTTGTCGCTGATCATGTTGCTGCTGGTGAGTGAAGAGAAGATAGGAAGAAGGCGAATGGACTGACTAATCATCTCTCTCAGGTTCATTCGATACTGCTGCCCGTATGCTTCATGATCAATTAGCCATTGTCAATCTATCCTCATTCAAACCACTCTTCCTCTCCCTCCATGCAAGGTGAGAAAGGAAAGGAGAAGAGAATAAATGAATGATATCTTCAGATCTCGAGTGTCTCTCGAAGGTCTTCCTTCGGCTGGATCTCTATTCGCATATCCATTGAGAAATTGGGAAGAAGCTGCTGGAAGGGCAGGATTACCTGCAATTGGAGTCAAGGTGTGGGGAAAGGGAAGGGACATTCTCATCTCGTTATCTATTCAGGTGGCTGATTTGGCAAAGAAGCTGCAAGCAGCCTATCAGCATACGACTGCTGGTAAATTCACAGAGGCAATCGATCTATTGAGAGGAATCCTTCTTTCTGTTCCTCTTCTTGTTGTCGCTTCCAAGAATGAAGTGAGATTATTATTTATTTTTTTGAGATGAAGGAAGGGAGGAGTAATAAAGTGTCTCTTTCAGTTGGCTGAGGCAGAGCAATTGATCGAGATCTGTAGAGAATATCTGGGAGGATTGCTGCTTGAGAATAGAAGAAAGGAGCTTCCCAAGGTGAGAAGTTGGAGAGGGAGAAAGAAGAGATGAGGGGGGAGGGAGATCATTGATTCCCATTTCAGTCGAGCGCAGATGAGCTACGTCGTAATGCAGAATTGTGTGCATATTTCACCCATTTCGATCTCCAGCCCGTCCATAGGTAAGGAGGAGGAGAAGAGAGAGGAGATTGGATTAGAATGGTTGTATCTGCAGAATTCTGACTCTTCGATCGGCAGTGAACACTTACTTCAAGATGAAACAATTGAAGACATGCATGGGATTCTGTCGAAGACTACTCGATCTGGGTTAGTGATGAGAAGAAGGAGGGAAGGGGTTATCGGGTTATATTTCAGGACCCAAACCCGAGATTGCAACTCAAGTGAGAAAGATATTGGCAGCAGCAGAGAAAGATCCCACTGATGCTCATTCGGGATGGGCTTATGATGAACATAATCCATTCACTGTATGTGGAAGAGATCTTGTTCCTCTCTATAGAGGAAAACCACAATCGAGGTATGAATAAAGAAGAGATGGAAAGGGAAGAGTACCATTCAACTATAGATGCCCATTCTGTGGAACGTGCTATTCTCCACAGTACGAGGGATCAGTCTGTGATGTCTGTCAGGTACGGTAGATGAGGATTATCGATTGGATGATGCTCAATTGTTGATTGTTTATTCATCTCATATCTTATAGGTGGCACAGATCGGTGGTCATGCGAGTGGTCTCCGTATCTCGGTCCTACAGGGAAACAAGTAAGAATACGATAGAAGAGATGGATCGATTGATTGATCTACCAATCCCTGTGAGCGGGTAGTGACAATGTGTGACTATTAGATTCCGTTACACTAATCTAGCACCATTAATGATATTGGTTTTTTTTTTAATTTGTTGCTGGTG
Organism: Pristionchus exspectatus; assembly: GCA_911812115.1. Classification (NCBI taxonomy): domain Eukaryota; kingdom Metazoa; phylum Nematoda; class Chromadorea; order Rhabditida; family Neodiplogasteridae; genus Pristionchus; species Pristionchus exspectatus. The sequence goes on along the minus strand of OU461585.1, from coordinate 13,610,024 downwards.
TTTGTACTGGGCTAATTTACTTTCGTATCCATTGCTAGCCTTCACTTCTAATATGCCCCTTCCTTTCCCTTCTTGCATAAATGTATTATAGTTAGAGACAAATAGGGATTCCCATCCCACAATTCGTAGAATATATCACAAACATATTGTATGATCGAGAGTATGATTTATTTCTTGTTCTATACTTTTCACTTGTCCTACAATCGCTAAGTTATTCTTTTTTTGTGCTAAACTGACTATTTATAAATGTCATCTAATTATTGATTGTGTTCCTCGAAAGGAGATAAACGAGTTGAACGAATTTTATTATCTTGAGCATTACATAACATCACTGGGAAGACTAGGCTATAACACCGTTCAACATATGGCTATTATGATTGAAATGTAAAAGATCGAAATGGTATGTACAAACAAGAAGAGATATGAAGGGGAATAATGGAATGGCACTGAGAATCAATGAGATTATTAATTACAATTATATATCCTTACTACAAATGGAGAGAAAAATGGATAGATTCTAAGGAATTGAGGAATTGAATATTAACTACAGAAGTGATAAGGACGATCACCAAGTGAGAGCTCTCGCGACAATCGATTTAGGACGAGTTCGGATTAACCACTTACGACATTCATTGAATGCAAGTAGATATAATCCCACTACGGGACCCGCCAACCATACCTGAAAGGTACGGTAGAGTACGGTAGAAAACGAATCGATAACTGACCATTGGAGGAGGAGTATCAATATCCATTATGTATTGGAAGATTGGAAGATAGATAAAGAGAATGAGAAGTAGCACCTGAAGAGAAGAGTGATCAATATCGTCTCGAATGAAAGTGTTATTCTCACTTCGATAGCAACAGCCAAAACAGAGACGACATTAGTTATTCCATGAGAGAAGACGGAGACTCGTCGAGTGGTACAATTGTAGAGATGGAATACCTCAAGGGAAGGGAATGAGGGGGAAGGGGTACTCGTCTCTTTCTCTCACTTGACTCATAACGAGAGTAATCTGCCATGCAGCTGCAGCCTGTCCCTTTATCACCAATTGTTCGTCTGCTGTATACACTGATCCAGATGAAGTGGTGAAGTTTGCCGCTCCTGAAAATGATCTTTGATCTCGAAAGTGATCATTTGATGTTGCACAATGACTCTTCCATTCGCTCACCAATCTTCCAATAGTTCTCAGCAGTGAAGAGTAGATCACCCAATTGGATATTGTGGTACCTACAACCATTCTTCCATTTGATATTTCATCTTTTCCCTTACCAGTAAACAGAAAGAAATGCAATCATGCATCCAATGGTAATTCCCGTTCCAGCGAAGATGTATGAATAGGCAAGGAGACCCTTGGAGACTAACTGAAAGGGAATGGATTGGAGGGAGAAGAAGGGAATGGAATCACCTTTGCATTTCTCCTAGGTGGAGTTCTCATTATATCTCTTTCTGGTTGTTCATAGGCAAGAGAAACTGATGGAGGCATCTCACATGCGAGATCGACAGAGAGAATCTGAAGAAGATGAGAGAGGGAAGGAGAAGGGGGAAGGGGGAAGGATACCTGGAGAGGAGAGAGACCATGAGGAAGACCGAGAAGGAATGATAGAATGATTGGAACGACTTCAGGCCAGAGATGAGCAAAGGTATATCCAAGAGAGAGACTGAAGAGGAGTTATCATAATCCATTCACTTATTCTTACCGTAGATTATCGAATAAAAGTCTTCCCTCTTCAATTCCCATAACAAGAGAATGGAAGTTATCATCGAGAAGGACGACATCGGCTGTCTGTTTGGCGATGTCACTTCCTATGAAGAATAGAGATGGCGTGACCGATGAGAGATCAAAGACCAACCGGATACTCCCATTGCAATTCCAATATTAGCATGAGCAAGAGCAGGTGCATCATTCACTCCTCCCCCAGTGACTGCCACTGTTTCGTCCCTCTTCTGACATTCACGAACTATCGATAATTTCTGCTCGGGATTTGTCCTGAAGAAGGGAGATTAGTTATGTTGAAGACAATACTTCGATTCGATCAGAGTTGTTGAGACATCTTCTCACCTTGCGAAGACGATGTAAGGATATTTGAGTAGTGCATCCCAATGTTCATCCTTGTAATTATTCAGTTCACTTCCACTTACAATTGTCCAATCTCTTCTTCTCTTCTCATACACATTCTTGTGCGATTTATCGAATGAGGCAAGGGAATTCTGGGGACTCTGCAATCATTCATCTACTCAACTACTCGATCTATCTCTCTACCGGTTCTCCGTCATTGATCAATCCAATTTGTTGAGCGAGAGCTTTCGCTGTCGTGGGATGATCTCCTGTTATCACGAACACCTTCAATTAATCATTTGTCTCAATTTAGTAGTTCGAATCGTACCTTTATTCCAGCTTCCTTGCATTGTTGAATGGCAGCTGCAGTTTCTGGTCTGAGAGGAGGGAATGAGTCGATGGGAGGGAGAGGGAGAGAGAGTGGAGAAGGAGGAGGGGAAATGGATAGTCTCACCTCGGTGGATCCATAATTGCAGCCATTCCGAGAAAGATTAACCCCTTCTCAACGAATTTCTCCACACTTTCCTTCAATGGTTATTTTTGATTCTTCATTCGATCATCAAAAATGAATACCTTATCGAACTTTGCATTTCGTTCTCCATTGAAATGTCGATGGGCGAATGCGATGACTCGTCGACCTTCGTTCCCCAGTGATTCCCATGCTATCTGAATGACTCGTCGACCTTCGTTCCCCAGTGATTCCCATGCTATCTGAATGACTCGTCGACCTTCGTTACCCAGTGATTCCCATGCTATCTGAATGACTCGTCGACCTTCGTTCCCCAGTGATTCCCATGCTATCTGAATGACTCGTCGACCTTCGTTCCCCAGTGATTCCCATGCTATCTGAATGACTCGTCGACCTTCGTTACCCAGTGATTCCCATGCTATCTGAATGACTCGTCGACCTTCGTTCCCCAGTGATTCCCATGCTATCTGATTGACTCGTCGACCTTCGTTCCCCAGTGATTCCCATGCTATCTGAATGACTCGTCGACCTTCGTTACCCAGTGATTCCCATGCTATCTGAATGACTCGTCGACCTTCGTTCCCCAGTGATTCCCATGCTATCTGAATGACTCGTCGACCTTCGTTCCCCAGTGATTCCCATGCTATCTGAATGACTCGTCGACCTTCGTTACCCAGTGATTCCCATGCTATCTGAATGACTCGTCGACCTTCGTTCCCCAGTGATTCCCATGCTATCTGAATGACTCGTCGACCTTCGTTCCCCAGTGATTCCCATGCTATCTGAATGACTCGTCGACCTTCGTTACCCAGTGATTCCCATGCTATCTGAATGACTCGTCGACCTTCGTTCCCCAGTGATTCCCATGCTATCTGAATGACTCGTCGACCTTCGTTCCCCAGTGATTCCCATGCTATCTGAATGACTCGTCGACCTTCGTTACCCAGTGATTCCCATGCTATCTGAATGACTCGTCGACCTTCGTTCCCCAGTGATTCCCATGCTATCTGAATGACTCGTCGACCTTCGTTCCCCAGTGATTCCCATGCTATCTGAATGACTCGTCGACCTTCGTTACCCAGTGATTCCCATGCTATCTGAATGACTCGTCGACCTTCGTTCCCCAGTGATTCCCATGCTATCTGAATGACTCGTCGACCTTCGTTCCCCAGTGATTCCCATGCTATCTGAAGGATGAGGGAGAATAGAAATTAATATTTATGATTCAAATATAAGTGTAAAAATCTAGATGAGTATCATTATTGTGGAATGTCGACGATTGAGCAATCGGAATAAAGATAGATCTTCTTCATTCTCACTTGTGTTTCCAATCTGTATTGATCAGTCATCTCGATGGGATCTTCTCCATTCATTTGTAGTGTAGAACAACGATCGATAATCACTTCAGGTGCTCCCTTGATCATTAGGACGTATCGAGATTCATTCTGAAAAGGCACTAATAATATAAGGGTGGTGATTTTGGCATTATCCTCGCTAAGGGCGGGCTAGCCACCCCAGCGCCGATTAGCAACTTGAGCTCGAATATTAATATTGATCACTAAGAAGCAATGTAATATAAAGTTGAACCTCAGTGGGGGCGGGTAGCTCATCAGATATTCCTCCCTGTTGTTCAGCTACACACTTGGCAATGACTAATTGCCATCGACGAACGGAATTGAAGGCAACTTCATAGACAACCTGAAAGATGAGAGGGAATGAAGAGGGAGGAGAAGGAAGAGGAGGGGATCTCACTTGATATCTTGCTCTTATTCCTTCAACAGTCGAATGTCCCTCAACGTAACGAGCAAGAGCAACATCACAAGCGAGTCCCACAATCTCGTCCTTAATTATATACGAAGTTATGGCAAACTACAATTTTTGGATGGAGGAAAGTTCTGAGAAAACTCTCGAAGAATGTGATTTTTTTCAAGAAACCATTGGTTCTCACCCTCTTCTTTTTCTTCTTCATAGCAGCCATAACTCCTTTCGCTGATTTCTTCCCATTCTCAGTGGGCGACGAAGTTGATCGCTAGAAGGAATCGATTGAAGGATGAAGGAAGAGGGAAGTGACTCACATTCTTCTCCATATCATCATCAACAACTCTCGCTTCAGAAGTCATCGTTGTCGATGAGAGATTACGAGGAAGAGTCGAATTAGATACTGATCGACTGAAGAGAAGAAAGAATGAAGAGGAGGAAAGAGAGGGACTTACACAGTAAAGTTCTTCGTTACTTGTCTCATCACTGATTTCTCTGATGCTTCCCTCTGCATGGCACGAAGAGCAGAGATTCGTCTGAAGATATGAATGAGGAAGGAGGGGAATGAGAAGACTGACCTTCCTCCCTTCTTCGAACTCTCCATTTGTGCATCATTACACACACTCATAACAGTCAGAATCTGAAGGAGACAATTCATCATCATCACAATTTCCCTTGCACCGCTGTTGTAAAGTTTGGAATAAATTTGCATTTTTTTCTCATTTTTTTAAAGGCATTCTTGTGGGAGCACAAGATAACCTCTCACTCACATCCGGCAACGGTGCTTCGAGAGTGGAAGTTCTCGATTTTAGTGTTCTCATATGTGGATTGACATTCCTCTGATGAGATCCTTCAATGATTTGATACTTACTCCTCTCATTTTATCGCCTTCTTTTTTCCATTCTCAGTCGATTGTTCAAATTGAATCGTTTTTATCTCTTTCTGACATCATCCGTGAATGTAATGGACCAACCCGAAATGAGTTTCCGATTGTACCACAAATCGGTGACAATCATCTGATTCATCGTTAGAGTTCCCGTCTTATCAGAACAGATTACGGTAGTTGCGCCCAATTCATCTGAGATTATCGATTGAATGAGAAAGGTGAGAGAGATCTACCGATGAGATCGAGCTTCTTTATGTACACATTCTTTGCTGCCATTCGACGTGCATTGATTCGAAGTTGAGACATTACTGTAGCAGGAAGACCCTGAGGGAGGAGAGGGAATGAGGAAGGGATGAGAGAAGGGAGGGAGAGACTCACTTGCGGAACATTTGCAACGATGATAACGAGGAAACCCACTACGAAATGATCGAGAACATTCTCGAATCTACAAATTTCAAATATATATTTTAATTGTTTGGAAATGTGAGCTATGGATTATTCTATTCTTACTTTGCAACGAAACATCCAATGAGAAATACGACAGTGGCCATTCCAATTGCGAGAAGAGTTATGAAATTGGCAAAAGATCGAAGTTCCTGAAGAAATGTCCTCAATGGAAGCTCTATAGGGATTGTCACCTTCTGTAATTTACTCTCTGGAAGAGGAATCTCATGATGAATTTGGGCGATTGCTCCAAGGACCTACGAAGGGAAGAGGTAGATTATTGATGAAACAAGGGAGAGGAGAGGGGACTTACTGTGAATTTGCCAGTTTTCAGTACGATTCCCACTCCTTCGCCCTCTGTACAGTATGAACCCTGAATGAACATTGTGTAAACTGAATTCAACAATAATAGAAAAGTAATTGCGAGACGAAACTGACTTTGAATAACACATTAGTCGAGTCGAACACAGAAATATGCGAAGCCACTGATTCCGCACTGCATGCAACAGAGTCGTGAGAACCTCAACTGTCACAGTTTGATCTTTGATCTTTATTCTCTCTCTTACCACTAATCTCCGATGCATCAATCCGCAGACTTTTTGCCTTGAGTAATCGCATATCAGCAGGAATACGATATCCAGCACTGAAATGGATGAATAAGAAGGAAGAAGGGAAGAAGATACTGACCGAATGACAACAAGATCTCCCACTACCAATTCTTCCACTGAAATCTCTTTCTCTTCTGCATCACGAATCACAATGGCATTCACTGGCAAATACTTCTTGAACGATTGAATCGTCTGAATGAAAGAACGATTGGAATGATTGCGTGTGATAATAAAGTGTTTCTCACTTGAATAGCTCGATGTTCTTGCCAGAAAGAGAGTGCCGCCATGAAGACTACGACAAGAATGAGAATACCCGCACAGTATCTAAAGAGAAGGAACATCGAGTCAGAGGGGAGATAATCTCGAATGAATGAATGGGGTGAATAATACTCGATAACTGACAGATTGAGTGGTTCGTTGTATCCTCGTGTGAGATGGACAAAATATGTGGCTATTGATAGAATTGATGCACCTACGAATAGAGAATTGAAGGACATTTCAACAATTGAGACGAACCAATAAGTAAGAACCAAAATTTGATGTGGTATTGAGCAAGAAATAATTTGAAAAGACTTTTCTTCGTTTTGGGAGCTTCGATTATATTCTTTCCGCCGTCCGCAAGACGAATTCTGAGGGAAAAATTAGGAAGGGAAAAGAGAAAATGATCATACCTCGCTTCTTCACTACTCAATCCATCGCTTCTTTCTGGGAAGGATGAATCAATGAAGGAATCAGGAAAGACGTGAGTAAGTTGATCAATCTGTGATTCCCTCATCTCCTTTCCCCCTTTCTCTCTCTTCTCACCGTCAAATGATGTTCAACGAAGCTTGCAGCAATGGCTTTCTTCGTGTCATTATCATCATTATCCAATGTCGGTCGAACCTTTTTCTTGCCCAATCCACCGAATTTCTTGGAGCATTGAGCTTCCACATCTGAATGGAATACTTCCCTAGATACTCCACTACTACTACTACTACTACTACTCCGTTCGCCATCGTGAACTTTCTAATCTCAGATTAAAAAAAGGCAGAAATGGTTCAAGATCGGCATTGAGTGCACTGTTTATTGGATAATAAAAGTGACGTGATCTCGGTGATTTGAATGGTTTTCCAAAGTGGTGCAAAGAAAGGGAGAAAGAGGGAAGGAGGAAGAGGGGAGATGGGATGAGACTGATCATGAGATGTTCGTGATTCGTGCTGATACTCTCAATCTGATCTCTCCATTGTGCATAAAGTGTGATTGCTTCATTCCCTCTAAAAGATTGAGTGGAACTGTGAAGAAGTGTAAGACGAACTTTAGTGATGAAAGGAATGATAGAAAGGAAAGGAGAAGAAAAGATAGCGTGATAAGGGAAGAAAGATCTATCTCACTCTCTCTCTCTCTCTCTCTCTCTCTCTTTCGCACGTCAAGAGAAAAATGAATGAGAGAAATGACATGAGAAAGATTGACTGTCCAAGATTATCACTTACCTTTACAAACGTCGATTTTAGCGAAAGCTTCACCTAGAATAAAGTTATTATTCAACATAATAATGACATCATACATTTCGCATCTCCAATTGTCATTTCCTCTCAATCATAGAGAAATTAAGATGGGAGATGGAATCTGAAGTGAATTCACTGAGATCGGAGGAATATACGGAATACGAAGGATCAAAATGATGCGCATGTGATAGAAAATGGAAAGAAACGATTAAAAGTCAGGGTAATTCGATTAGTCGATTGATAGAAGAAAGAGATCCGACAACGTAATGTTTTTCACCAGACAATCGGAACTTTCTGAGGAATACATTGATTGAGGTGGGAATGAGATGAATCCATTGGATTTGAAGAAACATCATAAACACAGACCAACACTGGTGCAATAATGACGTGTGAGTGCGTAATAGACGAAGAGTAGATAGAAAGGGATGAATTGAGAAGGACAGAGAAGGGTAAAGACGAGTATTCATAGTGTACTACAGAGATATTGAGAAGGTGTTTACTATGAAAGACGATCGACATGATCAAAATCTGTTTTCCATCCTCGAGAAGATCATTTTTTTGCTATGTAGAAGTGACCGAAGTGGGGAAAAGGATGATTGGAACAAAGGACGAAAAGGGGAAGGAGGGATAGAAGGTTCGGCTATCGAATGAGACAGAGAGAAAAGAGTGATCAATCGTGTGAAAAGTTAGAGAGATCAAACGATTACTACACATGGGGACTGAGTAGGAGAGACGATGAAGAGTATTGTTATATGAGGGACAATAGAGATTAGAGAGAGAGAGGGAACAGCATGCACCGAAGTATAGAAGAGAATCATCTATGACCACATATGTTCAGATAGAACAGATATTTCGAGTGTTCATGGTATAAGGTGTGGTTTCCTTCTCATTTGATCAATGAAGATTAGTATTCGACTATCAGATAGGAACATTCGCTGAACCATGAATAGACTATAAAAGACGCTGAGAATTGAAATGGAGAGGAAATGAAACTTGTTGGATTGATGAGTATCGGGAAAGTTACGCATGGAAAGAAGGTGATAGAAAGTAATTGAAGAAAGAGAGGGAAAGGAGAGGGAGGAGATAGGGGGTCAATCATAGAATGAGAGAGAGAGATGAGATCTCTACTAAAGTATTCATCTATCTCAGGAGGAAGGGAAGAGACAACATTCTGATGCTTCGTCCTCTATTTATTCCTCTTTCGTTACTTTGCTCCCTTCAGAATACTCTCGTACCCGGGTCGAACCCACAATAGAAGGGACGAATGGCTGTTTGGTTTCTGAATTCCTCTACCTTCAGACAACGATTATCGGCCATCTTTGTGTTTACTCCCTCCCTCTCTCTTCCTCTGATGATTTGATCATACTGATCAACCAGCTTTATACCTACCATTACACTGACAACATGATTAATACCACAAATAGATCACTCATGAACTACGTCATTTGCACGTAATGCAGTTCGTATGAAGAATGGTGGAGTATCTGAATGAAGAGTTCAATCTATTGAGTATCCGATAAAAGTCTTTCGTCTCTTTCGCCTAGATGGAAAATGGAAGCGATAGAAGAAGAGAGATTACAGAATCGAACACATCGCCGAAATGTCTTACCACCCAGAGAATCCGATAGATTTGTGTCGCTTCGAAAGTAACTATTTATTACTTAGAACACTGATTTTCACGGCATTTGGGGTCCATGCAAAAGCAAGACTCCGCCCACTTCATTCTGATTGATTGATTGGCAATCAATAAAGAACAACCACCGCAACAGCACCGACTAAACACAAAATTTTAAAAAAATATTTTAAAAATATTAAATCAATTTTCTATAGGTATTCACTACGGTAGATAGATAGATACTTCCGTTATCAGGTACGGTAGACTGATCAACTGAATGGATTTCACCGGTCCGTAACGGACGGACACTGGCAAACTTTGCACATTTGCGTGGCACACATCGCACGCGTCCCCAGGATATCTAGTCCCCAGGCTGTGTTGTATGCGTGTCGCAAGCTAGTCGCGCAACTGGTAGCTAGCCCGCCCATCACCCACTCCCCGTTGGTTCGGTTCCCCGACTCTGTGATTTTCTTTTGCTGATTTTTCGCATCATCGGTAACTTATATTTTCTGTTTTCAAAGATATTACCGGGCAATACAATGATTTTATCCGAATAACAAGGCCGAACAATGGTGTTTCACGAGGGGAAATTTTTTTATCACAATCGAATTAAAGGAGGCGTATCATGAAAAATTAGTTCATGCTCTTGAGATCATGATCCGATTGGAATCCAGAACGATATTAGAAAGCCGAAGTTTGAAAGTTGTACGTCCACTCTGGGGCGAGATATCCCCGTCCAAAGTATCAGGAAAGGACAGGGAAAACGCCGCGAAAACTCAAATATTTTACGCAGCGCCAATGGGGAGGAAGGGAAGGTAGATCACGAAGGATAGATCGAGAGGTCATCGTTGTCTCGCCCATTATTGATTGACTAGGAAGGGATTTTTCCTTGTTCCCGCAGGTTCTTCCCATCGACAAAAACTGATCTACTCCTTGGCGATTTGCCAAAAGAACCTCGGCAATTTTCCAAAATATTGCAAGGCTCGGCATATCGTTGTAAGAGTCGCTACATTTGAATTTCAAAAGTTCATGATACGCCTCCTTTAACATCGAAGGACCTTCTCTCAAAAGGATTCGAAAGTATAAGCTTCGGCGGGTGCGTAGGCTTTCACAGAAATAACCTTGATCGCTGCTTACAACTGCTTGCTAGGGAAGCGTTTGATTGCAGAAACATCTAAGGTTACGCTTAGCTTATTTGCAGAAGCTTTTAATTATGGTCTGATACTGCAGAACGCTCCCCGGCTTTCTTTTCAAAAAGAATCGATCTCGCTAAGCGGTCGAGGACACTTCGATCCTCATCCGCGAACTTTTTCCACATGTGCAAAGTCGGTCACTGTCCGTCCGTTAAGACCGCGTATGAATTTCTCTGGATCAACGTATTTTCATTTCTTTCTATTTAGTTTCATTACAAGCTTACTTTAAAGTGCTGAGCTTTTTCCTTTAAAATGTTTTCGGCTATATTTCCGCAAACGTGGTGGGAAGCGCCTTTACAGTTCATCCACCAATACTGCCGTATACGGTAATGAGATGGGACCGGTGGAAGGGGATATGAGATCACGTGTCTATAGTACTTCGTGTGCAGAGAGAACCGCAAGAGATCTCAGGTTGATCAGAGTATCAACGTTCTCAGTTAAATAATTTTTAATCTCAGTGAGGTTAACACCGCGAAGTCAAACCAAGAAATCGATAAACTCCTCAATTCGATCATTTCGGAAGTGACTGCACTCAATGAAGGAGATATTCAATGCAATGATGAAATGAGAACTGCGGCTGACAGGTAGGTCATTCCCTTCTCATGTGTAGTGTAATGAATTGTATTACAGAGATAACAGTCTATCTCAAGTCCATCCTTCGCTTCTCACTCAGACTCCGCTTTCTGACTGCAAGGCAGCTTCAGCTGTTCCATCCATTGGAAACTTCAATCAGTAGATTACAAAGGGTAGAAGTGAACTCCAGAGTTCCTCCCCCCTATCGATAAATTTGTTGCATTGACAATATGCAATCGTTTGCACTCGAAGAGACACCCGACGGATCAATTAATCAGAAAAGCATGAGAAGGAGAAGGGATAGATCGGATTTGCCTCTAGAATGCTTGCAGAACAAGACCGTTGCGAAAATATCGCTCTTGTCTCTTGTGGATCCATTTCTTTGTTTTTATTAATTGATAGCAAATACGCTTCGTTCCAACAATCCTATCCTTGTCTCAAGCCAAGTAAATTCAGATTCTCCGAGGAAGTTCGAACTGTTCTAATTTATCTCGACTCTCTTCCGTATCGCGTTGAATTATTTCACTCTTCAGAGCAACGAAGTGTATTCTTCGTCCTCGTTGAGGGGTTTCATAAACCCGTTTATTTTTTATTTCAATTTTTCAATTAAAAAAAATCTACTTAAATTTTTTTATTTAAAACAGTATTCGATCAACACAATAAGTACAGTACTCGTGATGCTCTTGAGGCCTCTCTGCAAATGTTTCAATATTCAATTGTTTATCGATTTGCCATTTTATTGCATTAATTGAGGCCTAACTTATTCATTAATCGCTTGAACATTCCCATGCTCTCATCATCTTACCAAGTATTAGTCCATTAAGGCTCATTCGGGTGTGGCAATTAATGACGTTTTCTCCTTATCCATATCGTTCTCATTTCCAATGGACTTACCGATTGTCCATCTCAGATTCAGATCAAGAATCCAATGGATTGATTGTCTATTCTCTCACTTGGATTGTCCAAAAGGATCGAGAGGCTCAATCTGGATTATCTTTCGTGCGCGATCTCCACTCTTCGTATTAGGTAAGCCAGTCTTCTTTCCTCCCTCTCATCACGCAATGATGTCGGAGAAGAAAATGTGTAATGTATGTCATCACATTTTAAATTATTTAGATAAAAGTAAGTATATAATTGTAATAATAGTAAGTACTTTAGAGCTCAGTAGAATATCGCCGCCTCGAATCACTCGTAGATTCTTTCGCGTTTGAGCTCGAAGAAGTAGAAAACGAAGAACAAAATCGATTAGCCGAGGTCAGAATTGAAATTGGGCTTTAGGACATTGAAAATCGAAAATATAATTATAATATTCAGTGTTCATTATAGATTCGTGCAACGATGCAAATCCAACTGCACTACAAGAATGTCTTCAAACTGGTAATCTTCCTTGGATTCGTTTATCTGGCCTATCTCATCTTCTTCTCCTCCTCTAATGATGTCATGCCTATCGTGAGTTATCCTATAGTATCTTTTCATTCTCTAAAATTTTAAATAGCGAATTGTGCACAACTCGATCGAATTGGCTGGAAAAACAGTAAATTAAAAATTGTAGGCAATCAAAAGTATGAATATATAAAAGTATGTATGATGTAGATCGACGTTGAATTGCGTGACGTCGTCTCGTATGCCGTCCTCGCTGTTGAGATGGGAGGACATGCTGTTGCTGCCATTCACAAAGAGAATAGTAAGTTTTACTCGATGGATTTACATTCACCGTATTGTCCATATTCAGAATATTTTTATCTAACAAATTGGTAGCTAAATTAGATTTGTTAACTTGTTGATGCTGATGTTTCAGAGCTTGCAATCCAGCAGAAGGGATTAACAGACGAAGGGAAAGCAGAATTATTGACGAAGGCTGATCTCGTATCTAATAAACTTATCCTCGATGTACTAAGAAGATTCATGGGATTGAAGGTTATTTAATTATTAATTGGCCAATGGTAAATATTCGTTGTTGTTGTCAGATCGTATCAGAAGAGCACGAATCGGAATCAGTGACAGACGAAGAGGCCGAAGCTTATAGAGAAGACAGGTTACAAACATTTATTTCAATCTTTTCCACCTTTATATATATTCGGTGAACATGCTCGATACAAAGATAACATAAAAACCAACCAAAATATGTATGGAAATATTATGAGTAAGTGTGAACGGGAGATGTTTTAGGTATTCCCTGTGGCAGTCCATTCGTGGATCAATCGATGTTCTCCCCAGTAGGAAAGTGAGACTGGAAGATTTACAGGTGAATTCGAAAGTGCAATTCTATCAGTCATGAATAATGAGAATGACCATTGCAGGTCTTCGTTGATCCTCTTGATGCAACTCAAGAGTTTACAGAAGGATTGACTGAGTATGTGACTGTAATGGTATGCATCACTCAAGGAGATGATCCCATATTCGGAGCAATCTATCGACCATTCCACAATGAGACAAGTATGTTTGGAACCTTATTTAGTGTCATTTTGCCCGTGGACTCGAGTATTCATATTCATGAATCGTATTGCAGTCTTCGGTGTTGCTAACTGGGGAGTGATGACTTCATCGGGGAAGATGATCAAACCACCGAAGGATGGAGAGGCACCTCCCACTATTGTTGTATCGAGGTACGATAGCTTCATAATCATGGGAGAATGATGGAACATGTGCTTCTCTGCAAGTTGATCGATGTGGTCTATGTATCAATTGATGTGCATTGTAGATCTCATGCAGGAGAAGTGAAGACATTAGCAGAGAAGGCATTTGGATCTGGTTACTCAGTGGAATCAGCTGGAGGAAGTGGATATAAGACACTCAGATTAGTCAATGCAACTGCTGGTGAGAGAGAGATGACTACTGTAACCTAATCGCAAATTAATCCAATACCATTCACGTCTCGTTCCAGAACTATATATTCACGAGACAGCAATCAAGAAGTGGGACACTTGTGCAGGAGATGCCATAGTGAGAGCATTAGGAGGAGCAATGCTTGATATGGATGGAAGTCCTCTTAAGTAGGTTGTACACTCACAATCACACTCTTCCTTCTCTATTCCAGATATGGTCCATCTACGAGTGTAGTCAATAAGAGAGGACTCGTTGTCTCGGCTCGTAATCCATACACTTACTATCAGAAGTTAAGATCATTCCTACCTGAAGCTTACTGATTTATGTAGTGATTCATAGGCTTTTATTAGATGTGCATTTTCTAATCAATTGTGCTAAATCAAACTTATTACCTCTTGACACGCTTAAAGTTGATGTATTTCATGTGAATAATTACGATCTAGTCACTTCCGTTCCATATTATTTGCTCGTCAATTCCCAGAAGGAAATCACGGGTTACGGTAGATTATCGATTTGCAATGTACATTAAATGTCTCTTGCTGAGATAAAGTCATTGTGCTGATCTAAATATCATGCATACGCTCAGTAAACTCACCGTTGAAATATTCGGATGATCTACCTTGTCTAAAAACTGCCGATCTATTGTAGTTACTGAATACTACAGACTGCTTACGGTATTGCTAATCCACCGTAATCAGGGATAATAAGAATATGGACGGGCGACCAATTCCATTCACTGTGTAAGATGGATTCCATCTGATGGGTCACTGTAGATAATGTTGATTGTAGATCGGAATGGCAACGGGTACAATCTTTATTCAATTCTGATTCACTCGAGGATCTTAAAGAATGTCATATCATTCTAACTGCTTGGAATCACAGGTGATAGAAGAGGAAGAAGGAGAAGGGAAAGGAAGAGAGTGAATGCTTTCATTGTAGAATCCCGATGGTTGCTGTTGTCTGCTGTGAGATGGTCGTTGCCACCTTGATTGGTTCGTTTTTAGACCTTTATTTTTAATTTAACCATAAAAAGTGAATAATGTAAATATGAAGGGTGGATAGGGATAAAATCAGTAAATTATGAATGTTCTTCAGGGGATAAACTGGAACTTCCTCCCGATCTCGCGTATATGAAATTGGATACGATGAGAAGACAGTGTGCTATCGCCGTGATTAGGTCAGGAAGGAAGGAAGGGAGGGCTGGGAAGAAGCCATGGGAGGTCTTATTCAAGGGGGGGGGTCTTAAATACACGAGGGAACAGTAGATATATAATTAGAGGAATCATCATTATGTGGCAACTCGGTGAACAAACGGTTTGGGTCTTGGGGAATAAATATATAAAAAAAATCAACGAATGCTTCTCTTTGCGTATGGTAATAAGTGATGTTCCTCTCAATTATTATATGGTCTCTTCTTCATCGATCATTTCCATGTCATCTGTATCCAATCCATTGTAGTGAGGTAGATCGAGGAACTAAACAGAATGATTACTGTATTTGGAATGTTATAGATTGCTTTTCACATATTTGATTTCACTCACCTCAAGATAAGCAAGGGGGTCCTCGAATCCTCTCATATTTCCTTCTTGTCTCAGATGTTCAAATGAGATAATCTCTCCTGTTTTTGGATGGAGAACATAGGAATCTTCTTGACCATATATGGAGGAGGAAGGAGACATAGAGTCATCATTCTCTCTCTTCTCTTCACATTCTTCGATCATTCTCACCCATCCAGTGGTTGTCCTACAGAATGGGCAAGAGAGTGTTCCCTCTCTTTCGATTTTAATTCCACAAGGAAGACATGACCAATGACCGCATACTGTGAAGATACAACGAGAGATTGGATTGGAGGAGAAACAGACTTTACACTCTCGAGAATATACCAGAGACTGATTCGATCTGCAATGCGGATATGATAGAGAGACATTTGAAGTATCCATCATAGAGTGTTCAACGAAGGAAATACTCACTCTTCTGCATCAGCTTTTCTCATTTCATCCATCATCTTCATCTTCTCTTCATTCTCAATCGTTTCCGTCTCTTCTTCTTCCTCATTTCCATCGTTTTCCATTTCTGCATCGAGATGCTGAAATGATTATGAGATTGGCTAAGATTCGATAGGAAATAACGAACATCAAGATAGTCGATCCAGTTAGTGTATCCCTCTCGAATGGCTTCTTGTGTGAATATGTCCAATGGAAGGAAAACTCCAGTTATGGGATGGAAGATCTCCTCTTCAATTGACATATTGAAGAGAGAAGTGAAGTGGAGATGATGAGGTTGTGATTGGAGAAGGAAAGAGTGACCAGTAAAATGATGAAATAGATCGGATGCACTAGGTCGGCATGGCCAGAGGGGAAGAGAAGGGAAGGAGGAAGAGTATGCGAGGGCTGTAAATGTGAATTGTTGATCTTCCACTTGCATTCCAACATAATTTATCATTGAATGAATCCTTGAAAGACTGAGGTTTGGAGGAATTGTAGTGCTAGACACGTATAATGAATGAGGAATGGTGAATGGAGGAGACAGTTAATAATGGAATGATAGGGATCTTGAGCAATTTGGATGGTCGATCGATCGATGAGAGTAATCGATAAGTGATGATTACTGTAATGGCAATAGTGATTGGGAGAGAGGGGAGAGGTCAACAGAATTGTACATATATGGTTGATATGACTAGAATAGTGCATGAAGCTCCCACGAATATCAATACTGCAACGAGTAGAGCAGTTTGAGAGAATGAACCAGACGGAGGAGTGGATGAGGAACTCTCGAGTCCTGCCTGGAAGTGAAGGGATACGGTAGATAAGATCATCGATTGATACCTCGACTAGAGCAGAATCTCCATTGCAAAGGGGACGATCACATACACAACGGGACGTCCATCTGTGAAGGAATTATTGGAGGAGTACTGTAGATGGGAATAGAAAGGAACTAACTTCGATCCAAATTGTGATTGAGTGCAAGAGACATCTTCGATCTCTTCTCCACATGTCTTGTGGATTGTACGACGATCTACAATTTTTTTTAAAATTTAGTCGGTGTCATAATAATGAATGAACTGACTATTCTCTTTATTGGCAGTTTCCATCTTGATGCATACAGCTCCTTCGCATTCTCCCTCATTGCACGTTCCTCCGTCCGTTTCACATTTGTAACACACGATCGATAGAACTACAAGAGACAATTAGTTTACAATATTTAATTACCAATTGAACCATTTATTGATTCGAACCTTTTGGTTTCCCTCCCCCTCTCTCCCTCCCCTTCTTTCCTCTCTCCTCCTTCCATTCATCGCACATTTCGCACCGTGGTCTCAAATGTGATTTGCATCTACTTAGTTGTCCCCGTTGAAGAGATGAAGAGGAGAGAAGAGAGAGATTGAGAGATTATCAAGTCCACAAGGAAAAGAGAATATTGATTAGAAGTATCCTCACAATAAGTCTCTTCTTCCCATAGGTCAAATACTGCTCCCGAAAAGACCTAAGCATGCCACATTTTGAGGACATTTGAACAAAAATCAGATAAAAGCAAACCTCCGATAAACAAAATCGGAAAATTTTTCACGAAACCTTGCCACAGCAAGTGCAACAGCCATTAACATTTGTAATAGCATACCACATTTTGGGTTTCATGACCTGAGCAATTGACCCCTGCTTCTTCCTTTTTACACTGTCCATTCGATACAGTATCCAATGGGTGGGGGGGGGGGTAATTTCTTACCGGGTGTGAATAGGAGAAGGAAGAGAAATGAGGATTGAAGCATCGCGGTTACTATGAATTGTGACGAATCATTGAGGAAGTGAGGGGTCTGAAATAAACGGCGACTGGTTGGAGTATCAATAAGATCGATATAGGTTAACAATAAATTAGTAATAAATGAAAGAATTGAGAGTCATTTTGAAATTATAATTAATGTGATGGAAGAGATGGGAGACAAGAGGACCGGATGTAGGACATGAGGAAAAAAGAGAAAAGGGCAGTCGTAGGAATAGAGAAGAGAGGAGAGGAGAGATGAGGTCGAGGGAATGGAGGTGGGATATGAGGGAGAGACGATATATAACGAAAGGATATTGAGATATGGAAGATTGGATAATATATCAATGGGAGGTGAAGTTGGTGAGATGAGATTGAATAGGATAAACTCCAAGGAGGAAGAAGAGGAGGGGATTCGTGGGTTCGAATCGAGAGTGAATAAGAGGAAAGATTGAACAGGAGAGAGAGAGAGAGAGATGTCTCTTCCCTACTTCCATCACCGATAAATTGAATCGTATGCATACTTTTTGATTCAGTGATTGGATGAGAAAGGAAGGGATGAATGGGAGAGAGAGAGAGAGAGAGGGTGAGGGTAGGGGAGAGAACTACGAACGAAGAGATCTCACAGTGGTCGAGTAGCTGTGCGAGTTATGCAAATTATCTCTAACTATTTATAAAAATTAAAAGTGATACACATTATTGTGGGAGAGGGAAATGGGAATCGGTGATGAAATTAGCGTGGAGTAAATGAAGAATATTTTGTCATTAAACGCGAATATAAAATTGATATATTTGATTTTGTAAACGTACGAAATTCAATTGGACCAATTAGGGATATGAGACTATGAGTGAAAGAGAAGGGAAGACAGGGGAAAAGGAGATGAAAACCGTACGAATTAGAGAGTAATTAGGTATATGAGAGAAGAACTGAAAGAAGAAAACAAGGGCTGAATTAATCGAACTTTTTTTATTGAGGATAAACGAGGGGGAATGGGATAGTTTTGGCAACATTTGGAAAGAGAGATTCAGATCTTCTTTCTCGTCTCGAATTGAGCCATAAAGGGACACTGAAAGAGATTGAAGTGATGGGATGGAAGGAAGTAATTGGTTAGAGATAAAGAAGAGAGTAGGGAGAAAGAAGAGAGACAGACATGAGATGGTTACAGAAGGGGGACACCATACTATGAGTTAGTTGTGAAAGACCTAATGGGCCTGTTTCTCCCCCCCCCCTTCTCCCTCCCCCTCCCTCTCTTTCTCTTCTAAACTCTCATCATCATATCTGCATAACTGATGAAGTCACTCCAATGGAGAGGAAAGAAGCAACAATGAGATTGAAAGAGTCGAAAGATTTCTCAGATTATTGTCAACTCGTGAGATAAAAACGGATCGAGGGTATATAAATGATTGAGTTATCGAATGGTGAAGTGTGAATCAGAAATGAGTGAATGAATAGATAAACGGAATGTGAATTGACCTTCTAGAGAAAGGAGTCAATGGAAGGAAGGGGAGAATCCCTTCCTCCCTTCCCTCCTTCTCCTACTTCATATAGAGAAGGACAATGGACGAAGAATACGAAGGACGGTGGGAAAGTTGAGCGATTAGGATAAAGAAGGAGAGAAGGAGAGAGGGAGAGAGGGAGGGGATGGTCACTACTGAAGTACGTTCAGGAATTTAAACAAAAGAGTGATAGAAGGAGTAGTTAATATAGATAGAGAAGAGAGGGGAGAAATGGTGATGACACGAATAGAAGGGAAGAAGTTTATCTGATAGAACGATCGGAAGTCTCGTGAGAGATGAAGAGAAGAGAGAGAGGAGGGAGGGGGAAAGGACTTGTGGATGGAGAGGGGATGACTAATTTAGATAGATGAGAAGTGTTAGAGTGATATAATTGAGATTCGTGAACTACATCAATGAGATGGGACAACCAGGAGGAGGAGGAAAACCATTGGAAATGAAGAAGGCAACTGCACCTGTGAGTGGAGGAGAGAGAGGGGAAGGGAGAGGAGGAATCTTACTCATTTCAGTTCGGAGTTCCTGGTTGGCTAGTCGATATGAGACATGAAGCAACTCACAATGAATTACCTATTCTCGAGAGATTACAGAAGGGATTAGCATTCGGAAGAAAATGGTTATGGGTAAGAGATATTGATTGATGGACGAGATTACGGTATTGATGGTCAGGATAACTTCTGGACGAGACCAGTCCATGAAGCAATGAAGAAAGCAGTGATGGGAAGAGATCCCAATGAAATATCGATCGAAAGAACTGAAGATGGAGATGAAGAAGATGAAGAGAGTGGAAGAGTGAATGTGGTAAGATGAAGGGATAATTGAAGTTAGGAACGATAATGATTTGTTTGAGGATTCTGCTGCAATTCGACGACAGAATCGATTGAGAGATCTCCTATTGGAATTTGTAGAATGGAGGGGGAATGTAAGGATGTTTGATATTTCTTCATGTCTCTCGAATAGAGTTCGAAATACGGGTCGCCGTCTCTTCATTTTATACACTCTCTCGCCTCTGTGACCGGTGAGATAGTGTGAGAAATGAAGAGACGTCTACCCGTATTTCGAACTCTACTCTCGAACAAGTTCATTTAACACAAATGAATATAATAATCTCATGTGTTCAGCACGTTCATTTCGAAATGTTAAATTGTGGAATGATGGATAGAGAGGAAATTCTTATTCGAATTGAAAATGCTTTACTCCAAGAGCCATAGTGAGCTATTATACATTTTACGATTTTGAAATACTATTTACAGTGCATGATAATTTCAGTGATTTCTACAAGGTGTTGTTGACCGATGGATTTCTGATTCTGAGTGATGAACAATTAGATGCGTATAAGGACTATGATGCATATGGTAAGTCACTCTTCCTCCCCTTCTCCCCTCTATGATCCCTCTCTCTCTCTCTCTAAGTCACTCTTCCTCCCCTTCTCCCCTCTATGATCCTCTCTCTCTCTCTCTCTCTAAGGTGATATACCCAAACATGTGCAAATGTTCTGGGAGCCATTGGCTGTGATGAGCATAGAGAATCGATCACTACACTTCTTTATTATTGAAGTGAGTCAGATGAATGGGAGAGATAAGTAGACCTCTCCAGAGTCCAGGTCACTTACTTTTTGACCATGTATGTTGTTCCATGTTGACAATGGGTTCATGCCCTACTCCATGTTTGTAATGCGCATCCATCGTCAATATACATGGTCAAAAAGAGATGACGATGGAGAGAGAGA
This sequence comes from Pristionchus exspectatus, assembly GCA_911812115.1. Lineage (NCBI taxonomy): Eukaryota > Metazoa > Nematoda > Chromadorea > Rhabditida > Neodiplogasteridae > Pristionchus > Pristionchus exspectatus. The sequence goes on along the minus strand of OU461585.1, from coordinate 13,589,114 downwards.
GATTGATTGCCCATTTCAGTGTATGGAGAGACTACGAGAGACTACGATCTCAGCCACTTCACGAGCTCAATTGATCACATGGAATAAGATGCTACTCGATGTTGCATTCAGTGAGAAGAATGGGGAAGGGAAGGGGGGAGGAGAGAGAGGGAGGGAGGAGATGAATCTTTCAGCAATGAAATTCCCTTCTCGTGCGTGGTCTTCGATTCTTTCTTTGATCGTTGCCCTTCCTGGAATATTCTCGAGCACTCTTATTAAGAAAGTTATGGATCAATTACCTGAATTGAATGAGAAGAGAAGGAGACAGGTAGACTGAAAGGGAGAGGAAGGGGAAGAATGATCTTTGATCTCTCTCAGGTGCATCGAATTATGGATATTTCAGTCCATGATGAAGATGGAAATGTAATGGAAGATTCAATGACTGTGAAGACGATTGATGATCTGAAGAAGGCCATTAATACAGGTGAGGAAAAGAGAGGAGAAAGGGAGGAGGAAGAGATGATGGGATGGAGACATTGCAGATATGATTAAGAAGGCAGATTCGAATAGTGGAGGAGTGTGGAGTTTGAGTATGGAGAAGGTAAGAAGAGAAGGAAGGGATAAGAGATGAATGATTGATTGAAGGAATGGAGATCGATTCCTCTCGGAATGGTTCCTAATCAACATTTCGATGCATTCTCACTCATAATTGATGATACGATGCTGGCCAAATGGGGAATTGTTCCTTCTGGACCACTGAATTGGAATGCTGTCTTTGATGAACAAATTCCATCTAGTTCATCCTATTCAAGAGATGATTCTGATCCTGTTGTGAATAATGAGATGAATAAGAAAGAAGAGAGAACGCCTAAAGGGAGAGGAATTACATTCGCTCCTCCTATTAAGATGGGAAAGAGAAAGAGTAGAGGAGAAGCAGTTGATACTGACGATTCATTCAGGGAAAGTATGAAGAAGAAAAAGAAGACTAAGAGACCAAGTGTGGTCACTATTGATTGACGAAGAGATATATCTGTCAATTACTTGTTATTGTTATCACCTACCTGCCTGTTAACTGCCAATTACCTCCCTTGTTGACATTTGTTTTACTTTCGTTCGCTCGTTGATAAACGATGATTACCATAGATTGCATTGAATAGGAGAGCTGATCAGAAATTAATTGATAAAATCGTCTGAAGAATACAGTGAACATGTACGTTCACAAATGCATAAGAGTGAAAATTTCGTATTTTTCATTGAAAAGATATATGAGACATAGTTAATCAGACGTAGAAATAATAATCATAAGTTAATGAATCTGAGATATGAATTGTCTCATAATTAGATTAGTCTGTTGGTCATTTGTGAAAGTGTCTATAGAGGATGAGAGTGGATTGAAAGTGAGTACAAAGAAGTTCTAGGAATGGGAAGGGAGGGGTTGAACAAGGATCGAAAGTGTCCAGTCTCTCTCTATGCCATTCATGCTTTTCCCTCCCTTTGTTCTCTCCTCATCTCAGAGCCATCACAATTTATGAAACAATTCACTACCCTCCAGAACAGTTCCCTCATTTCCATTCCAAGCTTGTCTCGTTGCAAAAAAGAGTCGATATTTCAACTAGGAACTGCCTATTCCTTCTTTCCTTTCTCTTTTATCCCCTATTCGTCCTCAATCCTCGATGAGTACTCTTTATCATTTCTCGTCTCTTCACTTTCCCTTTCATTTTAACTTTCATTTTCTTGAATTCAAACTTCTCTTTCGATGCCATTCATTCTCGTTATCTATTCTTGTCCCATTCACAGTTCGAATGATAACTATTAGAGATTCAAATCAAGAGATTCTATCTCATAATCTCTATTACAGTTCTTTCTCTTTTCGATGATCCGACTGCATTTCCTGCTTTTGGCAGGTACCAATCAGTCTTTAATCTTCAATATTCAAACTGTCTGATACCAGCTCTCCGTACATATAGGATCCTTTCGAATTAAGTATCTACAGTGTCATTTCAAATAATATCTCAACAGCGTAATCTCATCTCTCAGGACTGTCGGCAGCCCAATGGAATCCAAACTACAATCGATACATGGCATACAATGCAGTCGGATACAATAATGGAGCTTATCCCCAAACTGATGTGAGATCTTCTTCATCTTCTTTCCAATGATACTCTTTAAAAAGCTTGAAAACTTGACCACTTCGTTTCCGATGAGCAAGACTAGACGATCGTATACACATTCTTCGTTCGAATTGTTAATGTTTCAGTATTCTGGATACAAGGGAAATCCCGATCCCGTTCCTCAAAGCTTCTATCAACCCGACCCGCCTCGACCCGAATTCGATTCGAATAATGGATACGATGTTATCTTCACTGTGGTCTGTTTCATTTTTACTTGATGTTTTTGCCATGGGTGCTCAAAATGATTTTGTGAAGTTAATTTCATGGATATATAACTGAAGTTAATGAAGAGGTGACAGGATGAATTGAGCTATCTAGATATAACGAGCAAACAATTCCTAAATCTTCCTTCCTCATTCTTTCGTTGTTCTCTACTCCCTTCCGAGATCTCTGTATATTCTCGCCCCTTTTCTTTATTCTCTAAACCACCGTTTTCAATCTCCGTAATTTACGGTCCAAACTCGTTGGAATTGTTCCATTCTTTAGACTGCCTTAGTCTCTTTCCTCTTCCTCATCCAATTGAATCTTCTCAATATCTTCGAATTGCATCTCATCCCGTGACCGAAACACCATTGTAATCACAGTAGTTGCCCTTCCCAATGAAAAGAGTGCGGGATTAGTCAATGTGATACACTACCTTTGTTCCTTCCGGAGAGAACAAGTTGGACAGTTCTTAGAGGGGTGATAAAGGGAAGAGTGAGGGAATGAAAGGGAAAGGAAGGCAGAATGGAAAGGGATGAGGGTAAAGGTCATAGGAGGAGATAAAAGAGATATCTTTTGTTAGGAGGAAAAAAGGGAAGGGGGGGGGAGTTGACTAGCCAGACTCGTCCACATTGAGAATAAGACAAACTGTGTTCCAATAGGCGGAACAGTGAATGGAATGGAATGGATTCCATACGGGGATCACATTAATATTGACTAATGGCAATGGTCGAAATGAAGATGGAAAGAGTGAATAAGGAAGAATGAGTATCCATTCACAGGCTCCTCCAATCCCGGTTGCAATCACAAATCCTCATCCATCTCGAATATCACGTGGATCGACTACTCCTCCACCTCCTCCTCCCTCTTCTTCCTCTTCTCCCTCAACTTCTACTTCTCTTCCCTGGTGGGAGATCGAAGATACAACAACTACTCGTACGTTCATTGAGAATAATTCGATCGTCATTCTTCTTAAAACTTATTATTATTGTTTCGTTATGTTTTCTAAAGAAACTTCCAGAATCGTAGATAGTTTAGAATATATGTAGCTAGGGGCCACAACGCAGATAGCCGATTTTAAATAATGGGGCCAAATGTGTGTTCAAACTATCCCTCGTGGTCCCAATATCATCATACTTTTTACCGTTTGTCGATATCTTTTCTCTGAGGCGCGCTAGAGCCCGAGAAGTGGCGCGCAACTCACTGTGGAAGAGGAGGGAGAGGCGAGACGAGAGGGAAAGGGGCGGAGCCTAATTTGCGTGTGTCTCTCTCCCTCCCCCCGCCCTCTCGCACGCCTCTCCCCGCCCCAAAAGCGCAAGCCAGGGAGCAATGCTAAAATTCTAATTTTTTCTCTAAAATTCCTAAAATATTCTAATTAGTCAGAAAATTACTGCCCAAACAAAACTTACACACTGCAACCCGTCAAAACGACCTCTTCCCTTCTTTAAAATGCAAATTTGATCTACTTAGTGATGATATGCAAATTTTGGGCAGTGCTCAATCGATAGGGGATGGTGAGAGCTATCCATAGCGATGTCGAACGATTGATTCGTTTTAGAACGAGCTTTGCGCTTTTCATTCTCGCTTTTTGGCGAAATCATGTCTCACCAAAGTGGGCGGAGCTTGTGGCCCCTAAATATAGTATTAAAACACAAGAGAGTATCCCGATGTCAGAGTTCCCATGGTGGTTGATATCTCCCGTGACATCTCCATCGACCACTCGTTCTACCACTGAACGATCGACAACTCATCGTCCATCTACTAGAGGAAGTACTCAATGGTGGACAAAGAAGACTGAGAAACCACGACCAACTCCCACTTGGTAAGATTTATCTACTGATTCTTTCCCGTTTATCCAAATCATAATGCAAAGTTTTGAAGAGATGATCAATAGATGTGTAAGACTACAGTATTCTTCACCATACCGAGAATTATCGATTATCATTTATCAAGAGATCTATTCAGGTCGACGATTCAATGGTGGGTGGCCACTTCCCCTCGACCGACTCCTTCTACAACAAAGACAACGATAACTGAATCTCCCACTACGACGACAACAGAAAGAACGACGACCACCACGTGAGTTCCTTCCCCCTTTCCACTCTGGAAAACGTTTCCTAGCAGGATGACTTCCTAGTCTGTATCTTGCAGGTTTCCTAGTAGGAAGTCAGCAGTGATCCGCTAGCTAGGAAGCTTTTACCAGAGCCCCTCTCCCCTCCATGCATTCACCCAATTGTAGTACCACTGAATGGCCTGTTACTGTGAGAGAAGTGATCACTCATGCACGTTCAACCACTCCCTCCACTCTCTCATCCACTCCCTCATTTACACCCTCATCCACTCGGTAAGTAACGAATGAGCATGATTGATGTGAGTGATGCATGAATTCTTAGACGAACTCTTCCTCCGGCAAGTACGATTGAATGGTGGAAAGCGACTACGATAAGGTAAGGGAAGGAATGAAAGTGAGTGAGAGAGTCTCTGTCACAGAACATCAAAGAAGACAATGAAGAGAATTGATGAGAGAAGAGAATGGACGAAGAGGGAAGAGACTACAACGAGGTTTGAATTGATTGGAATGATGAGTGAAGTGTGTGAATAACTGAGTGAATGCACAGAATAATTCCCTCATCGACAACTTCTTTCCCTGTTATCACTCCATCGACTACTCGACAATCAACAGGTTTCGAATGGTGGAATGCTGCCACTCAAAGGGTTACCAGGTTGAAATGAGAGAATTGATCTTTGATCTCACGAGTGACCATCATCAGATTATCAACATCACCTCCATTCCAATGGTGGACTATTCCCCATTCATCCACTTCTCATAGGTTAGCACATTGAGTATGTGAATGGTGTGATCACGAGTGAATTGACAGAATGAGAGCACACACAACGAGCACTATCTCACCCTGTACCTCACACGAGAGAAGAACGAGGTAATCACAAGCATGAGCATCCATAGTAATCATTCATTCACTAGACCATTCACACAATCAATTCCTCAATGGTGGAGAGAAAGAACCACTGAAGAGATTAAATCAACCACAGAGAGAATAACTTCTCATATCACGAACACAAATGAACAACGCACTACTCGGTACTCTCATTTATTTATTTTCGTTTCTTTATAATTTTTTAGAAATTGGTTGAAACGGAGGTTCGTCGATAGGATAAAGTCTGTGTAAGGATGACAAATGATCAACAATTGAATATTAATGAATTTCCTTCAGAGCTCCCGAGACAACGACGATTCCCGAGGAGTATGTTAATGAGGAATACGATGAAGGTTTCTTTTTAAAGATGTATAATGTATAATAACACATTCAGAATTAATTTAGTGAACACCTGTAAATATCCTGTGCATTATTTTTTTAAATAATCAATTCAGTAACGACGGAGGTTCCATCAACGACGACTGAAGAACCGACGACAACTCCTGAATTGATTCAATTCAAGACCACACAATTCAAAGATGTAAGGAAATACGAAGGAAGGGGCAGAATTCATCGATAGTTTTCAGTTGAATAAGCGAGCTCATCTCGATTTCGATGGATTCAATAAACAAATGACGACAACGACTGAATTATCGACGACGATTGAAGAGAAATCGAATGAAGATGAAGAAGAAGAAAGAGAAGCTGAAGGTATGAAGAGGAAGTGAAGAGAAGAGAATAAGGTCGAATTGCAGAGATGATAATCGAGTCAATTCCCGTGACGACTGAAGTTCCTCTTCCTTCTTCTCCTCGTCCTGATTCTCCTCTTCCTCATCCTCCAATGTTATTCCATTCTCATCTCGAAGATGAATTCCCTCGACCAGGATGGGTTAAAGATCACAAGGAGAATAAGGTTAGAACGAGAGAGAAGAAAGGTCAACTACTCTTTCCATTCAGACGGAAGTTATCGTTGAAGTGAAGGAGAAGAAGGAAAACGAGGGAGATAATGAAGATGTGGTATGGTATTCTCATCACTCTTTCTCACTTATTCGTATTTTAGGATAATTTTAGTATCATTCTAATGGTAAGATCATTGGAGTTTTTTCAGATCGATTCATCATCTGAGATGAAGGAATTGTATGAAGAAGTAGATGAGACTCTCACTTCCACTCAGGGTAATCCATCACATTCCATTTCATTCACGAGTCATTCTCACACTCATTCCACTGCCGATTCATTCAATGGAAACTCTCATTCATCAAACCCATTCACTCACAATCGAATTGCAATCCCCTACGAGAGTGGATTAACCCCCTCTTCGAAGCACTATTGGAGAAGTACTGTCGAACCGATCTCCCATTCAAATGAAGAATCAGAGAGTGAACTCCCTTCCACTACTAAGCACCCACTGTATAGCACAAGAAAATTGAAGAAGTCCTTAGAGAGATCTTCAATGGAGAATGAAGAGACGGCTGAGATTCCATCTGAGGGGGAAATGAGTGAGGAATGGATTATTATTGATACGAGTGAGTTGCACAATTGCACAATACTAATTCACACCATGAATCACATATTCTTCTCTTCTGCAATCAATGGATAACTAACGACTTCTTGATTCAGGATCGACAAGTGAACCTTCGAGCACAACTGAATCCCCTCCTTCCACAAGTAAGTTCTCCTTCCATTTCTTCTTACTAAATCACGATCATTCACATTGAAGTGTGCACATTCAGAATGGATTTCATCCACTCGCACATCAATAATCGATCGATTCCCTATTGATTCGAGTGAAAGCACATCAATAGATGGAGTGACTCCCCTTCCATCGTCCACTGGGAGAAGAATCTTCCATCATCGTCCTTCCACTTCTTCCATTCATCATTTCACAATGATTCCTCCTTCTCATCCATGGACGATCGAAGAGATTCCTTCATCTATCCAATCCACTCCATTCACTAGATCATCGAAGGAACAAAGGAGTGAATCATCGATTGTCCCTTTGTCTTCGAGTGACAATAATTCAGTCAATCCATTGATTCCTCACGAATTCTCACTGCACCACCGAAGAGTGAGCACTCCTCATCCATTAAGAATGACTACTGATTGGAGTGCACCTCTAATCACTGATAAACCCTCATCTCCCAATCACTCATCTTTCCCAACAAATTCATTCGGAAAGAATGGATTCACTGCAGTACCAACATACCTTCCAACCCATAATCACTCCCACAAAATTCGCCCTCATTCCACTCAATCGCCGTCAAACCCATCTTCAAATGTGATGCACACTTCTTCCAACCCAATCTCTCCATCAACAAAGAATCAATTCACAGTTTCCTCACCCATTCCATCATCAATCGAGTCAACTTATTCTTCTCAATCACAATTAATCACCAAACCCTCTCACTCCTTAACTGCTCTTCCTTCTTCTTCCATCTCCACTCCCTCCGATGAAGATTCTCTCCTTACAGTCACAGTCACTCCACTCATCAGTTCTACTCCTCCCTCTACTCCTCTTCCTTCGATTCCCTCTGAATGGAGTTCATCTTCATCATCAATTCCTCATCTCACATCTCATTCCACTCTCACTCATTTCACTCTTCCATCCCTTGGTAAGTTCCTCCCCCCCCCCCCTCTCTCTCTCTTGAGTGAATTGCATGCTTCAGCCACAGAAAGTCCTCGCGTTGTCAAGATTCATTTGCCATTCAAACGTCATTCACCACTTCCACTCGATCATCTTATTCACTGTGAGATTGCATGAGATTGATAGTGAGAATGATGATCTCATTTAGTGTTCACCACTCCCTCTCCTACTCATTCTTCTTCTTCCCCTCCACCTTCCTCATCTTCCACTCCCTCCCCTCCTTCTCTCCCTTCATCTTCCCCATTCCCTTCTTCCACTACCACGATAGAGATTGAGTCTGCGAGTGATATCACCCCATTGCATCAGTCTGTCGCTTCCACTCAGTCGCCCATTTCCAGTAAGTTTATTGCTACACACTTTTCTGTTTTTGGCCCACTCATTTCTCGCAGAGTATCTCAATAATTCTCATTCCCTACCCAACCACTTTCAGAACGGTCATAGTATGTCATAGCCAACAAAAAAAACAGAGTAGCGCCGTTTGCTAGACTTCTTCACACTTCCATAAATGGATTCTCTTCAGCCACGACAGAGGAGCCAACTACAACTACTGAACAACCAGTTACTGTGCCCATTGAAGTTACCAAGGTACATTACTCGAAAGAGCTTCTTTATCTATGAGTATTTGAACAATTCTGTTCATTCAGACGATAAAGCACAAGAAGAAGACTCCTAAGCCCGTACCTCTGGGTAATTTAAATGGTAATCCATTGATGTTCGGAGTGCAGAAGAAAACGACGACTTCAACGACAACGATTACTGAATCGACGATAACGGAGAGAACGACCACAGGTGAGGATGAATGATTAGTGATTAGTCGTAGTCGTTACCTAGTAGGACAGTCAGGATGAAGAATTGGTCTCTTCGTTTTGTCGTTTTGTCCGCATTCGTCATTCTGAACGTCATCCTCTTCAACTCACACATAATTCTCCTTACAGTCCCTACTACAACATTGACTGTTCCCGTCCCTTCCACTACCACTTCTAGTCCTCTTCCTCCTTCTTCTTCTCCTTCAACAACTGTCGTCACAAGTCCTCCTACCACAAGGGCGCCCCTTCCCCAGGTGAGAGAACAGTATTGGAATGTAGTTTCACTCTGAATTAATATATTCTAAACCGTACTCAATGCATGCACAGAAACTCGATGATGAGAAATGATTATTAAATATGGTTCCTTTTCAGACAACGTCGTCTTCTCCAGTCACGAGAGGAAGAATATCAACGACAAGTGAAGAAGAAGAGATTGAAGTGAAAGATACAACGGTAACTAGAGATAGCGAAGAAGGGGAATAAGAATACTATTCAGTTACCTCCTCGTTCCTCAACCTCTCTTCCCACAACAGAAAGAACTCATCATCATTCTCCTCGTGCCATCACTTTCGCCCCTCAAACAGTCAGTTATTGATCTTTGATCTTTGAGATAAGAGATATTATCAGGATCGTCCCACTACTCGCACCGTTCCTACTACCAAATTGACTACAACCACTCCTGATATTGATTCATTCCCGACGGTAGGCATGATACACTCATATAATAATCACGAATTGCACTTATCTTTCATTTTTCGGTGGTTAAAGGGGGAGGGGCACGAATCAAAATTTGTGGGTCCCACCACGACATGCCTGCACCCCAGCTGTAACATACGGAAAACAGCACTCAGGTTGACTCGGTCCTCTCCCTAACATAGCCAACTAGGCATATCTCACATCATGGCCCGTAGCCAAGTGGTTTACGCTTTTGCCTGTCTATACAGCACCCGCTGGTTCGACTCCCGCCCAGTGCATCTTCACTTTTGCTGCTATTTTCGACAGAAAATCCAATGAAATCAATTCGAAAGTACAGTACCCTAAATTGTGCCTGCACAATCAATGTAACTTCAAAAATCCGTAGCGAGGTTCAGAGGCATTTCTAGCACTTGGGATAAAATGATCTGTGATCGGGTACAGGATTCCTATCACTCCACAGGCTCAGTTTATGTGCGAAAATATTCGTGCCCCTCCCCCTTTAAGGTTGGGAATATTGTATCAAAAATTGGTCAGGATTCAGGGTTCACTAATCATATTTTTATTCGATTAGATAATGAATATTATTTATTGTAGCGTATCCCCACTGTGATTGTTCCTGAGGCATCACGATTCATCGTCCATTCAACAACAGAGAGGAATACTCACTCTCCTTCTACCGTATCCTTCACCCATCCCACCACCACTACCGTACCCACAACTGAATGGACTACGACTGAAGAGTCATCGATCGATAGAACAACGACGATTCCTCCTATTGATCCTTCTTCATCTCCTTCTCCCACTCTCATTCCAATTTCTCCTGAAGATTTCGATTTCGAATTGTCAGCGACGACTACGGAACAAACGAGAACGAGAGAGATTGAAGTTGAACTTCCATTGAGAGAGGAAGAGAAAACTCCCTTCGCACCACCGGTTAATATTATTATACTTATGTATGCAGTGTATTGTATGTATCACTCAATGTTCACTTCACGATATCACTTCACTCGATCATTTAAATTCACGCAAATCACGCGCAATTTAATGGCCTCGCTTTAATTTCAGCCCGATGATTTCATTCTTCCTCCTGAAGAGAAAAGCACGGAATTCTACGTTGTCGACTTCGATCCGATTGAATTCACGACGACTCAGAAGGAAGAAGAGATGACAACGAATGAACGAGTAGAAACAACGACGGAATCGACGACAATGATGACTACTCAACCAATTCCATCTGTGAAGACCACCCAACCGCCTAAGAGTACTACCACTGAGACTCCCATCGAACCATCCCATTCTGAACCAAAAAGCACTGATCCTTCTGCTAACCATCTTCTAATTCCATATGGACCCGAGTCAACGACTAAATCTACTATCACAACCACAACTTCTTCACCAATTCCTCTCCGTTCTTCAACTCTAAAATCAGTGAAGGATAGAAGGAAGAAAGTACCTAAACGAGCCGCTCTTTCTCACGCTTTATTCTCTCCTGTACCAATTCGAACTACAATAACACGTAAGAGGAATGAGGTATGAGAGGGAGGGATTGATTTCCTTCCCTCGATCACTTTGCTTATTCACTGCATGTTCAGACAGCTTCGACTGCTTCAACCCCTATTATTCATCCTCCCCCTTCCCTCTATCAGGTAATAGTGATACTGCATGAGTGTGTGAATGCTTACTGCTTCTTGTCACTATCTCTTCATTCTTCACCCTCTCATCAATCGAGAGTCGTGGAATGAAGAAACTCCGATCGTCTCATCAGATCTTTCTCATTCAGCACGCAACAATTCCTCGTGTTCGAGTGTCAGTCGATGCAGCGAATGTAGTGAATGAAGAGGGAGATAAGGAAGGACCTGCGGGATTGAGTATGAAGATAAAGAAGATCATCAAACCATTTGCTGCTTCGACAACAGCCAGAACCATTACTATGTCAGTTTACTATGTATCTTCATTAAAATGTACGGAATAAACGAGTGATCAAGGCTGTGGAAAATAAATATGTACATGATTCATTAATTGCAGGAAAGAAGAGAAGAAGTGCTGTCCTTGCTGTGCAGAGAACCTCGAGGTATTCATTCCCCCTCCCTCCCTTTCCCCCTTCTTCGCATGCTTCTCTCGTTTGCATGGTTGCTTCCCTTTCAGTCTCTTACTCCCTCTCATCCATCTCCTCTTCCTCGTCGACCATCCCATTGGCATCAATTAGTATTGCTTTCCTCTCTCTTACATTGCTTCATTCTCGCTTCCTTTCAGCTCGAACATCCATCCGATGCATCATGGCCTCCTCAATTAGAGAATGACAAGGTGTGATCGAGTGTGTACTTGTCCTATTATTATTCCCCTTCAAGGAATCATCTGAATCGATTCCTCATCCTACAGTGCATGTGAATACCGTACCTCGATCGATTCCCCCTCATGATACAGTATGTCTCCCCCTCCTCCTCCCCCTCCCTCCCTCTCTCCCCGCATGCTTTGCCCTCTATAGGATTATCTCTACGATGAAGATCTCACTGTAATCACAGAGAAGGAAAAGGAAGAAGATCTTCAAAGTCAACGAGCTCATTTCTATCCGGTATTAACTACTTCCTCACTCTGCACTCTCTCGTCATCTCTGATCGATGAGAGAGTAGAGAAATGAAGAGAGTCAAGACTAACGTCAAGACTTCAGGAACGAATTCGAATGGGAAAGATGCAATTCGAGAGAGAAGAGGGAGAACGATTGTATATCGCCCATCCAACGCTTTCTCCCATTGTCCGTTCATGCATATTCGCTTCGCTTATTAACTATTCCTTATCCTTTCTCATTCGTCCTAGATCGATAATGATGTCCATTTCTTGTAGAACACTCCATCGTCAACAGCTCGACCCGTTCGTCATTCAGTCTCTCCAACGAGTAAGTTGATTCTCTTTCCTCCCTCCCCTCCCCTCCCCTCTCTCCTCTCCCCTTCCTCATCCTCTTCCTTCCAGTTGTCTCTGCTACTTTTGCCCCTATCGCTCACACAAATCCTCCCCAATACGTCGTCAATTTCTATGAGCAACAACAGGTTTGATCTTTAATCTTTCTCTCTCACCTAATCATTATTTACCAGATTCCACTTCGTCAACCTTCTCAATCGTATATTCCTCAACCTCCTCCTCCCTACTATGTCCCTCCCCCTCCCCCTTCTCCTCCTTGTCCCTGTGCAGTTCAACAGACTAAACCCTGCTGCGAGTTGAAACCATGCTGTAGATGTGAGTACAGTAGATGACTAGAGGAGGGTAGGACTACGAGTAGATTAACTGAATCCATCAATTACAGCAGCTGTTATCTGCCCTCCACCCGTCCCTCGTCCTTGTTGTCAACCACAGCAACAATTGTGTTGTCAACCCAATCTATTCGAACAAATGATGGCCCCTGCGAGACAACTATTCGGTGCATTGGGTAAGTATCTTCTAACGTATCCCTTACCGTACTTATTCAGGTTCACTCTACGCCCCTCCTGCCAACAACTGTGGGGTTTGTCAAGGAAGTGCGTATCGAGTAGCGAGAGTGAAGAGAAGTGCAGTAAGTAGAAAGAGGAAAGGGAAAGAAGGAAGGGAATCATTACAGAGTGGATGCAGTCAATGCAGTGGAAGGAGGAAGAGAGAAACGACTAATGAACAACATAATAGGAATAAGAGAACTGCTGTGAGTACTGTATTCATACAACCGTAATCATTCCCTCATTCAGGGTTGCATCTCTCGAGCAGCACGAGCTAAGAGATCTGCAGTGAGTTACCCTCCTATCGTAGGCTCACTTCTACAATACTTCTTCTAATCCCTCCCTTTTAGAATGGTAACTGTGCTGATTGTTCATCAATCAATGGAATCTTCCGTCGTCAAAAGAGGACAGCTGTAAGTATATCTATCCCCGTTCTCATCCACTAATCCATCTTCTAGGATTGTTCTCCCTGTGATGTTCGTGGTAAGAGAGAAGCTTGTCCCTGTGCAGTCTCTCCCTCTTCATATCCCATTTCACATCTAAGTAAAAGGAGTAAAAGAGAAGTCAGTTAATCTTTCTATTCCATTCTCAATCAAATTCCTTCTTCAGGTTAATAACAAAGAGCGAGGATACGAGACTCTTCTCACTTGTGATTCATCTTGTTGTGATTTCTCACGGTGTGATCAACTTCGTATATTCACATCCAAGAAGAAAGTCGTTGTCTAGGATAATTCCATAATCTACCTCCTCAAAACTTATATCGAGACAATCGTCTCCGCCGTTAACACGGGGTCATTACTAACTTTGATTCATAACGAATCACAATTAAATCTCATTGGAATGAGCAATAGACCCATTCTTGTCATCGCCTAATTGTATGTATATTCGTGAAAATCTCAGGGGTCTCCAATGGAGACCACCCTTTCCACTGCTCATAATAATGTTAACTTTACTTTCCAACAGTTTTCATAATAAAAATATTATTTCATGACTGTCTAATGGCTACAAAGAACAAACGAGACTCGCTCAATATCCTCTGGCTTCGATTTCCTTCTGTGCCTTCACGATTTTCTTGGTATCGCACGAAACGTAATCGGAGGGAACGAGATAACCGAAGATGTGACGACGTCCGATCATTTCTCCAAGGAAGAACCAGAACGTAATCTAAATATTTTGAGATGGGACGGAAAAAATGGAAGAAGCTTACCTCGAGAGCCACTCCAGTGTACACAAGGGCCTCACCGACAGTCAACTGACGATATGCTCCGCTCTGGATAGCATTAAACACCTTCTTAGCGTCAGCCTTAAATAATTTCATATAAGAAATCCAAGAAACGCGAGTACCTTGATAGCGGGCCATTGAGCCTGGGTGGGAGGAGCAAGCTCCTTAGAGAAGACTCCCTTGAGAAGAGCGGATCTAAATGAACGAATAGACAACAAAAATAGTAATTAGAAACCTGCGAGGCCACTGAGCAGCCTGATGACGATAGAGGACTCCAGTAAGATTGGCAATCTTCTCGAAGAACCCAAGACTGCGAGCCGACATCCTAGACGAACAGGATTAAATAAGCGCAGAACTTCTGCTTTTTAAGTGCACACTAGGCACACTTAAAAAAACAGAAGTTCAACTTTCGGTCACATATATACAAAAGTTAGCGTGCACTCATAGGCGTATGCTCGAATGTTTCCGGAAAGAGAGCAATACGAAAAACCAGACAATTCGCAGAGCAATAGCAAAGCGTGCCACATCAAAATTTATTAAAATTCATACAGTAATCTGAAACATCGCATCGCAGTAGAGTTGGAGCACACAATTTACCCATTAATTTTTTTAAAGGTTTTAAATTAAAATCATTTTAATTTTAATTTTTATAAAAGGGCGAAAAAATAGTGTAAGTGACAAGGTAGCAATGATCACGAGTAGAGTATTTGGTATCTGATATGGTCGTCAAAAAGAGGGGGATACGAGAGAAGAAGACTTTTATCTTGAGGAGATTCATCGCATCTTATCAAGTTCAACTATTTCTAATAAATAATTCCAGAGAATTCCTTACATCTTCTCTAAATAGGGTCAATGTTGCTTGACTAGAAAATTATGGCCAGAGTATTCATTATTTTTTTCTGAATATTGAAATGTTCTTGATATCCATAGTATCGTAATTGGTAATGAGAAAATATGGTGACGAAGAACAATGAAGAAGAACTCAATAGGCACATTACTTGAAAGTGAAGAATCAAATAATTGTTGCTATCTATCAGCATCGATCTCTTTCCCTCTCTATTTTCATTCTTCTTATCACTCTTGAACACGTTGTCTACAGATGAAACCTCTCCTTTTACTCTTCTTCTTTGCAAGTGGGTAATTTATTCAATTTCATTTCATATATCTAATCTTAGTCTCAATTGTGTCATCTCATGATAACTGGGAAGGGATAATCATCCGTTCTTCACCCACTGACTGCTCTGCATGTCAATTCGCACACGCCGGATTCTCTCAACAAATTCCCGATTCGGTAGATCATAATCGTTATACAATATAATTCATTTTCTCAGTTGTTCTCTGGACTCTCCACCAAATGTTCTCTCCTTCCAAATGATCTCGGTTCAGTATGTGAGAAAGGTCTATCTACTATAATCAACTATATCAAGGAAGGACTCACATCGAGAGTAAGCTATTGATATCATCTTTGAATTAATATCATATCTGTAGATTCCAAACTGTGAAGTTCCCTGTGCCAGTCCTTCTCCAATCTCTTCATCCCATATATGCTCACTCATCCAACCCGCATTCCACAGTTTGGTTTGTGGATATTCTCATTAATATTTAGATACCGTATTCGCACAGGATTCCTTGTTCACTGATCTATCTTCCAATCTCATTCCTACTATGTGTAAAACGCACTCTGATCAACAGGGATGCGCTAAGAAGATAGGTACTGTGCTAGGCCTATCGGGCCAAATAAATTTAAATATTGTTAGATGGTCTTCTCAAAATCGGGAAAACACCTGTGACAAATGTGTTCAAGAGAATGGGAATTCTTCTCGATTGTGAAGAACTGAGTAAGTATTGATCAAAATTACAGAAGATCTGTGAATTGCAATATCAGAATCAATCGGAGATCCGGGAAAGTTGGGATCAGCCTGGACAACTCAAAGTGTTCTATGCACTGCATGTCAAACCACTCTCAAGTAAGTCATTCCCATTCATCAATAAATCAAGTGAAATAGGGGAATTGCATTGACAATCGATGGAGAAGATACTCTTCACCTCATCGAGGCTGTTCATACCGTATTCCAATCTACATGTGAGAGGATCAGAAGGGAAGATTCTACAGTACTCGAGGGAGCACCATATGTCAGTTTATTATACCCCATCTACATTAATCTCAATCTAATCTAGTGCCCTGATATCGCAGCGATTCTAGTGCGAAAATTGAGAGAAGATGAGGGAGCGAATGATTCACTTTGTCAGGTATACACGTTTATCACTAAATATTATGGAAATAATACTCATCTATTATATTGCAAAGTATCACAAAGTAATTGCAGCTTGCATACGAATGTCCGGCAATGAGAAGTAATAACAAGGATGAACTATGAACATACGTAAACTGATAAATAATGATCATACGTCGTATCTACTATTCTTCAATTGATTTGCTCTTGAACTGCAAGAAGAGGATTAGATGGGCATTGCAAATATAACTCACATAATCCGCATTTATTCTATCAATAGTCCATGAGTTGCTGACAGGGACAAATGCGATCCATACTTGAAGTTCCTTTCCTTCCTTCTTTGCCTTCACCAAATCTTCACGAGTCATAAATACTCGCTTCATGTCCTCTTCGAACTGAAATTTTATTTATTTAGTTACGATTGATGTAAATCATGTGTCAAAATCTCTGATGCTCTATAATAACTAATAGAAATCATATTTGACACTTTCTGAGATATTTCAAACAGTATAAATAGTTAAATTACTATATTTAAAGTTTTCACCTTTTCCCTATTTACAGTGATTCTTCCGTATTCGCTGATAAGATCCACTGTCCTTTCTAGCTCTCCTTCTAGTACTAATTCTTCAGCGATTTTGACAGAAGTGAGTATCTGAGAGTGCACGTTATAAGATTATATTTATCGTATATAATACTTAAAATCTGATAAACGTGCTTACTTTGATGATCTGACACGATTCATTGCGAAGTCCTTCAAATATAATATCTTTTTGTGTTGTGAGGAGTATCTCACTGATTCGCGGACACTTTGCATTCTAAATGTCAAAAGTTAAATATTGAAGAAATAAATAAGAACTATTAAACATATAAGAAAGATCGAAAGAAAGATAGAAAGGCTCAAACTCACGGATAGAATATTCGTCATTTCTCTGAACTTCACCACCTGACCGATGGCAAGCTTCATAAATACTGATTTTGAAACATTCTTTTCATCGACAACAACGAAATGTCCATCGTAGTTGCGACAAAACAAAACCACTGCCGGTTCTCAAATTTATATTTTAGGACAAAAAGTAGATAGCGAAACGAACCGGGATAGTAAACGATAGCAATCACCAATCCACGAAGATAACCATCCAATTCGTGTAGACCACCACTCAGAACCTGTTAATGATCAATAATGATGAATACAATAGAAGTGAGACTGACTGCACTGAGTGACGTGTCTCCTCGTTCCTCTCTTCTCGTATACAGCTTCCACGGCTCAAAATGACTTTCATTATTTTCAACTTTAATTTTTCAATCATGGATGCACACTCAACAAATTTGTAAATACAAACATGATTTCTACATATCTCACCGCATTTCTGAGTAGAATGGTAATTTCTGGATCGACGAGAGGTCGACCAACCATTATTAGCTCCCAAATAGGCTCTCCATCACTCGCTCCATTACCTGCACATAAAGAAATTGAGACAATTCGTAAATAAAGATCCTCACGATATTCGAGCCAAGCTTCGTAGAGAATCTCGTCTTTCAGACCGAACATTAAATCGTACTCGGAATAGGCGAACTGAAAAATAAGAATGAGTATCACTGTTTTTCAAGAGTACGCTCTCATAAAAACCAAGTCTGATCAAAATGGAAATAACTCACTCCGAAATGGGGCGACCAAACACTGGCCCCTTTGGGAAGTACATACCCATCTCGAGTGGAACTATGTCCGAGTGGTACAGCAATGTACGTGAAGACCTATAAAATGTTTCCGTGTTGTTCTGTAATATAATCAGCATGTGGAGAAAGATTTGAATAAAAAGCTATTCGAATGAAAGAGTAATAATACATTCGAATATACTCGACTAACCTGGACTTTGTTGTCTTCAACTTTGCTCTTAAGTGGGATTTTTGATGATTCTCTGACGGTTGCGAACTCCTAAATTTGCAATTGTGAAAGTGAATAATGAGTAGAAACGCTCACCTCCGAATTAGAAATAATCCAATCGCCAAGGTTGACCGAAGGAGGTATATTTCCGGCGTTTACTTCGAACACTTTATCTTTGCTCGCGATTTTAAGAGTGAGGTCTTCGAGATCGGATCCTTTCTCGACTACAAGGCCGAGGTGCACTCGAGCTCCGACCTTTTGAACCATATCTTAAATGAACACAATTGTAAAGAAAAAACACCAAATCACCCTCCAATACTCGTAAAAATCCTAAAACCAAATATTCGCGAATAGAAAAAGAGACGGAATTGAAATTTTATTATTGAAAATTATCAATTATTGAAAAAGCTTCGACATTGCTTCAAACGATGGGAATTACTGTATACAAAATTGAAATCAAGAAGTGATTTAAAAAAAATTTTTTTTAATTGATGGTGATGGAGGTTTACGTACCGTAGATACATTGATATCGAATAACGCTTATTGATTACATTAAAACATTTATTTATGTTATTAGTATACAAGCATAGATGTTTAAACGATATCGATGATAAAACGTCGTTTTTCAATCACAGTAGCAATCGTCGATCACTAGGATTAAAGTAAGTATTTGCTTCTTGATCAGCCTCCTTAATCTTGATGAGATACAGTACATATCGAACAGTTTGGAAATCAATTGAAACCATCCAAAAATCGAAGATTAATTTGACGGTGAAGAGAATGATTTTAGAGAGAAAGACATATTCCAGTCTTCTAGTTTCCCACTCATACAAATTGATTATGAATACATTCCAACCCTGAAAGGAATGATGAGTTAATAGAAGGAGATGAAAGATCACCGAGTAAAGTGCAGAGATGATCATTATGTAGAGAAATACAATGGGATTCAAACGACGAGAAAACCATTTGAATCGATCGGGAGTCACTTCTTTATTCAAATTTTCATCATTTTTATTTATTAAGAGATACCTTCAACACTTGCCAATGAGAAGAGAGAGAAGAGATTACTAATCAATAGAAGAAGAAGAGATACAGTAAGCATATTTCCTCCAAGAAGAGCTGCGAATCTTCTGAGGACTACTGTAAATCTCCATATTCCATTCAAGAGACACTAACCGAAGTGGCCAAAAGTATCCGTCCGTTGAATATTCGTTCTTATTCATGAAGTGCATCACATCTTCTCGTCCAATCACCTGATATCGATTGAGTATACGGTAGATACGATGAGATACGGTACCTCCTCCATAAGAATAACTGCTTCGTAGCACGCAAACAATTTGACGAAGATGAAGACAGTCTGTAAGTATTGATCTTATGGACTACCGTATTCATACCGTACTCACTCTAGTGGAGAGAAGACCGAAGAGACATCGAAAGTATTTCTTAACTTCCACATGAGAAGGAGTCTCTCCTTCACTCCAATTCAGCGAATCCTCCAAATATTTCCGCAGTGTCATCTCAAATCCTGTGAGATTGAAATGGATGATTGATATAATTGATTGATACGGTACTGCTTGATAACAGAAGAGTTGGACATGCGAAATATTAGAGAAATATACTTTATATTAGACAATCTGAGATTACACTATGGTACAGTATGATTAGCAGAAAGGAAAGGAAAGGAAGGGAATCAGATGGAAGGAACGATGATTAATATGATCAGGCCAATAATTTCTCTGCGTATTCATCGAAGATTCCATTGGGTTGAGTCTACAAATAACGAATGTGAGGGAGAGATAGGAGATAGATTAGCACCTCGATTAAAGACGAGATGAAATAAGATCGAGATAAGGGGAGAGATCTCTTATGGAAGTAGATCGAACCTCATGAGTGTCCTCGAATAGATTAATCAATGAAGGAGGAGTCTTGAATTCAGACAATGGCATCGATTCATTCATTGTCACATCACAACGTGCAATCTTCAATCGATACATTACATTTACAGTAGTCAATAACTATCGTACCTCTTTTGATGCATCGGGACTGAAGAGAGGATTGGCAAAGAGCTCGATTCTTCCCTTTCTCTTATCTGAGGGAGTTCTTCTAATGAAATCCATCGATCGAAGAGTAAGATATATTCCAATGAGAGCAGCACTCAATACAGTCAACGAAAGGAGACAAAAGGCGTATACTGTAGAGATGATACGGTAGATGATGGGATTACGGTACTTACCATGAACCAATCGATTTACATTAGTGAACACGGAAAAACTCTGATTGATGATTGCTCCCGCAAGTCCACCAGTCCATACAGACTAAGAGAGATCAAAGATCAATGTGAGAAGAGGAAATGGAATACCTGAGTAATAAGGAAGGGAGTAATGAGAAGGGAAGACCATCTGAGTAGACCAATTGCAGCAATGATGAAAGTGAGACCAGAGAGAAGAAGAAAGATCATTCCAATGTCATCCATACACATACGAGTCTTAAACAGACGATAATGAACTCCTATCGAGAGAATGGATGAATTACCGTGCAATGAATATCTTCCAACTCCTTCGAATAGATTGCGTAGAGAAGACGAATCCATGCCCATCCATACACTGACAGAATGAACCAAATGGGAGAACTCTGAGAAGGGGTGAAGTTCAAAGATCAGCGGAATAACTTACGGAATAGTGGTGAGACTGTGGAGAAGGAGGAGAAGGATCAATGGGAGGTTTGGGATGAGAAGATGAAATGACAGAGGGAGAATCATCCTCTTCTTCCTCTTTGAGAGTTCGAGTAGAGAGATTAAGGAGTTGCATGACTGACTCTGATTGAGGGAAGAGACTCAATGAGAGGAAGATCGATCGAATGGAAGGGAAGAGAGATTACCATTTTGATCTACCTTACTCTTCCCTTATCCCTTCCCTCTGTACTCTCTTCATTTCGTGTACTCTCTCGTCAACAGATCAAATTGGAAATGATTTATCGATGATCACAATTGAAAAGAGTTGAAAGTGTAGCTCGATATTGAGAGGGAAGTGAATTGCATAGACTAGACTCTCTATTACTCGTAAAAAGAAGAAGGAATGAGGGGAAGATGAATTCAATTAAACCGGAATAGATCGATACTCGTTTGAGAAGATTCACCTAATACAAATATTGATCAATGATTAGGAAGAAAGGCTGCATTTCGTTGTGAGATTTCATATGGAGATTGTCTCTTGCTCTTTATTCCATGTACAGGACATGGATCGATTCCATTTGAGAATCCATTCTGTCCTCCATTACAATTATCATTGAAAGAGACGGGAGGAAGTGGAGTGATCTATAAAGGGAAGAATGAAAGAGGGGAAGGGGAGAGAGGGGTTACTTGAATTGATCCATGAGATGAATCTCCATCGTTGTCGAAGCAACAATCACTACAACAACAACAGAGAAATATACAGGGACAAACACGACGAGGTTCATCTGCATCGCGACTGAAGAAGAAGAGAAGAATATGAGAGAGGAGAGAGGGGAAGGAGAGAGGGGGCTCACATTGCGGTAGATCGAAGAGAATAGATCAAACTACCCACTATTACAAGAGAGAAAGAAACGAAGTATAGTGGATGAAACTGAAAAGAAGAGTATGATTATCTTTAAATAGATGTGTTCGTGCGATACTCACCGATTCTTGAAATAAGAAGATCGAGCAGAGAAGAGAATAGAAATCAGCAGATAAAGTGACTAGATTGAACATTAGAGCTGATGACTTTTGTAGCATAACCGAGACAAGAGAATAGAAGAGAAACCTGAAGAGGAGAAAGAGATCAACGATTAATCTAATTGAAATCTCACATTGAAATGGCGAAAAGCGCGAATGATCCCAATACAGTTCCAGTCCATCGAATTGATGCTAATTGTTGGTGTTCAAGTAGAGCACTCAAAGAATTGGATGGATAGGAAAAAAGAAGATGATACAACTCACAGTTGAATTCCCGATATAAGAGTACCGAATACTCCGACCATTCCCAGATATTCAACTCGAGAGTATGATTTGACAAGGAATTCTTCAGTTACATTGGATACAGCATAGAGGAAAGCTCCTCCGAGAACAAGTGCATCCCCCAATACTTTATTCGCACCTGTGATGGTTATTCATGAGATTTCATACTCTGTATCACAAAGAAATTGTGAGATCAACCTAAGATATACGAATGGATAGACAAAGGAAGTAATCATTATTTCAGACCTCCTTGAGTTCCTTTTCCATCCAGAATATCTGCCCATATAACACATGCGATTCCTATCAAACAGATGCAAACTCCTGAAGAGAATTGAGATAAAAGAAGAAGAAATCGAGGAAAGGAAGAGATAAAAGAAAGAAATAAACGGACCGATTACATGAGATATTAAATATCGTACACTGAGGAATAACCACGAGAGAAGCAGAACGAGAGGAATTGTAGAACAATCCAATAACTGAAATCAGCTCACGTTTGCAATAAGAACAATTATGCACAAAAACAATGAAAAACTGCAAAGTGTAGCTACAATGTCCTGTTTTGTAGTTTGAAGTTCAATGTTCAATGAATAAAAAATATGAATTGTCTGATTGCATAATTTGAACGTGTGAAGAAACACTTTTTTTGCAAAATAACACGTGGGGAATAGGTATTAATAATGGAAGATACCTGCACACTCGTGAGATTTGTGTATTGATATGCATAGACAATCATGAAATTGGCCTCGACATCAACGAGAGCAAGAAGGAAATACTTCCATCCACGACGACGAATCACCTATGATGAGGAAGGGAATGAGAAGGGGATGGATATGTACTCAAGATGACACATCCAGACATAAGCTCATTGAAGATACCCCCTTTTACTTGGATGAGCAGTTGCACAATGAATATTCACTCACTGATATCAATCCCTCGTCTCCTCCTTTACAAGAAAGTGATGTTCCGTAAACAAAACAGAGTAGAAAATAATTACAAAATGATTGAGCTGCAATGGATAATTCATCATTCATTCGTGTGTTAGTCTCTTTCTCATTCCCTCATCAAAGGTATCAGGCCACTTTTTATTTGTCCTAGACACAGATAAGAGAGTAAAAGGATGACGATAAGAGTACGACTGACCAGCGGGAGCGTTGATTCCTTCCATTGACAGATATTGAGATGATACTCCTGTTCCTACCAAACACAGTGACAGAATTTGACCGAGGATTATCGAACGGAATGTTCGACTGAAAACGAATTCGTTGATCCATATCAATGATCAATAAACATAATAGTTAGTTTGTAAATAAAAGACAGACCGTATATTATCATTGTCACAACAGGGACTACAATTGATTCCTTCCACTTCTTCATCCATTGGAGGAGCACTTCGATTGAAAGGAAAGAGAATCAAAAAGAGAATTCGACTTTTCTCTTTTCCTCTCTCTCACATATGTTCGTTATCTAATTGGAAGGACCATTCAATTTAAGACGGCAAGAAACATAAAAATGGAAGGAAGGAAGCTTAAAATTGTCTAGGAAGTACAGTAAACTCTCTCTCTCTCTCTCTGTTTGAAGTAGATACTCTGAGTGAGAATAGGAGGTGCCCTTCCTCTACGTTCCGTCCATTATTTGATTAGCAAGGACACTAACTTGGGAGGGGGAAGAGGATGAGGATGTTGAATTGTCCCTCCTGATGAAACCATCGATTGGTAGTATGGAGGAATCTGAAGATGGAAGACATTGAGAGGGGGGAGGGGAAAGGGGGAATTGACCTGTGATGGTCTTCTAATCTGTCCAGGATGTCGATCACAATAGAGAGATGAACCAAGAAGTGGAGAATTAATTGATGATCCAACGGATCCACGCGGATTCTGATTGATTTGTTGAATCTAAGAGATGGTTAAATAACTAACATTTGAATATCTTCTTGATGAAATTCGCCCGTTAAATGGAGAAGAGGACGATCCTGTGAAGAATTGAGATATATTGAAGAATGAAGGAAATATATTACTGACCAGGAATAGAATATCGATCGTGAGAAGAGTAATTATCGTAGACTGAGTGATCTGAGAAGTAATTTATATTGATTAGAAAGAAAGAAAGACGAGAGAAGTGATGAGTCGTGTTATCTAGTGAGAAGAGAGTGATTGAACATTATGAGAGAGAAAGAAGACAAGAGAGAAGACATGATAGAGAGAGATAGGAGGAGAAGTGGACCAAGGGAAGGAAGACTAGGGGATCATACTCAAATTAATTCACATACTCATTCATCTAATCCTTTTTCCCATCTAAGGAATTAATTTCCGTTCGGAAATGGGATATTCATCGATTGTCTTTGTAACAGTAATAAAAAGGAGTCAAGAAGATGAGGGAATGGGTGGCTAAGTGATTAGAAGAGAAGAAGAAGAGTGAAGAGAGTCTCTCTTCACAACGATACAAACTCTATTTACGGGAGTTATAAGAGAGAAGAAAGGGAAAGATATTCATACGAAGAGGAGACTCCAATTCGCCCCTTTACTATTGAAGTGAAGATTAGTGAGCACACGGATTTGCAAGTCAATTAGAGATAGAAAAGAGTTAGTCGACAAGAGAGAGAGAAGAGTACCTTCCTTCTCTCTCCCTAGGATTCTATTTCAGCAGTTAGCTAGATTAAACTGTGTGTAGATAGAAACAAGTGATTCTCTCTTCTTCTTCATTCATTCTAAGTGTTATCACTCACCCATTGTATTTCCTTTCTTCTTTCCTTCAGAATAGTTCCATTCCTGCATTTATTCATTCATTATCATTATATTGACTACGCGACTCGAATAAATGAGAAAGTGATGGGAGTAAAAGAGGAGTGAGAAAGGGTTTCCTTCATTCTTCTTCCTATAAGAAGCCTTTTATTGTCTTAAGCTGTGCTTATGGACAAAGGAAGGAAGAAGAGACATGAATAAGCAAAGAGAGAAGGGGAATTGAAGAGATTTAGAAAGGAAAGAGAAAGAATGAGAGAGGGAGAAGGGACAACCATATACCAACTATCTATTGACGATGGATGAACAAATTGAGAGTTGAATGATATGAGTCTATTGAGAATTGAATGGAGAGAATGAACGGAGAGAGAGATGAGAGTATCATTGTTGAGAAGAGTTCTCATCTGAAGGTTGAGGACATAAAATGAGGGTGATAGGAGAGATAAGAAGGAGAGGTCAATAGAAGGGTGAATAAAGTGAATGAAAAAGAGGAAGAAAAGAAGGAAAGAAGTACTAAGGAAACGATTAGATTTCATTGAGGTTTGATTGAATGAAATAATTAGGAGAATGATTTATAGAGAAAACAAAGGAAATGGACGAGAAAATTGGTTGTCAATGGAGATGGAAGAAAAGAGAAAGATGAGATTAGATGAGTAGAGAATAATTATGAATTGAAGAGAATGGGGCAAAGAAGAGAGAGAGAGAAGGGATGCATACACAGAGGAGTGTTAACACCATAGAGCATGTATAGATGTCTCTAGGGATCAAAATGTCGAATGAAGAAAAGAAGAGGGAAGACCATCTATCTCTCCCTCCATTCTCTTCATTCCCACTCGTTACAGAACTTCTCTTCTTTACAGAACTTCTCTTCTTTATTTAAGGACTAACTATATTTATAATCAAGAAGGAAATGTGGATAACCGTAATAAATTATTAGTGGATGGATATTCATTCAATTCATCAATAGTCTCGATGTTTCATCCATTCTTCTCGATGATTTCACTGTTTCATTCAAACAAGATCCTCTCAGTTTAACTCCTTCTTCTATATCGATCGATGGAATTTCCGCATTACGAATCATGAATGAAATCATCTGAATGTTCAGAATGAAGAGATGATGAGAGAAGAAATGAATACTTGTCTCTGAATGAGAGTACTATTCCAATAGACTGCATTAAGAGCTCGTTTCGTCTCAGGAATCGATAGACTTTCATTTGCAATAATGGAGAATAGTGAAGAGAGAGTGAAATTGATCTTCAATCACATTGTTCTTTTTCTCTTCATATCAATGAGAATACAAACCTTATCGTAGAACATGAAAGTACTTTTGATCAATCGATCGTCTTCATCAAATATCTCACTTATATTCTATAATCATTATTATCATCTCCTTCATCGTTATCGATTCTTACCGTAGGAGGAATAGTTATAGTTTGATTTCCCTCTCTTTCAATTTCTTCATCATCTTCTTCACTACTCTCACTATCTGTTCCATTTCCTTTTATTATTTGTGGTTCAATCTCTTCATAATCATATTGTTTGTATTCATAATCATCTCTGCTCACATTCGGAGACATCATTATATGCTTACTTAACGGATACATTCTCATATCCAGTATATTCCCCTCTTCCTTCTCATTCCCTTACTTGATATCATTCCACGACATGGCTGTCACTGACTTCATTCCCATACTTTCAGTCAGATTGTGTATTACCTGAAAGTGAAGGATAGATCAAGATAGAGGGGAATGATAATTACTTCTTTTGCTTGTTCAATAGTCTCATTCACAGTATTCATCATTTTCTCTTTCGATTCTCCCACTTTAAATGCATCTTCGATAGTTCGAGTCATCGATTCAATCATCATTTTAGTTTGATTAGCAAGAAATTGATTGAGACGATCGATCGAATCGACCAATGATGTTAGATTCTGAAGAGGATTCTGAAGAGGGAATAATGAGGGAAGAAGAAGAAGGAAAGAACACCTTGATATCAGGAATGTTAAATCCATTTCCCTTGAGAATATCTCGTAGATCTGTTGTATTTGAAGTGAAGAAAGGAGAAGATGAAGAAGATGAAGGAAGAGATGATTGAGAAGAAGAAGGAATGGTAGATGGAATGGGGAATGATGCATTAGATGAAGGAAGAGGGGAGACTGAAAATTGAATGGAAAGAGGAATGAGTGTTGCTGCGGTGGGGACAGAGGGAAGGGAAGGATGGACATTCACTGTTGATGTAGAAGGAATGGATAATGTTGTATTGGAAGACGGAAGAAGAGAGATTGAAGATGGAAGGGAGGGAGGGAGATTGAAGATGGAAGGGAGGAAGGATGTTGATGTGATGGGAAGAGAGGGGAAGGAAGGATTCACTCCTGATAAAGTCGATGCACTTTGATTAGACATTCTTATGGAAGATCTATCAGAATTGGAAGATTCCTCTGAAGAATCATCCTTTGAACTATCTGTTGCAGATTCTGTTGATGCCTTCAATGATTAATATATATATATCAAAAGGAAGAAAAGATGTAATCACTTCACTGAAAGTCGTTTCTTCTATTGGAGGAGATGTGATCTTATCCATACTATTGAAGATATTCGAGATTAAACCAATCATTGAAATATCCTTCGATCCCTTAAATGGGAATTCAATACTAATAAATGAGTTTACAGAAGTATGAGTAGAAGGTGCAGTCGATGTGGATGGAATGGAAGAATTGGATATATTCATTGATCCATTGAACAGATTTGAGATTATAGAAGAAAAATCGGGAAGAGATGGAAGTGAAATGTTGTGCTGATGAGGTAATGATAATTGATTAAAAAGTGAATGAACTTACGGCAAAAACAGTTCCATTTTGTATGAGTGAAGTTGCATTAGATAGCAGACCAGAAAGATTGTTAATCAAAGCACTTCCATTCGTCTTAATTAATTATAGTTGTCATTCTAGCATTGAATAATGGATCGTCTAACTCTCTAATTTGACAATGCACTCTTGTTTCTCTATCTGACAAGAGACTATGGAAAATAAATAGACGAGAACATCACTAACAAGGATAGAAGAGTTCAAAGCAGGGATCTGATTGAGTGAAGATGGATTCAGAATCTGCTATGGAATTCAATTCTAAAGATTTTCATCTGCGTACAAACCGTGTTGTTACCCTTGATTGCATTGACAACTTGAGAAATTATTCCCGTTCCCCCCAATTTCTCCAATTCATTCATCGTTTCTCCTATTAATGATCCAGCACTTGATAGAATCGATGAGAAAGAAAGAGGAGAAGGGGAAGAAGTAAGAGGGAGTGGTGGAGAAGTGGGAATCTAAGAAGAGCTCTCATTCGTTCATCTTTTATCTCTTATACTCACAACATTCTGTGATCCACTAAAAATAAGATCAATTCGACTTCCTCCCACAGAGGGAACATCCAACTGAAATATACCCATAATTTGATAAAGAAAGATGAGATTACCGCTGATCTTTGAACTCTCAATGATCCATTTTGTTTTGATGATGCATAAAGAGATTCTAAATGTGACGTAAAGTACTCTCTAGTAATGGATATATGTAATACCAAGATATCCCATAATCTCATCTGTTATTCCTAGATTATCCATTGCTCGATACATTAATTGAGCCTCATTCATCCATGTATCATTCTTCTTCGATGGAATTTCTATAGAAGGAACTAGAAAGAAAGAGTGGATAGAATAAGTTGAGTCAATTCACTTACTATCCATTAATCTCGATTTGATTGAATTCCAATCTACGGGAGAAATTCCAATCGGTGATGAAGAATTTCCAATTGATTTATTTGAAGAAGGAATAGAAGAGGGATAATGGAGGATCGAAGAAGGAATAGAAGAGGGATAGTGGAGGATCGAAGAAGAATTATGTCCTTCCACTAGATTATTCTCTGAAGAAAAAGAATGAGGCTCTTATTGGCAAATGAATTGATAAGACTAACTGAAATTGTCTGTGATTGAAGAGAAGAGTCGAGTGAGATTATTGGCTGCATTGGACACTTCCATCGATGCATTTACATCCAATCCTCAATTCATTCCTCCTCTCATTATCTCTCTCTCTCACTCACCAACTCTACATGCTCCTTCAATTCCTCTATTCAATACATCGAGAACATTTAACGTCCAATTTCTCTCATTGGGAAGAACAATCGAAGCGATTAATCCAGTTGGAAATCGAGGAAGAATTGAATTATTTCCATCTGATTAGATGAATGGTAAATAGAATGGATTAATTAGCCTACTCTTCCATAATAAAATAGAATCTCTTGTTGTATTCCAATTTGAAGTATTCATCATTCCATTCATCCAATAGTTGACCCACTCTTCGTAAACTGCCATATTTCCGAATGAGAATCCTTCTTTCTCATTCTCTTTCGCAATATCATCGATTAGATCAGTCTCTTCAGAAGAATCATCGAAGAAATTACTTCCATTCACAGGGAATGATCCGTTCAAATGAGGTATGGATGCATTCCCTTCAGGGAAAGTCCAATTGTGATGAGGAATAGAAGTGGAATTGACGGTTGGAGGAGTAGTGAATGAATGATTAGATGAAGATCGAGAGAGTTGAATACCACCATTGGTAAGGAATGAGAACACCTTGAAAGATGGGATTAGAAGGGAAGAGAGGAGAGGGGGAAGAAGGGATAGAGGGACCTGATGAAGAAGAGATGGAAGAAGATCGAATTTATTCTTACATAGAGAAAGATTTGAAGTGCAATGAGATGATGAATTAATGATCTGAATGGACAAATAAAGAGTAAAGGGAAGAAGATGAATGGAAAGTCTCGTACCTCCTTATAAACGATCTTTGCTTCTTTGAGAAGGGAAAATACTCGATCTTCAGCATCTTTTCTCCATTGTTCCCAATGTTGAATGAGAACTTTTACTGAATGCTGAGAAGAGAGGAGATAATAAGAGATAAGTCTTATTTTCCTGTACATCAGTTCCATTGTGACCGTCATCGACCATTTCATTCGCCCATGATATTAACTCGTCCCTCAAATTTTTGTTATTATGAAAATGATATCGACGCAGCATTTCAGAGATGAAGAAATATTTTCACTTAATCTCTTTCTTAGTTAGATTACTCCTGAATGGTTCGAAGAATGAATCTCTCTTTTCTTGACATATCTCTCGAAGCATTTCGACCTATGATTCAAATTGATTTCATCTTTCTCATTTCAACTCACTCTTTCGAATTGTGGTTTGGGATAGACGAGTCCACGTGAAAGAATTATCAATTCCTTCGGAAGTGATGCATTGATAATTAATAGATGAGGAATGAGAAGATAAAGTAGTCTCATATCTGGAATGAGGAAGAGAATGAATGTTCAGTTGAAATGGATGAATTTCATTCTCTTAATCCTCTCTCTATACAGTTTATCGTCGTATTCTCCACGTGTTCCATTGGATTATCCGAATAATTGGAATTTCTCTCGTGAAGATAAAGAATAGTTCTTCTATTCACTACACTCTTCACGGAAGTTACAATTACTCACATGAGAAAAATAAAGTCGAAAAACGTCGACCATTCGAAAAAGGATGATATTGTTAAGGTGTTCTATTACACTTCTCAATCGAGTTCTCTATCTCTTTCACTTGAGTTCCAATGAATAAACTGAAAAGAAAGAGTGGGGAAGCCTCATATTTCTTCTTCCCTCCATTTCCCTCCTTCTTTCGTCTTCTGGAAACGTCATCCCTACCTCTCTCTCCCTTTTCAGTCTCTCTTTCCTCCATGGAGGTTTCTCTATCTACAATAGAGAAGGAGAAGAGAAGAGATGTCTTGTTTGAGTATGCCCCTTCTCCCTTCTCTCTCTCTCTCTTCTTCACGAGTCCTCATCGATCCTCCCTTCTCTCCTTTTCCTTACTTGCTTATCATTGATTAATCCTTCTTCTCTCTCTTTCTCATCTTCCATTCTTCCTTCTCTTTCTCATTCTTCTTCATTACTCTTAGAGGGAGAAAGAGAAGCTCTTTCCTTCTTTAGTCTTCCCCTGTCTCTATTAATCCCATACACTTTCTCAATCTCCATACATTATCTCCTTCTCTTTCCCCTTCTCCTCCTCCTTCATCTTCTTCCTCTTTTTCTCTTTTCTATCAATCGGAAGTTGTTCTGAAGGTACCTCCATCTATTCCCTTCATTCCTTCTTTCATACATCTCTTTCCTCTCTCAACCTCAATCTCCTTTCCTTCTATTGCCTTGTCTTCTCTTTTCATATTGCTTCTCCCTTCCAATCGAACGTCTTCTCTTCTTTCTCCCATCATACGAAAGGAGAGACTCCAATACGAGACCTCTCTCTCTCTCTCTCTCTCTCTCTCTCTCTCTCTCTCTCTCTCTCTCTCTCTTCTTCTCCTTCACACTCTCAACTCATACTAACCTCAGTTGCTAACTCTTCTTTTCCTTTCCAGTCGTTTCATTCACTTCATTATTTCTTTCTTCGGTTCTCTCCCCTGTTACATCAATAATTCATATAATTTAGAGTGGAGAATGTCTCCTATAAGGAGGTATCTCTCACTTCTTCTTCTAATCTTTCTCCTTCCCTCTTCCCAAGCAGTGGATTGCGATTCGTGTGAAGGTTTGATTTTAACACGGAAGTTCAACGAATAATTTGATTGATTTAAGGAAAAGAATGTACAAAAAGTGGATGCAGTGGAGATTATTGTATCTCTTCTTATTCCACTCCAAGGTACTTTTTTAAAATAATTATTTTGTTATTTTTTATTATGTTTGGTTTTCCTGCCAAATAAAAATCTGGCAAAAGATTAGTGCACTGGCCGGGATCGAAACAACACCCTAAACAGGCCTCAGTCGGGTCCAGATTACGGAATTTCGGCACTAAAATATCTCAAAATGAAATACCCTATCATGTTCTACGTTACAAACTGCCCGTTTGAGAATCCTGGGGAAAAAATCGATAATTTTAGGTGTAACTTTAAAGAATTTGATAAAAATCGGTTTCCTTCTGGATTTAGGCATAACTTTTAATGCTCTTTCGAATGAGATATCACACGATTGGGATATCCGAAATATATTTTTCGAGAGATCAAAGATCAAAGATCAACATTTTGGGTCCAAATTTTAAAAATCAAGTATACTGGCCCTAGGGGACATGTTGGTGAAGTATTAACCCTGTGCGATGATTTTGACGAGTTGTACACATTAGGATCCCGTTCCCTGCGTTCTTACAAAGAACGCGTTTTATTTAGGTGATTCAGTTCAATAAATGAAATGAATTCCTTCAGATTCGGGTCAGAAGTGGACGATAGAATACTCGTGAAAGGATGTTTGAGTGGAGAAATGTTAACACGCAATATAAAATCTCAATGTTATGAAAATGAAGACAATGAAGTGAGTCATTCTCATCATTCAAACTTCATTTCATACATTCAACACGTATTAATATCCATTACAGGAAGTGTGTATTTGCAACAAAAATAAATGCACTACGACTGGAAAGAAGAAACTGAAGAAAGAAACGATTGAGAAAGTGAGATAATATATAGATAATGGAGAGAGAGAGTTGATGATTAAGGTGACTTGTGCATGCACTGGAGGTACGAAGAATGGATGTAATAAACAAGGGAAATGCAAAGGAGATTTATGTTATTGGACTGAACAAATTGATCTAGAGAAAGTGACAAAGGTCAGTTTATGATATGATATATGAATACTTCTTCCATTTTGGCACAACCTTTCATCGCAGATAATTCCATTATTCTATTATGCGAATGTTGTCTCGAAGAAGTATGAAGATGTTAATGATTCGATTATAGGGATGTATGGATGTAACAGTTCCTCTTCTCGAAAGACGATCAATTGATTCGTGTATGCTTCCTCCTATGAGTGGATCAATGCATGCACTTCCATTCAACAAGAATACTTTTGTTAGTCATTCTTCTTATCCAATCAATAATCATTTCAATGCAGGATAAGGAAGTGCTCAACACTGAATCATGCATCTGCTCCTCCAATAATTGCAATAAAGAGAGACCATTCAAAATTGTAAGTATTACTTATCTATTCAAATAGATTAGCCAATCCTCGTCAGCCGCCAACGAAGCTGAAGAAAATGGACTCACAGAAATGCAATTCGACCGTGCGAGCAAAGATAAATGGAAAGGAATATGCAACGAAACAGAAGTATTGTGAGGGAGAATTCTGCTATAGAGTAAGTTCATCTTCATACATTCGTATATAATTAATAAGTTGTAGATGAAAGTGAATGTGAGCCCTAGTGAATACTATCACTCTGAGGGATGCGCCACTTTTAATCCAAAGAGAAAAATGGAGCCTGAATTTGGAATTGGAGAATGTGCTACTTTCAAAGGAAAATCATTGAATGTGTTGTCATGTTACAAGGTGAATTGAAAGTAGAAACAATGGAATGAATTCTTGAATATTTTGAGACAACGGATGAAAATGCGATTAAGAGATTGGAAACATCTATTCAATATGAAGAAGATGAAGAAAGTGATGAAGAGGAAACGGATGAAGGAGAAGATGAAGAGATTATTGATGAAGAACCACAAAAAGGAAAAGGTAAGTCGAATCAATGAATGAAGAGAAAATGTCCCCGAATGAGAATGAATCTGATCATGTGTAAATGAATATTAGTTTATTCGATTATTTTAAATTGAGAATCGAATGAAGTACTCTTGTAGTCTTATCTGATGTTCAATTGCACACGATTAAACCTCTTGTCGTTGCTTTTCGTGTTAATGAATGGAGTGAGTGAGAATTATAGATGAAAGAACGAATGGAAAGAAGAACGAGAAAAAGGAAAAAGAAGAAGAAAAGATAGAGAAGGAAGAAGAAGAGGAAGAAATAAGTGAGGAAAAAGGAAAGGGAGAAGAGGAAGAGGGAAATGAGAAGAATATCGGAGGTCCGCTTACTGTTGTCTATCGTCGAATGCATGTATTGTAATAGAGCACGGAAAGATCCGAGGAGAATACGAGAGAACGAGAGAGCGCAGAGAAAAAAAAGACATCAGAGAAGAACTCTCTCGAAGTGTAACGCTGTCTCGCGCGAGAACGCACTAAACGTAGGGAAAACTAAAGGCGAACTATAGTATGCGAATACGCTTATTTAACTAAAAAGAGTATTTGCAAACCATAGATCTCATAATTATCGAATTTAATAGTTGGTTGGAGCTATTATTTCGAAAGCATAACACAGATTTATAATCGAAAAAGCGCGCGCTACTGTGTTTAGTACCTAAAAATTGTGACAGTTAGCGCTTGCGCTGCATAACTTTTTTGCTGCGTAATTCTCCTGCGCATCCTATTCGAATTCACCATTTTGTGTTGTCGGATCCGTTCGTGAGAGAAATCTTCTTTATTCTTCCTTCTATTTATTCTATTTCAGAGAAGGAAGGTAATCCTACTCCAACTAAACATTTCGTTTGGATGGAACCAACAGAGGCCCCTACTCCTGACGAGAGCAATGCTACTATGATTACGGTTCGTTTACATTTATTATATAAGAATGGAAGAATAGTAAGTTGTGATTGATCCAGTCCATTTTAGGTCTTCGTCCTCATTATTCTCTGCATTTGTGTGGCAGGAATTACCTGGAAGTTCCAATTGCATCGCAAACTGATGAGAGCCAACTACGATACGGTAGCTGGAGGATAGATCTGTAGACTATCGTATCATACATTACTATCATCTTGCCTTTCGACATCTTATTATCACTTACAATCACTCTATTAATACTTATACATAGGTAAGCTAGTAATTTATTCTCGAGCTTGTAATTGTAGATTATTGATGACACAATTAATTGAACAGGAGGCGTCAATAGTCGGCCAATTAAATACCCATTATGGGAGACCAATCCCTCTTCTAACTGAGATAATTAATCCTCTTTAGCAATATAAAGTAAAGCTCATAATTCCCCTCTTCAGTCAATAGATATTCAATTAGTAAATGAGATCTCTTTGATATCTCTCAACCTCTGGTCACTTCTCATCATTATTTGAACCGATCGTAGTTATGTGTCCTATTGCCATTCTAGTTCTCATCGTCCATATAAAAGCATATTGCACTGTGCCGACACACCAATCATCCAACAAACATTTTAATAAAACGATGGCATGTATAAAAGAAAACGAATAGGATGGTACAGGATAAGTCAAATTGGAAAATTAGCAGATATGGATTAATGGGGGAAACAGATCAACGGGAAATTGGAAATAAGAGGTAGAAACAGAACCAGTTTAAGGATGAGATCATTAACAAAAGCAAGTGATGGAAAGGGAGGGAGGGGAGGGGACTCACAATCAGAATGCAGCTTGGATAAGTCTTCTCAATGTCTCAACATTCGCTCCATTCTCTGCTTCTTCTCTCAATTTCTTGAGTGCTTTCGCATCTCCGAAGATTCTCTTGGCTGCACTCCACGAATCACGAATAACCTGAGAAATGTTATGTCCATCATCTTTCCTTCCATTCCCTCCCTCTCAGGCATGGACAAAGTTAGGTAACAGAGCCTTCGAAAGCCGTTCATGAAAAAAAATCATCAAAATTTGACCACATTTATATTTTTCCACAAAAACCATTTTCCACGAAAACCGAGCGTGTTTACGGATTTAAAGTAATTTTCGAAGAAGTTATTAAAGTATACGTCATCCCCCCCCCCCCTTCCCACTGACATGCTCTTCGATCCCTGCCAATCGAGCAGCATTGAATCCAAATGAACGAGGGCATACACCAGGAATGAGACGATAGAGGAAAGTTACTGCCTATAATCAATCAATATCTCTCTCTCTCTCTCTCTCTCTCTCTCTCTTTCTTGACAGACCTCCTTAGTCACTTCGGTAGTCTCATCTTCATCTTCCACTACACATCCCTGTAATCATTCCTTCTCTCTCTCTCATCTTCCCTTCTCCTTCTCACTTACCATATGCATCTGTAGTACATCCTTATCTCCATCCAATCTCTCACATAATCCATGGTAATGAGTAGAGAAGACGGCACGAGCACCGATTCTGAGAAGGACTCCCATCTCCTTCCCCTCTCCCTCCCCTCCTTCTCACCTCTTAGTCATCTGATGCATAATAGCCCATGCGAGTGATTGTCCATCAAGAGTTCTTCAATGCTCTCATTATCCTTCTCCTTCTCTCTCTCTCTTTCCTTACCCCGTTCCTCTTCCCAATTCATCAAAGATAGCGAGAGAATGCTTCGTCGCATCTCTCAATGCAATTGCACTCTCATTCATCTCGACGAAGAATGTCGATTGACCTGTAATTCCCTCCCTCTCCTTCCCTCTCCTTCTCTCTCTCTCTCTCTCCTCTCTCTCTCTCTCTCTCTCTCTCTCTCTCTCTCTCTCTCTCTCTCTCACCTGACACTAGTCGATCACTTGCTCCCAATCGAGTGAATATTCTATCAACAGGAGATAATCTCATCTTCTTAGCAGGAACCATACATCCCTTCAATTACTCCATTCCTTCTCCCCTCCCTTTCCCTTCCTCTTACCATATGAGCGAGTACAGTCAAGACGGCAACTTGTCTCATCAGAGTAGACTTTCCTCCCATATTCGGACCAGTGAGAAGAAGAGTCGATGG
Organism: Pristionchus exspectatus; assembly: GCA_911812115.1. Taxonomy (NCBI): domain Eukaryota; kingdom Metazoa; phylum Nematoda; class Chromadorea; order Rhabditida; family Neodiplogasteridae; genus Pristionchus; species Pristionchus exspectatus. The sequence goes on along the minus strand of OU461585.1, from coordinate 13,552,590 downwards.
ACCACAACCTTAATCACAACAGATATTAATTGATGAAGAATGGACGAAGAGTGTACCTCCAAGAGTGATATCATTGGGTACGAATGTAGTAGAAGATGTCTCGATTCCTTCATCAGAGAGAGATGCCAATCCAGTGATAATTATACTCGGATGATAACTATCCACAACTTCGAATACTGGCTGGAAACGAGAGAGGGATAGAGTGAGAGATCCTCCTTCCTCTTCTTACCTTCTCTTCTCCATAAACGAATTGAGGAGTACACATGGTAACTCCTGTCGATTGAGAATACTTAGAGAGAGAAATGAGAACATCAAGAGTGGATACTGCCTCGAGAGCATTCTGCCAGCTACTCTTCCTTCAATTGATTACTCTCTCTCTCTTCCCTTCCTTCTCCTTCTTCTCACCTCTCATCGAAATCAGCAAATACTTTTCTGGTTGCATCTTTCAATAGACACTCCACATCACTCTCAGCCTCATTCAATTCACAATTCAGAGAGAGAAGATCAGCATTCGTGTATCGAATGAATCCCTTAATCAAGTACATTACATGTTTCAGTTTATACATTTAAAGCATAAAAACAGTAATCAGATACAGAAATGATACATTTCCTTCATTCCATCACTCAACTTCTCCATCTGTCTCCATTTCTTTCTTACCTTTTTCATCGTCTTCTTATCGAATTCAGTAGGAACTTTCACTTTATCAGGAAGTTCAATGAGATTCCGATCCTTACCACTGTTGACAAGAGTTGCCTTGAAGTATAAGTTCATTCATTCCCTTCTCTTCTCTCCTCCCTCACCTTGCATTCATACTTCATTCCAATCTTCTTGCAGTACTCATTAAGTCTCTCTTTGATACTCTCAACTCTTTCCTAAACCATTTTCCCATCTCTCTCCATCTCCATCTCCTTCCTCTTCCCCTCTCTCACCTTTGCAGCATCATATTCTGCATCCTTTCCTTCAATCGGAATAATCTTTCCACTTGATTCAGCATCCTTCACATTGAAAATACTCTATAATGGATTCCCTCTCCTTCACTCTCTTCATCTTCTCATCCCTCACCTCAAAATGTTCGATATGCTTCTTGACATTGAATGGTTCAGCAGCGAGTAGTCTACTGGAATGATTTCCCTCCTTCCCATCCCCCTTCTCCCTCTCAATCTTACTTGCTCTTTTCTCCCTTTCTCGATACTTCACACAATTCACCAATCTTCTGACACAATCTGTAACCATCTTTCCATATATCTCTCCCCTCCTCCCTCTATCTTACTTGAATCCTTCCAATGCAATAATAAGATCCTTCATTCTCTTCTTAGCATATTTCTCTCCTTCGAACATAACAGCTCTACTATCGGGATGTTCATGTGCACGATGAACAAGACCAACACAATGAATCCTCAATTTCAATATTATACTGACTCCTCCCCCCCCCTCCTCCCTCCTCTTACTTCTGAAGAAGTCTCTCGAGATCAGGCAGATTCTCCATCAATTCCTCTACTTTCGAATGGCATCTATAATGAATTCCTTCTCCTCTCTTCTCTCTCTCTCTCATTCTCACTTCTTTCCATCATTGGTCATCAACCATTCAACAGCTTTCTGTCTTTCTTCGATCACTTCTTTATCACAGGAAGGGGCGCAAACCCACGAACGGAGAAGACGACCACCTCAATGGAATCATTCAATCTGAATGGGAGAAGAAGGAGGAAGGACAGTAGTTACCGAAGGGAGTCTTGCATCGATTGAGGATAGAATACAGACTTCCACTCGTTTGTTCACTTGCATAATCAAGAGGAATAAGAGAAAGTTGTTCCAATCCCACTCCATCGATTACCATTCGACGACCTTTCCATGCAGTAGTAGACAGAGTAGATGAAGATAGAGACTGTAATCACTTCCCCCATCCATCCCTTCTCTCCTTCTCTCTCTCACCTTCACCGAAACTGCAGTTGGATCGAATCGATCGAATTGTTTCATTGTCACCATATCCACGTCGATGAGACAACGACCGAGATATCTATATTAGTCATAGATGAGGATAGATGGAAGAGAAGGAACATACGAGATAAGTGCTCCCAGTGCACTCCATGCCTCTCTGTCATTGAGAGTGGAAGTAGGAAGAGATTCATCCTTCGATAACATCTCCCTTAGAGTGAGAGGCCAAGATGAAGTATCTCCACCAAGACGACATCTATCCAATAACTGAAATGATCTCATTGTCAAGGTTAAGAGAAGACTCGATAGACCATAGTGATAGTCTTCTCTGGTTCAAGGAATTCCTTCTTAGGAGTGAGAGATTCAATAGGAACAGAAGAAGGAAGCATTGAAGTGAGAACGGAACGAGTAGAAGGAGACATCTTATTACGTTCCATTACAATCTATAAGAGAGGCGAGTGAATGGAAAGGGGAGAGGAGGGGGGGGGGGGGTACCTGAACAGGAGGATGTCTTGCGATAAGAGTTCGAAGATGGGAGAAGTAACAGTCATCATCGAATGAACCAACGGAGAAACGGCCAATCGAAGTATCGATGAATGCAACTCCGAATGTGGTCACTCGAGCACTACCACGAGTCATCTCAAACAGACAATTATATCACCATCTGTCCCACTTAGTAGTCCTATACAATTAAAATAACTAACGATGACTTCCTTAATAGCGAGTAGATATGCAGTATTTGTATCTCCAATGGTCATTTCTCCTCCTTCCTCAGTCTTTCCATCATCCAAAGGAGAATCCAATGCATCGAAAGTTCTCGTTCCCACACTTGTGATACGGCACAACTCTCTGTAATTATTTAATCTCTTCTTGTCTATTCAACCCTCATCTTCACTTACCTTCTCACAACTTTACTCTTAACTTTCTCCTTCTTATTCCTCTCATTTAATTGATCAGGAGTCTCCGTCTGTTCGATTCTCGCCACCTACAATATTACTCCCTTTCCTCCCTTCCCTCTCTTCCTCTCCCTTCTATCGTACCTTATATCCTCTCTGTACTAATTGATCTGCGAATCGTCCATATGCACTCTCAGGGAATCCACAGTGAGCGTAGTTACCCTAACCACATTATAATTAATATATGTATTCATCCTTCTCATTTCACTAACCTTCATATATGCCAGATTGAGACAGTTCACAGCGACGGTTGCATCCATGTGGTACAACTCGTAGAATTTACCAACCTTCAACGATCAATGAGATATTCTCATTGATCCTGACTAACCTTGAAGAGCAATACGGTGTCGAAATTGAATGATTTGATAGTCCACCACTGTTGATGACCTGATGTAATGCGATAGAGAAGGAATAAATGGGAAGGGGAAGGATCTACCGGGTGTTTGATCCTTCAAGAATTGATCAGATATCTTGAGAGTGGTAGGATCGTATTCAGGATGATCAGGACGACGACCACACATATCACGGATATTATCAGGCTGAGAGAGAGAAGGAGATGAGAGAGAAAGAGAGAGGAATTGAATGAACCTTGAGGAAGTCCAACTTCTCATGAGCATACTCATCCACTTTCTCATCATCATCCATCTCCTTCTTTCCTTTCTTCTTCTTCCCCACGGGCTACAATCTACGTTTCACTTTCCTAATTTCACTTCCAAACCTTCTCTTCTTCTTCAATATTCTTTGGATCAACAGGAACTTCCGCATCGAGTAATTCCTTCACTTTCTCACTCTGAAACGATATTTATATCATTCCAGCCGGTTGGCAATAACTTACGATATCTTCATCTTTCATAACGAAACTACCAATGAAGGAAGTGGCCATTGCTGCATCGAAGCAGAACTCACTGAGAATATGAATTTAGTAGTCATGCTCAGATATGTGAAGGAAACAATCAAAATAGAAAAAATCTGACCCATCGCTCTCCGCTCCTCCCTTTTCCTCGTCTTCCTCCTCTACATTATCATCATTCTTCTTCTCCAATATCTTTCTTCCTCCCTTCTTCGCACACTTCTTCTTCTACAATATATAACGAATACTAATATTGTATTGAATGGTATATTAAACCTTGGGTGTCTCCTCATCATCATCTATTGGATCATCTTCGAACTCTTCATCATCATCATCCTCTTTCTCCTTCGATGGATCATATTCGTCACCATCAGAGGATTCTCCCTCAGAAGACGACGACATAATAACACGACGACGCTTCGGCTCTTTCTTCGTAATATTCAATAATATCAATCCTTTCCATGTGATAAAGTACCTCAACGACATTGCTGTCCTCTTCATCCATCTTCACTCGTTCATTAACTCTCTTCAGTGGAGCACGAGTACTCTTCGGAGTAGATACCGTCTTCTTAGATGAATCAGCTTCCACTCAAAGACAATAAAGTCGTCAGTAGTACAAATTTCGAATACCTTTAGGTGGTCCCGTTGCGATAGGAGTCTTCGGTGTGGCGATGCCTCCCTTAGGAGTGAAGAAGGACATGAGAGAAGACTGCTTCGACATTCTGGTTAACAGAAATATTACCTGAATTAAGAGAAACTAGTTGAGAATTCGAATGCAAAATGAAAAGGAACAGTGAAGAGGAAAAAACAAGAAATTGCAAGATTTGAGTTAGCGCCAGCCACCTCCACAGTATTCCCTACAACACCAACCACAAGGTAATTCCTCAGCGATAATACTGAAAGCGAAATATACTAGAAAATTGCAGCAGAAACATAACGATTTCATTGTTTTCAACCATAAACAGAATTCCGATTGTTGAAAAGAACCCCACAGTCGGATCGGGTCGGTAGTCTATGATGCATTTGCAGACAAAAAATGCAAAGGCAAAATAGCTAGAGCCAGTTAAAGCTTCCGAGTCATCGTTGATCGTTGGTTGGCAATGGGTTATTTTGAAAAAAAACCAAGTAGGACCTTTTGAAAGGTTTAGCTAGTTTATTTCAATAGCACAACTTGCACGTACAGATTGCATTTAATAGGGCATTAAAATAGCAACAACAAAAAGAGTTAAACCTATACGAAAGACGAGAACAAAACGAAAAAGAAAATGTCGATGATCGACGACAGTCCAATATTTTTAGATTTTTTTACCGTAACTTCAGAGAGGCGGTTCGAGACAAACGTTTGCAAACAAAATCGTTTTAACATTTTTTATCTTTTCTTTGTTTCGCATAATTACATTTTTTAATTTGAACAATACTGGTTTGTAAATATTTTAGAACGCTCTTCTTGCTTTTTTGAACACTCAAATAGTCTAAGAAATAAATTAATATTAAAATAATTAAAATCAGCTCCCAATTCAGAGCATTTTTACCGTACAAACGAAAACTTTCGCTTTCGCTAATCGCTCTCCCGGGACCCACAAGTATTCGCGATTAATTGCTTTTGTTGTCTCGTTTCGCCTTTCTCGATGAAAGGTTATTTCCAGAGCATGGCTGCGGAAAAGAAGATTGGAAAGAAAAAGCGCCACATTGTGAAGAAAGTGAAAAAAGAAGATACCGAAGTTTGTGAAAGTACACCCGAACTTATTCCAGTTGATGTCCACAAATGTAAGTAAAATCTTGTTCTAACTTTTATTCTATTCGTCCCATTCAGGCCTTAGATACTCCCTCAGTTCATCTTTCACTTGTGAACGTCATTTATTCCTTAAAGCAGATGCTTCAAATACTTGCGCTCTTTTGGTTGGAAATGTTCCTTCCTATCTCGATCTGGTAAATTTAATGCACCAAAATATCTTTCGCATCAGTTTCTTACTAGGATGTTATCAAGGGATTCCTATCGGAATTCGTCAAAGCTTCAATCGATGGAGTTTTTCCTCTAAGGAGTAATTCCGCAAGCAATCGGTTTGATGTGGTGTGTTCGTTTTTTTTTGATAATGTTACCAGAACTCATTTTATGCAACAGGGTCAATTAACTATCCGTATAGTCTTCTCGTCTCCTGCAGGGGTGAAAGAAGCTCTAGCCAAGGCTGAGACTTCAGGTCCATTTATCGCTGAGAAGTACGGACCATTCGATGATACCACAACTATTCAAGGTATTATGATCGGTGTTTTGATAGTCTTAATTAGTTATTTTAGCTCAAATGGCATCATATCATTCTCGAGTGGTGGATAGTGATTCTTTGATGAAGGAAGTGGATGAATATATGAATGCCCATGATGAAGAGGCTGCTGCTGTCAGTTATTTCTTACATTCATTTCAGAAATTGCTTATTTTGACATTGGAAACATGAAAGAATATAAATCTAATGTAATCTAATTAATTGTAGGCGAATCGTGCTGCGAGAAAGAGAAGAAAGGTGGCAGATGAGGATGGATGGATTACAGTGACTAAAGGAAGTAGAACAAGTGCTCCTGAATCAAAGAAGATGAGGGAAGACGAACCATTGAGTCATCAAGATGAGAAGAGGAAACAGAAGAAGGTATTCATCTATGCTCTTAGTATTATGTTACACTTTTCAATGAATTATATTAGTTATTATTCATGGAAAAAATGTTTGCAGGTTGACGTTGCATTCTACAACTTCCAGATCAAGGAATCCAAAATGAAACGTCAGTTGTGTTTAACCTTTTTGTTGTCCTGTTTTTCATCTCTTCGAGAAAATGAGCAAACCCGTACTCAGATTTCAATAAATACAATTTCAGATTTGAATGAGTTGCGTGCTAAGTTCGAAGAGGATAAGAAGAGAGTAGCTATGGCAAAGGCTGCTAGAAAATTCAGGCCGTTATAAGAATCAATTGTTTCCGTCATGTCCTCCTTTACTCCGAGACTAATTTGTTGTTTGGTATGTTACAACAATTGTTGAAAAAGTTGTTATCAGTTATACATGAGTCGAAATACAAATAACAACGTGGTGAAAAGTAAAGGTTGGCGATATATGGATAAATTACACATATCCTCTTCACATACACATTCCTCTCCCATTCTTCCCTCCCACAATGGAGTATCTCTACATCCTATTGGAGCATCTGACGAAATACACAGCTTCTGAAGACGTGTGAAACCCTCTGAAATTCGTTAAGAGCGAAGTACATATAATAATTGTTCGTGACATACGGGGTAGAATTGTTGTTCGAGTGGCACATTTGGCCCCGACACATGAAGAAGCATCTAATTGACAATATTCAGAGAAGGAATCACATTGAACACATTGGATGGAGATAACTGAAAGAGAACGAAAGAGGAATTAAGTGACTGACTAACCAGAGGGTAGACATGATAGTAATAGAAGAATGAGCATGATGAGATTGAAGGGTGAATTGACTGGTCAATGTTTGTCCATCTCAATCATCCCCATTGTGACCCCCCTCCTTCACACACTCACCCCGAAGAAGATTGATTTATGTTAACTTTTTTTCTTCTTGTAACTGGTTTAAGTCATTTCCCATCTGTTCCATTTCCACATTCACTGTCCTGTCCTACTCATAGCTTCCTACCTTTCCACATTCACTGTCCTGTCCTACTCATAGCTTCCTTCAAGTGCTTGGGACATTTCGCATTTCTTTCGTTTTAGGTCGGCTCTAGTCGGGAGCGTTTGGGGTGTTGGAAGGTCAGCCTTCTTGAAGGAAACTTTACTCGTTCTATTAATCTTCAATCTCGAGTTAAAAGGAGATGAAGATGAACTTCTCTCTACGAGTCAATCCCTTCTCACAACCAAGCATAAATGTGTTATTGTTATCTAGATCGAAGGAAATCAGGTCGAATATCAAGACCAAATATATTGTGCAAGTCATATACTCATCACTAGATTATATTGATACAAGCTAATGTTTATTCAAACTATTCTATTATTCAATGAAATTAGTGGAATGAACAATTGATATGAGGATTTCAGTTGAGAGAGGGATTATGCTGATTGTGAATGGGAAAGAGGGTTGATCACAGGTTAGTCATTGATAGAGGAACGAATGACAGAGAAGGAATGGGAAGAGTACCTAAGATATGAACCCGTTGATATTTGTATGTCATATCGAGAGGGAAATGGAGAATGGAGGATTGGGATGAAATCATCCGAAGAAATCTTTGATATTGGCGAATATTGATCCTCCTTTTGATTGGCATGAACATGAACACGTTGACTTGGTTAGAACATATACTGATTCATCGAAGATTCGACCATCCACAACCTTATCGAATGAGAAAGTGAATGATAAATGATGGACTAATCACTCACTTTTGCTGCTTGTCCATTATATACATAAGTGAATATTCGTCGTTCGATATCTGCTTCTCCGAGATATTCACCGTTTGGAGTTACATAGACTCCCGCTGTTATCTTACTGCAATAAATGAACTTGACAAGAGGAAGAGATGGAGTGTCAAATACAGAAACGAACGAAGAAAGAAAGAGAAAGAGAGAGATGTATTCAAGTACTAAAGGGAGAAGTAGGAATATAAGAATAGCTCACGAGTATGGTCTTCGAGTATCCACTTGAACTATGATGGAAAATGGATCAATCAATCGACTTAATACCCATTCCATACTTAATTAATATATTTATAGTGGAAGGAAAAGAGTATACTCACTCGATATTATAAGTGGATGCGGCATTGGATGGAAGAAGAATTGATCGAAATGGAATTGAATCTCGACGTGCATCTTTTACTACATTCCCACTGAACATATTATTACTATTATTTACTCATTCGGATTATATTCAATAATCTATATGATATGCTGCAGATCGTAAAGTGACACACATTCGTTATCAATAGAAGGAAATAAATAAGAATGACTCACTCTACGAATTCAGCCTGTGGAAGACCAGATGAATTGATAAAGAGACGACCCCAACGACGATTAGAAGAAGGAAGAGATGGAGGAGAGGAGTCTGCTTGCACACTCAACACATCACTCTCACATTTATATCACTGTTCGACCCTTTTCTCTAAGTATATCGTGCAAGTAATGAGATATTGTGAAGGGAGTGGTGATAAACGGAATGCGATGACTAATAAGAGGAATCTGATGGCACAAACTAGCAAACAGAAGGAGAAAAAAGAAAAAAAACGATAGAGAGAAGCAGAATAATAGAAGGGAAGAGAATACTCACAGCAAAGCAACATATTCTCTTTGAACGATTCCTTGTCCTTTCTTCAATGGTCGATTCAATGCCATAAATGCTATCAATGCTCAACTTGAACTGTCGATTGAGTTGCTCCACAATATAAATAGAGAAGCTACCTGTTATGCAACTCTCTTAGTCCACACACGAGTTTCTCTCCCTTACCTTGTGTCGAATACTCTGGATATTCATTCTTCACTTGAACATGAAGAGAAGTCACATTCAGCTCACTCTTCAATTGCCAAATGTGAGGAGAAGAGAAGGATATGACCCCTTCCAAACAAAGAATCTCATCCAAATGGAATGCCCATTCTTCTTCCGTCTCAGGAGGAATCCCCTGTAATATTCCATTTTTTGGAGGTGAGGGAAGTGATTATACTGACTTGTAGGAGAGTGCATGCACTAGATCTGAGAAGAGGACAGGCAGATCCAAGAATTAGAAGAGAAAGAATGAATGAACAAAAGGGATCAACCCATTGCCATCCGAACCATTCCATTAGGAAAGTTGAGATAATAACAAATACTGATCCGAGAGTATCAGCCAGAACATGGAGGAATACTCCTATACAATAGATTAATCGATATCATGAGATACAGTCATAGGTCAAACGCCGCTCCCGAAATGACCTAAGCATGCCACATTTTTAGGCCAATTTGAGCAAAAATTTGAGAAAAGCATACCACCGATTGACAAAATCGGAAGATTTTTCTCGAAACCTTGCCACATCAAGTGCAACAGCCATAAAAAAATTGTAATAGCATACCACATTTTGGGTTTCATGACCTGAGCATTTGACACCTGGATACAGTAACCCTCTTACCTTGCATATTAGCGTTATGTGAATGTCCATGTGCTCCTCCTCCTCCATGAGAATGACCATGATGTGAATGACCATGACCATCTTCACCTCCATGGAATGAATACATTCCGAATAGATTAACACACAATCCAACGACAGCAACAATCTGTATTCACTCTTTCCCTCTTCTATCCTTCTATTCCATTTCTTACTAGTAATCGATCAGTATTCACAGTGGGAGGATCCCATATTCTTCCCCATGCTTCCATTAGAATAAACACTGCGATCACATTGAGAAAGAGTGCATTTATGAATCCTTAGATAAAACCATTAATGAAGGGATAATTAGAATGGAAGACATACCAGAGAGAACTTCCACTCTTCCGAATCTATATGAATAGTGTTTAGTAGCAGGCCATCTAGCCATAACTGATGCCACTAATCCCATCACCTAGAAGAAGGATTAATCATCACTTTCTCTCCCTTTCCCTCTCTTAATAAATAAATGAAGAATTGACTTACGAGAGCAGAACAGTCGAATAGCATGTGGAATGCATCAGAAATGAGACCGAGTGAATTCGTCCAAAATCCGTAAAGAAATTCGACTCCGCAGAAAGAAAGATTGACAAGAAGGAACCAGAATATACGACGTGAATCACCATTTCCAAGAATCTCACTGAAATTAAATATATTGAACAACCTTGTAGCAGTAATCAATTGAATGTTGAACGTACACTCTCTCTTCAATTGCAAATAGGAGAAGACTCTTGCTTTTCCTATGGAGGAATGCTTCTCCATATGCATAGAGAGGAATTCCCTCGTCACTCATTCCTATTAATTGTCCTACTCCATTTCTTCGTGTAGAGGACCAAGTCAGAGAAATACATCCTATAACACGAATACATAACTTCACTCATCCCATACCGTCCGCTTATTTATGGCCATAATACCAAAATTCGAGCCAGCAGTACTACCGTACAGTAAGAAACTCAAGATATCACATTATGATATTTTTTTAATAAAAAGATTTTCATAAATAGTAAAAATTGAATAATTACCAAGAGAGAATGCAGCGAGAGTGAATAATACTCCTCCAGTGAGACATATGGATAATATATTGAAGCAACGAGATAAGAACAGACGAGCATTGTGACTGGAGACCATCGAGCAGTTCCCATTACAGGATCAGCTACGTGCTCAAATCAAAAATCTCCCTTTCCAGATGATTAATTATTCAACCCTGGAAACAGCTAGTCTCGGCGTAGAAATCGATGATAAATACAACGATAGCAGAGAAAAGAAGCATGACCAAGTACGGGAAATAGTCCATTGGTTCGGGAGACTGCAAGAGAAAGAGATCAGATATTGCATGAATGAGAGGGGAGGGGGATAATGTAACTAGATATAGTATTCTAACCTGATCGGAGAAGAGGAAAGTAATGAGAAGTGCAAGAGGTGTAAGGATAAATAGAGAGAATAGATTAATAAGAGCATGAAGTCTCTTTGCTCCTCCCATTTCCACTCCTAGATGTCGAAATGAAGAATCGTAACCTGCATATCAATCATTAAAATGGCAATCACACGTTTCCATAAATAGCATTGTAGATTACCCACCAATCCTGAGGAATAAGATAGCAATATGGAGAACAATTCCTCCTGTGTGATCCGGCACTCCAAGGAATGAGAAAGCATGATAAAATAGATGATTGAGACCCGCATGATGAGCATGAGTTGAAGCTACAATCATACAATAATTACTTCGAAGAGAGAGAAGAGAATAAAGAAGAATCCAGAACTTACAATGATCGTTTGAGACTGTTTCGTCTCGATCCATAAGAAGAAGGGTGATTAAACCACCAATTATACATAATATTCCTCAAATTTGCATCATAATCAAATTGAGCAGTCCACTTTCAGCTTACCTCTAGTTTTCGCTGGACTTCCGTTTCCTTTGATGAACGATGCTACTCCAATCATTATTACAGAAGGGGACAATTCAAATACGAGAATTGATCTGAAATAGAAGAAATATATGGTAATGTATCTTCCTTGTGATAATCATATCGTACCTTACTGGTCCACACAGGGTAAGTCCATATAACCAGCAAATTTCAATAACAACATTCACAAAGGATAGACGGAGTATTCGGAGAATCTATATTTGAAATACAAAAACGAGAAAAAAATTCATTTACCAATGGTTTCCGAAGTGTTTTACCATGAGTGAAGGGTTTTTGGATGGGAATGAGACAAAGTGATGATCTGAAAGGACAATAATCAAAATGGTCGAACATCAATCAACTTACATAAACTTATATGCTCAGAGCAAGCTGACTGCATGGGAAGACTTGCTCAGAATATCCATAAAGAAAATTCCAATGCATCGGAGAAACTTTGTCAATACTATTACAAGGAAATACCATGCCGACCTGCAACACAAATAATTAATTCAAAATAGTCAGAAATTGATAGTCGCACGAATCATGAACTTACTTTGACGAAGAAGTAGGAGTAAACTTTCTAGGAAGGGAGAAATCGAGTAAGAAGAGAGGATAAACAAAGAAGAAGGGCAAATACTGGAAAGGCGAAAGTAAGTGACAGTGAAATCAGAAGGGGCAGTAAGTGACAGTGATTTCGTGACAGCAAATTACTGTAGTTGTCACACGCGTGTGTACACACAAACATCGAGAAAGTTCAGAAGTGGACCTTTCGAAAAGTGACTGCGTAATTTCCTACTTTACTTTTTACTACAGTATACTTAACTCAATTAAAACAAGATTTCGTGGTGAGATTAGAATCGCGAGCGCGGGCTTTAGCTAACTTTAAAAAAAGTGAAGTATGTCGTTCTTTCCCTCTTAATTTTTAAGCTTAGTTTAGCGTTTTTAAAATATTTTTTTGGTGGGATACGATTTAAAAACATAGAGACTGACCGAGTGTGATCGAGTTTAGAAGAGGAAAGGAAAGAAAGGAAAAGAATTAATGGTTCTCTTTCACTTTCTTATCTCGATAGGCCTTTTTTTAATTGCCTGATACATCCTCTGGAATTCCGTCATAAGTCATCACTCTCTCATGTATGCCATACCTCATTAACGTTAAGATCCATCTGCATGCGTTTAGCAAGATCTTTCATCCCAATCCTCGTTACTGCACAGTGGTCTAACACTTGTGTCTGAATCAATCGATATCATCCTCTACCGTACTCCGCTCATACAGTACTTCGACCAACTCTCTCAACGACGGATACTTCGATGATGAGTCTAACCGAAGTGACGCTCCCGATAAGATTCCTTTTGCGAGCTGTGAGATCAAGAGATCAAAGATCAATTCGACTATAGGTACCTCACGAGTTTCTTGATATTTTTCATATGGCTCTGTTGGATACTCATGAATTTCGTAGGCCAATACTCCTGAGTCGATAAAACTACAGTAATCTACCCCTCTCCGAACCTACCAACAGCCCATACATCGCATTTTACAGTGTATACGCGTGTCTTGATCAGCTCTGGCGGCGACCACCGAATGGGAAACTGAAGAATACGGTATGAAGTGAGTATCGATCAGAATACTGTACCTTCAGTCCCTTTTTCATAAAATAAGAATCTCCACGGACGGACATTCCGTAATCGGAAATTTTTGCCTGTTGAGGTAAAGGTTAAGGATACGGTAGATACGGTACGGTATCATACAGTGTTATACTAACCTGTCCTTCAGTGAAGAGGACATTTCATAGCGCAAGGTCACGATGGAGAAATCCTTGTTGATGCATGTACTCAATACCATGCGCAACCTGCGAAGATCATAGATAAACTTTAGACCAGAGATCAAAGAGAAAACCTGTAGGATGAATTTCCATTTAGCACTCTCAGATATTGAGGGGTTATCTCTGAGATAAGTGGATATACCGAACAATGCCTGAGGAGTATTACGGTAGTCATAGCACACCAATACCGTACTCCTACAGTACGCCATCCTCACCTTTTCAACTAGAAGACATACAAGTGTGCAAAGCAAAGCAATACCGAACACTTTGAGAATGCTAGGATGATTGAGGTCTAGCATAATCAGGCACTATAATAAATCTTAAGCCACGGGATACGGTAGATCACCTACCTCGTTGACCAGCGCCTTTGTCGAATTCATATTCAGATCTTTTATTTGCTTGATTGCTGCGCTTCGGATCACCCCTCCCTTGTCTGAACGACGGGGCTTCAGTAGTCCATCATACACTCTCCCGAATTCTCCTTCTCCAATCTCGCCTCCGAAGACTTCAAAATTGAGGAGTCATTCCGAAAAGGGGAGGGGGTTTGTCATCCTCACCTATCCGATCGTGGTTCAGCTCCCACCACTTTCTTACTATTCCATTCTTGAGTTGAATTGACCGTCCATCCAATTTAATCTGTATGTCATTCTCCTTGTAATGTGCAATAAGATCGACGATTGAATCAAAGGAGACAGAAGAATCATTGGGGTACAGACGGTATCTCCCATCATGGTGATCAACGACAATGTCTCTGTGCTGAAAAGGAGTGATTCCCAATATTCGCGAGGAACACCTCTCTTTAGATTGGAACCTTGTCCATCCGTTGTGATAACTATTATGTGTCTACGATAGTAATATTCATTTTTGAAGGGAAAAGAGAGCGAACAACCAAACGAGAAAGTGAGAACAGAGAGAAGAAGGAGAGAACTTTGAGGAGAAGTAAAGATCAAAGATAATCAATAACTAACGGTATAACTAACGGTGCAGAAGGAGGTGGACAAGGATATGTGCGAATTTGAGAATCGGAGTATCCGATAAATCAAAGATCAAATCAAAGATTAAAGATCAACGTACCTTTTATCAGAAGACATTACGAAGATAGAAAAGAAACGTCAGCAACTCAGAGAACGATAACGAATGTGAACTAACTAGAGCGGAAGCACGAAGGAGAGAAAATTAATTATGCAAAAGGGGATGAAGACATGCAAAATAGGGGATGTGAGGGTGTGGATCTACTACATACAATATGCAAATTCCTTGTCACTTCTTGTTTTCATATGTCATGTATTCCCTTCTTATTCTCCGAACTATTGTTTCTCTTCACTCTGTCCCAATCCCGATATGCAACTCAACAAGTACACCCTCCCCTTCTCTCTAATCATCTTATTCTCTTCAAACGTGAGTCTCCCTCATGTCTTCGTAGAATCTATGTCATGTATTCCCTTCTCCATATTATTCCCCAACCTTTTCTTTATTCAAAGAGTCATGTTCTCTTACTCATGTTCATTCTATCCAGCGAGTTCACTTTTCCTCACTACCAATTTATCCCAGAAGTGAAATAGGTCAATTTTGAGAGTTCTCGTTTTTCTTCAATGAATCATAACACGAGAAGAGAAGAGTGCATGAGTGCCTTCTAACATCAAACACTTTGTATTTATTATATTTAATAAAAATAGATAATCCGTTCATTATTCTCATAAGAATGGAAGAGAGGGAAAAAGCATGAAAACATCTCGGAATTTTGTGTGAACACGAATAGAGGAAATGCAGAGAAACAACTAATTTTCCACTTCCAACGATATTTCGATTAGATAGTTGATTTGAAGAATTCGCTTTTTTAGTACGAACTATTTTATCGACCATGAGAAAATATAACAAACAAAAAAGTGTGTATTCTATCTATCTCTATTCTTAAAAAAAAATGTGTATTCTATCTATCTCTATTCTTCTTCTTCATTCTTCCCTGACCAGGATCAACAATCAAAGCGATATCTTAAGGAATAATGATGAGACTGTGGAGAAGAAGGAGAAGAGAATTTGGATGAGAAGATGAAATAACAGTGGGTGCATCCTCTCATCCTAAATCATCCTATCTTCTTCCTCTTTTCTTCCAACTATCGCAGATTTACCAAATGGTGACACCGAGGGTGACATCTCACCTTCATGAGCGCCATTCGAATTGAATTAGGAATGTAGATACACTCGCGGTCAAAAGTCATGGAGCGCTTTTTGAAAGAGTCATATCTAGATCGATCACCACAGATCGGAGAGTAAAGCAAACGCTCTGAAAATTTGGGATGTTACTATTGGATGGTTTTGCAATGTTCCGGCACGGTAACCATTATTTTACCAAATTCACCCTTGGAGTGGTAAATGGTCAAACTCAGGTCATCTGAAAAAGTTACTTTCGAGCGCGAAAGATGTAAATGATGACCGATCTTCACCAAACTCTCAGGATCTTAGTTACTCGTCATAAGAAGCAGAATGATCCTTAGAACGAGTTTCTAGCACGTCTGGGTGCGGAGTTATGAAAATCCGACCCTGAATTTGCAGCAACCCTGCAGCCGCTGTAGCAAGCGGCAGAAACTTGAAACTTTTTTTTCTGGGTAGCCCAAAAAATTTTGAGACTTGGAAAAAGACTACCAAAGAATAGTGATTTTTCGCAATAGTACCCTTCGATTGCGTCATCACTATGCAATAAATTTTTTGCAACTCTGTTTTATGTGGAAAATATTGTCCTGCACACTTTCTAGGTATTAATGTCCGAATTTCAAATTGATTGCTTTACTGGCTCAAAAGATATGACTCTTTCAAAAAGCGCTCGATGACTTTTGACCGCGAGTGTGTCTGTGATGAAATGGGATGAATCAGTCGATGGAGAAGAGGCCAATGAGGAGTTACCTGAGAGAAAAAAGAGAGAGACTTCCAGATCAAGAATTCCAAAATGAAAGTCAGTTTTTTTTATTATTAACCTTCTTTGTTGCGATTTTTATCTCTTAGAAAATTAAAAAGAAACTTACTATCACCGTATTCATTGTTTTCAGATTTGAATGAGTTGCGTGCTAAGTTCGAAGAGAATAAGAAGAGAGTAGCTATGGCAAAGGCTGCTAGAAAATTCAGGACGTTATAAGAATCAATTGTTTCCGTCATGTCCTCCATTACTCCGAGACTAATTTGTTGTTTGGTATGTTACATCAGTTGTTGACAAAATTGTTATCAGTTATACATGAGTCCTAATACAAATAACAGCGTAGTGAAAAGTAAAGGTTGGCGGTATATGGATGAGTTACACATATCCTCTTCACATATACATTCCTCTCCCATTCTTCCTTCCCACAATGGAGTATCTCTGCATCCTAATGGGGCATCTGACGAAATACACAGCTTCTGAAGACGTGTGAAACCCTCTGAAATTAGTAGATCATGAAATACATATAGTAGAGTATTTGTTCGTGACATACGGGGTAGAATTGCAGTTCGAGTGGCACATTTGGCCCCGACACATGAAGAAGCATCTAGTTGACAATATTCGGAGAAGGAATCACATTGAACACATTGGATGGAGATAACTGAAAGAGAATGAAAGAGGAATTAAGGGACTGACTAACCAGAGGGTAGACATGATAGTAATAGAAGAATGAGCATGCTGAGATTGAAGGGTGAATTGACTGGTCAATGTTTGTCCATCTCAATCATCCCCATTGTACCCCCCCCCCCTCCTGCTTAAACAAATAGTTCATAATCGTTTTTCTCCGTCAGAGGACAGTTAGTCCGCCACCGGTTTGAAATAATCACTCGTATTCACTGGTTGGCTATCTAGTAGCACCCGGGAATTGCTTACAATGCAGACAAACAACGAGTCAGATGATAAAAGAAAACCCCATTCTTCAAATATTACACCATGGAAACTTCAACTGGTGTAGATAGTAATTTGGTCGTTCCAAAGAGAGTGGCTAGTTTGAATACCTACTCTGAATATTCTGAATCAATTCAGTGAGAGTGACTGTAAAATAAGAGAGTCAATGTAATTTGCATATACTCTGTCCATTTACATCTTTCGTCTCCCTCAATCTCTTCCCATTTTCTTCCTGGTGCGAGGTGGTCGAGTCCTCACCTTAGACCTCCGACCTCCCACTATGCAACACCATAACTCTCCCGTTCATGAAGATGATGAGGTATCCACTGTACTCGTGTCATCTTACTCTTCACTTATACATTTACAGGATGATTTCCAACCAGCGAAAACTGTCACTAGTGACTATGCAATGAATGTTCCTAACTCGTCGATTAGACTTCGTAAGAGAAATTGCATTGATTATGTCTTTTACAATGTCAATTTCAGCAGCACAAGCCGTAACGAGTGAATACGCCTTCCCATCCATTTCTCATCCCAAGAATAATGGAGAAAAGAAAGATGAATATGCAAGTGCCGAACTGAGACAACTTGTAAACAAGGCTATCGTCGAGACTAAGGTACGGTAGATGAAGGATACTGTAATCGATAGTGGTGTATTCAGGAGAAAGCACAGAACGATAAAAAGGCACAAGTTGTGTCTTCTTCAATGAATGACTCCCCGGAGACTGGGGTGACCACGGCGAGATTGTTCGACGATGAGTATAACCCTGATCTCACGTTCATGCCGGACAGGTTAGAATGGGGAAAGAATAGAGAAAAATGATGAATTCAGCCCTCCTCCGTCCCCTCCTCCCGATGACGATTTCGAATTGTCTGAAGAAAACTTCTGCGAGTGAGAAAGGGAAGATAATAGATGAATAATACATTTGATGCTTTCAGAAGTCACGAATGGAAATATGGGAAAATAAATTGGAAGCTTGCCAATAAGTAAGTGACTATATAGATACGATAGATGAAATATCCTTACAATGATCTTAATAGATATGATCATTCCACCCATGAAAAGATAATGATTATATTTTCCTCTAGACAAACTTACATTCTTGTCCTTGCCTCAAGCCAAATACAATGTATTCAGGTTCTCAGAACTACTCTAATTAGTTTTGACATCTTTATTATGCTAACACATTTCATACCCTGAGAGTGAAATGACCTTGAAGTTGATTTCTTTCAATCTTTCAACACATTTTTAAGGTAGTATTATCTAGCAAAATTTAGTTGTCTTAAAGAGTTTGCACTTTTCATATGATCTATTTCATATCACGTTTATGCTATCTTGATACTTAGTTAGGTAATGAACGGTTAGTCACTTGGGGTAACGGAGCTTGGTTCCAGGGAATTTAAAATACCATAACCGTTTCATACCGGATATTCCGTAACGTGACCGGGACCGGGAAAAAGGTGAACAAGTCGCCTACAAATGTACACTCCGATTTTTTTATTTAAAATTATATTTTCTATGATGTATTTGTGTCTCTTCCCGCAGGTTCCTATATGTCCCGTCCTGTCCATTACAACGCTCTCATAGTACAACAGTTATTCTGCTTCAAACGCTTGGGACTGTTCGCATTTCTTTCGTTTTAATTTCAGCTCTAATCGGGAGCCTTTCGGGTGTTGGAAGGTCAGCTATCTAGGTGAAGTGAATGCTTCTGGGTCGTCTAGCAGTTCGAGTTCCTTCAGCCTTTCTTGGCACGGCTTACTCATTCTCTCGCAGACCTCGCAGCAACCTTCTGTTTGCGAGACAATCACGCTCTTTGTAAGCATCACCTTATCGTCCGCTATTTATTTCTGTAAAACATATCGTTAACTTCTTGATCAGCAACTATCGTTAACTTCTTGATCAATTACTGTTTTGAGTTAAATGACTTAGTGTACTTGGGTTATTGCAGTGGTCTGGCCTAGCAGTGATCTTCCGCAGGACGCAAGTCTTGATAAACGGGATGACCTTTACCTTGTTACCTTTTTTTTGCAGTGGATTGGCAGCGACAGAAGAGAAAGTGGAAGACATGGATAAAGTAGATCGTTCGCTTCATCTACTTCCCAATGCAACTCCTGTCGTTGGACTCAACTGCAAAGCTGCTTTTGAGAGTGAGTCTTAAATTTCTTCTTTGTAAATATACATCTGAATGTAAATCAGATCTTTCCCCCACTGAACGTCTGTATGCTCATCATCTCGCTCGTGCTTCGTTCGAGGGATCTCTCATTGTGTTCTTGCAGGTATTTACTGATCACGGATAAACCATCTAATTTTTGAACCAAACATTGGGGTTCTACGTCCCAAATCAGGGCCATCGTGCTAAAATCGGGGTTAGTTAACTAGTGGTATCATCCTTCGGTCGTCTTGGTTCTTATGCTTTATACATATCTGTCCGAGGAATTATTGTTTGCAAACAACACATGATTTATAAACATTATTATAAGAATTTTCGTCATTCAAATTACGCATATTGTCCCTTCCAATGTGATGTACATGAGCCAAAAATTATTATTGTTTGGAGTTCTTAATATTTCCGCGGTGCATATTCAACACAATGTCGTAGCTACAATGTAAATTTACTAACAATGTGTTGTAAGGTGTCTCCGGAATCTGGAGGAATATTCGTATTGCTGCATCGTTTGTTCTCGTCCGAATCAATCGAAGCAGTGAAGGAGAAAGCATTGGCTGCTGTGAGTCAACATGTACTAGTGATATAACAATATTATTATTAATTAAGGGATTCACTGAAGATGAATGGCAGAATTTCCTCGTATGGACTGGCTCTTTCTATTCCAACAGTGGAAACTACAAGGGATTTGGAGACTCCAAATTTGTCCCTTTCGTTGCTCCTGTAAGTTAACAGTGCTTCTGAAAATGTGTTGAATTCGACTTAGTTTGTCTTAATTTTAACAATTTTTAAAATCACATTATCGAGCGATTACTTATATCTTTTATAGGAGAAGGTACAGAAGATGGTTTCATCGTCGAAGGCTGCTTCCATCTATCCCGATCTCCTCTCCATATATTCTGCTGTCGAGAAAGGAATCTTCTCCCTTGACGCAAGAACTGCTGGACTCGGCTTCAATGATACTGGAGTATCTACTTATCATTCGGAGACAGTTCGAAAGGCTGATAGTGACCTCATCAATCGATATATGAAGGAGAAGGTGAGGACCGTTGTCGTACAATGTAAATATCACATTTGAATTTAAGAATCTGGAAGGATGGAATACTCGTCTCTTCAAGGAAGAAGTTAATGGAAAGACTATTCTCAAGATTAAATTCGCATCTACTAATGGTAATTTCGTTTATATATTATTTTAGCCTTAAGAATTAGCGATAGCGCTTGATCAAAATTATTATTGCAGTCAATGTGAAGGATGAGGATTTCGAGGGAGTGAAAGTGCAATTGGAGAAAGGAGATTACGCTGAGATTCTCGCTAGAACTACTGCCCATCTCATAAAGGTTATTTCTTCATCTTTTAAAATCTCGTTGTCAAGGAGATGATTCTTTCTGAGAAAGGTTGGGTGGGAATAGACTAGAGATTAGGTGATGATTTAAGATGGCCATTTTTGTGATAAGAGTCGATAAGAGGTTATCAGTTGTCATCATCAGTAAGAAGAAAGCACTCTTCATATCAGAGTAACAAGGAAGGTTCACATGAAATTGTCATGCTGAATCGTGTTCGATCAACTAGGTTATCGATTTATAACAGAGTAGGAAAACCATTACGGGGTGACACTGAAATGTACTACGCATTTACTAAGGAATTACCGTTTGCGAAACAACTGTAATATTAATATGTTTGAGGCAGGAGACTATGCAGCGACTGCTAATCAGAAGGCAATGATGAATAAATACGCAGAACATTTCACTAGTGGAGAACTGAATGATCATAAGGATGCATCCAGGTTTGAATTAGAAGAAGAGAGGAAGAAGAATGACTCCATTTAAGATTATGGATCAAGGATGTTAATCCCATCGTGGAGAGTTATATTGGATTCATTGAGAACTACAGAGATCCCGCTGGTTAATTGAGAAATTGAGAAGATAATTAATTATAAGTTTAAAGGAGTTCGATCGGAATTCGAAGGATTTGTTGCTGCTGTCAATAAGGAAACATCGAAGAAATTCGCTCATCTGGTAGAGAAGGCAGAATTCATCCTTGAGAGGTATGAAGATACATTTTATTAGTTGATTATATTATGTCTTCTCTAGACTTCCATGGGGAAAAGCATACGAGAAGGACACTTTCCTCAAGCCTGATTTCACTGCTCTTGATATTATTGCATTCGGAAGCAGTGGAATACCCGCTGGAATCAATATTCCAAATTGTGAGTGCCCTTTCTCCTTCCCTTTCCCTTCCTTAGTTCCCTTTCTCTCATTATATTCTCTCAATCACTTAATTACAGACGACGATATTCGTCAGAACGAAGGATTCAAGAATGTCTCTCTCTCCAATGTTATCTCTGCCATGCCCAAACAGAAGATGAATTTTATCTCTGAGGAAGACGAGGTTTCCACTATATCCCATTTTATGCTCCGTTTCACATGCATCTTATCGTAATTGGTTTAACGATTGTGATATTAAGAATCTAATCTTCGAATACAATGGAAAGGCGTTCGAAGTGCAAGTTGGACTGCACGAATTACTAGGACACGGAAGTGGAAAACTATTCCAAGTAAGAGAAAAGAAGAACAAGAGAGGGATAAACGAATGAATTCAGAGAAATGCTGATGGTAGTTTCAACTTCGACAAGGAAAACACTGTGGATATTCTGACTGGAGGAAAGGTTGGTTGTTCCTACTTCCTGTAAATCTCTTGTGTTGTAGGTTACATCATGGTATGAACCGGGAGAGACATGGGGAGGTCTATTCGGTCAACTGGCATCTGCCTATGAAGAATGCAGAGCTGAGGCTGTTGGATACGTACTCTGTTGTGATGCTGATATTCTAAGGTGAGACAGAATGGGAGTGATAGTTATGCCAATGACAGTCGGAAATATAAAAATCAAAATATTGTTTGTAGGATCTTCGGACACGATGGTGAATTCGGACAATTGATCAAGTATGTGAACTGGCTGAGTGAGATCAGAGCTGGTCTACTCGCTCTCGAATTCTATAATGCTGATCAACAGAAATGGGGACAGGTGAGGAGAAGGAAGAGGGAGAGAAGGAGAAGGAAGAGGGAGAGAAGGAGAAGGAATGATTCAGGCTCACTGCTGGGCTCGTTATGTTCTCACCAAGGTTGTTCTTGAGGCTGGACAAGGATTCGTTACCATTGCAGAGGTTAGAGAGAAGGGAGGGGATACGGTAGAGTATTGATTGATTATAGACGAAAGATTCGGAGGGAGGAGACGATCTATCGTTCAAATTGGATAAGACGAAGATTGACACTGTTGGAATGCCTGCAGTGAAAGAATTCCTGAAGAAGCTACAGGGATACAAATCAACTGCTGATGTGAAGGGAGCTACTGCACTCTTCCATAAGTGAGAGAAGGGAAGGGACGGGGAAGAGGAATGATATCCATTGTAGATATGGATCCGTTGGTCCGACTGAACTTAAATGGAGAGATATCTGTATTGCAAAGAGGAAGCCTCGTCGTATCTTCGTTCAACCGAATACTAAATTGACTGCCGATGGACAGAATGTCGATTTGATTGTTTATCCTGAGACTACGGAAGGAATTATCTCTTCTTTCGTTGACAGGTCTGTATTACCATGTAATTATAGAAGTGGTTGAAATATCATAATAAGTACTATGGAATGCAGATATTCATCTGAGTCGATTGGTGATCTGGAGAAATTGTGGAAGGCTGATCAGAAGTATTTCCCTGTTGCATATGAATAGAAGTGATCACTTAATGATCTATACTCTATTCGACCAAATATCACAGATAAATAATTTATGGATATCTATATTAGTTCTGTTATATATTTCGGTTGTTCCGTTGTGTAAATTGTTTTGTATCCTTCCAGTGACTTTTTCAACTGGTGTCGTCTCCTTAGCATATTATCGTGCTTATGAGTTATGTAATAAATACTTTGGAGCTATTTCTCGAGATTTTCCTTTTTATGAGGTTATTTCAAACCTGAATGGGTATCTTGAAGGATGTCAATGATAAAGCTGTTAAGGGGCAAGAATGTGAATTATGTTATTTCTAGATGATTCTCGAGAATCCGCCTCCTTTCTCCGTTCAAATTGTGGGAAAGATGCCCAAAGGTGAGTTAATACTCTTCGATGTTTGTTCTAGATTAGGGTTGACTAAACGGAAACGGAATCGGAAAATTCCGTTTCCGAGGGGCCAATTTGCACCCACTCCGGAATAAGCGAACGAAAAATGAGACCGTTCATTCCGAACGGTCAACTGTATTCTAGATGATCTAGAATCTAGATGGAATGAGTATATATTTCAGCGCATGAGAAGGGTATTGTCAATCTACAATTCGTGTATAACGGAAATCACGTAGCACTATGCTCAGTGGGACACGATTCTATTAAGATGTGGAGATTGTGAGTTAATGAATTGTCAATTTAATATTATTGATAGTGATAATCATTATGAGTGTATTGGTTAAGGAACGACATGGAAGAGGATAACATAGTAGTGTTCACTCAGATGAATGAATATATTGAATGGAGATGTGGAGTACAAACTGCCCATACACTTCCCACTGCATCTTGTGAGTGAATGAACGAATAAAGTGGAAGGGAAGGAAGGAAGGATTTATTACAGGCACAGGAGTAGTAGGAGCAGATAGTATGATTTATTCATTGGAAGCTGATCATGATGGATCTCATATTCGATCATATGATATGGGATATATGGAAGTATGGCATCTTGTTGTCGTTGAACCAGGAAGATTCATCACTAGTCAGTTAATTAATCATTATCATCCCCTTCTTCTTTCCATTCTCATATCCCCTTCCTACTTCTCTTCTCCCTTCACTTAACGTGCATACTGGGTATACCTGCAAGAAGTGATCTCTAATGCAAGAATGATTGTCAAGTATGCAATATTCCCTTCGACACCCTTCTCCTTCCCCTTCATCTTCCCATTCTTCCTATTGGATGGTTTGGACGGATGCTAGTTTGGTCTCCTATCTCGTGGCTGTTACTCCATTCTCTTATTTTATCTCCTCTTTAGAATGACGTGAGAGTGATAGGGAGATGAAGGAAGGAGAGAGAGAGGAGAGGGGGGGGGAGCGGGGAATGGATATTACTGATCATTCCATCGAGGGGTCACACTGAGTGCACATCTGCATCTACATTCAAAGAACCCATACAAATTCAAATGGGATTGGTAGCTGAATGTGAGTAATGAATGTTTTCAGCAAGTTTCTCTGGATTCCTCTCGGAAGTGGTGGATGGGAAATTCGGAATTCGTGAGCCTTATCAAAAAATCAAGAGTATCGTATGCATGAATCTGGTAAGTTGTGTATTCACTCTCAATGAGTATAAAAAGAGAGAGAATGGAAGAAGGAATGAATTGATTATTGCAGAGTCCATCGAAGAATTTATTGGCAATGGGAGGAGCAGAGGGAAATGTTGAGATTGTTGATGCAAAGACACTGAAGAGTATGCAGTCATTTGAAGGTGAGAGGGAGATGAGAGGACTGACATGAACGCGGGTAACTGATTTTAGCCCATTGGACAAGAATAACTTCGATACTTCTTCTCACAGATGATTATTTACTAACAGGAGGAATGGATAAGTATATCAAATACTACAAAATGCGAGTGTCTTCATTCTTTTCCTCCTTTGAAATTCCCTTTCCAGATCAGGAAATACTCACACCCTTGAGAGGACTCTATGTGGTCATAGAGGAGCAATCACTTGTATGGTATCTGCCCCTTCCATCGAAGAAACGAAGAGATTCGCATCGGCTAGTGCCAATGGACAGGTACTCCTTACCATCTCCCCCCTCCCCTCAATGGATCTGTTGAGGTGATCGTATGGAATCTAGAATCATCCACTCCTCTCACTCATATTGAAGTTCATCATGAAGGATTGGTGAGTAAAGATTATGGAGTTATCGATTGATTGATTGATTGATTGCAGATCTCAGCCCTTGCCTTTTCACCATGTGGACAATTCTTAGTTTCGGGTGGAGATGATAAGGTAGGCAAGGGTACAACAGAAGATCTATTGTTTTTTTAAAGGGGAGGTGTTGCTATTTTGTGGAAAAAAAAGTGAATTGTTAAGGTAATAGCGGTGTATCGAGTGGCAGCTGAACCATTGTATGAGAATGTTCCTCTATTGAATAGTGGAATTGAATTGATGGATGAAATGGCTGAGATTAATGGAGGAAAGGAAAATGAAGAACCTACCGAAATAAGAGAACAAATTAAGAGAGGAATTAGTGACGATGAAATGGAATTAGATAATGGTCAGTTTATCTCATTTATATACATTTATTTCTATTTAATGCTTAAAGGAGCGGAGGCAACAACTCGTGATTTATTCGGAGATAGTTCGGACAGTGAAGAAGGAGAGAATGGAAAAGATAATGATGATGGAGATAAGGATGAAAGAATTGATAGAGATGAGAGAGAAGAAAGAGAAGAAGAATATGATAGAGTAGAAGGAGATGAAGGGAATATGGTAGAAGATGGAGGTGGAGAGTATGAAGGATACGGTAGAGAAGAGAATGGAGAAGAAAGAGAGGAGGAAGAAGAGGGAGTTAGAGAAGAAGGAAGAGAAGTGGAGGAGAGAGAGGAAGAAAGAGATGAGGAGGTGGAAGAGGGAATAAGGGAGGAAGGAGGATATGAAGATGAAGAGAGACGAATGGATGAACAAGGTAAAGGATAGAATTGATCCATTTTATTGTTATTGTTCTATTGCAGAATATGAAGTGAGCAGAAGAGATAATGAGGAAGATAAAAGTGATAATGAAGAAGAAGAAGAGGGAGGATATATTCCATCTCAAGTGAAGAAAGAAGAACCAATGTATGGGGGATATGGAGATTCACCTAGAGAGGAGCATCTATCTAATACCACTCCACCATATGAAGAAGATTGAACTACCCATTCATTTTGTTCAATTAATAATTGTTCCACTTTAACTAAATGTTTGTTCTCATTTTTTAAGCTCGCAATTTTGTATCGGAGATAAAAGATGTAATGAATTGTACGAGTTGTTGAGAGAGAAGTCGAATCTACTTGACTAACTACTTGAGAGAGAGAAGAGAGCGAGACTGATACCGTACCCCTTACAGTATGCGGATCTCTATCGGAGATGTTGTGGCTGTTAGTGAAGATATGATCCATGAATTCAAGATGCATTCCAAGATTGCCATCGAAGAGGTTAATGGAGAATAAGAGAGAAGAGAAGGGAATAGAAAGAGACCATTGCAGGTTCCAAGGAAGTGCGAGGCCAATGATAGAGGAAAGTTAGTGAGAACAATGCAACCGACTAGCAAGTGAGTAGAGTGAGGGGGGGGGGGAGGGAGGAACTATCTGCATTGACAGGACAATCTCAGCCATGTTGAATAGTCAAGGAGGAAAAATCTATCTGGGAATCACTGATGATGGAGTCGTTGAAGGACTCACTATGAATCATTCTCAGGTATATCAATCAGGAATCTCCATTAATATCAATTAATTTGGGGAAGGGCTTCACACTTGGTAGAAAAGAGGAATGATTAAGAATTAATATTTTCTTTATGTACTACTATAGTGTCAATTCTGTATTTTGATCCACTGCTCTTTCATTGTGAATTTTGAAGAGTGAAAGTAGATGAGAGTACATCAAAGGGAAGAGTACAAAGCTATTTAAAGAGTTATCGGAGCAAATTGCCCTTCTATTTTACTGTTACTTTTTCATGTTCTTTTGTGTTTATATCGTATTCTTGATCAGTTTAATCGTATCCAAAAGTGAGACATTTTCACTCGCATCTTTCAATGGTCATTTCTCTTCAACTGATACTAATTAAGAGTGACAATAAGTGTCTTTTCTCATACTTCTTAAAATGTTCTATCACTGCTCTCATGCACTCATTGCTAGCAGAGTGAGCACCTATTCCACCCCCCCCCCCTTCTTCCCTTTCCATTCTTCCCTCTGGTTGTTTCTCTCGTTCAGGAGCATAATCATGTACTCATCCTACTCGATTATTCAATCATCGAATCAGTTCCATCCTCTTCCTTCCCCTTCTGATTCTCTTCTCTCTCCATTCTCCTTTCTTCTTCTATCTCATCTCTACCCTTGCAACACCTTCCATTCTCCTCCGATTCGACACCTCTCCTTCTCTCATTCGGTGCACTGTGAACTGAAATCAAAGGCCAATCTCCCCTTCATAATCCTTTTCCCTCAATTGAATTGTGAATATGAAGGGTATAAGAGTGGTGGATAGGGCCCAGTGACCCCGTGTTGTCGAAGGGATGAGAAGAGAAGAGAAGAGAAGGGGAGGGGAGGGACTACCGTAGTCTGATGTTCAGAGTAGGGACATTGATTGGTGCACGTTGCTCTCACCTTTCACTAGGTGTCTTCCCCCCCATTCATCTTAGCTCATTTCCCACCCTTTCATCTCTCTCTTCTTCCCTTCTTAACGCTTTTCCTTTTCTCTCGTTCGATTCGATTTTCCCGTCTGCACAATCATATCACTCATCAACTCGCTCATTTTTACTTGTTCTCTGTAAAGCATAATCCCGTTCACATATCTCAATCAATTGTTAAGTACTATTTTATCTTCACTTCTCCTTCTCATCCGTTCTTCGGATTATCCAAAATTTCCGCAATGACGATTTTCGCCTTGATCCATTCAATCTGATTGTCCTTTCGAGCTTACGATGACCATTCAATGGCTTCGAATGACGAATATTCACTTGTGCACTTTCTCTTCTCCCTTCTTCCATTTACCTGTTGTTCATTTCAGATTTATAATGCGTGATACACCATTACCATGTGAAATAGCAGACGCAGCAGAAGCACACTTGCCCATCGCTCCAGGAGTGAGTTATACTCCCTTTACCCCCCCCCCCCTCTTCTTCCTTCTCCGATTTATGCCAGACTGATTGTATCATGCAGGATCCAGATGACAACTCATCATCACGTACTCCTTCCTCTCCTTCCCCCATTCCATCATCCATGGGAAAGAAGAGAAACAGAGCAATGTAAGTGAAATCAATCTCATTCATGTTGCACCATGAATGAGCTCATATTGATAAGATAGTAGAATGATTCGTGTGCAGGCCCGAGTTGTCAGTTTTGGATACGAAGATAGATATGATAGTGGAGGAATCGTCTGATGATGGGAGAAGTGAAGAATCGGAGAATGGAGATAAAACAACTACAGAAGAAGAGAAGACAAAACGGATAAGGACAATAAGTGAACACTCGAATGAAGTGCCAACTACCAGTAGCACTCTTCCGACCAATACACAGGTACTTCACCCTTCCTTCCCTTATCAATGATTAGAAATCTTTCTATGATCTATGATCGATCAAGGTCACCTTCTCACGTGGGTATTTGTTGTTGTCGTGTAGTGGTTTAGAGGGAGATGATGGTTGTTCGATCTCGTCTCCATACATAGCTCACTCTTGTATCGTACGATAATCTAGGGAGGAGGAGGTGTTTGCATGATGAAAAAAAAAGAATGTTGTTCAGAAGAACCCATCGGATAAGGGCGAAGATTACTTCTATGTCCATAAAGGAGAAGATCCCATCGATGAGTATTACAAGTGAGTTGAGATATGGAATATGGGCAACAAGACAGTTTATTGGAGGAGGAACAAGGCATATCTCACAGTAACAAGCATGGCTTCCATGTATGAAAAGAGTACGGAGATGAGAAGACTGCCGGATTATCTCAAACAGGTAGAGAAGATAATAAATGAATATGTAGGAAGGAATGATTCAGATGACTTCTCATCGAAGAGGAACAATGCGTAGTCAGAAGTCAGCTAGTCATCGATCGGGTCGATCGGGACAAAGTGGAAGGAGTAGGATAGGACTACCGCAGATGCCATCTGACACCCATTCAAATAGTGATTTAAAGAAGATAAGAAGAGAATGATGGACATTGTTCAGAATTCATGCGTTCCTTTTACTTCCTTGCATCAAAACATCGTAAGGTTGGATTCCGTCATCTTGTGATGCTCGCTCTCGTTACTACTTACTCTCTCCTTGGAGCTACTATATTCTATCATATTGAGGGGCCCAATGAGAAACAGGTGAGAAGACCAGATGACGTTGGTATTTGTGAATGAGATTGAGAAGAGAATGACTAAGAGAAGACCAGTTCACATCAGATTATGCATTGACGCAGTGCGAACAGTCCCGACCCTAATCATAATCTCTCTTTGGTCATTCATTTTTCTCTCTCCTTCCATTCATCTCGATAATCTGTTCATTCATTGCTGCTGCGCACGTGAATTTCCGCTTTTATTCTCTCACGGTCACCTACACCAATGGCAAAATCCACCTCATATTCCCTTTCATCATTCGGGGAAACATGCATCAATCAACGCCTTTCATGTGTTGTGCACATAAGTAGGCAAAAAATGGGGATGGCAGTATGTATGAATAGTCAAAAGAAGATTGACGATCGTTGACCATATTTGATGAACAGGAAATCTCGTTCCTTCCAGACGGTTGCCGATACCCAAGTGCAATTAGTTGATGCAATCAAGATAATAGCAGAAGATCTTCGATTGGTTGCTCGATCTACTAATGATTCGTTGGAGAAACACGTGAAAGTGAGTGGATGGAGGCCATAGAATGAATATGCAAATAGGCTAGTCCATGGATGGAATTTGAGTGCCGGAGGAGAAGACCAAATTACGAACAGCCTGTAGAGAGAGAAAGAGATCCGATTATTCACGGGTGTGATTGAACCAAATGTGGTCAAAGACGTAAAAGATGGAAGACTCCGATTTGATGATGATGGTGTAGATTGTAGAACGCATACATAAGTCTGCTGGAGATCGAAGGGAAATACGCGGGATCGACCTTCTATAAATTGGAGTCGCAGCCTGAACCCAAATATCAATGGACATTCGGATCTGCATTTTTCTTCTCCTTCACTGTCTTCACTACAATTGGATACGGTCAGGAAATGATCTTTTTCTCTAGTAGGGGCAGCTCTAGTGAAAATAACCAGAGATGAAGCAAATAATAAAAAGAGGACGAAATTGAAGCGTATGAAGATACGTTATCCGTGAGCACTGGGGTTCCCGATGCACTCCGATATCTCTCCATATTCATCTCGTCATAGATATTGGTTGCAGGTGCCATTGCTCCAGTCACTCATCTTGGTAAATCATGCACTGTATTGTATGCCTTTGTGTGCATTCCCCTTACAATGGTCGTCATCCGTGATTTTGGTCAATTTGTTCTCGTCACTCTCACAAAATTATACGCGAGGCTACTCATCAAACTACGGTGAGTAATCTGAGGAATCAGCTATTTCTTTTGAAGCGAAAGATGTACAGTGGAATTGTTCATTTCTATGTCGGATAGGTGTATGATCAGTATTTGTTTTGCAGTGCAGCCCGAGGTTATCTGACAACGGACAGCGAATCGATCTCTCTGCCGATCAAATTCTGCTCCCTTCTCTCCGTATCATACGTCTTGGCAGCAGGAGTGTTCATCTACAACTTCGATGCCCTTTCTGGGCCTGCTAGTGAAGGGATAGATCTGTTCAATGCTATTTACTTCTCCTTCATCTCCATTACCACGGTTGGATTCGGAGATGTCATGCCCAGCAATGCATCGGTGAGTGTGCAGGGGGAGAATGCAGGGGGAGGTTCTGTAGCGTAGTGATCTCTAAGCAACGTGCCCCACCTTTCAGTTCTCACCGGTGATCGCAATCGTTTTCTTCTTCGGTCTTCCCATCATGCGAGTAGTGAACAGAGTATCGTATGTAGCATTCGAGAACTTTGCCTTTGGTCTACTCGCATTGGCTGAGAAGAAGATCGATGTGGGAATGGGAGGAGATAGAAAGGAGACGACAGTAGATGGAATAGAAGAAGGACGATCACAAGGAGGAAGAAGTGGTAGAAGTGGAAGGAGTGGAAGAGGAACAAGAGTTGCTGCTATGAGTACTGATGAATACTCCATTTATGGAGAGAGTGATGAAGAGGAAGAAGAAGATGCGAGGTTAGTTATGAAGGAGAAGAAAGAGATACTCATGAATAGACATTACAGGGCTCGAACCGAATTAATGAACAACTTCACGATTCGATCATTAGCAACATTCATGAAGACTCGATCTGATGTGTATGGAGGAGACTTCGGAAGAGTCAATATTAGAAAGGGCGATTTGTAACGAAGAGGAAGCATTTAGTAGGAGGGTATACATACTCAATTTTAGATCTCTCAATTTTTTGTTGCTGTTGTCGCTTTTTTCATATACGTTGTACAACCAATATCAAACTTTACTAGATCTTACGTGTATTACTGCTCTCAATTTGTTCAATTTCTCTCATTTTCAAGTATAACGATGCGTGTTGATAAACATTCATGTATTTAAATCACGAAGAAAACATCAAAATCTAAGAAGTCAGAGGTAAAATTCAGACATGTGACCGATGAACACTGTTGCACACATATAACAGTACCATTAGATTGTTTCACTCATCGAACACGTACACAAATGTAGAAGTTACTGCAGGAAAAGGGAAGACAATTTTTTTTAGGTAAACAAACCTCTTTAGCTTACGTGTTTGCATAGTTTCTAATCGTAAAACCCTGTCGAAATATATAACAAAATAAATGTTATATGTGTAGATGGATCACTTCTATCTGAGTCTACACGATACACTCGCACGATTCAGACCTTCCGTTCCTCCTGAGATGGTCAAGGTAACACTCATTCAATTATCTATTAATTCAGCACCTATGCTGAAGTCAAATTATTTCTTTCTTTAGATATTAGTTTTATCATTGAAATTATCGCAGGTTCGTATTGTTGAATTGGATGAGGATCGTGTAAAGAGATTGGGAAATATGAATATGGAGATTCCTGGAATAAAGGAGATTCGAGCAGGTGAGGAAAGGAGAAGATAAGGGATGGGAAGAGATGGGCATTGTAGGATGGTTGAGTGGAAAAGGAGGAATCTGGGAAGGTGAATTCAATACTGATCAATTAGAAATGAAGAAGACGGATGATGATAATGAGGTATGATATCGAGTGAGAGATGATATGTGAAATAATGAGTATTGAAGGATGCTCCACTTGCTCCTCGACTCATTCATAACAATAAGAACGAGGAAATAGTGACTGAACATGTTGTTAGGTGAGATATTCACTTGTACTTTCTCATCGAATGTATCAATATGATATTATTTATTATGACCATTGTTTGTGCAGATCATTCAAGTGTATCTGCCAACAGAGTGGATATCATATATTCAAGAATTATCTCATTGTCATCCAGGTATACGGTATCCCCTCCCTATCGATTGAATCCCTTCCATTCATCATTTAGGTCTTCCCATCCATGGATGGAACCATCTACGAGAATGAAGAAGGACTCACTTACAGGTAGGGAAAGAGAGGGAGATTACGGTAGATTAAATGCTTATGAAGGAAAAATGGTAATGGGAAAAATGGAAGGATGCTTATGAAAGGATCAGTGTGATTGATTCATTGATTAATATATTCATTCAGACGTCGTCAGGGGTCGAATAAACTGATCAATATCGATCAGCTTCGACAGTGGATGGAAGGAAGACCGAGAGAGTATGTATTGATTGATTGATATTATAGGAATGGAAGGGGGCATGGAAATTATGGAGGGAAAGGAATATGTCTCGATAGTCCCTCTATTACTCACTTGAATAAGTTTAGTTGAATGTGAATGTCCTTCTAAATACCTATCCCTTTTTTCCTCTTTCCCTCTCCATTCATAGTGCGAATCCACTTCTGATGATTCTCCATTGGTTACATAACCTCTTTTCTCTTACCCTCGACCATTTATGAATGCGTCCCTTTTACTCCTACTTTTTCGCTGTAGGAAAGAGGTTGCACTTCACTAGTGTCTCTCTTCCTCTCCCTCTATCTCTCATTTCTTTTCCCCTCTCCCCCAGATATTCCCTTGCCCTTCCATACTCTTTGGCGGACAAAAGATGGCTACTTGAGTAACTCAACAAGTAATCACTCTGCTTGCCTTCTTTAATTGACAGTTCCTTCTCTATCCCCCATAGTTCATAGCCACCACTGGGGAGTCCCCTCCTCCCCTCCCCTCCCCCCTCCCTCATCTTCTCCCTTTATTCATTCAAATAGACTATAATAGGGTCGATCGGGAGGATGCATAGGAGAAGCTCATAGTTCATTCGCAAGCATAAGGAGAGAAAGGGGGAATACGGTATTCCGGATGGGAATCGAGAGTGCAAAGTGGATGCAACTATTCCATTATAGAGCAAACACAAATATCGAGTCTCTATCGGATCTAACTGATATAAATATGGGAATGGGAGGAGAGTCCCTTGATTCCCATAGACGATGTTGATGGGTATTGATGCAACAGTTATGGGAGGGTTATGCATTTCTTCCATAAATAGGAAGAAGACAATGATGGGGAGTGGTCGATGAGGAAGGAAGGAGGGGAGGGAAGGGGGTGGTACGGAAGGAATATCGACCTCGAGATATTTCACTTCTTTCCTCATTTTCTTACACGATCGGGGTCCGTTTAGAGTAGAATGAAGACCCCCCCCCCTGATGGTTATGAATAAGAGAAGAAAAGTGCCGTTTCTATTTCTCAATCCCATCACATTACATCTCTCTCCTCTTGGTATGCCCAGTTCTTTCCTTCTCAAGACTTCCATCGAAGGGGTCAAGTTCAAAGAAGGAGAACATGAGATGGAGATTGAGATGAATTCATAGTACAAAAGAGATTCAAGGCTGAATTCAATCGGTAGTGATTAGTAGTCGAGTAATGAGAAGAAGGAAAGGAGTGAAGATGGAAGAAGGGTTGGGAATGGTAGTTGTGACCTTACAATTACACTTCAACCAAAATGAGAAATGGATAATTGAAGAATGGGATAGTCAGACATATAATAATAATGTACTAGGAATAATTAATTTAACTGATTACAGAGTCATTGAAAATGAAAGTTGGATGAATAAGATGAAGAAGATGATTCCGTTCTCATCTGTCCCTGTTTAAACATTCTCGTCCTCACAATTATTTATATATCTAATCTACGAGTCCATTATTGAACGGCCCTCTTCTTTTCGTTTTATTGTTACTTTGTTGTTGTTTAATGGTTTATAAATGTTTTTCTCTTTAAAACTTTCTGCCTGAGTGCTAACAAATTGAGGGTGGTGGAAGAAAGGTACAGAGGTCATTCTTACAACATCTAATTAGATAGGATTGATTGAAATATATGGTGAGATGAGAATGAATAGTACGAATAGTGTAGATCTATCTGAGAACATTCCTTATTCTTCATATCCCGACTACACTATTTACATTTGTCTCTCTATTGAACTCGTATTGAAAAGGAGTGCGTTTTTAGCACTTTCATACTTCGCTTCCCTCTAAAAGCAAACAATAGAATTACAGTAGACTGAGAAATGACAATATAGGGCCCTGATAATTATGATAATATTCGAGATTCGTAGTGATAATGAGTTCCGGTGTGTCGTATTCTCTCTATTCTTCTATACCACTTGAACTCTTCAATCGTTGGCTGGGACTCCGCCTCTCGAATAGAAAGGGGAGGACTCAGATTGAAGAGAGGGGTATAAAGAGAGGATAGAGAACAAGAAAAGATCTACATTCTACAATGATTCCTTCCATCTTCCTTCTGTCTCTTCTTCTTCCATTCATTCAATCTCTACCCAATCTACTCGACAATGGAATAGCTGGTATCACTCCTTTCTATGTCCTATACACTGCTTACTATTTGCATAGATACTGTAATTGCGAATGGTCATTCTAAAGTACTCTTAAGGTCTTCCTGAAGTAGATTGCATGGAGGACAGACTTCGACTACATTTCACTACTCAACGACCCTTCAATGGCCGAATCTACGTTAGAGGAATGGTCGATAAGGTGACTACCGTAATCAAATTGTCTTTTGTTGTTATTGTATCCCATTCAGCCTCATTGTGTCAAATCGTTCTCTGGAGCATCAGCTTCTAAAATCAGTTTCGATCTAATGAATGGAGAATGCAATATGAGGAGAGCGAGAAGAGTAAGTAACATCCGAATTGACTGAGAATTTGTATTGGATGAGAAGATTGACCTTGTCCATGCTGAGAATGAGTATATATACATTACACATTCATCCTGAGGTCACTTCTCTCTCTCTCACGCACTTTTTTTACTTTTCTCATGTGAACTGTTCTCTTTGTGATTCGAATGGTCATTGACCCGTATACTGTATCCCCTCTGGCAGTCTACCGTATTCCCTTTATTTCCAGTTGGGACCAGATCAGAGAGGAATTGAACAGAGTATCACAGTTATCATCTCTTTCCATAACACCTTCATCACTAAGGTATATCAACACAGCCATCAATCAATCTCATTATCTCAATCCATTAGGTCGATCGAGCATTCCGAACTACTTGTTTCTACATGGAAGCCGACAAAGTTGTGACTAGTCGATTCGATGTTAGGTGAGTTATCCGACTCTGATTGATCTTTGATCTCTCCTTCTACTGATCATTTCAGTCAACTGCCTACAACTGATCTAATCGATACAGCGAAGATGCCTCTATGTACGTATTCAGTGAGAAGAGACTCCATCACTGGACCAGTAGTACAATATGCTGTAGTGGGAGAAACTGTATTCCATGTATGGCAATGCGAGAGTGGTAAGAATAAGGATAGATTACGGTATAGTATCCATCTATTTCAGATATGTTCTCTATGCTGGTTCATTCGTGTTTCGTTGACGATGGAGCTGGTCAGGATAAGAAACCGATTCTAGATGAGAACGGGTATAATCAATAGATTCATCTACCGTAACCTATTGTAATCTATTCAGATGCTCTATTGATCCACTTATCGTCCCTGATCTCACATACAATCCACAGAACAATCTCGCCTATTCTGAAGTCTCAGTCTTCAAATTCGCCGATAAGGTATACGGTAGTCAATGTTACAGTAGCCAATAGTTCTCTCTAGGTGACTACGTACTTCCAATGTGCCGTCTCGACGTGTATGGTAGCAGAAGGAATGTGTGTGGGGAAGACGGTAAGGGAAGAGGGAGATAGAGAGATGGATATAGAGCATCTTCAGCCTCCTCGTTGTGGTGGATCATCATCCTCTGGTGGATTCCCTTCTCTTCGTCTCGTCAGATCAATCAATTCTCCCATTGCCAATAAGACCCGTATTCATGGACGACTTCAATTGGACAATACTATGGGTACGGTATCTCCCCTCTCTACCGTACATTTTCTACAATAATCAATTCCTTCATTAAGATCTTGCTGCCGACAAGATCGTAGTACTGGACATTGAGGAATCTCCGTCGGATAATTTCCCTCAGGACAATGAAATGGCATCGAGAGCTCAATTATTTGCCAAACAATTGGTTCGATCACGAGAAGAAGTGAGTGACCTCTAGTAGAAATAACGGGAAATCCCTTCCTTCCAGGTCTGCATTGGCCCCCATATTGTCTCTCTTCTCACTGCTGTCGCTGCTTTCTCCCTTCTTCTCTCGGGATGTCTCGTCTATTTCATAATCACTAAACAACGGCTATCTACCGTATCCAAGACTTCCATGTGATATCCTCCAATGACATAATCTCTCATTATTCCCCATTACTCCGTTCCTTTCCGGTGCTTCTAATCTAAATCTCCTTAATGAGTGATCTTTGATCTCTCAATTATTGAATTCATCATTCCAAACTCGATTCAAGACGTGTATCTATTTCGTCCTTCATTCGAAAGAATGACTGAGGATGTCCATCTAATAAATATATTGTGCTATTTGCACAATTGCACTTGACAATCTTGGAAGATAATAGTTTATGAATAGTTAAATATGTTATTGTACACTCTGTTCAATGTGATAATCAAAGGATCTATCACTCTCAATAGATATATTACTCCTTTAGCTTGTATTTCTCAACCAGTTTCTCAACGAGGACAATGTACTGAGTCTTCGCTTCCTCCTGGGAAACTCCTGAAAAAAAGACGAATATGTCAATCAAATCAATCAAATAATCTCACCCTTCTTTCCATCCCATGCACTCCATTTCGCCTTTCCCTTCATATCGAACATTCCCGGTTTAGCAGTAGTATTGTCGCCAACGGTACCCTGCAATGGAAGACTCACTAATTGTAAGATGAATAAGTGACTAGTCATTCCACAAATAGGGAATATGCTTACCTGCTTGTAGAGTGCATACAATTCGAGTAGTTCATCGTTAGATGGAGAAGAGACGAGATTCTTCACCTTCTCAGCAGCTGCCTCGAAAGACATCCTTACACTGACAATCACTTATTTACCAACAATCGAGTGATTTGTTTAGTAAAAGTAAATTTGCAACTACAACAATAAATAGACTATCGTGAAGGTTACGAGTGAAAAGAGATACGAAATAGAGATAGAAGTCTCAAGTCTCAAGTACAGCCTTAGCCGAATACAATTCGATGGATGGAGGTGTATTCACACCACTTCTCTCCATCCTTCATTTGAGACTGTCTGATTGATAGGGAGACCCAATCAATGCACACTCTTATCGCGAGATATCATTCCGATTCTACGAATACGTCCTTATCAATAAAGAATGAGTCAAATCACCAATCTTTATATCTGACATTTGATATGATACATCACTGCAGTTATCGCTACATATAAGGCGATGCGAATTGAGGCCGTCTACAATTGAAACTGTTTCAACTGTAAGACGGCCGCATCGCTCGGCCGCATCGCCCCCTCCCCTTCGCCAAGCCGGCGATGCGGCCGAGCGATGCGGCCGTCTTACAGTTGAAACAGTTTCAATTGTAGACGGCCTCAATTCGCATCGCCTTATATCAACATGACCGTAAGTATACCCGATAAAATACTATTAGAAACCAACAAGAACAAGTGAACGCATTCAAACAAGAAGTGGGTGTGAGATGGTTGTAATGAGACTATACGAGATCAGCCAAGTGGTCGATGGTTGGACGAGGGATAACGGTATGATCAGCATCTACTGTATTCATTGTAGTCGGAAAAGCCGACATATCAAACTTGATTTTTCTAGTCTTCTTCCGATCAATGAGAAGTGTCTTCAATATATGAACGGGAGTGCAGGCGAATTTTCGATTTATTTCGATTTCTTCTTCGCGAGTTCTCACTCCAATCTTTTCTTTGAGAGAAAAAGAACGGAATCTATCCCGATACACGCCTTTCTCCATATAATCCTTAAATAAAATACTTTAGTCATTTCAATGAGTTTGAAAATGAAGAACTTATTAGTTTATCATCAATATATCTTACCCTGTTAGCGATATAATCGTATTCCTCCTTCATAACTGTTCCCATCTCGCGGTTTTTCTCCAGTGCTTCTGCTAATTCTGCTTCCATACATTTCCACACAGAATCTCTAATTTCACTTCTTCGCAATTGCTTGTCTTTTTTATTAAGGAATTTTTGCATATCTCTTTGATATCGAAGCACCTTCAAATGAAATTTAAAAAAAATTAAACAAACAATGTTCATCCATTAAATGAACCTCTTTGAGGTAGTATTTCTTCATTGTCAACTGAGACTTTTCATTGAAAGATTCGAACTGATCTTTCTGAAAAAATACCATCGATAACTTTCGCAAAAAGTAGCAAAAAGAGAGTGAAACAAACTGTAAGGTTGTAGAATTCGAAGACCGTCGAGGCACATTTTACAGGGCATCCGAATTCATATTCGAGCACCTTCGCATCATTTGTATGTAAATCCTCCACAGCAGCCAATGCTGTTCCTGAAATTATGCTAGTGATTCAATGTGGAATTGTGACAGATCGTAGGCTGTGAACACAACAATTAGAAGGACTGTCTAATCACTAAAAACAAACCAATAGACGAGTAGGTGAATTGAGCGTTAGCAAAGAGGATGTATTTGATCATATCTTGGCGGAAGTCTCTCTCACTCTCGTAAGTATCTTCCTAGGCGAAATTTAGCGTGTTGTTGATTAGTCAGAGTTCCTGCAGCCATAATTCACAAGGTTACCAAAATATAAGGGCACAAATATAGATGAAACTATACATCATGATGTATAGTTGCAACTGATGCAACTGACATCATCGGGTCATGCTTAAGATCGACAAAATACAGGACTATTATGATCTGCTTATCCTTGTCTAGGCAAACATTGATATGATTCAATCACAAATGAACCTCAGTATCTTCATAATCGTTGTTTATAATTGACTCAACCAAATGGTCGATCCTCATGGTGCCATTCGCGCTTATATCCAATAATTCTTTTGCCAGTTTCTGAAGAGCGATAATATAGCATCAAACCATAAGTCAAAAAAGGACCATTGAGATAGAGGAAATCTTCCTTATCGGGAAATCGCATGTGATGTATTGATCCTCCATGACATCAGTGAGTTCCTTCTCGAGTTCCCGCAGTGCTCCTTCCAAATCCAATGTCAAACACATATTTTCGGAAGGATATCCACATTCAATCTGAACTTTATTTTCAATAGATATGGAGAAGAAATGACTCACTGCATCAGGTGGGAGTTCTATTTCAGGTGAGGGGCAGTCTTCGCTTTCATTGAGAGATTTGACATCAGAAAGAAACGAATTCTTCGCTAGTGACACTCGTGGTCTCAATGGCCTTTTGGTGCGAATGGGAGGAGTAGAAAATGAAGGTTTCTTCAAGTGCATATTTGCAGATAAAGACGAAGTCAGTGATGAATGAAATGTGGGAATTCGTTCGGGTTCAGGCGCCCAAATTCGAACAAACGGAAACGGTAATTTTTTCCTATCGTGAATTAATTTTTTATTAAAAAAATTTAAAAATTTTTGACTCGATAAGACTTCGCGAGTCAAAAGTACTCCAATACAATTGTGAAGGTACAAACAAATTTATTTTTGTGAAATATATATATAAGCTGAATAATAAGAAACAATGAGCATTATTCTCTTTTCTTTCTGCCCCAGAAATCATTTCCGAATCCCCACTGATTTCTCTCCCATCCTCCATTTCTTCCTCCATTCCATCCTCCATCATTTCCTCCTCCATGCCCCCAGTTATCTGCAAAGAATTTTGTTATTACTAAGGAGTTATTGAAATGGAATATCTACTTCCAATGTACTGAGCTAGATAAATTACATATATCTCTGTCTACACACACTTTCTATACTATCTCATCTACTAACTATATGAAACGCATTTCTCATTATGCATATGTTTATTGACATATTCTCAAACAATACAATATTCATATTCATCTCGTAGATTGTATCTTCATCATCTCCCTGAAATTATTAATACATTCTCTCACTAACTGGTATTGATCGTTCTTTTTTATCCTTTTCATACTATCGATCTTTTCCATAGTCTATTCTTCCCTACCGTACTCTTCATTACTACTTCTATCCTCTACAGTATCCTACCGTACCTCGTGAGAAACCCCATCCTCCTCTTGTTCTCTGTCCTTGATTCGATTGTCCTCCAGAGCACTGATTACGCAGTTGTTGTTGAGATTTACAACTGTGTCGATAATCATTATGTGATTCGTGTATTGTACAGTACCTCCTACAGCTCGTTCGACAGTTCTCTAACATCCAAGGATTCTTCTGACATTCTCCTCTTCTTGCCCAATTAGAACACGATGGATGATAATCATCACAACCTTCAATCGATTATCTCATCTACCGTATTCCTCCATTATCGTACCTCCATAGTAGTAATCCTGTGGGAAGCAATGACCACAAGATACTCTGCAGTTACATGCCATCCAACTCGGATTGCGAGTGCATTCACCCTAGATGGGAAATGTCTACTTTGAAGGGAGGAATACGGCAGTCTCACCATCATTCCCCATATAGGACAACATTGATTCTCATTGAAACATCCTTCTGAGTTATCACACTGTTGAGTAGGACGAGGAGTCGTCGTTGTGGTTGTACCTTGAGATAACGAAT
Source organism: Pristionchus exspectatus (assembly GCA_911812115.1). Taxonomy (NCBI): domain Eukaryota; kingdom Metazoa; phylum Nematoda; class Chromadorea; order Rhabditida; family Neodiplogasteridae; genus Pristionchus; species Pristionchus exspectatus. The sequence continues at coordinate 13,511,070 of OU461585.1, read as the reverse complement.
AGTTTCCATTGAATAAGTAGACAATAGAAAGACACTCTCATCAAGCAGAATAGAATAGGAATGGTTAGCATTGATTGTAATTGAGTAAGTACACTACTCACTATCATCCACATCATTCTCACCACCTCCTCCTCCACACGATTGACCACGTGATAAACTGCATTTATTGCAACTACGTCTGAAAGAGAGGATTAATCTATCTACTACTCTTCTCTCGCCACAGTATTCTTCACTATTCACCTGCAGTTTTCAGTCATCCATGCAACATTCGCAGAGCATTCTCCAGATTGAACCCATGATGCACAGTTTATGTGTCGATCACGGCAGTCTACAAATGGGAATAGTCGTCTATGAGATTACAGTAGTCTCACCATCTGCCAGAGTGTACGTTCTAGGTACGCAAGAACGACAGGATGCCTTGCACCTCGAATATATTAATGAGAAATGATTACGGTATAATGAGCTAACCAGTCTCTCATATAAGCTGCATTTCTAGTGCATTCTCCCTTTGCAGCCCATGTTGCACAACACTGATTCTCATTGAAACAACTCTCCTGAAATCAATGGAATCCATTGACTACAGTAGTCTACAGTATACCTGAACTTGAGGAGGAGGAGTGACTACAGGAGGAGGTTTCGTCACAGGAGGACGAGTAATCACATTTCCCTGATATCGATTGACTACCGTAGTGTGAGAGTACATTACTCACTGAAGCAACACATCTTCCGTTCTGGCATACTCCTCCATAGCAAGGTTCTTCTCCACGAGAAAAACCAGTGCAAACTCCTCCTACTCGAACCTGTTATAAATAGATAAAAGAGAATGAAGTGAAGGAAAGACTGACCTTAGCCGCACAACGAGGATTTCCATGAGAATTATCACAGAAGAGATATCTGAGGAATGATTAATTAGGAGGGGAAGAGAATGGAAGAGACTCACTTTGATGCAGAGCATGAAGGACATGTGGGACGAGGGGCATACTCATACATATTGTCAGTGTATGCATTCGATAGACCATCGTTGTTTCTGTATTCAATTGATAGATGGACAAATAGAATCGTATGCATACCTGAATGGGCCAAATGGTTGAAGAATCGATGCAGCGAAGTGTTGAGCCGATGCACACTACAAATGGGAAAGACACTCTTTCCTTTTCTCATGGGAAAAAAGTGTAAATAGATAACTATCTCTAACCTGTTGATTATCCAATGGATAAGTCGTTTCTCTATCAGTACGAGACTAAAATATTATCTTCATTTCCCATTTATCTCTTCTAGATAATTTTCAACCTGTCTTTGTTGTCTCCACAATTCCCATATCATATCGACGAATGAATGATGGAAATAAAAGAGAGGATCATTTGCTGATGTCTCAGTATCGAACATGTCTCCTTCAATTCATTAGATATCGATAATAATAATTCCATTATCTAGAATACCTCCCACGAAGATATGGACGTTTCCATGTGTGTATTCGAGACAATTATAATCTGTTTTGACAGGACATCCCTGGGATAGAATCTGTTAGAGTGAAGGAGGGGGATGAACTCACTCTCTGGGGAGCAGTAAATGCAAGAATTTGTTCAGGTGAAGTTTGTCTCATTACAAATCCGATATCGGCTTCAGTGAAACACGAACCTTGTGCTCCCACTGCACGACGAATGTTTCCTCTTCCCTATAATCACTCCTCCCTCCTCCCTCTCTCCTCCCTCTCTCCTCTCTCTACCTCGAGTGTTCTCCAATTAGCGAATGGTCCAGATAGAACATCTCCACCTGCATTCGATATACCTCCAAATTCATCAGAGAATATAATGGAATCAGCTGGACGAGGAAGTGTTCCATCAAGGGTTGAATCCCAATAGGGAAGGGATATTCCAGGGTCTACTTGACGAAGTGCCAATTCAAATCTGAATGAAGAGAAATGAAGAATGAAAATAGAATGAATAAATACCTCTTAATATATTCTCTATGCCATGGAAGGAAAGCTGGTCCTGAATGAGCTGCTCCTCCTCTTGTCTGTTCTGCATGAATACGTGCTAGAGTCTGTAACGGAATCAAGAGTACGGTAAGGGAAATAAATCGATAACTGACCGCATATTCTCCATTTCTTTTGATCTCATTGAGTGCCTTATGAAGTCTTTCTCTTTCATCATCACTCATCACTCGATATTCCTTTCTCACTGCTTTTCTTACTGTCTGTCCATTGGAAAGAGTGCATCCTCCATTTGATACAGTACCTACGGAGGAAATGGATCGATTGGTTACGAGATACAGTATACCTCTTAGATAAGTGCACATGCATCCAATTTCTAGACATTGATAGATTGAAGCAGCAATGGGAGCCAATTCAGCTGCTAATCCAGAGAGAACTCCAGGGGGAAGAGCAACTGCTTTCTTCGTTGATGCTTGCTGAGAAGAGAGAAGACAGTCAATACGAAATATAAATGGAAGAGGAAAACAAAGAATATTCCAGAGATTATTACCCTCTTCCTATTTGTTTGTACAATGTGACTTATTTTGATCATTTCTTTCATTATAACGAGTCAAGATAAATGAAGCATTGTTTCGTTGACGTTTTGGTATCGATTGAGATCTAATGATCATTAGATCAAATTCTTTAAATTGGGACAAAGAGCACTCAAAAAGAACGATAGATCGAATAGAGAGAAACCCATTTACACTTCTATCGATAGAGAGAATAGAGAAGAGTTGAAGAAATATTTGATACTTTGACACGTTCAGTAACTGTGATTGAATGAGGACGAGAAAGATAAACTCACTCTTGCATTAGCATCCCATTTATTCAATTGTCTACACACAATCTTCGCTGCTTCCGTAGGGGCATCGGCACAAGGTTCTTGAGAGAGAACAAAGGGAAGAAATAGACAAAGAAGGAGATATAATAGCATCTGAAGGATAAATGATGATGAGAAAAGAATGAAGAAGAGGACGGGAAGGAAGTTGCAAGTGAGAATGACAATTTGATAACAAAAGATAGGTGATGGGAAGTTTATTGTGATAGGGGAGAGAGAAGAGAGGAAAGAGTGAATGGAACACTTAGACGAATTGAGAATGAGCAAGAGAAAGAAATACTCAGATAGAAATTGAACGAACCTTCTCTGATCTGTCACCAATGGAAGCTATTTGATGAAGGAGTCACACTTAAACATTAGAAAAAGTACTGCATACGAATACTACTAGAAACACGAATCTTTTTGAGTCATCAATGTTTGAAATTTGTAAAAAAAATTCTAAAATTTTTTATTATTTTAATTATTTTATTTAGCTTTATGACTTTATGGCTTTATTTTATTTCCTCCCAATCTCTCCTTCTTCAATCTTCTTCCTCTCTTCATTTCTTCTTCCTCTCTTCATTCACATTTCACATTCATGAACTTACTTCCAACCTCTTGTTGATTTTCAATGAAAACTGCAAATATAATCCTATCTTTTGACGGAAGTAAAAAGACAGGCAATATGGTCAGAATCTGCTTCCTTGTCCGTCTTTGTCTATCGTCCACCATCCTATTCCCTTAAATCTATCCTATTCGAATAGAATTCATTATCTACTGGAAATTAAAATATATGTAATTTTTATCTTATAATTCGATCCTGTCATCGATTGAGATATAATATTATCTACTTGTCAATACTCATTATTCTCATTCCCTTTCCTCCCCTCAATACCACCAGAGGGAAGTTGATCCTTCTATCCCCCTCCTCTCCTCCCTACCTCTCCCTACCCTTCTCCCTCCTCTCCTCCTCTCCATCGGATAGTCCGATTCGTATGCACAGTTCCCCATCCAGTCACTCAATGACCACTCTCTCTCTCTCTCTCTCCCCACTCTCAATCCCTTGTTATGACCTATCCTTCTCTTTCTCATTCCATGGTTACTCTAGTAACCGTCTATTCTCTTCCATTCCCTCTTCAGTTCTATCAATTTCTTCAAATGGCTACTGAATGGGAGAGGGTTAAAAGAGGGAAGAATGAAGGTCGAAAGAGGGTCTCTGACTCATCTTTCCTCTCTTTCATAACACTTTCCCTCTTCCTTTCTCTTCTTCTCTTCACCTGACCACCCATTCCCCCTGTCCATTCCCCCATTCCGTCCTCTAATTATCCATCCGAATATGCCCTTCAATCGAATTCTCTTCCCAATTTCATCTCATTCTCCAATCTCTCCGATATTCCTTCTTCTTCTTCTTCTTCTTATCTTCTTCAATTTCAGATCTAAAATGTCTGCTCTTCAAGAGAAGGGGACGGTAGAGAGAGAAGAAGGAGGAGAGGTATTATATTTTTAATTTACTTTAATATTTCCTGCCCATATTCTTTTTGATAGTGTTTATTGGTCATTGAGCGTCTTCCTTCTCCTTCCCTTTCCTCAAGTGTGAAATGGGAAACTACTCAAACAGTCTCTTCTTCATTGCAGGTCTTCGTTGTCGATAATAGAAATCGAGATGAGATAATCAAGACGATTCTTCTCGTTCTTCTTATCATCGTCTTCCCTGTATGAATCCATTCTATCACTTGATCAATACGGACAATACTTGATTTCACTCGTCATTCACTTGTTGACATGTCTTCCATAGAGGGAAGTGAGCTGAATGAACACACTGACTTCTCCTCTCTCCCCTCTCCTTCCCTCCTCTCTCTCCTTATCCATTCCTTTACAGCCAGCTGCAATCGCCATTCAAGCGAACGAATGTAATATCCACGTGTGTCTCTCTCTCGGTCTCATGGTAACTTCAATTCATTCCAATCATGTTATAGAAACATCAGAAAAATGAAAAGAGTGAACAATTCCACTGTGCCGGTTCTACTTTGATCTTTCTATCGCTTTCTTGGTAAATACCATTCGCTCAGCAATTTGACATTTATGAAACCATTGATGGTGGTCGATTATTCATTGTAGTGTAACTCCTACCGTACTCAATCTAATCTATTTCAGCTCTTTTTTGTGTTCCCTGCTTACATTCATGCAATCTGGTACTGTTTCTTCAAGAAGACTAATGAGAATATAATTGCCTAACTTGATTTTTGATCTGTTCTATCCATTGTTCTTCCATCCCTCAATTTCTCTTCAATGATCTACCCATCGTACCACACATTCACACAGCTTTCGATTGTCTTCACTTGTGATCTTTCGTTCATCTCAATGTCAAAATGGCTAATTTTATAAGCATAATGTTATGTTCTTTTGTTTTCATTCTGTGTGCAATTTGTCTGAATAAAGTTACTTGGTGATATTTTCCTCTCTCCTGTTTACACACTCTTTTCGGTTCCTTCTCTCTTCAATCTCTCTTCATTCTTACATTCTCTCTTCTCTCTCTCTACACTATCTCTAGCTTCTAAATCGATACACTGAAGACTGAGAAATGGCCCTGGTTATAAGAGAGAGACTCTTCTTCCCTTAATCTACCCTCCATTCTTCCCTTCACTCTTTGTTTAATCCATTTCATATTTCCATTAATCGGTCCCTATCAATCTCTTCATATATCCATCTGTTTCAGTAGATGTCCTCGTAAGAATTCCTTTAATGTATCTTTCTTCACTTTTCTTCTTTTTTCTTCTTTCATTTCTTCCTATTATTCGTTCAAATGAAGATGCTAAACGACTATACGATGACTTAATGGTCAATTACAATCGGTGAGATATTATTCGTTATGAAGAAGGAATATTGACAGAGAAATCAAAAGATATTCCTATGTTTCTCAGTGAATTGAATGACTGTTAAACTAATGTTTAATCTTAGTCATCGTCGACCTTCTTCTTCTCCTCACGAACCGATCACTATCAAATTGAAGTTGAGATTATCACAGATTATCGATGTGGTTAGTTAATTCATTTAGTTTGACGGTACTTGTAACTTCATTTCACACACTCTCTTTCAACTCTGGTCAACGAGAGATGTGTAGAATGAAGAGACGAAGGTACCTAGATTATCTCAAGATATGGATTATTTGAAATATTATTTTAATAATATAATTTTCAGCACGAAATAGATCAGATAATGACATGTTCCGTGTGGTTGAAACAGGTACATTTATTATTTATAATTATTAGTTCTTTATTAGAGAAAAAGTAGTGGAATCTCTCGTCTTTAGGTTTGGATGGATCAGAAACTAAGCTGGGATCCTCGAATGTATGGAGGAGTATCAGTACTGTATGTACCCTATGAGATGATATGGGTACCTGATATCGTATTATACAATAAGTTTGTTATATCTATTATCTTATCTTATTTGAATCACTTGATAATTGTTAATGTTCAGTGCAGATTCGAATTACAACATCACCATCAGTACGAAGGCAACTCTTCACTATTCAGGACAAGTTGAAGAATCATGATTACAATTATAAACAAATGATGAATTAAGGTCACTTGGGAACCTCCTGCTATCTTCAAGAGTATGTGTCAAATTGATGTCAAATGGTTTCCATTTGACGAACAAAAATGTCATCTAAAAGTGAGTAATTGAGAAATAAGAGATAAGAGATGAAACGGATGATTATTCAGTTTGGATCGTGGACTTATTCTGTCAATCTTCTTACTCTCGATATTCTTGAGAATGATGTTGATTATCAAAATGAATTGAATGAACATGGAATAATGGACAATATTACTGTTGCTGAAGATGGAATTGGTCAGTTTAATTACTATTTAGAAGGAGTCGGAATATCATGAATAAGTTTGTGATTGATCCATTCAGATCTATCTGATTATTATCCATCAGTTGAATGGGATATTATGTCTCGAGTAGCCAAACGAAGGAGTAAAAACTATCCTTCCTGTTGTCCACAAAATGCTTACTATGACATAACGGTTAGTTATCCCTCTCTTCCTCTCCCCTTCCCCCTCCTCCTCCAATCAATCGTTCTCTTCAGTATTATCTCGAATTGAGAAGGAAACCTCTATTCTACACAGTGAATCTTGTCTTTCCTTGTGTGGGAATATCATTCCTCACAATTCTTGTATTCTATCTTCCATCTGATTCGGGAGAAAAGGTTATCAATAATGACTGTCTTCCATCTTCTTATCATCCTTTTCAGGTCACTCTATGTATCTCTATTCTTGTCGCTCTAACTATCTTCTTCCTTCTTCTCACTGAGATAATTCCTGCTACTTCGATAACTCTTCCTCTTATTGGGAAATATCTTCTCTTCACAATGGTAATGGTGACACTCTCAGTAGTTGTCACTGTCATAGGTTAGTCATCTCCCTTCCTTTCCCTCTTTCTTATTCCTTCCTCTTCAGCCCTTAATCTGCACTTCCGTACTCCAACTACTCATCTTATGTCAGGTGAGTAATTCAGTCAGTTCGATAATCAATTCTTCATTTTTAGGATGGGTTCGGAAAGTATTCCTTCGATGGCTTCCGAAGTTGTTATTCATGAGAAGACCATTGTCAGAAGAAGAAGAATCATTCAGAAGAGTCAGTTCTAAAAAGACTCATAATGTCGGTAAGTATAATTGTCATTGACTAATCTAGTGCATAGTGTACAGGTCCAACTACTTTGGATGGACGAATTCCACTCAATTATCACGATCATCGACTAAGTCGAAGTGATGCTAATCGACCTCCCAATTCAGCTTTAGATGATAGAATTCAGAAATTGTATCATTCTCCTCAGGTAATCAGTCCTGAATTCTCTGAATAGAGTCACAAGAGTTATTTGAGGTGGTGAAGGCATTCGAGAATATTTGCTTCATTGCTGAACTTCTAAAGAAGAAAGATAGAGATGATAAGGTAATTGATATCTGTCAAGACTTCTTGTCTTGTGTATTGTGATAAAAAGAGTAATTGATAATGAACTTTACTTAAACTTAATGAACCCTGTTTAGATAGATGAAGATTGGAAGTACGTTGCAATGGTTCTCGATCGTCTATTTCTTCTTATATTCTCTACAACATGCTTCATTGGAACCATTCTAATCCTTCTACAGGTACATTTTCTCTTCCACTTTCTCTTGCTTATCCATCCCATACATTTAGTAAATAACTATTGAATAGAAAAGCAAACTGGATTATTATTAGTACAGAAAGATAGGTTAAAATGAATGGTAAATGTCAATGTTGAGGCTCCATCTCTCTACGATGGAAGAACTCCAATTGCTCATCTGAGACAGAATCAAACGTCTCCAATGATTGGAAGTAGATTATAGACACATACATTATTTATCTCTTACTCTTGCCATACAACAAGGATGGTGAATGAATGAATGAATGAACAAATATATTATGGGTTTATTGAAATTACGTTGAAATCAGATAAACAGTGAATATTTAAATTATGGTCTCATGTATATGTGTAGATTTACAAAATGTTTGCAAAAAATGTGTATGGCAACAAATCTGTGAAAATGATTGTTAAAATTGGGAAGAGCATTCAATGAAAAAAATTATTGAGAGGTCACTTAAATAGGTCATTTCATTGATTTTATCATAAGGATTATTGGTTCTCTGAGTGAAAGAGAGCAGAGAGAAGAACAGTTTGTAGATGTGTAATGAATACGTTGAGGATCCGTTACCAATGAACACGAAGACGTTATTTCCTTTTTACACATATTTGTTATTACTAGAATCACACCTCAAATATGTGGGATGGGGTATTTAGCAGGAATGTTGAGAGCGCAGGAGTGCTTCACATTTCTCACACTTAAATATTAGAGATGTCTGAGAAATAATGAAACGGATACCCAATGGTTTCCTTTTTCCAAGTAATCAAAACTGTGTCCGAAAGAGTACAACTTCCCACACATGGGAATAACTCGAGTACGCCATCTGGAAATATTAAAAGTCAATTGTCGATTTCCCATCTATCGTACCTGATTCTGTTCGTACTACGGACAGACTTCCACGTATCCGTAGAGGGATCGTATTCGTCCACACATGTAACATCATCAACGTATGGATCGTCATCCAAATATGACTGCCTAATATATCCTTTTCTCATTTCCCACTCATCAACCGTCGCTGTCAATTTTTTTCCGTTTTTAGACTACTATATACAAATAATTACGATTGGAAAAGACGAGCTTTGGTGCGAAGTCATTCAACCTTCTCTTGTCCGAGTGATCCTTTCTCTGCAATATATTTATATTTGCATACATAGATAGATAATAGGAGTTGGGCTAAAATTGAAAACGATCTTTTCAACGTAATTCTTAGCAATCAATCACATCTGATAAATTCAGAGGGTATTACCTCAATTCGTAATCACATAAGATGAACTATGTATCTACAGCACCTGTATCCAATCGACACACTCTTCATTGTCCTTTTATCCATTCTGTCTTCTCAATAGTAGTGATGAATAAGGAAGAGATTCGATTTAGTCTAATACACTTGAGAAGTCTTCAATTCCATAACTCTTTGATCTCCACAATTCATTCTTCATTCCATTACCTCATCCCATGCTGCATTCTCTCAGTATTATGTCCTATCCAACGAGTAACTGCATTGAAGACCTGATGATTTGCTTGTGAACAAAATAATTATTTTAAAAAAACGAACTTGATCTTCACTATCAATTCGAAGCGAATCTCTCTGTAGAATATTCAAGAGATAATCGATCGATAACTCAATGTATTCAAGAGTATTCGAGCAAGGAACAAAATTCATCTGAAAAGTCGTTGTTCATTATCTATCTTTTTCATCGTTGAAACGTACATCGATGAATGAGAGGAGAGGATCAACCTTCGTGAAATTGAGAGAATTGAAGAAGAACAAAAGCGGAAGAGCATCATCAAATCTGATTCTCTTTATCAGGAAATCAGCACATACTTCAACCACGCGTTCCTTAAGAAGTATTATTTCACTTAATTGTTCTTTAAATGGAAAGCGAATGTAACTGACCATGATTAGATAATTAGCTGTCATCATCATATCTTGTGCATTCGATTCATTAATTGTCAATTGTCCATTATATGCATAATCGATCAGAGATTTGAGAATAGACGGATTGAATTCTGAATTTAAAAGCTCAAAGAGTGAACGATTTGGAAGGAAGGAAGAACCTGATGACAGATTAATGACTCCAGATGAGGATTCGTCCCAGTTTGGATTGAGCAATGAGTGGAAATAAGGAATTCTATAAGCGAGAAGAATCTGAAAAAGAATTTGGATCGTCAGAGGTTGTTATCCTTTTTGATTCTCGATTTCAAAATTAGAGTAGTCGCCTCTTTTTTTTTCTATTAACTCTCATCTTTCAGAGTAGCTCATGTGTAAAATGAAGAGACGATTATCCGTATCTCGAATTCTTCAATTCTACCTTATGAGCTCTCCATTCCATTCCGCCTATTTTGATAGGCATATCGAAGTTCATTCCAATATCACGGAGCTTGGCAAAATACATTAAAAACTAAAGAGTTATCAATTATTGTCTTCCTTATATCTAATACAAATGATGAAACCTTGGGAATAGTGTCTTTGAATGCAAGTGAATTGGGCTTATCAACTCCACGTGACTCGCACACCTGTCATCTTATGAGATATCTTCACGTATTGGACAGACAGAGATGCATTCATATCGTTACAATTATACAATTATCGTTAAAATTTGACCTCACCACAAATCTCATAGTAGGGATCATCATTATTGAAGAGAGGATTGCCAAGAGATGATCTGAGATGGAAGATCAAAGATTGAATTGAAGAGTTCAAAGATCACTGTTCAATCGAAGTCATTGGAATAGAGATCTGACAATAATGCGATCACTGTGAATAATAGAATGTCATTCTATAAAAATTACAGTTACTAATGAATAGATAAGTTGAACTGACTATTGAAGAATAGAGGAAAGAGAAATAAACCAGTCGGAATGGGACGAATGGGTAGAAATAACGTCGTAAGGAGATAACAAATGAGGAAGGAGATGGGGAGGTTTCAACGGAGTGGATTTAAATGTTAATGAATATCATGTTAAACCTCAAACCTTTTCGGTTGGTTGGCGAGTAATTAGTAAATTTAGCAGAATAAGTCTCGGATCTCTAATTCGATCTAGACGCTAGTTATATGCAAACACAAATGAAAATTATAACTCTCTTTATCTCATTGACGGAAAGTTGGAAAATGAAAAAAATCAATTCACTTTTTTCAGAATGGTTACAATTCATCTCGATGGTTCCATTCAATGAATAGTTTACAATTTGTCACAGTAAATTATCGCTCCATAAACGAACGATAGATCTTAATAAAGAAAGAAAAGATGACAACATATATAATTTGAAGTAATGTCAATATAGTTCCATCTTTTTCCTTCCATTGTCTCTTCTCTTCTCTTTCTCTCTCTCAATTCACTCTCAAATGCACGACTCTGATCTCTTTCCTTCTCTTACTCTCTATCACATACACTTCTACTTCACTCCTTCTATGTTTCATCTCTTCATTTTCATCTTCTTCCTCGCTGCATTTCCAGTCTTCACTGTAATCAATTCATTCATCCATACATCTTATTATTCAAATCTACTTTCAGAGCTATAAATTTGAAGGAAAGTTTCTCATTTGCTTCGATAATTTAGCCAATCGAAGTTATGGGTACGATTTAGATGATAAACGGGTGAGTTCATATCTTTGACTAAATTATATATTATCATTCATAGATATTTATAAAATAAATTCGACATTTCAGTTTTTAACTGGTTCTAGACGAATTTGCACAGCATCTGTGGAGAAGATGAACGGAGAATGGAAGAATATTCGAATTCGTTCTGCAATAACCCATACTGTGAGATACTCCTCCCTCTCTCCCTTACCCATCTCCCATATTCCTTCCTTCTCAGAATTCATCTCTCTCTACATGTTCTCAATCTCTCATTTTCTATTCTTGTTCATCTCATGATTGTAATCGACAATGGAATTCCCTATCACATCTTCTTTCTTTATGTCAGGTATTCCCTTCCATCCCTTATTCCCCGACCTTTTCTTTATTCAGAATGTGAAGTCAAGCATTCCTCTTCCGACCAGTCCATTCTATCCAGTGAGTACACTTTTCTTCCTTCGCTTTCCTTCTTCTTCTCACCTTTCTTTACTTTCCTTGATTGGCAAGGTAATGGAGACACATTCTCTTCAGCACTATGAAAGATCAATTGAATGTTTCAATTCAACATTGAATAGATCAGAAAGAATATTTAATTTGGATCCTCGAAAGGCAGAAGTTTGTATGGCAGAAGCATATTTTAAAAATGATCGATGGACTTTCACAGCAGGGCCAACAACAATATGGGTTAGTCCTACTAAATTATCCAAGAAGTAAAATCAGTCAATTTTTGAGAGATCTCGTCTTTCTTCAATGAATCAATGTAGTTCATCTTTCCTTCGATTGATTTGTCTCTATTCTCAATGTAATCTCGACATTAATTCATCATCTTCTCTTATTCAACGATGTTCTCATACCAAAGTCCGTTCCTTATATTATCTGTAAACAAAGGAACCGATGAATATATTGACTATGGATCAATAGGAATACGATTATTACAGTACCCTCGCAAGGAATCTTCTTCCGTATCTTGCCCTGATTGTTCCTCATCGATAGATGAATCTCTTCCTCTCTCTCAACAGATTCTTCCTCCACTCATTCGCAATGGAAGTTATTGGATATGGAAAGATGGAAGAGGAAAAATATCTCCTCCTTCAATTCAATTTTCAATTGAAGGAGGAGATGGAAAAACAAGGAAACCATCCCTTCAGACTAAATGGAATATAGAAAGAAGAATTAGTACAACTCCATCTCATGATTATCTATTCATTTATCGACCAGGAAAGGAGGAATCGAATAGAGAAGAGAAAAGAAATCAATCGGAGAATATCATTTCCCTAACACAAGTTTCATCAGAGGATAATGTAAATGGGTTAATACAAACAGAATTGATCGACGGAAAGAAGAAAGGAGGAATATCCAATGAGAACTCTGAGAGGAAGACCAATGTAGCAGCTATGATAAGAGAAGTGTCGACAAATTCGACAAATACACAAATCTCATCAACTTCGAATGGAGTGAAGAATGAAGATCGGATAAGCACTACCCCTCAATTCTCACAATTGAAGGAAACAATTGTTAAAACTAGAATAAGTGCCGTTATTACTTCTAACATTGACAACGATCTTTCCTTATTCGATAGAGAAGAGGGAGAAGAATCGAGGGAAAGACGAAAGGATTATCGTGATAGGGGAATGGAGTCAATGAAAGAAGATGAAGAGGAGACGAAGAGAGAAGGGAAGATTAAGATGACTGTAGTAAAGATGGAAAGAAGAGAGAAGACGGAGGGTGCATCTATTCATCTTCCTCATCAGATGAAAGTAGATCATACAAGGAGATATACTTCTTATTCTCATCTCACTCAGATATTTCTTCTGTCTCACATTCAGAAGTCATTCTCAACTTGAAGGTCTTTTCTCTATTTACTATAAATCACTAATCTTTCAATATAGATTCTTCGAATGGGAGTCATCATTGGATTCATCAGTATTTCAATCATAATAATTGTTTTCACATGTAGGTCCATTGGGTCGAATTCCCTCTCAAATCTAATTTTAGTAATCATCACAATGGTGGGACGAAGATTGAATTCAACAACATCCCGAGACAACCTTCTTTCCTCTGATTCAAAGCGAAATGAAACTCCGAGATTTTGATGAAAACTATTTGTTTGCGAAATTATTTTTATCGTGCATGGTAGTAAAAGAGATCTGAGATCGTGGAATATTTTTTTTTTAAATGTACAATATGAATACAAATTAACGATGACAAATTGAAACAAGTAGCTTTCAGAAAGCAACATTACTGTCAGTGAAAAAGAGAACTGTGAAAAAGAGCAACATGATGAAAGCTCTATAGAACATGTGAGAAACTACGAAATTTGTGAGCTATTATGACGTAATTAGATAATTATTGGATGAGATCACGAGAAAAACGAAGGTTCGATCTGATTCATTCTAGCAACACACGATCCCGAACAGCCGTACGTCACCTACATATTAAATTGATTATTGCAACTTCCTTGATCGGCAACCATCCACCCCCAATGTATCCCCGAACCATTTAGACCTCATTATGTAATAAACGGTTTATCCCTGTTGATGCTCACCTGAGACACCTTTGCATTGAGTACTTTGACAGCTCTTTCGAGTACTTTGATTCGAGTAGAATTGGAGAGACAAGGGAAGAAGGACTCTCCACACACTCGATCCCAATCCTAAATGCACTCTTTGTAATAATTAATCCTCATATTCACACTTACTTCCATCTTGGCAATCACTTCATCCACATACTTCTCATTACTTGTCAATTCAGTCAATCTCAGTTTATCGATCGATGCAATTGTTGTAGATCGAACCAATTGACTGAATCCATCGAATATCAAATCAGAGATTCCGTATTTGTCTGCCAATCTACAATAAATCTCTCTACTTCACTCAATCGATGCATCAATTCACATAAGAACAGTCTCGACAGTTCTCTCCGTGATACGATATTTCTCTCTATGGATGAGCATGAATATACTCAGATGTTCATCATACTCCGATTCATTCATTTCCACTCGATATACATCCTCAAATTAAGAGATGGACACTTTATATTGAAGAAACTCATTGATAGAACTCACTCCTTCTTTAAGGGTATTGTCGAAGAGATTAGCAAAGAAAGAAGAAGAAGAAGAGAGTCTCTTCGAATCACAGAATAATTCCCTCTTCCCAAAGGAGAAGACAACATCAGTATTATCATTACGACGATCGAAATGGGAGACTGCTGAAATGGAAAGAGAATATATTGTATATCCTCCTTCCCATCCCTTTACCTTCCTCATCGAACCATTGCTCTGTATCCATATTGACTGTGATATTGACCCAATCGTCACCAGCTGCCACTTCCCATTCACCTCTTAACTCATTCCAATCAACAAGTCTTCCTCTCTCTCCCTCTCACTCACCTATTCGAAGTGGATGGTTTCACTTCGACGGCATACCTGTAATAGAAACCTCTCCCATTACATCTCTTCATCTTTCCGACTCACCATTCCAATTGTTTCATCACATCAGCCTTGACAGAGACAGAGAAAGGAGGTATCCATCTTGCCATTTCCTCCTTTCCCTCGCTTCCATTACGACTCGAGAGCGATACCAGCACATATCCATTCTGAAGTCATCTCCATTCAATGCATGTCATCTATGTCATCTCGAATTCTTCCCTCTTCTCACAAACCATTCTCTCTGCAGTCACAATCCATATTCTGCATACAGCCTTCATCTCAGTTGTGACGGAAGTGTCTCCCTTATTGAGCATAACATTACGAATAGACATCTGAAATCCATTCTTTCTATTCCGAACATCACATTCAAGTATCAAGATCGGATTCGAACCGAGATGTAGAGGCAAGCATGGTAAAGAAAGAAACTTTATTCAAGGCGTACTTCTCAACGTATGCAACACAAATATATACATAATGTACAGAAAAAGGTTGAGGTATCAAGTACTACCCAATCCAATCGTTTTAAGCTCTTTCACTGCTTCACGGAGAATCTTAAGTTGAGAGACATCACTCAACTCATCGAACTCGTCATTTTCACGAATGGACATCTTACTCTGAGAATATTGCGTAGGCCCATAATAAAAGAAATAGCATACTTTAATTGCCTCCGTCAGTTCA
The DNA here is from genome assembly GCA_911812115.1 of Pristionchus exspectatus. NCBI lineage: Eukaryota > Metazoa > Nematoda > Chromadorea > Rhabditida > Neodiplogasteridae > Pristionchus > Pristionchus exspectatus. The sequence continues at coordinate 13,495,426 of OU461585.1, read as the reverse complement.
TCAATAGAATTATGCTGATTATACTTATCAAGCATTTTAAGTCTTCTAAATTCTGACATCTTCGAATTCATTGTGAGATGATCGTTACATTTATTCATTAGAAATTCCATCCCGAAAAAATCAGCCGCACTGCAATTGGAAATTTTAAAATTCATTATTCAATTTCAACACGTAGTTCTACAAATTATTAAGAATATGGGAGCTGTGGTGACGACTATGTTTCGGGTGATTTTCGCTTTGTTTTGTGGAATGGTGGTATGATTTTGCTGATCACAGCGGCCTCAAATTGCGGAGAACATACGTCATATTTTAGGAATCATTTGACCAGTGATAACAAGGATTAGGGAGTCTAAAAATTATCACTCATCTCTACACTCACTTCATAATCAGTTCTACATTGGCATCAGTGATCCGATATCTCTCATCACAGGATATCAATACAACAGAATGAACAACCTCTCCATCGATGAATTGAATCGTAATTGTCTTTTGATCCTTAAACCTTTTCGTTATATTCTCAATTTAATGACTCATACCTTCTCTTTAAAGTCGCCATTGAAAAGAGCTTTGAAATAAGTAGACTTTTCTCCCAATGTATTCTTATTCACATACAATGTATAGTGCCCACAGCTCAAAATAGAATCACAGAATGCATTGTTCGCGAGGTACTTAGAACACGCTGAAATTATCACTGATGAACAGGAAGTAAAATACTGAATGATATATAACTTGTTTCTCATGTAACTCAATCACGATCTGATCAGGTGATTTATGAACCTGATCATGTGTTTTGGCACCTTTGGAGTCTCATAATGTCAAATCCAAATCTGAATAGGCATGATCAGATTCAAACAGCTGAACATCAAAATTTGATCGAATGCAATTCGAGTCTGATGACGCAAAATCAGCTGTCTGAATCCGATCATACGTTATTTGTGTTTGATCACGCCTCTCATGAATACAATACAATACAATACAAATTATCAGTGTCGCTTTCTGGGCGCTGATCAAGATGGGGTATCAGAAGGCCGTTCTTCTTTCAAGATTTCATTTTGAGGGGTCTCGGGCCAGTGGATTGGTCTTCTTTCCTTGTCACAGTCGCAATGGCTGGAGAAAGAATACTGCTCCCTTGGTTCCCGATAGGACTGTTGACGGAGTTGCACGCAGATTGAGTCCCACTGTAGGTCAAATACGAAGCCTGGCGTGTGCTGGAGTCTTCTGTGTGCTCGAGTCCTCCAAACTCGAAAATCCATCTTTGAGCGAGAGATACGAGCCTGGATTCTGAGGGACCAAACATCTTAGGCGGTCATACTCATGAATATACATGATTATATTTTGATCAAATTACCTGAATTATTCTACACTTTTTTCTTTCATTTCCTTTTCTTTCGTTCATTTCCTCCCAAAAAAAGTATTTGTGCGGGTCTGACTCGCGTACCTGCGATATTAATCACTTGAGACTTGTCCAATTTTAAAATTATAAAATCTGCTCCCTTCGCTGCTTCTCCTTTCAACTCAATGCTCCATACGTCCTTGCTTCCAAGAATGTCATTACATCTTATTCAAACTACTTTAAATACCTCGTTCTGATCATTTGATTGCTTCTGAATTCGAAAAATAGAAGTAACGGAACGTTAAGAATGTCAACGAATGAGTCTTCTCCGTCTACTAATTGGACTCGGGCAGATTCCTCATCCTAAATGAAATATATTATTAATCTACATGTTCATTAATTAGAAGAAAAAAACAGTAAATGCTGACATAATTAGTCTTGACTGCCATCCTATGGCCATTCAGAATTATTTTATGAACAATCTCTTCTTGAGATAAGGGAAGACGCACCTCCTCCATCTGTTGAAATGATCACCATCACCAACAAAAGCAACCCTCAACTTCCAACAGATATATCAAGTGCACCGAACACTGAATATTTTCAGATAATGTGTATACGCGGATTAATACATTTTTATCATCTACTAAACAATTTGAAGATTCTCTCTCAATATCCTCTGGCCTCGATTTTCTTCTGTTCATTCACGATTTTCTTGGTATCGCACGAAACGTAATCGGAGGGAACGAGATAACCGAAGATGTGACGACGTCCGATCATTTCTCCAAGGAAGAACCAGAACGTAATCTGAATATTTCAAGATGAGACAGATAAATGGAAAACCCTCACCTCGAGGGCCACTCCAGTGTACACAAGAGCCTCACTGACAGTCAACTGACGATATGCTCCGCTCTGGATAGCATTCAACACCTTCATTGCATCAGCCTGGGCGATTTTTGTAACTGATATACACAAAACAACAACAACAAAAAAACCTTGACAGCAGGCATCTGAGACGAAGGAAAAGCGAGTTCCTTGTTGTAAACACCTTTGAGAAGAGCGAATCTATATTTTAAAAATATCAACGATTAAATAATAAAATAGAAACCTGCGAGGCCATTGAGCAGTCTGATGGCGATAGAGGACTCCAGTGAGATTGGCAATCTTCTCGAAGAACCCAAGACTGCGAGCCGACATCCTACCATCATGTAGGTAAAATAGAACAAACAACCAAAATACGTAAGGACTGCGATTCGAACGCTTGTTAGTAATAGAAATTGAAACACATATAAAAAAGACGGTCTTTATTCAGATCTTCGTAAACAATTATTAAGAACAGGAATGGTTGATGCAAAGGTAGATGTAAAATGAATGAAATTAAACTTCAATACATGATTTGGTTTTAACTGATTTGGTTTCGAAATACTGGATTTATCACGAAGGATTTCATCTTCTATTTATTTTAAACCCACTAACTAATGAAAATAATTTCTTAACTTGCGATTTGCATATGGAATAGCCTAACAATTCGCTATCGAAATAGTCATGCTCACAATCTTCTATTACTACTTGTGATTCCTCTCCTTTCCGGAGTCGGTGAACAGCAAATGATATGGCGGCGCAGATAAAGTCTTCAATTTATAATAAAATAATTTAAAAATAAAAGTAAAATACCGGAGAGCTTCTCGAGAATCTCTTGTCGAGAGTGGAAGGAATGAGTGATCGTCTTTCCATAAATTCATCTCTTAATGGAGAGTCTTCCTCATCCATATCCAATATCTTAGGACGTGGGAGAGTTTCCATAGATGGGTTGTATCCAGGACTGCAAATAATTTCTAAGAGATTAAAACGGGACTTAACATACTCATGCCGCTTTTTGACGAGGATGTTGAAAAGCTCAGCAGCTATTTCACGAGCAATGATGCGACCAGACTGATTTGTGCATAACGTAGATAGTTAAATTAAGCACACTCACATGGTTAGACACCGCCTCTAAAAGAAATATGCCATCACAACCGAGAGAATTATGGATGAAGTATGGAATAAGAGTGCTAGACTGAGCAGGCGTCCAGGACAGACTGCGAAACAGAACGGATGATGGCTGAAACTTATTTATTCTAGTTAATCTAACAGAAAAGAAACCGGAAGCACGAATTGAGCGATCCAGATACGAAAAGGAGGGCATATGAGGATGAGTGTCTGTCTGTAAACTACAATCCCATTAATCCAAATGATCCACACAAACCTCATAGCAGAGATGACGTTAACCACGAGAAGAAAAATCACCCATATGTAGAGAAACAAGAAAATCTTTTCGTTCACGAAGTTGAACATCAACACGCATTGAAACGTGTAATTATGGGCTTGGCCCATTTCCTTTAAAACATAGTACATATGAAAAATGTGATAGACAAACCAATTTTGACACATCGCAGAATGCAACTCGAGGAAAATAAGGACTTTCAGTAGAAGTCTTCTCGTAGTATAGATGATCAAAGAGCTGGAAAAGAAAAATAGGATAAATAAAATAAACGCAGTTCACCTCGTAAGCCCAGTTAATGTTCCAATCAGCAATGAACCATGACATAAAGAACAACTGTCCCAGTGCATTCAAAGCACACGACCATTTCATGATAGTGTACAATTTAGAATCTCGACTGCATCCGAGAATTCTGGAAAACATTCAGTGTTTTATGACAATTCCAGAACAAACCCTCGGATTTTGTTAGTGTCCGTGAGAAAATTAGCCATCGCTCTGACTTTACTCCTTCGTTTCTGTCCATATTCAATATGATTTTTAACTGCGCCTTTGACAAAAGTTTCCATATCCAGGCCTGGAAGTGTAATAATAAGAAAAGTTCAAAAATTGTATTCACCGTTTCCATAATTATGAGATGCAGATTGCCACCAAGCTTTAGGCAAGTAGAATATGATTACTTGCAAAATCAGTAAATATGGAACCCACTGAGTACAGGTATTATTAAAAGTTAGATTCATAAAATATACCTGATAGAACTCCATACCGGCATTTCCTACTCCGGATGCCCCAGACAATGACCTAGTCACGGTCGAATGATCCTTCACGAGGTACTTCGGACCAACATAGCAAAAATCAAGAAAATACTGCATCCATGGGTCGGCTAAAACAGAATATCGTTAATATAATAAAAACGAAATTGAATTTCCATGCATCTCTGCTGGGCCCATGCAGGAGATCGGCTGTCCAAAATGTTGCTTAGATCCCGTAACGATAGTAAAGAAGAGCAATAAGTAAATCTGAAACATCATTATTCCGAGACAATGCATACATTTTAAACCCACGGTGATGTAGAAATTCAATCGATCGCCCATATCTTCTAGATGGTCCGAGTTTACACCTTTCAATAAAGCTGAGAGGTCGGGAAAGGACAGCATCACATAAAAAATATGATATAGTTGGCAGCAAAGCAAACGAAACTCAGAATAAAAACATAAAGAAACAATAAAAAAATCAATTTTGAAATAAGATTATTAATAAACTTTGTCAGCCGTTTGTCAGGTCTTACAGAGAGAGAAACTTTTTAAATGTGTGATTACGGTAATTTCCATTAAGTCTGCTTAGTAATTTCTATTAAGTCTGCTTAAGTCTAGGCACCGCAGAGTAAACTTTCTAACTCATCCTAAAAGTCTGCTATTTTAAGTCTGCTATTTTGGAATTATTCGTTCAATAATCGATATACGCATTTTTGTAACGCGAACAGGTCGGAATATCTCGCAAAAAATAAGAGAGCAAGTAAGTGAGTGTTTGGTAGAAGGTTTGCTTTTTAGACGATCCTATAAATTAAATTTATGCAATTTCCCCATGAAATTTGGTCGGTCTAAGAATGTTCGCGAATGACGTTTAAAATTGCATACACATATCGAGATACACTCAGTATGTATAAAGATCTTCGTCGAGGCCCCCCCCCTCCCCCATTTTCGGGATACGACAATCATATATTAGATTATAATTATTTTATCAATCTTTTCACTAGACCTATTACGAATGTTGAATACAAGTATAAAAGTGAGTGAAAAAGCTCTCATCATCATAGCTGCTAATGTACAATGTAAACTATAAATTTTCCCTAATCTCGTTAAATTTCAATATCTCGTAAAAAACGAAAGTTAAAGTGAGAGAGTGAATCTATGTGATTAGTACCGTGAACCAATTATTGCAAATGATAGATAAAAACTCCCGTAATGAGAACAGAGCAACGAGCAAATGAATAAATTTGTTGCCAGAATACGACCTAGATGGTGCGTCATTATTGTAAGAATTGTTTCATTTTGACATGGAAGGAATGTAATGGATAAGGGATGGGGATGGCCCTTATTTCTCTCCTTGCTCTCTCTTGACTCGACTGGCAACTGCAGCTACAAGTGCAGCCCCTCGACCACTTCCATCTTCTGATAGCATCAATTGATACTGTAATAACAATTAGAGAAAAGAAGGGACAAGGGATTGTTACCTCAAGATCCCCTTTGATCAATGAATCAATCTTTTCATCGAGTAGTTTCGGGAAAGAAGGATGGAATCGATAAACAGATCCATCAACTCCCACTGTCACGTATTTCTTATTCATTCTGTTGAGAAGCATGGCAATTCCAGCAGCAGTCATATGAGCAGCTCTGACAAATCAATCCATTAATACTACGGTAATCAGAGTATCAAGTGAATGAGTGACTAATGGCGACATATGTACCTGGTAGAAACGAGAGAGCAAACATAGGCCACATTGGCACAGTCGATAGCAGAAACATTATCAATTCCAATATCCTCGAGAATTTGGAATGTCTTCTGGAAGGTTCGATCCTCATCTTCGAGAACGTCACTCAAATCAATATTGGATAGATTACTGTATATGATAAAAGAATAAGATACCTCTCGATTTCAGAGACGAATTTAGTGGGGAATGATCCGGGTACAGAAATGGCTTCGTATTCTCCATCAAAGACAAGTCTTTCTTTTGCCAATTTCTCCAGTACAACTCTTACTACTTCACCCATGTACATTCCAGATATCATCTTCTCGAATCTTAAAATAATCCATATTCACCGATTTTTTCATAGCATTCTTATTATTTGAAAAAGGGTTAGCGTAAAATCTCATTAGATGGACTCACAATTGTTTGCCTGGATTGATGGATGCTCTATCAACTTCATCATCGAATGAAGTACGAATAGAATTCATTGCACCATCATCTCCAAATGCTCCCCATTCAGTATTGATGATCATCTAAATAAGAGAATGGAGAATACAGACCATAGTACTCCCACTCCATTCCATCCTCTTACTTTTCACTCTCTGAGAACACCCTCATACAATGACGAATAAACAAACACAATACACGTCATTCTTATCTTCTTCTTCTTCTTCTTTTCTTACTTATCCTTCTCACCCCATATATGGTCAGATAACTTGGTCTCTCACCTCATCAGGAGCTCCATCATTCCTATCGACGACTCCTTCCAATTTAGTGCATCTCTCAATCTTCTCCATGTAGCATGCATTCGTACCAGTTCCCACTATCACTCCAATCTGTAACATTCACTCTTCACCACATCATCATCTATATTATACCTGACACGAGTTCTCATTGAATGCACACGACATCAATGCTCCGACAGTATCATTGAGAACAGCAACCACATCGATATCGATATCCTGCAATGACTACTGTACTCGATAACTCGTCCTTCTACCGTACTCCTCTCCTGTGACAGGCCTCTCTCAGCAATTGCACAACATCTTCGTTCTCTACTCCACTAGCATTGAATCCTTTTGTCCAATTGATCAACTGTAATATCTCTTCTCTCTATCTACCGTACTCTTCAATGGTCTCACTTTCGCACTAGTTAGTCCCTCTTGTCTACAAGGGAAGGAGAAAGTGAATCCGAGAGGAAGTTGTTTCGCATCTTTCAGATCGTGTTCTTCCATGAATTTAGCCATGCAATCAGCAATGTGATCGAACAACTGAAATAAGAAATCTCACGAGAGGAATAGAGAGAGGAGACAATAAGGTAAACTCACGGATGCACCAGTGCCCTTCATTATGTGTTCAGGAACACGGAAGATCTTTCCCTCCATCTTACACTGCTTTCCATCCAATCGAATAAGAAGAACTCGGAAGTTGGTTCCTCCCAGATCTAGAGCAAGGAAGTCTCCCACCTTAATACTATCCATTATTCCAATCAATACAATAAATCTACCGTACCTCTGTTCCATTCGGGACCGCTCGAACGAACGAAGGCAGCATTTTCACAGCTGCGCTTGAAGCTGCAATACATGCTATAGTATACTTCAATACATTAAATATTCAATCAGTAAATGATAGATATCAATTGAGTAATTCTTCTCTCGTTTACAGTTCTTCGATCAAAGTATCTCCATTCATTCATTCACTCTATTCATTCTTATTCACTCAACAATGTCTCTCATTCATCTTCTCCTCTCACTTTCTTTTCTACGTCGTCAGACCAATCAAAGATCATGAGGAAAGCACTTCACTAATCACATTAATTATCACACATAGTCGTGCTTGCATGATTGCAATGTGTCATAGACTGGTTAATCACCACGTGCCATATTAATCGTCTCTTCTCTTACTAACTCTCTTTCGTCATCACTCTTAATCATTGGATCATTCCCCACGTGGGGTCTATCCCCTCTTTCCATTCCTTCTGTCTACCATTCATCGTCACTTTCTGCACTACTCTACACAATAGACACACCTCTCTATCACCATAACACACTATAATCATCACTCGAAGGGAGCAAAGACACTTCTCACCAGTCTCTTTATCGAGTCCTTTCTCCATACTTTCTTCCATTGAGACCATCATTTCTTCCAATTGAACATCAGTGAGTATCAAGTGTTTGCATATCTCTTGAATCTGAAAATGGGACAATGAGACTAAAGATATCTATCCTATCCTTCCTCTATTTCCTACCTTCTCTTTCAGAGTCCTCTCTTTGATTGGCTTTTTAGCCATAATAATCTCATCGAGATTAGAGAGCATCTTAGTGAACATATCCGAGTGAAGGAGAGTCTCCATTCCGATATCTAGTCAATACTATACATTCATACAATAACACAAAACTATACACGACGCAAAAATAAAGAAGGATAATGGCAAGGAGAAGAAGAGAATTTGCAAGATGAAAAGATGATTAGATCAATGATAAGATAGACATCCATGTGATTGAGTGTCATAATCAAAGAGGGCCGAGAATGAGGAGTGGGAGGAGATACAATTGAATGGTTGTGGAAAGAGAGGAGCTTCCTTGATCTATTCCTTGACTCCGCCTACTCCCTCCCACCCTCTTCAATTGATAGCAAGAGGAAGGAAGATAGACTATTACCTCGTTCTTATATCAGAGAGAAGAGCGATTCTATGAAAAGAGAGAGGGAGAGTCTAATGGGCGAATTGGCATCCTTCACTGGAGAAAATCATCTGTTCGACCAATTGGACTTCCTCTATTTAGCAAGCTAAGAGAAGAAGCTGACTCATTCAAAGAAAGGAAGAAATAAGATAGTAATGAGCAACAATCGACGAATCGAATGGAATGAGTGTAAGAAATGACAAGGGAAGAATATGCCTGAGGGGAAAGGGGAGACTTTCCTAGAAGAATAGATAAGAATTGACAGATGGGAAGATGACAACGACAGAAAAAGAAGGGAACCGACTGATCTAGGCAATAAATGGGAATAAGAGAAAGACAAAGTACGGAGACTCACTCAATGTGTGTGCAGCACAAGTGTGAAACAGACCCACTACCGGACAATTCACTGCATCTTTAGTCACTTTAGTGGCACAAGCAACAAATAGGATCCGACTACAATAATGTACACATAATGTAATCAACATCGGCAAGATTTACGATAGACCTTATAGGAGAGAGGGGTGGGTGCGCCAAAGTGAAAGAAGAGAGAGAATCGGAAGTAAAGAATGTCTTAGAAATCCAAGCATCTCACGTAGGGATGACGTCATTCCGAGTCCTCCCTCGTTTACTTTTCATCTTCTGTTCAACAGCCGTCAATGACATCACTTGTGCATCTTAATCCTACACGTGGGCAAAACTTTTTGATTTCAGCAGCACACAATTGGTATATTTCAATCCAAAATTAAGCAGAAGATCAAATACTAAGATAATTATCGCACATGAGTGCTATCAAATGTTCACAGGGAGCAAAATCAGAACACTTTGAGAAAGAAAACAAATAGAGAGACGATGCGAGTGAGCGATCAAATACTTGAATAGAATACTCTTGAGAGAATAATTAGCATCACAAGCATTCGACGAGCTAGGGAATAAAATAGAGGAATCTTGATGAAAACGGTAGATCAAGTTACAACTCTCTTTCCCACAAACTGCAACTTGCAAAAATCGATGAGAAATGAAAAATCGATGAATCAGATACAGTACCGAGATAGTCCTGATCGTTTCAGGACTGTGTCAACTTTTTCGTTTTTTTTTCTCTTACCGACCTGTTCTTCGTGGGCGATATCGACACTTCCTCTATGCGATAACTTCTTCAATTTGTCCAGTGATGTCATCTTCTTCTCCATTATATCATTTTTGATAGGCATCTGATATAATATATATTGTGTATCAATAATCAAAAGTGAACTCAACCCGCTTTCTCCGCGTTGTCAATAATCGACGAGAGCGCGAACGAGACCGCATTTCAAAGAGTAAAACAAGTGAAATGAATGGGAGAACTCTATTTTGAACTAATTACAAAATAACAAGTAGATTTACATATGATATATTTTTAACCAGATATCTATGTCACTATTTCATTTATGTCAACAGCAGATCAAATCTTTGTAAATACATGAAAAGGAAAATCAAATAGATAGAGGATTTGTCAAAAGTAGTAATGTAGTGTTGATTTGAGCGCGCACGAGAGGGAGTAAGAAGTGCAAAAGGAGACACGGAGAAGTGAGGGAGATTCAATAACATTTGGCTCTTCGAATGACCAATCGAAGAAAGGAAGAAAGGCCAAGAGTAAGAATAAGTTAAGTCTGTACGAAGGAAAGATTGACTGACGAAATAGAGCCTGGAGGCATGGGAGAGTCCCATATGGGAGGGAGGGGAAGAGGGGAGAGAGATGGAAAGGCTAGAGAGATAGAGAAGCTAGGAAGGAAGTACTCAATTTGTCGGCTTCTTTTCTTCAATTTCACACGTCTGCAGTCTATTTCATCATCAATAAACTAGAACATCTACTAAAAAAATGAAGTTTTAAACTTATGGTGAAGCACTCGAACAGAAATATTGCGGATTTAATATCTAGATTCTATTATTAAGCATTTTAAAACTATAAAAATTAACCGGTAGCTTTGAAAATAAAGCGTTCGACGAGATACGAAGTGTAAAAAATATTGAAGTGAGAAGAGAGATGATGAGAAGGAAAGGGTGAAATCATCGTGTTAATCAGAAGTATGAAAAGAATAAGGCCCCACTAATTATGGAATCTAGTGGGAAGAAAATCCTAGTGAGGTAAAGATGAAGTCGAGTTGAAAAGGGGCGAAGATGATGGAAGTGGAAAAGAAGAGAAACGTCAGAGAAAGAAGAGGAAGAATTGTCCACGTTGTGCCGTGCTTCCCCCCCCCCCATCTCTTTGTTTGCATTGAAGATACTCTGGAAAAACGAGTACTAAATGGAGTATTTTATTGAGAAAAAAAAGATAACTGAATGGATATTCTAATCGAACATTGTCTATAAAAGATCCACCAATAACTATACAAAACAAACAAACAACAACAACGAAATGTAAACATCAACGAACATGTGAGTGAACTAGTGAATACAAAACAATGAGTAGATATGTCCTTATCTGGTCACATTCTTGGGATGTTCAAGAGATAATTTCAATTTAACATTCATTGACGCCAATTCAGCAGTGAGATATCGGAAGACTCGAGGAACCTACAATCAAAATATAATACTGATAAAAGCATCAGCTGTCACTTTTGAACATTTTCGATTTCATGTTCAACCGTTGTTGCAATTATCTGAAGTATGTTCCCAGATTCACAACCTCTCCCCCTCTCTATGCATATAATACATTACCTGCACGATGAATACTTGATCATCCTTTCCACAATTTCTACACGTTTGTCTCTCAGTGTAGTCCACATTCTGGTCATTCTTTGACTGCAATTTCATCATTTCTATTTTAACTTCTACGCGTAAATAATGAGTGACGAAATAAATGAATCACGTAGGAAGGTGCCTCCTCTTCTCTTACACTCACTTTTTTCTTAGCATAAACCTTAGTAGACATGAGTACAGTGAGCAGCGACGAACATCTTTTGCATGCATAAGCAACATCTCTATCAGAACAATTGAGAAGTCGATCCTGCAACGATCCATCTGATTACGGTAGTCTACTCAATCGATTATCCCACCTGGAGAACGAAGGATGTTCCGTGAGCGATAATGGCATCACGTTCCATTTCTCCGAATCGAATACCTGATGAAAATTAATAGAGAGAGAGATACATCATATTGATATACCTCCTCCTTTCTTCCTTCCTTTAACTGGCTGATGTGTCACTGGATCGATTGCTCCCGTTGCTCTCACCTATACCGTAACCATTCCATCCATTATTATAACAATCGAATCTCACTTGGAACTTATCTGCAATCATGTGGCGAAGTCGTTGATAGTATACAATACCGAAGAAAATTTGAACCTTAAACCATAAATTACTAATCAAAAAAGTTGATTGAAATGGGACTGACCTCCATAACTCTTCCATCGACTCCTGAATACATTGTCTCATTCCCATAGTAATTATATCCTGCCTTTTCCAGTAATTGACCAAAGTGATCAATTGCAGTATTCTTCTCACTGAAATCTCCAATTAAATCGATAATGACTACCGTAATCTTACTTGAATACGAATGGAGAAGCATCATAATTGGATCCATGCATTCCTGCAGCCTTCCCAGCCATACTCTCAATCATCATCCCTTCAATGGTTAATTAATCATTTACTTTCTAATCTAATCAAACCGATAGTCATTCGAGATGGGAATCCATGAGGATTGAAGATGATATCAGGTACCATTCCAGATTCAGAGAACGGCATCGACTCTGCTGGCCACAAGAACGAATTAATTCCTGTAAGTATTATGATTATTGTTCAATTCAATTCATCAGCATTGGAAATTCCGAGCTCTGCACACTTATTAATATATATATATATATATAATTAAATTTATAAATTAATGGATATATTTGAAGATAACCGTACCCTTCTGTCCGTGTCTCGAAGCGAACTTATCTCCAATAATCGGATTTCTCTCTATTCTCCATTGGATCAGCGCGTGCTACAATGTGTTTTTATCTCAATTCATTATTCGGAAAGAACGTATTCTATTATCGTACCACTTTAGCATTGAAATCTTGCTCCTGCACAATTCGTACGAGACCACAGTACGCAGGTTCAGCATAATGGAACTTATGCACCTTGAAATCTCCCGAATCCGTTGAGTATACACTGTAGTATGGATCATCTGGAATATAATCAATTCAATCAAGGCTTCGTTCTATTCAGAAGGGGGAGGATAACGTATGGAAGAGGTAATAGTCAACGAACCCAACAAATATCTTCTTCCAGGAATTGGCAATCCATCGTCACCAATTGAATCTAATCCTTCTGCTTTCGGATCCTTCATGAAGATTTTCGTAACTTCTCGCATTTTCTCAGCCAAATTGATTCTGTAATCTCCTCAACTAATTCAGTATCTCTATCTTTCTACAGTACCTTTCCACCTTAATAACAGTTCCATGACAGAATCCTCTCTGGAAGGATCCTCTGTTAATGGTCATTGCATCCTCCATATCATATCCTGCAGTCAACCATCTTATCACTCTCTATTCCACTCAATTCTTCTCACCAGTATACGAAACGACAGCAACACAAGCATTTGTTCCCAGTGGATACTCATCCATTTTGTACTTGTCGTATGCTTCCAATTTTAGAAGAGGTGATTGAGGGAACTGAAAGAGTGGTAAGGGTGAATGAGTAAGAGGGGGGGGGGGAGGGGGTCCTACCTGTAATCGATACATTTTATTATCTGCTCGTGCGTGCCATGCATGTACTGCAGTTCCCATGGTCTGCTTTCCCATCTGACACTGATACACGTTTCTGGAAGGAACCAATTGAGGAAAACCATGGAAAACACAATTAATAGACGAAAGATGGAAAGGAAGGGTAAGAATGACCTGGGAGATTGATTGTGATCAGGGAAAGGAATAAGATTGCCTGCGAATGAGAATAAAGCAGAAGGATGAAGTTCCTCAACCAGCATACATGTAATTAATATGATATGGCTAAGGATACCTGATGTATAGTCACTCCTGGTTCTGCTTCTTCCGGATCAATACAAATGGACAGATATACTTGTTCGAAAGTACCAATCATTTCCGTCGAGTCAGTCAACAGATTCTTCACTGGTCTCATTAATCTTCCTGGATCAGTGAGAATGTAGAGTGAAGGATATTGCCAGAGAACTGTCTTCTTATCGAATGAATGACGAACAAGAGCAATCTGGAATATTCACCCCTCACCATCTCCTCACTTCCAAATATAGTAGAATACCTCTGCAACAGAAGGAACAAGTCCTCCATAAGCACGCGCCTTCGATATTCTCAATTCTCTCTCAATTATCGCACTCTTATCAATAGGAACGTAGCCAAGGAATCTACCATCACACCATACTGGATACATCTGAATATAATAGAGATAGAAGGAGAAGGAGAAGGAGGAGAAGGAGACTAACATCATCCACTGATCGATTGGTGATTGCTGCAGTTGCATGATCAATCATTCCTAATTGACATAGATAGTCAGTCAGTTGCGAAGTATCCGAGAAGTGAGTGGTGATTCTGCAATCAATTAATCATTTGAATGATATAATAAATGTGAATGGACACCTGCATGAAGCAGTAAGATGATTGAGTAATCCACATGGAGCTCCATCGGGAGTGTGTACTGGACAGATGAATCCCCATGCCTCTGGACGAAGTTTACGCACGTCTGTTGTACGCATCTCCATGAAGAATGCACCTCTCAAAGGGAAGAGGAATAAACAAAGAGAATGTAAGAGTCATCAACTCACCTATGGATGGCTCGGAAATGAGAGATAAATCGAAGTTGATTAATTCGTTCAGCGATCACAGAGAATCCATTCTCTTGTTGAAGAGCTAGACCTTGTTTCGTTATCTAAAAAGAATAAAAAAAATAGTTATTAATAAACATCGATGAGATATAATTGAAACTCACGAGATTTCCTGTAGCGAGGAAGTATTCGAGATTCCTCGTAATACCCGCATTTTTATGATTTCCCATCGCTTTGATTACCTCAGCCCTGAGAGATCAAATATACGATAATTGACGGCCTACGACGTTATTTATTTACAACCGAAAACTTGCTCACGTCGTCATTGTGAAGGATTCCTTCTTTTTCGATGCAAACTCGAGTCTTCTGGAATGAATACAATCAGTTACAATAACAAATAATCAGTAAATCTATCAATTGTCTAATAGTTGGCATACTTCTTAAGATTTGATAGTACTCCTTCCATTCCTTCCTTCAGAGTCAACAGCATAATGTGACCAGACACGGACGCCTCTTGGAATTGAGGATTATCTGGACTTTCCGCGGCACATTCTTGCTGCAATTCAACCATGATATCCCCTCGAGATCGTCTCCTTTTCTCTGACATGGGAATGGTCTGAACTCACATTCTCCGATCCTAATTAAATTTGCAGGGTAGACTAATTCAGGGATGCTGATTTCAAATATTTTTTTCAAAAACTGCTTCAAAAAATTCTGAAACCATCTTTCGCTTGGTCAAAGTTTTACACACAAAATCTGTTGTGCCGTTCTCGTGAGCTATCACACACATCTCGAGGACAGAGAGCATGAGCAGCAGTGGTGTAGTGGGGTAAGGCGCTTGGAAGGGGTGACTGTGGTTCGACTCCCTGCTGGCGATACTTTTTTTTGCTCATTTTTCGCAAAGTCCGGACAATGTTTTTTTTTCTATTGGAAATGTCATAATATGCTTTTCAGATAATTGAAATTGACAAGAAGTCGAGAAAACCAAATTTTGAAAAAAAAATTAAATGGAGTATGAAAAAAAATTGTAATATAAAAAAGTCAAATTCGCGAAAAGAAAGTTCCATATCACTCACCAATGCGTATTACGAAATATCCAATAGAAAATGTCCGGACTGCGAAAAAATGAGCAAAAAAATTGCAACAGCAGGGGCACCCACTACACCACCGCTGCTCATGCTCTCTGTCCTCGAGTTGTGTGCGATAGCTCACGCGAACGGCACAACAGATTTTGTGTGTAAAACTTTGATTAATTAAAAACGGTTTCAGAATTTTTTGAAGCAGTTTTTGAAAACAGATTTGAAATCAGCATCCCTGAATTAGTCTACCCTGCAAATTTGGTTAGGATCGGAGAATGTGAGTTCAGACCATTCCCATGTGAGTAGAAGTACATACCTTGGCCAGTGCAACTAACTTCTGTGCCATATAAACGAGACAGTAGAACTTATCGTTGTCATCGTTGAGATGAATAGCCACACATTCATCCATCAGATGACGACCAGCCGTCTAATAGTAGAAGAGAATGAGTCCATTTGGATGGTGTTAATACTCACTTCATCATTTTCCCACGGACCAATATAACTTCCGAGTGCAACACGAAAACGAGATCCAAGAGCACGAAGAGCAGCTCCCTTCAATTTAAACATTACGTCATCATTTCATCAATCAATAAAATTCTTCTTGACAATGAATGAATGAGTATGAGCATTGTGAGAACCTTGTGGTACCTGATTAGTGATTCCATCATTAAGACATTGTTCGAGCATAGTGTGTACACAACTCTTCCAGAAGTCGTCATTCCTTCCTCTTCTCATCTCCTACAATTATCATTCTCTTTCCAACAATCAGTTTCACTCCAGCTGTCTCTATACACAAACCTGTGCAATAATAGCATCGTTCCTATTAGTGATACACTTGATGATGTACATAAGAGGAATGTAGAATATCTCTCGTCGATACTGCATTTTCCATATTAGACTTTATTTAAACTATTTTCTTCGTTACTTGAATGGCTATGTGCATAGTTCCAGACTCGAGATAATGTAGAGTCATCATAACTGCAGTGTGATTGTCTCTTACTGATCTCATCTGCACTCCGAATTCAGAGAACAATTTTCCTTTCTCTTTGAATGTCTTCCTAATCAATGCAATCGGGAAATTTCGACGATTGGCGATCAGAAGACGGATCACCTTAAATAATTCCTCTTTATGGAGAACCGTCCTGTTACACGCTCACTTTTTCAGATCCTTTGCAGATGAAATATCCTCCTCTTTCAATTCCCTCTTCACCTGCCTTTGTCAATTCATCTCTACTCATCTTCAGTAGATGACAACGATTCGACATTAGCATAATGGGCACCTTAAATAGAAAAAAACATCAATATTGTTTAGATAATAAAAACTCACTTGACCGATAACAGTTTCGATAGAATCCATGCGAGTTCCGTTGATAAGGACCTTCAAATCAGATAGATACGAATAAAAACAATTAATTGTAAGTTCGTAATTATTCACCTCGATGGTAGCTTTCAAATTTCCTTTATATGTGAGTGCTCTTTGCCTACATTCAGCTGGTAGAAGATTCAAACTATCCTTACCACTCTGAAATAATGAACAACCGAATTAACAGAAGTAGATAGATCACTAACTCCAGATGAATCCAATTCTGGAACACCCAGGGAAGCTCCAGAATAATATAATTGAATGGCCTCATTACGAATCACGAACTTCTCACGAGGGCATGCTTTAGCGGCAAGATCACAACCTGAGCACGATTACTATTCGCATAATATAAAGATATAAATGAACCTTCATCGGCAAGGTAGTTGAAGGAATCAACATGATATGATACCACGTCACATTCCATTTTCGAGCTGAAAATATATCTATGATCAACTAACAAATTTCTGAAGTACGGCAGAGGACGAATTTGTATCATGAGCCCACTCTGCACTGACAAGGACATGCTCGAGCAATAACTTGGGTCAAAATCACTAAGAGTCCAATATGTTTTTATTGACTTTTCACGAGAAACGATTGTACCGGATAATTATAATTAAGGATAATTAAGGCAACTGATCGAGATGATTAAACACGCACGTATACACGTATTACATAGAAAACTCAAATAGTGTAAACTTAAAATATGTAAAATGGAACCATAAAATGGAGCCGGACAAAGGTGTGTACCATTACACAAACATCGACCGACCCGGGAAATTCGAAATGACTTTTCCATGCTTCTAAGAAGCTTAATGTTAGCTTCTTACAAGATAATTTATGTATCGGGAATTCGAATGTAAACAATTGCATCGCTTGAATACAACGATTTTATCGTTAGGGGGGGGAACTCTGGCGTTCACTTCGACCCTCTGTATTTCATTGATTGAAGTTTCCAATGGATGGAACAGCTGAAGCTGCCTTGCAGTCAGAAAGCGGAGTCTGAGTGAGAAGCGAAGGATGGACTTGAGATAGACTGTTATCTCTGCAATACAATTTATTACACTACACATGAGAAGGGAATGACCTACCTGTCACACGGGTGCTCAGCACCAGCAACTAAGAGCGTAAAAATTGAAAATTATTTTAGATTTCGCGCGTACAGTATGCTATTATCGCATGGGTCCCGTGCGTATATTCAGGAGGGGGAGGCGGTTTGCGCATCAGAACGCCTATTGCAGTCGACGCGTTGCGTACGCGTCGCGTGCGGGTGTGTCACTGAGAGCCAATAAGAGTGCGAGGGGGGCGGGGCGCCGCTCCCAGTGAAAGTTAATTGTTGAGGAATGAGCTTTTTGAACCGTCGTGTGTCAGCCGCAGTTCTCATTTCATCGTTGCATTGAATATCTCCTTCATTGAGTGCAGTCACTTCCGAAATGATCGAATTGAGGAGTATATCGATTTCTTGGTTAGACTTAGACGTCTTCGCGGTGTTAACCTCACTGAGATTGAAAATGATTTAATTGAGAATGTTGGTACTCAAATCAACCTAAGATCTCTTGCGGTTCTCTCTGCACACGAAGTAGGGTAGACACGTGATCTCATATCCCCTTCCACCGGCCCCATCTCATTACCGTATACGGCAGTATTGGTAGACGATCTATAAGGGATACTGTACTGATGTTGTGCTACCGTAACCTTACGTCTTGGAATTGACCGTTCTTTCGCAAGATGAGGCAGGCTGGGCTCTGGATCTCATGTCTCCTCCAACGGGTCCGAATTCATTACCGTATACGGCAGTATTGGTGGATGAACTGTAAAGGATACTGTTCATTTGTTGTGTACAGTAACCTTACGTCTTGGAATTGGCCGTTCTTTCGCAAGATGAGGCAGGCTGGGCTCTGGATCTCATGTCTCTTCCAACGGGTCCGAATTCATTACCGTGTACGGCAGTATTGGTGGATGAACTGTAAAGGATACTGTTCATTTGTTGTGTACAGTAACCTTACGTCTTGGAATTGGCCGTTCTTTCGCAAGATGAGGCAGGCTGGGCTCTGGATCTCATGTCTCTTCCAACGGGTCCGAATTCATTACCGTATACGGCAGTATTGGTAGATGAACTGTAAAGGAAACTGTTCACCTGTTGTGCTAAAGAAACCTTACGTCTTGGAATTGGCCGTTCTCTCGCAAGATGAGGCAGGCTGGGCTCTGGATCTCATGTCTCCTCCAACGGGTCCGAATTCATTACCGTATACGGCAGTGTTGGTAGAGGAACTGTAAAGGATACTGTTCATTTGTTGTGTACAGTAACCTTACGTCTTGGAATTGGCCGTTCTCTCGCAAGATGAGGCAGGCTGGGCTCTGGATCTCATGTCTCCTCCAACGGGTCCGAATTCATTACCGTATACGGCAGTATTGGTAGAGGAACTGTAAAGGATACTGTTCATCTGTTGTGCTAAAGAAACCTTACGTCTTGGAATTGGCCGTTCTTTCGCAAGATGAGGCAGGCTGGGCTCTGGATCTCATGTCTCTTCCAACGGGTCCGAATTCATTACCGTATACGGCAGTATTGGTGGATGAACTGTAAAGGAAATTGTTCATCTGTTGTGCTAAAGTAACCAAACGTCTTGGAATTGGCCGTTCTCTCGCAAGATGAGGCAGGCTGGGCTCTGGATCTCATGTCTCCTCCAACGGGTCCGAATTCATTACCGTATACGGCAGTATTGGTAGATGAACTGTAAAGGAAACTGTTCATCTGTTGTGCTAAAGAAACCTTACGTCTTGGAATTAGCCGTTCTCTCGCAAGATGAGGCAGGCTGGGCTCTGGATCTCATGTCTCCTCCAACGGGTCCGAATTCATTACCGTATACGGCAGTATTGGTAGATGAACTGTAAAGGAAACTGTTCATCTGTTGTGCTACCGTAACCTTACGTCTTGGAATTGGCCGTTCTCTCGCAAGATGAGGCGGGTTGGGCTCTGGATCTCATGTCTCCTCCAACGGGTCCCAATTCATTACCGTACACTCCGGTGGTTGTAGATGATCTGGATGATTACTGTAGTCACAATCAATTTTCGATTAAGTCACCTTTCTGAACGAGGAGTCTTCTCACAAGAGGAGGGAATAATTCTCGATCTCATGTCTCCAGTAGCATTGTAGGGAGAACCGATATTACACGCAGTAGAAGTATCATCCCTTCAATACAATTCAATAATGATTAATATTCAATTGATGACTGACGAGAGTGGATTATATGAATGGACGGAAGACATCGAATTGATTCTCGATCGATTTCCTCCCAAACTAGTGAAAGATTCGCTGCAAATATATCGTATAATTATATAGGCCTCGTTTTAATACCTTCTAGCAGTAATTACACCGTCCCGATGAGAAATTGCAGTAGGATGATCAGATCTATAAAGAATACGATAAGGATATTCCATCTATAGTAGTCACTTACACAGCAGTATTGAAGTATCCATTGATAGAAGTAGCAGGGGAAGCTCTCGATCTCATATCTTCCATTGATTTGCTACGATTTCCACATTTCGATCCTTTCGTTCTATAATTAATGAATTATTCATTATCTATTTGCCCTTTCTCACTCTGCGAAATCCTCTTCAGTGAGTTCGAATCCATCTTTATCACGAGCAGTATCGATATTAGATCTGAATCAATAAAGTGTTACTTTTCCCTTCCTTCCTTCTTCAAACCTATCAGAATAAAGATACTTCAGTCCTCTGATTCCCTCGCTTCTCGCTGTATAAATCATTCCATCATCGATTTCTTGAGCTGTGAATACACTAAACAAAGGATTCGATAAATCAATCGATATTTTGACTACAGTACCCCTCCTCGGGTCTCGAAACAAGAGATTCGATCGATCTTGCTGTGTCTACTCCCTTCTCAGAGACATTAAAAGACGATGGAGACGACGAAAAGACGATGTGCTGGTTACGGTAGAACGATGTCTCGATCGATTTCTAGCTCTCTTCATGAAAGCCGATGGATTATCCTTCAAAATATACGGTATTATCTTCCTTCTACCGTAATCAAACCTTGAACTTTTTGAGAACAGCCTGAACAGCCTCCAATCCAAGAATCTGCTGTAACTCATCAAGACTGAGGGAGTAATTGGAAAGAGATCCTTCATTCGCAGTCTTCAGATTCTCGATGGAAGTAGACTTGGAGGAAATGAGATTGGCAGTTCGAGTATTCGATGAATCTCTATGACGAGCAGTTCGAGTATCATCATTCAATGAGACAAAGAACAATTCTCCATTCATAACCGTTGGCACATACACCTCAATACACTTATATTAAATCAATCCTTCTTCTCATATCTCACTGCATCATCCAGATTAGACACTTGTGCTCGCAATTTACGTGCACTCACAGCTTGGGCCTTGTTGTCTTTCTGTGCTTTCTCCTGAATACATCACTATCGATTACAGTATCCTTCATCTACCGTACCTTAGTCTCGACGATAGCCTTGTTTACAAGTTGTCTCAGTTCGGCACTTGCATATTCATCTTTCTTTTCTCCATTATTCTTGGGATGAGAAATGGATGGGAAGGCGTATTCACTCGTTACGGCTTGTGCTGCTGAAATCGACATTGTGAAAGATATAATCAATGAAATATCTCTTACGAAGTCTAATCGACGAGTTAGGAACATTCATTGCATAGTCACTAGTGACAGTTTTCGCTGGTTGGAAATCATTCTGTAAATGTATAAGTGAAGAGTAAGATGACACGAGTACAATGGATACCTCATCATCTTCATGAACGGGAGAGTTATGGTGTTGCATAGTGGGAGGTCGGAGGTCTAAGGTGAGGACTCGACCACCTCGCACCAGAAAGAAAACTGTGAATGGATGGTGAAATGGATGGAAGAAGAAATTGGAGAGAGGGAGAGAGAAGACAAGAGATGTAAATGGACAGTCTATGGAAATTGTATTGAGTCTCTCATTTTACATTTACTCAATTCTCAATTTTCTCAATTTCTCACTCAATTGATCCTTTCTCATTAAAAATCAATCCATTTATCTCCAAACCAAACTATTCATTATTTTTGCAATTGTAATTTCTTGTCCATTTCCATTTCACTCGTCTCTCTTCGCCCTTCTCGTTTGGTTGTTCGCTCTCTTTTCCCTTCAAAATGAATAATCCGTTCGTTATACCGTAATCTTTTCTTGTCAATCAATCGATATCTCAGACCTCCTCGCAATGCCACTCCTCGTGCTGTTCCTAGCACTTACTTCTTCGAACACGGTACATCAAAAGGAACATTCCACTATCTATCTATACCTTCTTTACTCAGACACGACTGATCTCGAAACTAAATACAGTCAGTATGCACTCATGAATAACGAGGAAGAGGAACTTGTGCCTACTCGAGTATACCGTACTCATACCTTCTAAAATAAAGCTGTAAATTCAGAAATTGAGTGCCTACGTAGCGGATGGACTGCGATCGTGGTTACCCGTCACTCAATTCCCTCAATATCACGTTAGATGGATACTGTATCTCTTCCAATCTACAGTATTCCTTCAGTTGGCACATATCCAGGATGTGGCTGCCCATCCTCCTCCTCTCACTCTCGATCTCACTGCATCCCGTGCCTCTCCCATTTCTGCCCACACTCTCAAGGCTCATATCAATTCTCTTCCCGAAGGAGTACTGTATCATCCCCCTCTCCTCTCCAATCAATACATTCCATTTAGGAGTACGAACCTCGTATCGTTGATGGATCCATGTACTTTATCCCTCTCGATTCTGAAGATGTCAAAACTGCTAGAGATGATGGAAACAGAATGACTCAGCCTCCCTTCCAATTCGTATGATCTATTCACATGAGAAGATAGAGTAATGGAATGAATTTAGACGAAAGTGGATAAGGATAACTGCAATACTGCGGAGGATATCGTCACAGGCCAAATGTGAGTAAGTGAATTGAATCTAACGATTGCACTAATTGAAATTAATTCAGAAATCTCAGTATGACTGATCTACAGCGACAATTTGCCACTCTATGAAAGAAAGCTATTGGGTAGAAGTGAGAGTAGAAGAATATCCGATAAACGAATCTACTCGATATTTCATTACATTTATATAACACAGAATAGAAAAACAATAATTGCATGGACAGAAGTTGTGTTAACATACCCATTCTGCATGAGATACTCATCGAGAGTATATTGTCGAAATCAGAGCCCGCGATATCGCATGGACCATCTGTATAGGTTTTTTATACCTATTCGTGAAAAAATGAATCTAACAATCCACCGTTACTGCCTGATTGTGGTTTTCTCGGAAGTTTATCAATAAACACCAAGATTATGTATATGTATCTAGATAGGTACACTATAGGTACACTAAAAAAATAGGTACACTTTTTTTTGGAATTTGTGACAATTATTTGTCATAATTATCGTTGGTACTAGGTTGGATGAGAACATTCGGATGAGATCCAAAAATTTTCGTTTTATTTCGCGAATAGTATTGTATTGTGACCAACTGTTACAATACTCGAAAAAAATTTTGGTTCTCATCCAGTAGGTTATCATCCGAATGTTCTCATCCGACCTAGTGCCTTATCATTCAACCAGTTTATCTGCTTAAAGTCTGAATCACTTTTAAGAGCGACTAAAGATCTCTATAGATGGTATCTATGTGTACACTCTCTCCATCTTAGCAACATGATGTGACTCTCTTTCTTCTCCAATTCTCTCTTCTCTCCGCCTGATAAAGAGAACGAGTCACTTCTATTACCCTTTTCCTTTCTATGCCCTATCTCTTTCTTTTTATCGACCTGATTTTTAAGAAAATTTGTTAATTATTATAATGTTTCTTAAACTTCTAGCAAATTATCTACTTTCTTTACAAAGCTATGAGTTTTTTTTCCCAATAATATAAATCATTTATAAATTACTAAAGAAGAAATCTATGGGATTCCATTGCCATTTTTTTGAGTCCTTAGGGTGTAGATGAAATGATATGTATAGCCTACCTATCTATACAGTATAGGCGTATGTGAAACCAATTGCAATTGAGTGTGATGAAAAGTCAGTCGCCAATTGAGATAGTGACTCACCGTAAATTCATGTCTCGTGTCTGTTAAATGCATCGTGAACTTTCTGCGTTTATTTATAAAATGTA
Organism: Pristionchus exspectatus; assembly: GCA_911812115.1. NCBI lineage: Eukaryota > Metazoa > Nematoda > Chromadorea > Rhabditida > Neodiplogasteridae > Pristionchus > Pristionchus exspectatus. The sequence continues at coordinate 13,471,341 of OU461585.1, read as the reverse complement.
TTTTACCAATGCGTGTTCGAAATTAAGTTTTAATTCGTTGTACAATTGTCTAGTTGTCGATTTTACCGAGCATGAATCATGATTTGTTCATTCTTCCTGGTCCTTTCGCAATTACCCTATCTATGAGATTTCGTGTCTTTCAATGTGAATTCAATTTTATGTACTAAAGTATAATTTGAGAACATGGGAGAGGAATCGTCGAATAACAACGCAGATAAGCCGTTACTCATTTATCTAGATGGAGTATTGTACGACATATCACCGTTCGCTTCAAAGCATCCTGGAGGGAGAAAGGTCCGATTTGCGTTAATGTTAGCATTAATAGATGATCCTCGGTAATTCTCGGCATGATTAGGTATACTGTAGATTCTTCTCAGTAGAGCATGTTATTGCATGAGAAAAGGGAAGGGTTGACGATAGTTACTTTATCATCGGTGAGACGTTTCGCGCTAACGGCGGATCGACTGATGATGTTAGCATTTAAATTACTTCCAAAAATATTCCAGGTATTGGAGAAGGTATCTGGTACTGAAGTAAACAAATTTATGAGAGGTGAAGAAAGGATATTGGGAGTGAAACACGCTCATTCTGATGCTGCGTTTGAAATGCTACTCAAGTATGACGTCTCAAAAGAACACGAGGTTAATCACCATTAGTCATCTTTTAGGAATCATCTCTTTTTAGCTAGACCCTATACTTTCATCCAAACGAGGAATTTTGGGTCAAGTCGGATCTCTAGGAAATGACTACTGGAGATGGATTCATCAACCTTACGAGGGAACTTTGAGGTTTACTAATCCGCATTTCTCTTCTATCCGTAAATTCAGATTGTTCGATTCTTCTCTATTAGAAATGTGTACGAGGACTGCCTGGTGGATTATTCCATCATTCTGGCTTCCAATTGTTGCCATCTTCACCATCAATTCATTGTATCACCTCTATGAGAGCATGGGTTCGTCTTATTCTTTAATATGACTCATCCAACGCTTATCTTTTTCAACCTTTGCACATTTCCTGAACTGGCATGCCAATTTATATGCAAAAATGATATTATTTGAGGATTATTCTCTGGAGCGATAGTCTGGGCAACATTCTTCATTGCGGGAGTTCTAACATGGACTCTCACTGAATATCTTCTACACCGATTTGTCTTCCATTGGGTTCCTTCGTCTAAGAGTCCGGCTCAGCTTGTTCTTCATTTCCTTCTTCACGGTTAGTTCATATGTAAAAATCAGATAATTAAGCATTAGGTTGAAGGAATCCATCACAAAACTCCAATGGATGGAGATCGACTAGTCTTCCCTCCTGTTCCTGCCATTCCCATCGTTGGCTTCTTCTATCTCATATACTCAAATACTTTCCCATGGTTCGTATACACTCATCATATTTATTCGAAATTACAATGTTAAGGCCTATTTTCTGTGCATTCGGAAGTGGGAAGTTGTTTGGATATGTAATGTATGATTGTATTCACTACTATCTACATCATGGATCTCCACGACCAACAACTCATCTACATTTCCAGAAAGTATATCATCATAACCACCATTTCAAAGATTATGATGTTTGTAAGTTACTCATTTTCTCCCCTTTATCTAAATTTACTATCTCGGCAGCCTTTGGAATCTCAACTACTCTGTGGGATCATATTTTCTCAACCGTTGGAATGGGTCCTCTATGAATCCACCTTGTTACTCTCTTTTTTAGGTACGTTTTGCACCTTAAGTCGAAAAAATTTTTCTATGAAAAGTTGAGATCACTCGCTAGAAATCGAATACAATCCTGACATATCTTTTTACTTACATTTTTTAAAATTATTTTTCTATCTAACTTCCGTCGGCTTGTGTTGAATCTCTTCTCTTTGATGTACATCGAACGTTCTTCTATTTATTCCCTACCAGTCATGCGCAGATTTAATTGTGATTCCACCGTGCAAATTCTTCCATAACCTGATTCATTCATCTGTACGAATATGTTGTGAAAACTCAAAATTGTTTCTTTACTTCAGCATCATCTAATAAGATGTTACTTCAGCATCATCTTATTTCAACTTGCGATTTCTTTATGTCTGCGTTCGCATGTAGATAAACATGAATTAAATTGTGTATCACTGATTGAGAAAATTACATCTAATTTTACAAAGAAAACATATGCATCAAATTTTCAAAAAAAAGCAATGAACGTACATACATATGATGTAACATATCTAGCTAATTTAGGTCTCGTCGAAAATCAAAATTGCGGGGCCGCAGTCTACGGCGGTCCGTAGATACAGGCTATTGATACTAGACAATATCCAGTTTTATTCTGTCAATATTCTGTATGTCGTGATACAGCAGTATACTTATGCCCCTCTTTTATCGATAATTAAACAGGGAATTTATTTTTTATGTAAAAAAAAACGTGTCAGAAACGAAATTAAGATGATAGATCGTTAATTTTTTTCATGTTCCTTTAACTAACTACGAATGAGCTGTAAAACATAAGAACATGGAACAAATAATATATGTGAAGTGAAATTACAATTAATGAACTTCATTAATCATTTATTAAATGAAGTTTCTCGAGGAAGAGTAGAGGAGGAGCATGATTCATTCGAATTCCCGGGTGATCGACGTTTGTCATTTGGTGTGGGCTTTGGTGCGGAAAGCATTTTGCATTTTATTTTTATTTTTCAAGGCCTGTCATCGCGTCATATTTTGCGTGTTATTTTCTATTATTGCTATTAAAGGCCCCTTTTTGACGTTGCTCTATACCACCTGAAATGTCCCTACTATTGGCTGTATGATTCGAGGTTTCATAATCTGCAATTCTGAAATCCTAAATTCATTTTTCCTTACACTTGCCCTTTTCACTTATTTTTTTCAGTGAGTTCATCATCATTTCCTTCTTAGATGTATCTCAAGTTCTACTTGGACGCTAACGGTCGCCGTGTCTACACTCTCAAGGTTATCATCGTTTTCTTTGAAATATTAAATTTGAGCTCAGCTTGTAAAAGTGTTGAGTTTACCCTATCCCCAAAAAGACGAGTTGTAAACCGAAAATTGTGTTGCAGAAGACTGCCCCTGACGGTAACCAGACACAGTCTGCTCATCCCGCTCGTTTCTCCCCGGAGGACAAGAACTCTCAGTACAGAGTGATTGTGAAGAGACGATTCGGAATTCTCCCCACTCAGCAGGCCAAGATCGTTTACTGTGAGTTAATTTATGCATACTTCGGTTACATGATTCTAATTCAGAAATTATATTGTTCTCGTCCAACTTGCAAAATTTTAATATGGCTTACTATTGGGAGTTGCGCCGAATTGTTCGTCAGAAGATTCGGTCGTTTACTCCAAAATCAGCTTTGTCTTATCAACAGGTGAGATAGTTCTAACTAATTATCTGCAAGTGTAAGATTCCGTAAATCTGCATATTTCAGTGGTCTCGTCGTCGTTTACTCGTATCTTTCGTTCTTTTCTTTGTTGGCTGGAAGGCAGCGGGCATGGCGTTAAATGATTTTCTTCTATGGGAAAAGGATGAGACGACTGGTCGTGGTCGACTGCTTACTCCTGCTGAGGGGAAAGCTCGTAGAGCTGCTGCTGTTGCTGCATCTCAGGGAGATCGTACAGTCTTTCGCCCAACTGGAAAATACGAATTAGATGATTAGACTGGCTATCGTTAATTACACTTTGTTATTCGTTATTTCTCATTCTGTTGTGTTGTGACTTCTACTCTGTTATTATCCAGACGATAAACTTGATTGATACATTTCTACAATAAATATCGCCGTCTTTGAAAAGGTTTTATCACCATGGAATATACTGATGAAAAGGGGGTGTGGATATGGAATACTAAGTGGTTGAGAGTTGTCGACTCGTTTCGTTGATTGGAACGTTTACTCGATTATATCGTATGACTACTCCGATCTCAATCTCGGGGTTCCGTGATCTGTCATTCGATTGTCAAGGAGAGCACTGTCACTTCTCCTTCACTGAACAGGCAACGAAAGATCTCATTGTGAGGGACTTAGGGCGACTAAATATAATATTTAGTTAACAGGTGTTCAAGTCCCTAAATAGAGTGGGATTAGTAGTTGAAGTGATCCTTCCGGAACAAGTGATTCGTGAGAGACTTACACCCGAAGATCCTCTCGAATACGATACAAAACTCCATTTGGGAGTAGAGGACGTAATGATTAAATACTATATCTAAAAAGAGAAAGAGAAATGGTCAGGAAGAGTCGTCCCTCTTCATCCGTCGTCTTTTGCTCAGTCTATCTAGAAGAGGATATCGTAAACCCCTTCTCATCCTTCTCGGATTCGATGGTCTCACTCGGAATCAGATGGAAAAAGCAATCGATACTCTCACCACTCTATAGGTACACAGTGTTTTTTTTGACTCTATTATTTTATTTTCAGTTCTACACTTATTCGATCATTTCATTTATCTTGCCCATTTAGTGTCGCTGAAGGTAAAGAGAAAGTGAAGAAAACGGTAGGAGACGAAGTTGTTCTAGCAGTTCATCCTTATTACAGGTTTTCCTTCCTTCGACTACGTTCTCAAATCATGTCAAGAGTACTGAGAGAAGTAGAATGGATCAAGAGATTAATGAGAGAGGCAGATTGAGTAGTTTGTATGAATGGCAATTGAAGGAGAGAGTAGATAGGAAGACGTAAGTACAAGAGGAGAAGAGAACGAGATGACCCCTATGACCCTGGTTGCCTAAGAATAGAACAAGGGGTGGGACAGCGATTTTTCTAAAACTTGAGAATAGAGGTTCTCGAGGGTGCTGATGATCATGGTCTTCTTCATTTTGCTCCAACTCGACCGGTGCAGCCGTGCTGTATCCTTGCTGCACGGCACCGATTTTCTATAATTCGGCTTGCAGTTGATGAAACTAGGTGAAAATTTAAGAGCGTATGTAATCGACCATGCTGATTCCAACCATGTCATTCATGATTATTAAAATGCATGGATTCGTCAGATAAATTTTCATTCTCGAATGTGAGGCCTAAGTGGAAGCCGAATTTCATCTTAAACGATGCGCCTCGTCGAGAGGATTATTTTTCATATGCAGAGTGTAGGGTTTAGAGAATCCGTATTTTTGCTATCTTTATTTTTTCTTAAATTCCGCATTCTCACTTACTCATTCCTCGCCTCTCCTCCATTGTTCTCATTTCATTCGTCGCCATATGTGCGAAGAGCGCGGTTAAAAAATGCGAACAAAACGGAAATGATTGAGGAATTCCTCGGAGAACAACAAAGATAGCAAAAATACGGATTCTCTAAACCCTACATTCTGCATATAAAAAAATAATCCTCTCGACGAGGCGCATCGTTTAAGATTAAATTCGGCTTCCACTTAGGCCTTGCATTCGAGAATGAAATTTTATCTGGCGCATCCATGCATTTTAACAATCATAAATGGCACGGTTGGAATCAGCATGGTCGATTACATACGCTGTTAAATTTTTACTTAGTTTCATCAACGGCAAGGCGAGATATAGAAAATCGGTGCCGTGCAGCAAGGATACAGCACGGCTGCACCGGTCGAGTTGGAGCAAAATCTAGAAGACCATGATCATCAGCACCCTCGAGAACCTCTATTCTCAAGTTTTCGAAAAATTGCTGTCCAATCTATACTACAAGAGTTACTGACTCTTACGCAACCACGCTCATATTATAGGGTCGAATTGATGGATGGACCTCCCTATGCCAATGGACCGGTTCATTCCGGACATGCTATCAATAAAATACTCAAAGACTTCATCGTCAAGAGCTGCATCTCCCAGGGAGAAAGGGTACGGTACAATAAGCCGTAATTTAGATTGTTAAAATTTGTTGTAGGTTGTATTTAGACCGGGATGGGACTGTCATGGATTACCGATCGAATTGAAGATAACGAAAAATATTCAAGGGAAGAGTCCAATCGAAGTATGATTGACGAATGAATACTAGTAATGAAGAAGTTATTACAGATTAGAGAAATGGGAAGAGAAGTAGCTCAGAATGCAATTGATGACCAAATGAATTCATTCAAGTGAGGAATGTAAATGGAATATAATAGTGTAATGAATCAATTTGTAGACGGTGGGGAGTATCTGCTGATTGGAATGATCCTTATCTCACTATGAGCACTGATTACGTTGCCAATCAATTGAGAGCATTCGGGAGATTAATCGATAAAGGACTCGTGTATAGAGATGTCAAGCCTGTCTATTGGTCAGTATCCATTGCACTCAGTTAGGAAGGGGCGGAGGATTCCAAATAGTATATTTTTAGAGGTTGGTTAGGAAAAGTGAAATGAGTTGTAGGTCTCCCTCTTCGGGAACAGCATTAGCAGAGAGTGAATTGGAATATAAGGAAGATCATTCGAGTATCGCTGCTTATTTTCGATTTAAAGTGAGTATACAAAATAATAGGTATGATTTTACTTGATATGTCTTCAGATAATAGATGTTCCATTGAGTAGTCTATCCCTCTCTACTCCTTCTCATAAATCTCATATTATGTATGCTCTAACATGGACAACAACTCCTTGGACACTTCCTCTCAATAATGCCATTTCTATCGATTCCAATCAAGAATATTCACTTGTCCAAATGGATGATCAGTCCAAGTATTCACTCTCTTCATTACTTCATTGCACAATTATTTACAGGAATCCAATAGTTGAATTGTATATCGTTGCAAGTCAATTGATTGATTCTCTTCGATCTCAGTTCTCTCCTCGTTCATTCACTGTTCGTGGTACTTTAAAGGGAAGTGATCTAAATGGGAAGTAAGTCGATTAATCCAGTTGTAAGATGTATTGATTGTGTATCTAGATTCTACGTTGGTAGTTGGACGAATGACGTAGCCTTTCCGATCGTCTCCTCTCCTCACGTAACAATGACTATGGGAACGGGATGTGTACATACTGCATATGCACACGGATTCGATGATTATGAGGTAGAATGAAGAATGAAAGAGAGAGAGAGAGATAGAGAGGGATTGTATAGGTTGCGAAGAGAAGAGGAGATATTGTGGAAGTGAATGTTGATGAAAGAGGAAGATACACAAGAGAAATGGGATATGAATTGGAAGGAAAGAATGTATTAGGAGAAGGAACGAAGAAGGTAAGAAGAAGAAGAGGAGGAGGGTGGGAGAATAGGAAGAAAGGGACTAATCACAGGTGCTCGAACTATTGAAGAAGGATGTTGTAATGACTACGAAGTATGTGCATAGTTATCCGTATGATTGGAGAACGAAGAAGGTACTGAGAGGAGAAAGGGAGAGGAAACTATAGTGTGATCATTGATTTCAGCCTGTAATTATCAGAGCGAGTGCACAATGGTTCATTGATACTCAGTCATTGAGTAAGAAGGCTGAAAAGGCAATTGAAGGAATTACTATTGGAGCTGGAAATACAGGTGAGAAGAAGAGAGATGGGAATGGAAAGGGATTGAGAGAGAGAGAAGGTACTCTTAGATCTGAGCAAATCTCTCGTTGCAATGGTTACTAAACGACCATCGTGGTGCATCAGTAGACAACGAGTGTGGGGTGTACCAATTCCATCGGTTACGGTAGAAGGAGACGAGGTGAGGAGTGCACATTACTCATTGGATGCCATTCAATCCATTTTAGGGACCAGCTATAACATCGGTCAAATTAGTGGAGAGAGTAGCTGATCTAGTGGAGAAGAAGAATGACACGGGTGTGTGGTGGAAGATACCAATTGACGATATTGTGGATGATAAAGTAAAGTGAAGGAGAGAATGATAGGTGATGAGTAAAGTGATTAAAGGTGAGAGAATCACTGGGGCGAATTGGTCCATTGAAGAAGTCTTTTGATGTTATGGATGTATGGTTAGATAGTGGATTGGCATGGACTTGTGCAAGAAAGAAGGAGAAAAGGGAAGAGAAGGTAAGAAGAGATAAGGGAACGGAATAAGGGATTAATTGTAGAGAGTAGCAGACTTCGTATCCGAAGGAGTCGATCAATTTAGAGGATGGTTCCAATCTATGCTTCTCACTTGTGTTGCTCTAGAGGTTAATTAACTAAGAGAAACAAAGGAAGAGACTAGTCCTTTTAAGGACTGTGCCCCCTACAAGAGAGTATTTGTCCATGGATTTTGTATGGACGACAAAGGAAGAAAAATGAGCAAATCCATTGGAAATGTAGTCGATCCGGATACTGTGAGGAGAATATGTGAAATAGAATGAAGGGATGATTGAAGGTGACAGATGGATCGATGTCTCAGAATGCATTGGGAGTGGATGGTCTCCGTCTTTGGGTTGCACTCTATGGATCAGAGACGTCTGCCGAGAGTAGAATCGGTCCCCAAGTACTTAAAGAAGTTGAGAAGAAGGTAAATAGGAATGGCAAAAGATTGGTGCCTCATGCTGGAATGGAATGAGCGACCTTCTGTTTACTAGACAGACGCTCTACCACTGAGCCAATGAGGCGTATGAGAGAGAGTGTATGGAAAGAGGTGATGAGCATCCGATCATTTCATGTCCTTGTACAAGGAGACGAGATGAATCTCATTTGATGGATCTATTATGGAATAATATTCAAAATGGATATTCAGATTGGTCTCGTCAGAAATTCTATCAAATTTTTGTTGGGTGCACAGAGTGGAATGGATGTGAAATGGAATCCGATTGGAGATGATCTACCATTACTTGATCAGGTTTATTATCTACCAAATACTTAATTGATATATCTTTGTAGTATGTTCTCCGTCGGTCGATTGAATTTGGTTCACGAATGAATTCATTGAAATCATCGTTCCGATTCCGTTCAATGGCAAATGAGACGATTCTATTCGTACAGAGTATATCATCCAACTATCTAGTTAGTATCGACCATTTTTTTATTCTATACCCTCTATTCCCTTGATTACATCATTCAGTCTCTTATTCGTGATCGACTTTACTGTGATTCGCTTTCTTCTAATTCACATCGAAGTGCTCAATACACAATGAGAATGGTATGATGATAGGAAGAGAAGAAGAAGGAGAGAATATGTTGATTGTAGGTGGGATCAATCCTCACTCATTCTATCTCTCCTATTCTTCCCCATCTCTCTATTGAATATGAAATGCATGCAGTGGATGGAAATCCCGAAGGAAAATTGAGAGAGATTAGAACATATGGCAAGTGATCCCGATAATTAAAAAAAGTACCTGAATAATATTGATTGAAGGAGAGAATAGAGATGAAAATGAGAGGAATATATTGGATGGAATAAGATTAAGAGATGATCTGGATCAAATATCCACTCTTCTCATCAATTTGAGATCTAAGATTGGAGAAACAGTTGGACCCAAAGAAGATATCGGAGCCAAGGTACCCAGTTAAATATTTATTTCCTAATATTTTCTTATTTTATTTGCGCATTATCATCACTGATGGGCTAAGTCTCGTTAGCTGGTCAGGAGATTCCACTAATTTTCGAAAATTTGTTGTTTGGGGCTCCGCATTGAGATGATCAAGTGGGGGGATATAGACCAGCAGTGATTATCATTCTTCCATCATATCCATGTCTTATTTCATGCTTATTATTTTCTTTCATTTTGCTATTCTTCTCTCTTTCTTCATTCTTGTCCGACTATAGTTCCCTCCTCTCTTCTCTCTCCCTCTCCCTCTCCATCTTCCCCCTTCTTCTCACAAGTCTCGTTGTATCTTCAATGAGTCTCTCCCCCTCTCCCTCCTTCCCTCTCTCTCCCTCGTCCCTCTTCCGCTCTCTCGTCTTCAGAAGGGGCGCACCTTATTGACAAACAGGAGCCCCCCCCCCTCCCCCCTCCCTCCCCTCTCCTCTCTCTTTCTCTGTGATTGGATGTCCCAAGGGGGAGAGAGAGAGAGGGAAGGGAGGGACTGACTGCAACTAGAGACCCGATCTATAATGACCCCGAGGGGAGACCCCCCCCCCCTCTCCCCTTGTATTCTACGGGAAGAGAGAGAGAGAGAGAGCACTATGGCTTACGAAGGGGAGAAGCGATCGAAGAGGGAGAGGGAGGGAGGGAGAAGGGGAAGGGAGAGAGCGTGACCTTGTCCCTTCAGGGCAATGGAGACACGAGTAGAAGAGAGAGAGAGAGGAATACCATCTATTATACTCGGTCTCTTTCTATTCAGACTAGTCACATGGAAATGTGGTAATAATGGAGAGGAAAGGTGGTAATGGATGAGTTCATTATCCATAGTCAATCCAAGTACAGTAATACAAGGGGAGGAGGAGTATGTGTTATTGCAAAGACTAATATTTTTTTCTGAATTTTGTTGATGTGCATTCAGTATTCCTTGAGAGTAGTAGCGGGAATGGGGAAGGGATAGAAGGAGGGAGGAAGGGAGTGCAGTGAATCGAATGGAGTTTACCTCCCTTGGAAGGAGAGATATAAATAAACAGAGAAGTGTAGACTTGGCTCTCTTCTTGACAAAGGGAGGAGAGAAGTCACATGAGAGACTAGTCCCATTCACTCATTCGATCCATTCTCTCCACTCTACACATATTCGGAGAAATAAGGAATCAAAGAGAAATGGAAATAATGATTTATATTTTAGCATATTATCCTGCATCTCTCTCATTCTGATTACAATCTGCTGGAATTAATCGATGAAAGAGATGTAGTAGAGATGTTAGGAATATCGAGTATTGAGAAGAAAATAGAAGGAGAAATATCAAGTATATCGATTGGTATCTCGCCCTCAATACGGTGAGTATCCATCATTCTCATGTAATTGATTGATGGTGAATATTGTCGAATGTGGATTCCCTCATTTGTCATCCAATGAAGAGCAGACATTCCAGTAGATATTCACTAACAATAACAAAGAGAATAGGAAGGGAGGGTACATTTAGTAGGTCTGCTTATTGTGCAGGGTGAATTATCCAAATTGCCGTTAGTGGAATAATGACAATATAGCATTGTATGAGTGATGATTCGATTGCAGATGCGATCGATGCAGGAAGAATCGAAGAGATAGAGGAGATGATTATTGCAAGAGATGCAATGAAGCATTGAAGAATTGAAGATGAAATAGATGAGAAAGGAATGCAGCTCCTCTACGATTTACGAATATACTCATCGATAAGAGATATTCCTCCCTTATCCATTCTCTTCTTCTCTCATCTTTGATCAACTATTTCGACTCTTATTTCCATTCATCCGACACCTGGCGTATTTGAATAGACTATTTGTGAATCGACACATTTGAAAAATTTGTAAGTATTCTTTTAGGTCATGTTGAAAGAAAGTTGAATTGAGTCGATCTGTAATATTACGTTGTTAATACTGTCATAGTAGAGCGATTCTCTATAATTTCAATCGATCGTAGCATTACTCACACGAGAATACCGTTGAGTGCACTCACTTGTGATTATTGCTACAATCGATTTAATAGATGTGATAGTCCCTTTTGTTGTTGTTTCATTGTTCACGTATTATCTTGCTTGCTAAATAAAACGTTTTTTTTTCCTATTATGGATGGTGATGTATATATCCTCAGTTTTATATCTGCAGCGAAATATCGTAAATATATTCTTAAAATATGAAATTTATGTATGATAGTGAGTCTGTAAGAATGTAATGTATACCTTAAAGAGTAGTTAATAGGTGAGGGATTAGATACAAAACAAAAATTAAATGGGATCTAGATGAAAATTAGACTTTTCTATTCTTCACACTATCTTTTCTATTCCATTGAACATTGAGTCGTAGTCGTCACAATGGGGTCAACGCCATACACTTGATTGTTCGACTCTCTTTATTGAAGTGGGCTATTTTCTTCCTCTCTCTCCCTCTTTCTTTCTTTATCATTCTTTCATTAGTGACAGCTGAATATCTTTTCTGTGATGTATTGCACTGTTCTTCTGTGGTTCAAGATTGATTTGATATATGGAATATTGATTTATCATTCATACGAGATCTCATTGAATTGTGAGGTGGGAACATCACTGAGATGGAGAAGGAATTGATCTACCGATTGGCTCTATTTCATCTACGATTCATTCTATTCGGCAGTGAAATATTGATGGATAGTCGTCGAAGAGTCGATTTGTACATTGAATATTTACAGAGAAGAGGAGGTAGTTATTGAATGATGAAGATGAGAGGGACATCGATTACTTTGCCTTCTTTGCTGACTTCTGAAATGGAATAATGAGATGATTGGAGTGAGAGATTGAGAGAGGGGGGGATGCATACCTTGGCTCCCTTCTTGGGGGATTTCTTCGTTGTCTTCTTGGCAACCTTTGGCTTGGATGCAGAAGGTTTCTTCACTCCTGAACATGATTGAATGAGTATGATAATAGAGAGAATGAGATGATGGAGGGACGGAGAGGAACGAGTTACTTACCCTTGGATGCCTTGGCCTTCTTAGGTCCTGCTGCCTTCTTTGCTCCTTTGATTGCTGCCATTACGATTGAAGATGAGAGAGGAAGAGAGAAGATCTGAGAGAGAGAAGAGATGAGAAGGAAGGATTACAGCTGAGTAAATTGAGAATGGATTGATTAGAGAGAAAGAGAAGAGGGAAGAGAAGTATATTACCTCTCTGAGACAGAGAAGAAAAGGGAAGAGATCAATGGGGATGGATGCTCAGTGTCCAGTGTGCACACTTCGATCCATGCCAGAGAAGGGGCGGAGTCAAATAGACCACGCCCATTTCAGAGGGAGGAGCCAATCGAGGGAGGAGACTAGAGAATGGGGCGGAGTTAAAGATAGACTAAGTCACGAGACTGAGACTGAATGATACATGGAAAGAGGGCTTATCGAGATGAGAATAGAAGAGAAAGATGGAGTAGAATAGAAGAAATAGATGAGATAAGAGAGAAGGAATGGAGGACGATACGGTTTATTGATTGGAAGGAGGAATATTGGAGAGAAGAGAGAGTTGAACTAGCCAATTGTATTGTCTACTTGGAAGGGAATACTTAAATGTAGATGACAGATGGTGGAAGGGTAGACAAGAAAGAGAAGAGGGAGAGGGGAATCAGCTGGAGACAAGATGGGGTGGTCTCTCTCCCTCCCCCCTCCCCCCTCCCCCCTCCCTCTCTCGTCCCTACCTTCTTCCTTGTGTCTGTCAGAGGGAACAGGAAAAACAAAACAAGCGAGAAAGTGTACGGGAACAAAACAAAAATGGAATGTATGTGATGAGAGCAGCACTCAAGACTTGGAAGGGAATATATTGATAGAAAGTGAAGTAATTGGCTATGATTATATGTGGCATATCTAGCATCCTAAATATTGCATTTACTGTTTTTTATTGCAAATTTATTTTTATATGTTGTTGTAGAAAGTTATTTATCTTTTATGGAAATTTTTGTTACTGTTTTTTAAAGAGGCAATTATGGTTATTGAATAATAATTAGGATCCTAATTTGAACAGAAGGATTTGGTAATGTATTTGACACAATCAGATTCTAAAATGCTTTCGCTTACTGTAGCTATTAGGTACTCGAATGAAGATTTAAAAAAATAGTCTATTTTGTTACGCTTCCTTTCAACAACAAAAATATGTGGATAATATGTCTAATAGTATATAATTGATTGAATGGTTAAGGATGATCCGTCCTCGATTACTCGCTCTTCGTTCATCCAAGGCGATGAGAAGAGCGAATCAAAGCACTGAAGCAGCTCATTCATTCAATGATATCAGACAAATGATTCCCACTGCTGTCAAGGTAACAATCACTTTATTCATCTTCATGCTTAGAGGTTAATGATAATCAAAAAGAAAGTGTGATTGATAAGTAATTGTAATTGTTTAAGAGATCTCCATCGGATTTGTTGTCTGCCCTATCGTCCACAGTGGGAAAAGATACGACTGCTCCTCACTTTCAATTCATTGATGATCCTTGTATGATTCCATCCACATTGGTCACCAGGAAATCATATTATATGGCTAAGGTACCATTGATGTATCATCATAGTTTGAGTACATGTTGATCGATGTAATATGATTATCATTAAGGAAATGGGAAAACGAGCGGCCCGTCAATTAGCGACTGAATGGCCGACTCTTTTTGCATTCGATAGAGATGAACCACGATTGGAAATATTCAGACCTCAAGGAAATCCCGATCCACTTCAGGTAAGATCATTTATATAAATGAAGAAAGAGGAGGAATGATTAAGATGGAACCGACTGAGGAAAGTCTTCTCTCGTTGATAGAATCACGATGTGTGAAGGATGCGTGTATGCTATATGAGAGAATGAGAAGTGATGGAGTTGATATAAGTGATCATGCCAAGGTATTTTAATTGTTTTCTTGTTTTACAATTAGTTTATATAGTTTCACTAACGAATAATGAATTGTTGTATTAAAGGATTCCCTCTTTGCTCTTACTTCCTTCTACAATAATGAAGATGTTCCTCTTTCGGAAGTAGAAGAATGGCATGGATTGAGGAATATTGCACTTATCGAGAAGACTCCATGGACTACTGTATGTATTTATAATATTATTGATATTAACTTAAAAATTATGATGATTATATAATGTGCAATACAGGCAGGAGTGGCTGATCTTGTATACGAATCCCTTCCTCCTTCTTCACTAAGGAAATCCATTCTAATCAGTGCTCTATGCAAGCATTCCTCTCCTTCTTCCATTAAGAGAGCAAGAGAATTATATGAGGTAATCAATAGAGAAGAAGATAAAAGAAGAAGATTATCAATTGAAGGAATTGGCGAAGGAAGATAAATCATGGATTCCTTCTCGTACTTATGCTGCAATTATATCCATTTCCACGTGGCACAATGCAATTGTGAGTGATAGAGAGAGAAGAGGGGAAGATGGAAGGGTCTATATCAGGATATTCTATCGACAATGAAGGAAGCAGGAATTAGACCAGAGGAAAGTGTATGGAATGCACTTATGCAATCTGCTTCCAAGGTTAGAAAAGAGAAAGATAAGGGGATTGATGTAATGAAGTAATTTACATATTCCTGTGTACAAAGATAGAGTGAATGCACTGAGGAGTACGATGGGAGAAATGATTGCATGTGGAGAGAAGGGATCACTGAGGTATGAGAGGAAGGGAGGGATGAAGAGAGATTGAAGGATCGGATATTACAGTGTATTCAATTCACTCTTGACCGGATTGGAAGATGATAAGGAAGGAGATAAAGAAGCTGACAAGGAGAAGAAAGTTGTAAGTTACTTTGAAGGAGAAAAGTCCATATCATGATGGAGATATAAATGTCAATGTATTAATTTTAGATCAATTCAATCTCTGTTCTTGTTGAGATTCTGAATGAATTGGAGAAGAGAGAGTCTATTGAAGTGAGTTTCATTATTACCATTTGAAGCATTAATGATAGAAATAAAATAAGACGAATTAGAAATGCATTTTATGTTTTACAGTAATTCCATAATAATTGTAGATTGTAACCTCGAATGATTCCAACTTCTTCTGTTCTGCCATGTACATTGCGAGGAAAGCGGGTCCGTTTTCTTATAGATTTTTATTTGTTTTCACTCTTTTGTTCGCAAAACTTCTATTAACAATAACTTCAAAGATATTAATCAGTCTCTTTTTTCACTCTGGTCCTCCCTCTATACCCATTCCAATTTGATCCTTCTCTTTCCATTCTTTCCTCTCTTAGGTAATCTTCCTCTCGCTCGTCGAATTGTTTCCCTCTATGAAAGTAAGAAGAATACCGTTAAATTGATGACATTGAGTAACGAAGGAGCGTAAGTAGAAAAGAAGATGGATTTATTATACAATGAGAATCTATTCAGATTCTATAGTTCATTCCTCCTTCTCTGTTCAATACAAGTACAATCAATCGATGAATTCTACAAGGTGTGTATCCTCCTTTTCTTCTCTCTTTCAATTCTTCCTCCTTTAGATGTACATCGATCATGTTCCTCGTGTGGTGGGAGTCTCCAAGGGACTCTGTCAAACAGTATTCAAGAGATTGGAGGTACTCCCTCTCTCCCCCTCAATCCTCCCCAATCTCTCTCTTTCTCAGGCAACACCTCATTGGCCTCTTCTCCATCGATTGATCGATGATTGTATTTCATCACGCCTCATCACTGATATCTACATTCCTAATTCAATTCGAATGGCACTTATCAACACTCCTCTTCAGGTGAGAGTAGGAGGAGGAAGGGGGGGGGGGGGAGAAGGGAAGGGAAGGGATGGGAGGGCTAGGGCAGGAGGGGTGCGTCCTAGTACGCAACTGCAAAGGTGCCCAAATTCTTTATTATCATTATATATTTTTTCGTTCTCTAGTCAATATTCTTTATCGTAACATAATCGAAAAGCATCACAATCATATATGATTTATGTACTCGATATTAATTGTAATTGAGGCGATGTAATGTATGAATTGCAGTCTCTTTCTCCTTCGGAAAGGGATGAATATTCATCTCTTATTCCTCGTCTCGTATCGATATGGATTGAATTCTCTCGATTCACTGGTCATATGCAGAGATTACAAACCAAGTTGTCTCCTTTCTCCGTGAGTTTTATATTCTTCCTTTATAGATTAATTATGAAATATGGGAGTTCAGATCTCCGAGTGTTCTCTTCTTCTTATGAGAGTTGGAGAGAGGGAAAAGGCATGGCAACTACTCGAAATGTTGTGTGAAGAGAAGAATACTCATGGTAAGAGTGAAGGAAGAGAATAGAAGAGAAGGAATGAATTACAGGAGAAGAGGCGACTATTAGTGCACAGGGAACAGTGAAAGCTGCTTCCATGAATGAATTACTTGATGATGCCATTCGGTGAGGAGGAGAGGGAAGGGGAGAGGAAGGAAAGAGGAGGGAGGGAAGGGGAGAGAGGGAGGAAGGAGGAGGGAGGGGTGTGATTGTAATTGTATTTCAGTCGAGGTCATGCTGAGAATGCTGCCACTTGTATCCAATTGATAGCCACAACTGATGTGAATAAACAACGATTGGAACAAATGACGAATACAGTTATTAATAGGTATGGAATTAAAGGGTTGAAAAGAAATCAATGAATTAATCATAGATGTGGATTGACTACTGTACAAGCAAGAATCTTGTCTACTTTCGTGCGATTAAGGGAAGAATGAAGGAGAAGAGTAGAGATAGTTAGAAGAAATGTTTTTATTGTTTTGTTATTCTGTTTTTTGTTCGTCTCGAGGTCGATAAATTAGTTCGCACTGAAAAAATGCGAATTCTTCAAATCAACTAGCTAATCGAAATTTCGTTGGAAGTGGAAAATTAGTTGGTTCTCTGCATTTCCTCTATTCGTGTTCACACAAAATTCCGAGATGTTTTCATGCTTTTTCCCTCTCTTCCATTCTTATGAGAATACTGAACGGTTTGTGAGGTGATTTTGGCATTATCCTCGCTAAGGGCGGGCTAGCCACCCCAACGCCGATTAGCAACTTGAGCCTATCCAGGGACGACCAGTGGCTGGTTGCGAGGCTTTACCGCCCGTGTTGTGTGCACGTGGTAGGGGATTGATCATCTATTTTTATTAAATATAATAAATACAAAGCGTTTGATGTTAGAAGGCACTCATGCACTCTTCTCTTCTCGTGTTATGATTCATTGAAGAAAAACGAGAACTCTCAAAATTGACCTATTTCACTTCTGGGATAAATTGGTAGTGAGGAAAAGTGAACTCGCTGGATAGAATGAACATGAGTAAGAGAACATGACTCTTTGAATAAAGAAAAGGTTGGGGAATAGTATGGAGAAGGGAATACATGACATAGATTCTACGAAGACATGAGGGAGACTCACGTCTGAAGAGAATAAGATGATTAGAGAGAAGGGGAGGGTGTACTTGTTGAGTTGCATATCGGGATTGGGACAGAGTGAAGAGAAACAATAGTTCGGAGAATAGGAAGGGAATACATGACATATGAAAACAAGAAGTGACAAGGAATTTGCATATTGTATGTAGTAGATCCACACCCTCACATCCCCTATTTTGCATGTCTTCATCCCCTTTTGCATAATTAATTTTCTCTCCTTCGTGCTTCCGCTCTAGTTAGTTCACATTCGTTATCGTTCTCTGAGTTGCTGACGTTTCTTTTCTATCTTCGTAATGTCTTCTGATAAAAGGTACGTTGATCTTTAATCTTTGATTTGATCTTTGATTTATCGGATACTCCGATTCTCAAATTCGCACATATCCTTGTCCACCTCCTTCTGCACTGTGAGTTATACCGTTAGTTATTGATTATCTTTGATCTTTACTTCTTCTCAAAGTTCTCTCCTTCTTCTCTCTGTTCTCACTTTCTCGTTTGGTTGTTCGCTCTCTTTTCCCTTCAAAATGAATAATCCGTTCGTTATACCGTAATCTTTTCTTGTCAATCAATCGATATCTCAGACCTCCTCGCAATGCCACTCCTCGTGCTGTTCCTAGCACTTACTTCTTCGAACACGGTACTTCAAAGGGACCTTCCATTATCTATCTATACCTTCTTTACTCAGACACGACTGATCTCGAAACTAAATACAGTCAGTATGCACTCATGAATAACGAGGAAGAGGAACTCGTGCCTACTCGAGTATACCGTACTCATACCTTCTAAAATAAAGCTGTAAATTCAGAAATTGAGTGCCTACGTAGCGGATGGACTGCGATCGTGGTTACCCGTCACTCAATTCCCTCAATATCACGTTAGATGGATACTGTATCTCTTCCAATCTACAGTATTCCTTCAGTTGGCACATATCCAGGATGTGGCTGCCCATCCTCCTCCTCTCACTCTCGATCTCACTGTATCCCGTGCCTCTCCCATTTCTGCCCACACTCTCAAGGCTCATACTCATACCTTCTAAAATAAAGCAACCTTATCCTCAGATCCCAATCCGATGGGCTAGTCCCGAATGTGTTCGACAGCGTCGGTGCACGAGATCGTCTGATGTATGGGCATTCGGTAGGTTTGGCATGGATTAGATTACTGTAGCTTTATCGACTTAGGAGTGTCCTGTTGGGAGGTAATGAAGGACGGACAACAGCCATACGAAGGAAAGAACGTGAAAGAGGCAAGATAGATCGATATCACTTTTTGATCTCTTGGTTGTTAAATCTCAGGTAGTCAAATGTTTGAAGAAGGGAGAAATCCTGCGAGTACATGGGAAGGAAACGGTCATTGAGAGCAAGGAGGAGTTCATAGCTGCCATTGTTATCACTTTTCTAGTTCCGTACTAGGCCACGCCCCTCCGCCCCCCCCCCTTTCCCCACGCGCCCCTCCCTCATCCTCCCCTCCATTGAGGGGAAGGGGTGGAGCCAAGGAGGGTGTGGCCTAGTACGGAACTAGAAAAGTCCCGCCAGCTTATTCATCAACGATCCCATAGTGAATATCGTGTAGTCCGTCGTTCCTTGTCAGTCCCGTCTCCGATGGTGGAAACAAGGCTCCAATTTAACCACAAGCAACCAGGAATCTTATTTATTTAATGTTGTGAATTACCCCACTTGACAGACAGTAATTGAAATGGAGAAGCAAGATAAATAATTAATGAGATAAAGAAGTACTGAATGAGTGTTCATATTCGATATGCTGGCAAAGGATAAATGGGAATGAAAGTATGCGGGTTTTTGAGTGTTTGTCTAGTATACTAATCTGATCGGTCTACTCTCCCTTCCATTCTCTCCTCTCTCTATATTTCTCTCCCCCTTCCCATTTACGTGTATAGCCTTTCTCTTTTTGATTGAACTTACCTAATAAAGGGGGATTGTTCTCCCTCTCTCTTATCATTTTCTATGTAAATCTTACCTCTGACTGGTCAATTCAAAAGGTAATAATGGTATTTGAAGAATGAGGAATGCAAACTATGATGAGAATACTATGCAAGAGATGGAGGTATGTAGATGAGAGAGAACGAGAGAGAAGGGAGATCGATTGATCTACCTAGTACGATGGGAATAGGTCAATACTTCTTCCTTTCTAGATACTATGTAGAGGTATCTTTCATTTCTCTGTAGATCTCTCTTCGCTATCAGTCAATAGATTGTATAGATAAAGAATCTCTTTCCTTTTACGGTTGGTGATTCTATAGCAACGATGTATTGAGTGACTCATTCATTCATAATACCTTTCTCTCTTTCCTTCTCTTCATTGAATCCATGCATATCCTTTCTATCTCTCTTGAACTCGTTTCTATCACAACATTGTTGACTCTTCCCTTTCACCTTTTCTCCCATCCATTCATTCCTATTATTATACGATGTGCAATCTAATCGTTTATCACTTGTCAAAACGGATCCTTTTCCATTTCTCTATCACTCTCTCTCTGTCCCTATTCCTCTTTCTCTTATTCACACTCATTTCTCTTATTATACTTCCCTTCCATCATCCATACCATTAGCTAATTCTAACTGTATCAATATTTCTGTATTTTTCTCTCAGCGATAAGGGAATCTGTGATTAGAATATAGTCCTTTCTCTATCTTTCTCTTCAGATGGTATTCATTCGATTACTTCTCCTTTCTCCTCCTCTCCTTCTCATATTCACTCGACTTGCAAATTCTCTCGATTCAACTCAACAATTACTCAATTCTATAGATATTCTTCAAGATTCGAACGATACTTTGGTCAGTTTCTATCTCATTCCTTCTTCCTTATCTCCCCCTCCTTTCTCTATCAATCACTCTTCCTCTTTAGATGGAAGGATCAGGAGAAGGAAGTGGATTAAGTATATCTCTCAATGATGATGATGATATTGTCTCATCGACTCTTATTCCCGATAAGAATATTATATCATTATCTTCCTCAATGGATAATGGATCTCTTCGTAGTCGATCTAATTCAGTTGTAGACAAAAGAGCTACTGATCCAACTAATCACGTGAGACCTATTCCATTTGACAATATTGATTGAATTAAATTACAGAAATTAGGAAATCTTCCTGCTGATTTCCTTGGAAAGATGGATTTTCGTTCGTCAAGTGGAATTCCTCCAACAGCATTGATGGCATTGAATCGACCATTGAAGAAAGGACAAGGAATCGTTCAAAGGGAATATGTTGCCTTGCTGTGAGTATCTTCTTCACTTTCATCATTCTGCTTCTCTCTATCGTTTCTTCTTTTTCTTCTTCTTCTGTTTGCTACTTTCTGTCATCAGATTCCTCTTATTAGTCATCGCATTCCGTTTATCACCGCTCCCTTCACAATATCTCATTCCTAGCACGAGATACTTAGAGAAAAGGGTAGAATATTGATATAAAAGTGACAGACTTGTGAGAGTGATGTGTTGAGTGTGCAAGCAGACTCCTCTCCTCCATCTCTTCCTTCTTCTAATCGTCGTTGGGGTCGTCTCTTTATCAATTCATCTGGTCTTCCACAGGCTGAATTCGTAGAGTGAGTTATTCTTATTTATTTCCCTCTATTGATAACGAATGTGTGTCACTTTACGATCTGCAGAATATCATATAGATTATTGAATAAAATCCGAATGAAGAAATAATAATAATATGTTCAGTGGGAATGTAGTAAAAGATGCACGTCGAGATTCAATTCCATTTCGATCAATTCTTCTTCCATCCAATGCCGCATCCACTTATAATATCGAGTGAGTATACTCTTCTCCTTCCATTATCAATATATTAATTGAGTATGGAATGGGTATTAAGTCGATTGGTTGACCCATTATCCATCATAGTTCAAGTGGATACTCGAAGACCATACTCGTGAGCTATTCTTATATTCCTACTTCTCCCTTTAGTACTTGAATACATCTCTCTCTTTCTCTCTCTTTCTTCGTTCGTTTCTGTATTTGACACTCCTTCTCTTCAAGTTCATTTATTCTTTTCAGTTCAGTTCAGTCAAGTTCATTTATTGCAGTAAGATAACAGCGGGAGTGTACGTTACTCCAAACGGTGAATATCTCGGAGAAGCAGATATCGAACGACGAATATTCACTTATGTATATAATGGACAAGCAGCAAGAGTGAGTGATTAGTCCATCATTTATCATTCACTTTCTCATTCGATAAGGTTGTGGATAGTCGAATCTTCGATGAATCAGTATATGTTCTAACCAAGTCAACTTGTTCATGTTCATGCCAATCAAAAGGAGGATCAATATTCGCCAATATTAAAGATTTCTTCGGATGATTTCATTCCACTCCTTCATTCTAGATTTCCCTTCTCTAGTCTCTCTCGATTCGACATACAAATATCAACGGGTTCATATCTTAGGTACTCTTCCCAATCCTTCTCTGTGATTCGTTTCTCTATCAATGACTAACCTGTGATCAACCCTCTTTCCCATTCACAATCAGCATAATCCCTCTCTCAACTGAAATACTCATATCAATTGTTCATTCCACTAATTTCATTGAATAATAGAATAGTTTGAATAAACATTAGCTTGTATCAATGTAATCTAGTGATGAGCATATGACTTGTACAATATATTTGGTCTTGATATTCGACCTGATTTCCTTCGATCTCCAATGGATTCTTCTATCGATTTACTTGATTCTCCCGATGGAAACTCTCCCAATGAAGATGATGACGCAATACAATCCTTCTTCTTAAAACAAATGTATAATTGTATATGTACAATAGGAATAGTACCTTTATTGGGGACGAGATATTAATTTGTTCACCCTCCTCTTTGAATTCATCATCTCCTTTCCTCTTCATTCTGCGAATAACAGGTTTTTTCTCGGCCTAAACAATTTTTCATGGCATTACTTACTATAAAAAAATCAGTTAGGTTTTTTTCTTAAAAATTAGGTTTCTATAGACTGGGGCAAATGAATGAGTTGTAAACTAACAATAACAAATTTGTGTATGGTTGTGGGAAGGGATTGACTCGTAGAGGGAAGCTCATCGTCTTCATTCCCTTTTCTCCTTTTAACGGGAGATTGAAGATGGAAAGAAGAATTAGATTCTCCTTCTATCTGCACTCCAACTATTCTTTCTTCGCTCTTCTCTACTTTTTCCACTTCTCGCAATATCATCCTATGATAATCAAGCATCAATTAACAAATCAACTTTGGAATCGCTTACCCTTCCTTAACTCCTTGTTCTTTCTCTTCTCTTCTTATATCTTTCGCATACTTATCTCTCACAGTGAATCGTTTGGATAAACCTTCGACTCTCTACAATTATCCCGTTCTTTCCTATAATATCTATCATTCTACTTTATAACTATCGCCTCCTCCATTGTTATATTCATTGTGATATTCACACATTCCATCAATCTTCTCACAGCATACTCTTGACATCTACAATGATTCCATCTCTCTCTCTCATTATCTCTTCATTGTACCTTATGTGCACATAGTTCAGCTCGAGGAAGAATGCATTTCTCTCCACTGGATTCATCTCTGCACTCACAAAGGAAAGAAGCTGCCACATTCCGTCTCTCTGCATATATAACCATCATCAAGAGATTATAATGACAATGGAGAACTTACGTATGTTCCTTGTATTCCTAATATCTCCAACAGTGGGAGCGACATCGAAGGGGGAAACCCATAGGAAGGGACAATCTGAACAAGGAATATAACACTCACTCATCACTTCATTCACTCAACCCACCTTCATTTGGTTGTTCAGTAGATCGACATACGAATACTTTGTATGGATAAAAAGGAGATCCATACCAATTCACTTCTCCAATTATTCCATTCAAATATTCTCTTGATGGTTGAGGTTCACTCGCATTACGAATTGGACCTTCCGCAATGATTTCAGGGTCGAAATAACGAACCTGAGTAATCAATTACTTTGTCTTACAAACAATCCATATTTATGTATCTCTACATTGTATATACTAATAATATAATTGAATGAGTAGTCTAGTAATGGATGTCCATAGAATGGATATACTCACAAGAACAGCATCTCCTTCTTCGAATTGAATTGCCATCACTGATTCTTCACGTGTCTTAACTGCTTCATCCATTAGTTCATTTTGATCCATTAAATGAGGTGGACGACGACCGAACATCATCTGATTGCAACATACATCCTTCATTCCCCCTCCTTATTCATATTCCATTGCAATGACAACTCATATCTCTTACGATTAGTTACTTTTCAAGGTAGAAACATACTTCGAAGGGAGATAGATATTTCTCTCCTCCTCCTTCACTATTGTGTGAGTATACAACAAAAGGGACGACTTCAGGCCATCTATCTTCCACTCCCAATTCATCCTCCAAACATTCCGAATTCATTTATATTACTTAAAGTACTCACAATTGTTCTGTCGATCACACTTTTCTTGAGGAAAGATAGATCGGGACTAACATTGCCCACATGGATCATATTCACATTAAAGATTTCTTCCATTGATTCCATCGATTCGAAGAGAATTCCCGATGAAGCACACACAGAAAATCCAACTAGAACACTATATTATCGAATGACCATCTCTTCCCTATGATTATTTACCAGGGCATCCAAATTGTGTGAACATATCGACCAACTGTCGTATAATATGAGACTTCTGAACCTACAAAGGCATTTTATAACTCCAGAAGTTGAAATAGGACTGACATTATCTGAGACGGAGACCATACTGGGAATCGGTCTTGCAAATATAAAGTAAGATTGAACATCGAGGACAACAAGGAGTTGAGAATACCTACATGAGAGATAGAGGGCTTCCGGCATATCCACTAGACACAACTGAATAGATATATCATTTATATACCAAGCCAGTATTGAGCACGGGGTCGGATATCGGACTATACCCCCGATTTTGAGTCAGGGGTTGTAGCCAATAACCCCCGATTTCGGAAGCTAAACCCGCGATTATCCACTGGTATCTTGCCGAACCCCCGATTTTGTGCTATTGTCCGGGGATGGTGCTCATCACTGTACCAAGCACTAATAGACATGTTAGTACATACCTGTACATACTGCATTGCTGCAGATTTGGGAAGTCGGTTCGAAACGGGGAAGATTGTGTTGATTCCGATTTGTTCCTCCCGTTGGGAATAGAACTACAATTTAATTATAGTTGAATTCAGTGTTTCAAAGACCTGACATATTGCTACATTTTGACACGGTGAGTAATTGAAAAAAAATCCTGTTCAATACGTCAGTAAATAAGCAGTTTTGTCACACGTACTAGTCACTTTTTTGGCAAAATAATAGGTGAGGGATACTGACGTCTTCTCTGGAAGTTCCATTTACGAGTCGACTCGCATCTTCATCGTGTCCAAAGTGGAACAATTGATAAACAGCATCCACACTTCTGATAAAAATATATACTTCTATGAATAGTCAAGTCAATGATCTTACCCATTTTGATTCTCAATGAAAGTGATATGGGCTGGACAAACAGATCCCGGTTTTCTCATTCGGAATGATCGATTACGACTGCAATTACACTTACAACTTATTACCCGCTTCTTCTCTTTTTCTCAATAAATCAAGAAAATTAAAAGGAACATTTTTTCATAACGGGTAACAGTCAACTAGACGTATGCAAATAGGAAGTCTCACTTTTTAGATCCTGACATTTTATGTTCAGATCGGAAGCAGTGCATCACCTGTAAATCATTGCTTATTGTTTTTCCCAAGTGAATAACTAACATTTCTCTTCGATTGTGATTGTTTATTATGTAGAACATATCGACTTCCGGTCACCTGTTCAACTGTTGACCTCCATATCTGCAAAACTGAAAATGCAGCGGAAAATACGATTAAATCAATACCTCAAACTCAGAGAATGTGCTGAAATGTTTGTAGTGGGACTCGATAGGCAAATTTCTCTCGCACTGAAATGTAAACGTTAGCTATTGAATTTCGTGTGAATAACCTGTAGATGCTTCTTTAATGCGATAATCGACGAAAATTGTTGTTCACATTCTACATCAGGACATTGCAGTAAATTCTAAAGCGAATTGATTATATTCACAGATTTGTCTGGGAACTGACCATGAATGTTCCGTGATATCGGTAACCTGCAATTTCGCAACTTGTTTCTTAGTCTACAACACTAAACGAAAATGAAACTGACGATGAGATGCAAACTGATTCTTGTTGGTGAAAATCGGAGCAGATTCAGGACAAACTTGTCGGCATATTTTACATGTGAATTGACCATCTTCCATTTCCAGTGGCTGGTAGAGCTGAAGGAAACGATGTATATTAAAATAATAAAGTAGTCAAACATACGTCGTGAATCATGAGATGATCCAGATCGTTTTCATTTTTCACAGTGTCAAAACCAGAGTCTTTGAAGAGAGAAAGTGGCCCAGATTGCATTTCCTCTACTTCCTCTGTTGCTCCAGTCAATAATTCGTTCTCCTCCTAAGACCATAATTATATAATTGAAAAAAAAAGAAATATGACAACCTCATCCAAATCCATTTCATTAGAAAACCTAAGCTCGTTGGTCGAATTGCGATCTTCATCGGTCATTTCGGAGCTCTGAAAAATGCAATTTTAAAACTTTTTTCTCTAGGTTGAGCACACACAACAATAAAAATTTAAAAGAGCATCACTCGCGGTTAAGTATCCCGGTTCAAAAATTTACCTACCTTCATACGGTGCAATTCACACTATCAATAACTGATTTTTTTTAAATAAAATTTTTATGTACAGATCTGTAACAGATTCCATCAAATTTTTAAAGTTTAACTTTTTTATTTGATGTAAATAGTGCAGGAAAAAATCAAGAACGAGATCAATTGTTATCTTACAATAGGTACACTAACATCTAGAAATCATCTCTAAAGAAGAAAGAAATCATCATCATTGTTGTTGCAATCTACATATGTGTCTAGATATATCTAGAAGCTTGAATATGCAAAGAGGGTTAAAGTGAACTTGTAAATGACAGTTGTTCATTTCGTGTATCAATGGAGGAATCTCTCGGTCTGTGTGATCCTGAACCCGTCCCTTTCGTCGTTTGTAAGTCTTTATATGTCTTGAATATTATATATCACATGTCATGTATAGATGTTCCTCATGGAAATCATCCGATATGGACGATGCCCAATTGTTCTGATGATTCGACCACTTGCATTAGCATCTACAAAAGAAGAGTAATCGATATGGGAGTGAGACTGACCAAGAATTATCGAAACCATGGCAGCTCTACTCATACTCCTCAGGTATTATCTCTTTATTTATTGCATTATTAATATCGATATAGAATTGGATGAATATGACGATGATAATTATGGGAATTTCTCTACTCGTAATGATTATTCTCATTGGAGCTGCATATTTCTCTCGTGTCAATGTCAGTTCATTCATTTATCACTCACATCTACCGTATATTTACAGAGGGAATTGAAGGCTCATCAGAAGGAAGAAGAATTGGATACTAAAGTGGTAAGTGATGAAGATCTCGATAGAAGGGAAGAGTCATTACATGGAGTGTCCTTGTCGGTGGTAGGAAAACAAGGAGATGAACCCTTAGAGCAGGGTTGCCATACAGTGGAATACAGCTAGAACCCGTTCCTATCCCAAAACGGACGACCTTTCTCATTAGTCCTTTACTCAAAAAGTTGGTTATGGGAATGAATGCATGAATAAATTAATGAGATTATTTAAGGAGGAATGGTATCAGAATATATCAGCAAGGTCTCTTTCTCTTCTGATGGAAACACAATTGCACGAGAAAGAAGAAATGTGCAAGAAAGAATGAAAGAGATCAATCCATCTTATATTGTCTGTATCTTATTCCTTAACAACGATAAACACTTACTGAGAATCAGACGAGATTACCTGGGAAGAGTTGAGAACTTTGATATAAGGATGGATCCGGTTTATTCACTTTCGTTTCTTCTCACTATCTTTCCATCTCTTTCATTAGCTACTCTGCCATCCGTTCAATCAGGTTTCTCTTCCCTTTCCTTTCACTCTACAATTTTCACTTGCCTTTCTCCTTCACAGGTCATCGTCACTGTCTCTTTCATCCCACTCTCTCTTTCTCTATCGTAATCTTCATTCTATTCGAAGACGTCGATAATGAATGTAAGTTATATCTACCGTATCCTTCATTCCTTATCTCATCTACAGAATGGTCACATCTCCAATCATTCCAATAATTTTTATGGCGGGTTCGGATACGATTATCCTATGGTGGAGTCTGCTGTCAGCTTATTCCCATTAGACATGAGATATTAGTGGTTCATCTTTTCAGTCAATGAATGTACCATACTCGAATACAATTCAATCTCAGTATCGCACAAATAATAATCTCTCAATTCCTCACGAACATCCTATTATGAACAGAGTTATTCCTTCCAACCAAGTATATATTCTTCTTTTTCTCTGTTACTCACAAATCTCTGTTGTCAGTCATCGTCTCCCTATCTCTTCCTTCCTCATACACAAATTGGAAGCACTTGTGATACTCTCGAAAGCGATACAGTATGATATAAGTATTGATAATTCTTTATTCTCTTCATTGTAGGAGTTGAGTAATCATTCATCGGACGAATCAATTGAACACAATCCGGGTATGAATCATCTCTTCCCTCCATTCTACTGTAATATTCACTCTAGCAACTACAGTAATCAAGAGTGAACCATATTCGGATTCATTGAATGGAGAGGAGGGATTACATACTGATTCTTTCCCCGTTCATCCTTCTCATGTATTCTGTTCTGTACCGGGTGAGATTCAATGTAGAGTTCCTTTCAATAACTAATCTTCAGGTCGATTATCCATACTAAGTTGTGCTGCAAAGTACAAGGTTACTGTAGGTGAGATCCAAAGAAGACTCTCCCATCCTGAATGTCTCAATGCAAGTGTCCTGGGTGGAATACTGAGAAGGTGAGGAGAAGTTACGGTAGTGATAAAGCATTTTTATCGATATAAGGGCGAAATCTAAGGATGGAGGGAAATCATTAAGAGAAGGACTTCGAAGAGTGGGATTGGCCTTACCTGCAGGAAGGAGGTATTATTTTGTCCATCGAATACGAGATTTGAATAACAATTTCAGGAAAACTACCCATGTGAATACACTCACTGCTCTCGTCGAGTGTACGGTAGAATGCGATTATTGATCGACTAGAGTATTAATTCAGATGAGGCAGTGAATCTAGCAAAAGACTTCAATACTTTGTGTGAGAGTGATTTCCCAACTCGAGCATCAGCAGAGTATTTAACTCGTATGAATTGTGGACCATCGATGGCAGATCGAACAAGAAGAAGAGGATTACTACTTGCTACTAAGTTTATTCTTAACCCATTTCTTATTCATTACTTTATTCAGAACAACCCTATCAGAATTAAAAGAGCTCTTGGGTAAAGATCGTAGTCCAGTTTGTTCCTCTCGTCCAATTCCTATTCTGGATCCTTCTATCCAGACTGGTCTTACTCACTTCTCAATGGTATTATTATCTTTCCCTCCTTCTAATATAACATTCTTCTTTATGTCACACATGGATTTGGTTCTCCTGCTCTAGTAGCTGCACTCGGAGTAGTCGATGCTTGGCTCAATGAATCAATCAAAGTACTTGATAACAAGTGAATCCCCCTCAATATCCACCTATTTATTATACTCGTCTTTGATAGAAGAGTTAATGTTCCTTGTACTCTACGGTTAATTTGTTTGTACATAGATATGATAGACACGAGACGCATTAATCCACCGATACTCCACTACTTTTCACATAATCATCACTAATAAACGTGCAAATACTCCTATTTATGTTCCAATAAAATCATTTATATAGAGAAAGTGGGTTGGGATCACGAGAATAGCGAGAAAAAACCGAGTCTAGAATTGAATCTCGTTACCCATCGAGAGACAAAAAACAACAGAAAATGGAACAAACGATATAACAACTCGAAATGATAGCAAAGAATATAACCTAATAGAATAAATGAAGCCCAATTTGATAACTAGAAGAAGTAGAAGAAGATGTTCACATATCGATAGGAGAATATAGATATGGATGTGATTGTCCATCTCAACTATCATCTTCATCTTCATCGGGAATATCATCCACATCGAATAGATCAGCATTGATTGCCATCTTTCCCACTTCTACAATCAATATACATATTATTTGACCAAAACTGCAATCATTAAAACTTTTGAACCCGATAAGCTGCTGGTTTGTGACGTATCCCGGACCCGAAACTAAAGAAAAACCGCAACAACGACTAATTATCAAAATAGCCAAAAAAGCGTAAACGGTAGTGCATATGCATATATTTCTGAGAATGAAAGTATAACGAACCATCTTCCAACACCTTTCCAGAGGCCTCAGCTGCAACTGCTGCATTCAATGCATCATCATCCTGCAATCAATCATCTCATCGCATATCCAACTACAATCACACTATTAGGCAATTTAACGAAAATCATAAATACTCCCCCCTCAAAAT
Source organism: Pristionchus exspectatus (assembly GCA_911812115.1). Lineage (NCBI taxonomy): Eukaryota > Metazoa > Nematoda > Chromadorea > Rhabditida > Neodiplogasteridae > Pristionchus > Pristionchus exspectatus. Next base: position 13,441,123 of record OU461585.1, on the reverse strand, counting down.
TGTACCTGATCCATCAATTCCATTCCTTCAAAGGTGAAGAAATTGGCGTCGATTTCCATCACCTTCTCATCCGGATCCTTCAACAACATATATACATCTATTACAATTGACAAATCATTTGATTTGAACAACTTCGAATGGTTAACCGCTAGAGGTTATAATATACGACAATTAGTAAAAATCGTACGATATCTTCTTCGTCTTTCTCATATTGAACATCATCAGCTTCATCATCATCCAAGATAAGATCGGGATTGAAAGTGAAGAGATCCCTTCCAGAAAGACCTCCCTTAATTACAATTCTTTAGTATTCTATTATCATCTTTTAGACTCACATGCTTTCCACTCTTAACCTTCTGCAACTTTGCCTTTTCATCAGCCTCTTCCTTTTCTTTCTTTTCTCTCAGTTTCCTCTTCTTCCATGAGACGAAAGATTGAAGTGTCACCTTTGTGAGAGTTTGCGTATTCAACGATGCCCTCTGTAATATTCGATATCATATCAACCCACAAATAATATTCGCATTGTCTAAACAATACATGACATTAAAAAACGTACCTCTTTCTCGATTAGTTCTTCCAATGATATTTCATTCAATCTCTTCTGTTCCTCGATATTCTTCCTATCCTTCTTCAGTACAAATCCGGGTGGAAGAGCGTGTCGATAGATACACTTCAATACATTAGATTATTGTATTTACAGAAAATCTTCATTCATCAAAGATTACGTACGGTTTTTCCATTAGGACACTCCCAGAACCATCCATATTTAGCATTCTCGACAGCTTCGATGAAGAACTTACACACCTATAATACAAAAATATTATTCCAAGGACTGGCACTATATATAAAATAATGCGAACGTACGATTTCAGTCTGATTGGGTCTCTTTCTATCATTCTCTCCGTGTTTCTTCTCAGCCACATCCGCAAGTTTCTCTTCGTCCCAATCCTCATTTGTCTCTTTAATTTAATTGAATTATGCAATAGCAATAAAGGTAAGGTACTCACCTTCCTTAATATCTCGAGAGTCGACATACAAGTTCTTTTTCACTGCCTTCTGCTCAATGTTCAAATCGTGACTGCAAAAGGAGGCGGTAAGATATGATATGAAGGTAGAAACAAACCTGAACTTGCACTTGTTTCCCTTCGTGCACATTCCCTGTTTGAAGAATAGGCAAAGAATCGATTTAGGATCAACATCTAAACACTATTCCTTTGAATCAACAATCAAAAATATAAGTACCTTTCGCCACATTCTGAGTAGCTATTGGCTTCAGAATCGCATTGAGATCAGCAAGTTCATCCTAAACAACATCAACCAAAATAGTTGCAAAGGAACAATTGAAACCTTCTTAGCATCGAGCTTTTTCTTAGCCTTCTCCTCTTCAATCGCTCTTAGAGAAGTTCCTTTCGTCTGAATAAAACAGCAATTATTGAAAGCGCCATCAAAAAAATGAATAAGGAGTAACGAAACGAACCTGCGCTACCACTTGCTGAACATACTTCTGCTGCTTGGCACCTTTCTTATTCTTCAAACCGAAGGTGCGGTCATCAGCGACTTTGTCCTTCTTTTTCTGTTCCGTCTTTTTAGAAGCTTGCTGTTTTGGCGGCATTCTGAAACAATAAGGAATATAAAAATCACTACCACAGATGAAGAGCACAGACTCGTAGACCGGAATCTTTTTTTTCTGAAAATAATATTAATTTTGTTCAAAACGCCATTCATTTTGATTGCCCCTCTAAATTATATGCAAAATCGAACAGTTCTTTAGAATTTTCAAAATATTGTATCTTCCAGGCCTTACCCCAGTAGTAGATGTTGCTGGCCTGAGCTTCTGAAATAGTGCCTGTGAAATAGTGCAAATTACACGTTTATAAAACAAGAATTTTTAAAATAACAAAACAACGATACATTATTCTGACGAACGATACATTATTCTGACGGAATAAATAAATAATGAATGAATGAATGAATGAATGAATGAACGATGAAGTATACACGTTAATGAAATATTGTGCAATTTGTAGTAAAATGGGACCACCGACCGGAAAAAGGCCCGGGGAACAGTAAGTATTACTAGTGAGAAACGTCGAAATGCGGGAGCTCAAATTTTTGATCCACCATTTCGAGGTTTTTTTTCGAGGAGGAGTTCGAGGGTTTCGAAGCAAGACTCTTTTAAACTCTCACCTGTGCTCGCAATCATTGTCTGCAATTCCAAGCCTGCATCGCTATGAATATCGTATTTTAAAAAAAACAACCGGCGGAGGCACTTTTCTTTTGAGCTATCTACTAAATTTTGATGTTAATGTTGTAAATTTTCCTTCTATCCAGATTCGAGATCCGCCATATATTTTTATAAACTCTGCGTCCTATAACTTATGACTTAATGATTTAAGTTCGCGCATTACGACTTTTATCACTGGATATTCGTTCCCGGCCTCTCTTTTTTTTATTTCCCGGTCTTCTGATTCCGTCTACCGCTTGTATACAATTATTATAGTGCTAATTCGTTTAGATTGGGATTATCGCTATCAGTTGATTATCGACCATTGTAGGTATGTTTAGTACTCTACGTACTGGCAATGAAGAAGACGTCCGTTCAAACGAAGAAGGTTCCAGTAACCAGACAAATGAAGCTCAAGTAAGCTCAATTATAATATTCTTCGGTAACGTTTACTTGTCATAGACATCATCTTCTTATCTCGACTGGGATACACGTGTGTACTACTTTATTGGATTCTTCTGCCTCTCCATCATTTCCTCATTCTGCGTACGTCTGGCACCTATTCAAAAATACTAATACGATTTAAATTTGTGAAATGTATATTTTTTTGCTTAGGGAAGCGCTCTGCTAATGTCAGGCAAACTTACTGGCTTCTGTGTCTTGACATCTCTCAGCAGCGCCCTCTCTTTGATAGGGTAAGAGTTCCTTTCTCTTCTCATCTACTTCTTATCCTCATTCAGGACATTTTTCTTATCTGGTCCTCTGAATCAATTGAAGAGAATGGCAGATAAATCTAGATGGCTTGCATCTCTGCTCTACATTGGAGCTATTGCGGCAACTCTCGTATCGGGTTCGTTGTTAATATTATTCAATGGATATGACAACATCATAGGACTGCGGGGAAATCCTCCGCTCGCAGTTATCTTCGTTGTGCTACAGTATATTGCCATGGCGTACTATTCTCTTACTTATATCCCTTATGGCAGGTAAGATTTTTTTTATGAAAACAGTTCCAAAGTACATTTTATAGGCAAATTATCTCACGAGTGCTCTGTTCCTGTTTCTAATCAAAAACAATTTCACGTTCTCAAAACATTTCAAGAGTGCCAATAATAATTTTCACATTCCGGTTGTGGGTTACCCAGTACTGACATAGTGAAATAGTGATATGTGCTGCAATGCTAAAGATTTCGGTTTAGACCTTGCGATGATGCGTTTATCTGTATAAATTGTATTGGAATACTCGCAAGAATCAATGTTTACCACAGTGTATACGACGAGCGGAGGAATAAATATATTATCTCTATGGCAACTGTGAACTATCAACGTTTAAAGAGCCTTAGTCATCTCAGGGACGGCATTGAATAGATCAGCCTTGAGGCCAATATCAGCAACTTGGAAAATGGGTGCATCCGGATCCTTGTTGATAGCCACGATTACCTGAATGAGTCGTTTAAACGGTTCACAAGTGCACAATTAAACATCCTATAATAAATAAATACCTTAGAATCCTTCATTCCAGCAAGATGCTGAATTGCGCCCGAGATTCCGATGGCAATGTAGAGTTCCTTCATTACATTATTATAATAACGTTTGCTGATGTACGTAAAAAAGAATGTTTCGCAAAGATTACTGGTTAAAGAAAGCACAAAATACATAAATAAAAGACTGACAGGGGCAACAATTTTTCCAGTCTGTCCAACTTGCATATCATTAGGACAGTATCCTGCATCCACTGCTGCACGAGATGCTCCAACTCCTTTAATAACACACAATCAATTATATTCATTCGAGAAATAGTCTAGATGGATCATCTCTCACCTGCTCCGAGCTTATCAGCGAGATCATAGATAAGTTTGAAATTATCTGCAGACTTGACTCCTCTTCCTCCAGAAACAACGATCTTAGCAGTAGCCAGATCTGGTCTCTCGCTCTTGGATAGTTCCTGTCCAAGGAATTCAGATGAATCAGTCTTCAATTCGAATGAAGGAGCTGAAATCACGAGATATCTTTACAGGAATAAAAGTCGAGATAACTTCGCTCAAGTAAATTAAGATGTTAAAGTTCCTCTCCACTCACGTTTATTAGAATTCCGATCTCGTATCTTAATTCTAGACCCCTCACTTTTATGCTGCACTTAATACACTTTATATACAACAAACTTTAAAGCCGACCAAATGGGAGATAAGAAATGAAAAGGGAAACTAAATGTGTGCGGCAGCAATCTCAGAATGAACTCGACAATACTTTGTATAGATATTACATGAAACATACAGTTCTCTAGTTGCGCAGCTCCTCCATCCTTGGCTGGCTCGAATGCAGTTCCTCTCACTGTCAGCATCTTCACAGGAGCACTACTCTGCACCTACAAACAAAATTTATTCTAGCAAAAAACATTATTCTAGCACTTCTATAGTTATAAAAACAATATTGTAACAGAACTAGGACTATTTTTCACTGGAATCACTTGCAGAATTTTAATAGCGAGAATAAAGAAACTCTCTCCATCACAATTAAAATAAGACGCATCGGGGATTTTGTGTGTGTGGATGATATCGGAATCCTAATCACTTCCGTTCGGTGAAGGTGCAATAAGATACTCATTTCAAAGGGAATAAAAATGAAATTAATAAGTTTGTAACCTTGACAACGACGTTTCCGGCATACATCGTTCTTGAGAAAGTATCGGGAGAGTGAACAGCAGTTATATCAGAGATAGGAGAACTTTCCAGTTTGGCGGCAACTCGAGGAATCAATCCTTAAATATACAGTCTGTATATATTCAAAGAAAAGCAAACCTCTTCCGAATGCAGATGCTCCTGCGATAATATGTTTGAAATTGAACTGTTTGTGAGAAGCGATGACAACAGGAGTGACACGCTCTGACAGATACAATCCATGCATCCAATAACATGATTCAACATACCAGGAAGGTTATTCTTCAGTTTTTCATCCTGAGCAACAAGTACTCTCTTCACCCCATTAATCTATAATTAACCATGGTAAATCCATTCATTGTTCAATTATGTTAACCTTGGCAACTTGTTCGGCCACCTTTGACGCTGCTGCTCCCGTAACGAGAACCGATATATCAGCTCCGATCTAAGCAATTATTGTCCCCATATCCATAATGTTATATGAGAGACTTTCTGAGTCAGTGAAAATAACCTTGGCACTAGGCAAAAATCAAATTCCTTCAAAATTGGTGGGTATGTAGTACTCACCCAGTGAAGCACAGCGCCAACATATTTAGTGTTATGGATCACCCTCCGCCGAATGGCAACGAATTTTAAAGTGAAACATAACCCAACCGAGTTTGTCATTCAGCAATCGCAACTGTTCAGTGATATCTCAAAAAAATGCGCAATAATTTACTGATTATGCACAACAAGTTTCATAACGATTGGTTTAAAACTGGGCGAAAAAAATTCGAAATTCAATTTTTTTTACCGAATTTTTAATTATGGCTAACTCAGATGGTATACGAGATTCCTTTTTTATTGCTTTATTCTATAGATTGACTAATATACTAACAACTGTGCAAAAATAAAAAAAATCGAAGGTGGAGTCCTGGAGAAATTCACAAAAATTATCGACCGATTCGTTAAAAAATCAGTTCGTGATCGGTCAAACCTACCGTATCCCAGACTTTAAATTTTTATATTTAATTTCTATATTGTTCTACCTGCCCAACATTGTAGGAAAATGATACAGTAGTGCGAATGTACTTCAATGATTCATTGGGTATTGCAATTATATGCATTTACAATGTCATTCATTCTTGGATACGGTAGGTTTAACCGATCACGAACTGATTTTTTAACGAATCGGTCGATAATTTTTGTGAATTTCTCCAGGACTCCACCTTCGATTTTTTAAATTTTTGCACAGTCGTTAGTATATTAGTCAATCTATAAAATAAAGCAATAAAAAAGGTATCTCGTATACCATCTGAGTTGGCTATAATTAAAAATTCGGTTAAAAAATAGAATTTTTGATTTTTTTCGTCCAGTTTTAAACCAATCGCCATGAAACTTTTTGTGCATAATCAGTAAATTATTGCGCATTTTTTGAGATATCACTCAACTGCTATTGCTGAATGACAAACTCGGTTGGGTTATGTTTCACTTTAAAATTCGTTGCCATTCGGCGGAGGGTGATCCATAACACTAAATATGTTGGCGCTGTGCTACACTGGGTGAGTACTACATACCCACCAATTATGAAGGAATTTGATTTTTGCCTAGTGCCAAGGCTCAGAACAAATGTTTTCACTGACTCAGATACTCTCTCATATATACATCCAATACACTTGATCGAGACGAATATTGTAAGGGAGAATATGCCATGTTTATATTGGAATATGTCATATTTATATAGATGATGGTTCACCTTAGATGCGGCAGTAATCGCATTGAGAGTGATGGGAGCGAGTTTTGAATCGTCATGCTCTGCGATCACCAGAGTACTTTTCACACGAGATGACTGAAAGTGACATTTAGTATAGTAATAAAGTACATTGTGCTGGAGTATAAGTTTTGGGCGCTTGTGCCGTTGGGGGGGGGGGGCACTCCTCCGCAGAGGAGAGCGCGGTCTCCTCCTCAGAGGAGACCAAGTCCGCGGGGGCGAATGCTCCCCTCCCTCTCCTCAAATGGGAGAGCGAAACGAGAGACAAGAGAGAAACGAGAGACATAATCTCATTCTGGACTAATTGATTTGTTGACGAATGGTGTGAATTCTCACAATTCGATTCGCACTCTCAAAACCAAAGCACTAAGAACTAAACACGAGCTCTCAGCCTAAGCGTGAACCCAAAGCCTAAGCACTAAGCACTAAGGCTAAGCCTAAGCACTAAGCATTGAGTCTAAGCGATAATAATGCTAAGCATGGCATTTGAGGCTTAGGTTTAGTGCTTAGTGCTTAGGCTTAGGGTTCGTGCTTAGGGTTCGTGCTTAGTTCTTCGCCTACGTTGTCTTTTTCAGTGTTTCTTACAAAAAAAGGGTCTAGGCGAGAGAGGGGAAGTTTGAAATGAGCTAGACGACCGTGCGGAGTGCTCCGAATGAGGTGAAATGAGAGGAGGGGAAAGTGGAATAGGGGGAGACCCCCCCAACGGCACAATCGCCACATTGTGCCATTACATTGTGCTGGAGTATAAGTTTTGTCCACATACTATATATTGAAAAGGAATATAAAGAATGACCAACCGTGCTCAAGCAGACACGCTGAACTGACGATCGCATTCCAAGCATCTGCAAATATTAAAACAATAGTCATATAACAATAAAAATTTACGTCATTAAGAAAGTATTCAGTACGCGTACTAGTACGCTATCAAGATGGGTTGATCAAACTACTAAATTTACAAACTACAAACTACAAAATAGCCTGAATCAAGATCGTGCTAGGAGAAATATCGCGCACGTGCATAATGCATGATATGCGAATAATTATTGCATCACTATTTCGCAAACAAACATAACTATTTTGATAAATTAAAGCAAAAAAACCGATAAGGTTTTTTTTGGATTGGCATCGAGTTTAATAAGCGACGGTTCGGTAAAACATATTTCGACGAGAATAAATAACTCGTTATAATTAACAGCAAACATAATACCAAAAACCAATATTCATCTTCTTTGAAAACAACAAATGCAGAGTTAGAACAAATAACAGATAAACAGACTAAATAGCAACTACAGTGAACACAACAAGAACAGAAAAATTGAATGGTAATTTAGAGAGAAACAACATCGACTTCTGTTTCATCCTTGCTCTTAACTACTGTATCCTCATTTGCCTCCTGCTTCTTCCTTTTCGAATCTACTTTCCCCCCAGAAGTTCCATTTAGTGTCTGAAGAGAGATATACGATAAGTACGTTCGTAAGAGTGAAGTTACTCTAGATGGAATGCGAATGCACTCGTGTTTATAATCCATATGAGAGATTCGATTGTAGAATGCTACATCGAGTAAAGAGACATCATTCTCAATTAATTATCACTCTTCACTATTCTCCTAATCTCTTCTTCTTACCCTTGAATTGGAAACAGCTCGGAAGCAGATAGCATGAATATCGGGAGAGGGTTCACGAGGGAACACCTGCTTTCTTCTTGCCGATCCCTTTCGAATATCTGCACAAAGAGACATCGTATTCTCTCCACCCCTCTCTCACCCACCTTTTTTCTTCTCGCTTCCATTCATAGTTTCATCTCTTCCTTCCCATTCTTCTCTCTAAAATCATACTCTTCTCTTCTACATACAGCTACGATACTCACGGGTAAACACATATCAATGTGATCGATCAGATATTCCTCTTCGGCACTCTTTCCTCCAATCTACCAATTATCAATGAATACCAACTAAATCTGTCCATGGGGATAAGCAAAGTTTAATTGATACACCATTACAATTGCCACAACATTCAGTGGCAATACACTTACCACCACATTCTGAATCGTGAAAAATGCATATTTCTATCTATGAAACCTTGGTTCCCACCTTAAGAGATTTGTCTTTTGATTGAGGCGTGAGAGTCGGCATGGAATCTTCACTCAATTGACTCATCTATATTTATAAAACATATTACACATTATTCATTCATCTCCTTCAAATATCATGAGATTATATAAACTCGTATCTCAAAAAAAATTTTCGTTTGAAAAATATTTATTACAATTATTTACTTGAAAATTTGAGTAGATACACTGTTATTTCCAGAACAAAACCCGAAGGAATAATAAAGAAGTATTGCTAAACAATGAAAAAAGATAAATAACACTGCCAGAAAGAGACAAAAAGAAGAAAAATATTCTTACAAACAATTTTAATAACAAACGCGTCTAATCAAACATCTCCGGTAATACAATTTTCAATATAATTCTCTATCTGTTTGAAGTACAGTATACATTAAAAGTGATGAATATTCATAAATATTGTCAGATATACTAAATGTCAATCTCGAATGGAAATGGATTGAGAGAAATTTACTCTTTCTTCTTCAATCTTTTCACTACTTCGATCATATAGTGCAAGAAACGATATCGTTGCTCTGCTCTCACTAAGTCCTCGCTCTATAATTATTTCGTATAATAAAATCAATTGTTTTTTCACTGTGATAAGTACTCTGCGCCAAAAAAGTTGAGTAAAATGGATACCTTCCGCTAAATGTTCGTAGACGGAGTTTAATCCCAAATGCGGATTCAATTTGCAAATGTAGGAAGTCGATCCGATGAATAACAGCAGTTCCATATCCTACAATGGATTACATAACCATATTGAATTACATGTATCTCTTTATTTTATTTCACCATTTAAGTACCATCATTGGAGTCGTCAAATATCTATCGAATTTATCGAGGTAAACTTGCCCATCTATTTCTCGATTTTCTTTATCATAATGCAACGTACATCCCAATTGATCCAGTTCACTCCATATTTCGCTTCAATTTTATTCTTGAGAGAGAAATTATCGTCGCCATTTTCAAACTTAAATAATATGAACACCAAAGGTATATATAGAATAAGGACCTTGATGAAGAGAGTCAATTCCCTATTAGTGAATTGACTCATGTCCTTTGAATGGACAATAACAATAGGAAGAATGACATCATCACATTTCATACTGTCTTTCTCTTCTTCAATCATCTCATCCACACATACCTTCAATCAATACCATCTGTGACGTTATTCTCTTCTTGACTCACAATAAGTGAATTAGGTAATGCACAATGAGTATTCATAATCATCTCCATCATATCTTCGTCTGCTCTAATCTCTCGGAATACGAAATATCCTACTCCTTGTCGGAATCTCCATACAAATCTGTACACACAAATATACCAATGAATACTCATATGATAACCTCAATCTATTTATATCACCAATTTCAGAAGATTCCATTATTTTTTCCTTCAGCCGTTTAATATCTCCGCTGTCCCTGAAATGTAGATAAGTTAGCTGGCGGATAGATAGGAAAGAGTATTACCTCTTGAAGTACTCTCTTCTCATAATCGGTGTCTTCCCATTTATTCTCACCATCATTCTCATTCCAATATGTTGTAGTGACTCTGATAGACTGACCGACAGACGGCCGAACTCAATCGACACCCTGTTATCCATGCATCATCTTTCATTTTTAGTTTAAACCTCACTTTAATTGATCTCGAGGATCTCCATCAACTATATCAATGCCCGAATCGATTATCCTGAAGGGACTTTCGTTTCTTCCATTCAATTTTCTCTCTTCACTCACTTATTATTAAATGAGTCAATATCCACAACTTTCCCATTCGTACAAATGATAATCATGTGAGGAGGATGGTTGATCCGTCTACTCAATTCTTCCACCAGTCCACCATAACAACAATTCTGAATATCAACCCGGTGCATAATAAAACAAATGTGAAAAGAAGTTCAAAAGCAATTTGTTTAGAAAACCATCTTCAATATCTTTGAGGACAGAGTTGTCGAGGTCACTGTTATTGATGTGAACTCTCCGTTTCTATAGAATGACGTCAAATAGAAATCATTAAAAAGGATGATCCACAGCATCGTTAAGAGTTAATTGTTGACCTTTTCTATGGTACGGAATTACATGTTTACCACATATTTTTCTATTATTTTTTGTTCGATAAGGAATGAGAATTGCAAAAAGTCTCATTTCTACTGAGTGCGTGGCTAACCAAAGTTAAAATAATAGGATCGATGATTGCATCCTCCTCCTCCTTCATAAGTCCATAACACAATTCATTCTTCCATTGCGTCAATGATACCTCAAATATAGAACAATCACATCTAGCTTTCCTAATATTGTGATAAAAGTTTCTAACTTTGATTTGTCTGGCATCGAGTAATACTGATTGAAGACCGCTTTCCTTATTGATGAGATGAACCAATTCGAATACAATAATATCTCCCATTTCCAATTGAATAGGATTGAGATCATCCAATTTCTCTAATTCTTTGAACACATTTTCCTGGGGACGATATACTTTGTTCCACAATTGTTTTTAAAAATATGAATAACCTTCCAGAATAGAAGATGACTGGAAGGAGGAAGATGAGCAGCAATACAAACAAGTTGAGAGATATCGTGAGATAAGGAAACAAGTCCACTCATTTCCATCGGAGTTACGTAATGAATACAACGAGTACTTCCATTGTACCATTTTATGAAGATCATCTTTTCTTCTCCTTAAATCATTTAAACACATATTCTATTTATTTTTTGTTGTTGTTGTTTACCACACTCTCTTTTTTCTCCTTCTGTTGTCATTCGATTGGGACGAATTGGCTTACTACTCATGACGAAGATTACAAATTCATCAGAATCTTCTTCACATAGAGATTTTACACTCTTCGTCTAGGTGTCAACGATTCCCATATCAAACAACGACATAAAATTATACCTGTAACTCGACTAATTCATTCTGTAATTCCTTTTTTACTCTCCATACTTCTCCCTTATCCCCTTCTCTTTTCTCGATTAAGAATAACCTCAAATTTCCGCTGCCAACCAGATCCTTCAAATATCAAGCGATTTGTATTCCAACATAATCTATTCAATTTCTCAAACCTCAGCTTCATGGAATAATTTAATGGAAGGATCATCTCTCCTCAATTTAAATCTATACGGATCAACTCTCCAATTGGCGTAATCCAAGTGATCACACAATTGAGCTTCGAGGATAACTGGTTCACGAACAAACTAAATACATAGTATGAATACGAGAATATGTACACATGTTCATACCCGAATACGAACTATGTCAGAGTCAATTATTCCTTCGTCAATCTCTTTCCACTTTCTTATTTTGCTTTCCATTTCGATCTCGTTTCTCATTCGCTCAGATACCGCAGATACCGGAACATTGGCAAGAACCTCAATAAAGAAGCAACCATTTATTATTTTATTTCTCCATTGAAATACTAACCTCTGTCAAAGCATCAGTTCTGATATAAGTAAGCATGTAAGCAGTGAATGATTGATCCTGAATGATTTGTGATCATTGCAAGCTCGTCATCCGACTAACCAAACCAAATCCAAAGTGTTCTTCACATATCACAGACTCTTTGGGCACAGCAGTCACTGTCGCATCGTCAAAACGAAACCACTTAGAGAAAACAATTCAACAATATACTAATTATGTACAAAACTCTTTGATCAGCAGATCCCGGATACTTGCATACGTAAGTCACGTAGTGGCCGCCATTTATTTTTCCAGAGTGAACGACAACTGTATGGTAAGGAAAAAATGGAAATTAATTTAGAGTACAAAACCTCCATGGAGCGCATATTCATAATTAATTACATCGGTATTATCCTCAATAAATTCATTCAAATTGAGTAAATCAGTGAATTCGACTCTGCAATAGAAGTTGGAAGAAGAGATTTGTTACAACGCGTCCTCTTTAAGAACGTTCTCTTATTATTTGACCCATGTATCGCATAACAACCGAAAAATCATCAAATACCGTGTCTAACTCCATTACGAAAGCATTTGGAACAATTTTGACAGAAAGTTTTCAAGACTTTTTTTTCTTCGATTTTCTTTTGTGCTAACTGACTTTTCATTTGATGCGCCTTGAAATTCTACGTTGACCATAGGTTTTCAAAATATGAATATCGAACGCGACAGCATTTATTTTATTTATCAACCATCGATTTGCTTTTCGATGTCTTGCTTACAATTGTTAGTTTTCAGATGTGTATACTGTTATGACCTAACTTTGAGTGCATGACAGAAAACATGGAAATTCATAACTAACTTTCGCCTCCGATTACCACATTTTGAAATAGGGTTATAGGGGGTTTGAAATAGGGTTGAAATAGGGAAATAGGGCCCGTTTAGTGGATTTGCGGAGTTACTTTGAAGTGGAAATAATTTAATTTATGCAATCTCGTTTACCGTTCTTCTATTAGGGAAAGTTTTTTTTTAAAGTAGCAGAACCAAACAAACCTATCGTGTATTTTCACCGATTCTCCCTTTTCCGTATCCAAATGAAATCGCAGAAGATGGAGATGGAGAACTTTCGAGAATTTGGCGAATTTAGAGCCCTTCTGAAGAAGATTATTATTGTTCGGATGTAAGGGAATGAATAAACAACTCAATTCGTTATAATCAACTCGTTCGTACTGCGCATTGAGCATCAACGTATTATCAAGACATACATTCCCAATAACACAGACTCACAGGATCATAAGCTTTTCGAAATCAAATGTCTGAAACAAGTAAAATAACAATTGGAACCCATTACCCAAAAAAAAACGAAAAGAAAGCTGCTAGTCGTATTTAATGACCTTTTTTTAAAAAAACGTTTGACCTGGTACATATATTTTTAAATCGATTGGTACCCATCATTGATTCAATGATGATTCTTTGTAGAGTAACGGGCAAAAAAGGAGGGGTGAACATATTACAAACAGACAGACACTTCGGTAATTTGAATCTCAATTAATACTGACAATCGCTCGAGTGAGACCGTGCCCTTCTGCATCGTATTTGTTGTCACCGTCCATTACTTCTGATCTCGTTACTTCTCGAAAAGCACTCAATAAATTGAATGGTTCATCCGATCCACCTCAACCATAATTAATTATGCCATATCTATCCTTCGTAAATTGCAGTACACGGGTTCCCAGTAATTGAACATTTCTCATCAAAATACCTTTCAACGACCTATACGAAATCTCAACACCAATTGTGTTAACTATAAAAGATGTTGTTACATTTTTGATGGAATACTGTACGTTAGAAAAGTGTGGAACAAAAGAACCGTAGTAGTGAAGTAGTAGTAGGAATAGAGATACTCACTTAGGCTCTTCACAGGCAATTGAATCTCTAGACAGTACTCATCCTTCCCTGATTCGAAGTCAACGTCAAGACATTTAATGAATGTCCTTGTCTTCGTTTTAAACAATTCATCAACCATCTGTTCATTCTCAATCAATATCATTCTTCTTCAATTTCCATTTTTTCCTTGTATTCTCCTCAAGAAGAGATGATAAATACTAACCGTAGTTCCTTTGAATGCCGAATCAATTTTATCGATTAATAACTTGGTCATCTCTTGAACATCATGTTGGATGAATGAATCAAGCGTGTCTTTCCATCCGAACGAATTAGTAAGATCGTCCGTTGACAATGCCTCAAATACATTAAATAGTAAAAGGACAAAAAATCTCTAAATATTTTTTAAAAAATTAAAAATGTTTACAACAAATCTCTCAATCAAATTTACTCAAACCTTGCAAGAAGTGTGCATTTGGTAAAAAAGCTTCTGCAGAGATTTCACGATGCCTTTCTCTTCATTTTCGAAATCTAATTCCAATATGGCCTATAAAAGAGAATACAAAACGTGGGTTCTCTGCACAGAAAAATTTGCCTTTCGAAGAGATTTAGTAGAGAATAGAATCTGAAGAGCAACATTCATATAACAAGTTGCTCCTTGATTGATCAATCCAACCGGTATACGAGTATCGTCATTCATGAATCTACAAAATGTTGTTTTACTAGATGGTCTTTTAATTAAAATACCACAATACCGTGGCCCTTGCGGAGCTTGCAAAACGAATTCACAGGAAAAAAATAATATGTTCCCGAATTCCAGCAAACCCTTAAGAAATAGTATGGAGGAGGGAGGAGGGGGATACCACATACACATGGTTTGAAGAATTGTCTATATCCCCAATCGATCTCTTTTGACGTGAATATATGATTTGTTGTCTTGACAATATCAAGTTGACCATTGGTTGGATGATGTGCCTGAGAAGAGTAGAACATCACTACACCATCATCTCTTAGTCCTATCTTATTTTGATCCCTCTCTCCCTTGTTCCATTCAAGGCGTAATACAACAACACTTAAAATATAAATTGAGAACCTTGTAAAATATCATGAGAGAGTGGCAATAAAACTCGTTTCCTTCTTCTAGACATTTCAAGAAAAGTGATATACATCTGAATTTGTTAAAGAGGATTTAGTTATTGAGTATGTCAACTAACTCGGATTCCATTTTGACAAAAATACACCAACGAATTCCCAGAACTGTAACCACTCTGGATTGAACATCCATTTGACAAATAATTGAATAATCAACACGGATAGAAACGGCTCCCAAGGCATTTCCACCCTCTAAGAATTAATAATTAGTTAATTAAATACAATCATATTAGACAGATATTGATGTTAAAATGTGGTATAAAAAACAGGTCCACCCTCTACAAGTGGTAGCTGAAGAAGGAATAAATCGAGTATTTTGAAGCATTGTCCAACTATTAAAGAAGATATCATAAATACCGAGTTTGAGCAGCCGTTGAGAGATGCTACTTGGCTTGCTTTCCTTCAAAGTTTCATTCCTTTCGCTTTTTGTGGCTTCCAACTCCTCCGAATCATCTATCTCCACTTTAACTGAAAGGATTGTGAAGAAAAGTGAGAAGCAACTAACATACGTCTCTTGCAAGCTATCGGATATTCCTCAATCACTGAAGACGCATGCAGAATCTGAATCATTCTCGTAAATACAGATTGCTGAATTAAATCATGATTCGCTTCCATCTTTACAACCTAAACCAATGAAGTCTGAAAAGTAGGTTGGCGCAAGCAGATAACGCTGATAAATAAGAACCACTTCCACATTAAAGGGTTTCGTTGCGCCAAAATCGCATATCCCCCGCGCCCATCACTCACGGAGAGGACAGATGCCGTTTTGGAAAAATTCCAAGATTTGGACGACGCGTCGCAGAACCGGTGGCGCGAATTTTAAATTAATTTAAATTTTCGTCGCGAGTAACCAAGTTCTCCCTTTCTATTTAATTTTCCGCGCAAATGATGTATTTAGGTGCTAGATCATATGAAACAGCTGCAATTAAATAAGAAAAAGTCAGGAAAGACACGAGCGCACATGTTTACTGTGAAAACACGGCATCGAGTTAATATCCGCGAATTCGCAATGAAATAGCCTGTTCTCTGATTTGGACGATAGCGCACCAAATATTCTACTTAAATAGCAAAAACTAGCATGCAAAAATAACGATAACTTGTATAAAATTATTCCCGAACGAATTTCGTAATGGGAGCCGGAATCACATCCGGAAATTGCTCTCGCCGAAACAAACGCGCGGCTTCGTGAATCTTTCACCCTGATCTTAACTCCAGCGGCGCTTTTCTTTTGCGTGTCCTCTGCGTGCACTGATTCGGTTCAAAATTCCAGTGAGAACCACATCAATTGTATTGTCCCACATAGTGAGGGCACTCGGGGTAGATAGGAGAAACAACTAACATCTTCTCTTTTCGATTCTTCAGTGAGATCATTCTCAAATGATATGCATTGCGGGGTAGAACCATCGTGTTCGAGTGCATCCGCAAGACTATCTTCTTCTACTTCTTCTGCCTTATCTCCGCACTCCTTTTCCACTGATGAGATCTGTGAAAAAAAATGCAAAAAAAGCCTTTCATGGAAAACAAATTATACATCGCTTTCATTGTAGTCATCTGTAGAGAGATGATGATAAGAAGGTTGATCATCAGGTTGATCCTCACATATTATTAGTATATTCGCATCTTCGCTAGGCGAATTTTCGCTACGTTCGATCTATAACTCCAAAATGCGCGTGTAAAAAGTTAAAATCAAAGAACAACCTTTATTTCTTCCACTTCGATACTAATAGTGTTGCATACATCATTTGAGTCCTTCTGAAAATCTAGGTTTCAGAAGGGGAGGGTAAACAAGAGCACTAAATCGATCGACTGCAATCTGAATGGATCAAATATAATAACACATTGACGTACGAGTTGTTCGGGGAGTGGGTGTTAAATTGCAGGGCAGGAGCCACGCCATCGCCACCGGGCTCTGTCATCCCGATCAACCTGAGATCAATCAAATATAGATAAATTAACAACACTTATAGAACAAACGTAAGTGCGACGTAAATGTTTTTTTTAAACAAACATCGTTATGACAAAACCCGGTTCTACCGTAACCACGTTTACGGGTCCTGCATGGATTTCATATGTTTATTATTTTATTAAATATCGCGATATATATCGACGATCGTCGACGTCGGTAAATGGTTGGTTTATTTAATTCAACTCATTCATTTTTAATACTCGAACCGTCATATTGTAGGCCGCCAGGAAGAAAGGGCTATCTGCAGATGAGAAAAGGAAGAGAATGCTCGATCTCTTTTATGAGCGCAGGGAGTTCTTCCAACTGAAGGAGCTAGAAAAGGTATATATTTCTATGTTCAAACTATGTATAAGCGGTTGTTCAGATTGCTCCTAAAGAGAAAGGCGTGATCTCGCAATCTGTCAAAGAGGTCACGCAGCTTCTTGTGGATGAAGGTATCTTTTATATCCACAACACAGATGCCCCCCCCCCCCACCACGAGTATCTTTTGTAGGCTTTGTTGAATGTGAGAAGATCGGAACGTTTGTATGCTACTGGGCTTTTCCGACAAAAGCATCTCAGATGGTAATAACTGGTATCAATTTCAGACAATCGATATGATTCAGAGACAAAAACGCCTCGATGATTTGTCGAATAAAATAGAGGATGTGAAGAAAAAAATAGAGGAAGGGCGCGAGCAACTGAAACAGGAAGCAATGGGAAAAGAAGTAGGTTTACTAAATTTTAAGTTTTATTTTTTAAACGAAATAATATTTATATATTTTGCTGATTCTGCCCTCGCGTACTGCGGGATCACATCAGTTCAGTCACAGGCAAATTTTGCAATAGGTGTGGCAGGCGACAATAGACACTTGCCCTGGCCGGGGGTCGAACCCACGACCTTCGGATCCACAATTGAAAAAACTTACCACTACACCACGCGGGCTTGTTTCACAGCCCCACTATAGCTCTTCCCAACCCCAGGGAAATCTGCCCCTCTGGGACTTGGGAAAAGGCGGCAGGATTAGGACAAGTCGGCGTAGTGTTGTGTAGTGAGCAAAAACTTTTTGACGGATCTGGCGCCACACCAAATGCTGCCTTTGAACTAACGTGGGATCTGATCGGTAAAAAGTAGTGGTTGTTTTTTGTGAGGTGTCCCTCGTCGTCGTTATCCAATAGAATTGCTCTGGCGCTTATGTCTAGGTCCGCGACCACTTACACAGGGAATACACTCTCCTTTATTAAGGAGTGATTATGTTAAATTGTTATGTCTTCAGACTGATAACGAGAGAGATAAGTTGAAGACGGAGCTTGAGGAAGTGAAACAGGTTCAAGATAACCTACAGTAAGTTCATTCCTCAAAATAAGATGTTATAAATCATACCTGCGCACTTCATGTACTTAAGTACGCGGCTACCAGTAAAAAAAAGTTCTGATAGTTGAAAAAAGTCGGCTCCCCGTAAGAAAATTTTGACGTGTTTGAGCGTTATGTGCAAAATATGACGGATACATTTTTTTGCTATATGAAGTCTGAAACTATGGAAGTGAAAAGAGTATTATCCTTTTCAGGAATGATCTCAAAGCCCTGCAAAAGTATGATCCTGAATCGTTGAAAGAATCAAGAAAGAGGTCTATCAAACATGTGGAAGATGCTAATAGATGGACAGGTACTCAACTCTACTACGGCTGTTACAAGAGTATAGAGCTGAATGCAAATTGGAGTATAGTTAAACGCTTTCAAATAATTGTTTACCTCTCACAAGGTTTTGAGAACTGTCAAGCGCAATACAAGTGCACTTACACTCCCGTCATCCGGCCGGTCGAGAGTGTGTGAAATGAAGATACGGGGCCCGTATTGCATACTGCACTGACAGAGTAGTCACTTCTCACATCCTGTAAACTTATCTTTTGCAGACAATATCTTCTCGTCCATAAAATGGTGCAAAAAAAAGTTCAATATGGACGAGAAAGTGCTTCGGAAGCAGTTCGAAATTCCGGATGATTTGGACTATGTGGAATAACCTTGTGAATATTCTCATCATGTAAAGATAAATTGTGTGAATCGTATTTGACTTTATTAAAAACGTATGTAAAAACGTTATTGCTAAATTTGTTTGGTTCGAAACCAGATGCATATACCTTGAGCTATCCATTAAAAAAGTGAACGTGAATATTTAGGTTTGAAAAATGGAAGAAGCAGAAGACAAAGGTGATTGAATTCTCACTCCAACCATTGAATAATTAATTTATTTTAAGAAGGGCTTTCGATGTGTGAAATAGTATCATGGTTTGAGACGAAAGGAATTAATCTGAACACGGAATGGCTAGCTGCGACTCTCTCTTATTTAGGCAGGAAGGCTACGGTATTCTTAATGTGAAAATAGTTTATTCATTAATATATTGCATTACAGATTAAAGGTGTCTTTGAGCAGTTTGTCTTTTCTCATCTGGAGGAGAGTTACGAAAGACCAATGAAAATTCCCGATCGCGCGGCTAAGATCGTTCTCACGAAGAGAATTGTCTTCCAAGTGACAAATATGAATGACAAAAACGGATTTAAGCTATTTATCTCAGATAATCAGTGTACTCAACGTAGCGAGACCAATATTTGATCAGCTGAAAGATGAATTGAGAACGGACAATAATTTAACTTGGTTCTACGGAAATGAAGCAGAGGTGGCAATATAATGTGGTTTGAAAACATATATATTTGAAGGATGATCCAAATGATGAGGAAGAAAATAGGCGAGTATCTAATGGACGACAGTGTGTCATGGTTACGGTCTCTGATGGATCGACTACTCTTAAAGCAATTGATTACGGTAGAGTGGATGGATTGACTGATGAACTTCCTATTGGAACGAAGGTATAAACATGCGCTAAATGATATGATCATACATTGTGATTATAGCTAATAATTGTGGATCGAGTAATGTGCAGGAGAGGTGTGATGGTTCTTAAGAAAACAAATTGTACCATTCTCGGAGGTGGGATAACTATTCATAATTAAATATTGACCCTTGATCGTAGGAGCATTCGAAGCGGATCCTAATGAATTATCAAAGGCAGAACGATTGTCCAATATGCTTACGACATCGAAGAGATCAAACATGTACAATTTACCTTACTTTTTCACAATAAAATTATCTTAATTTTAGCGAGCCATATCTTTCTCGAGTGAAGAAGGAATTCGATTTGAAGTGAGTTTATTTATTTGATTCTCTTCATAATATTTGTTCCAGTCAACGTACAATATCTCCCTTCCTCCGTCGTATTCCACCTAAGAGTAAACCTTCTTCTCCTCCTCCCCTTCCTCTTCCTTCTGATCCATCTCTTCATCAATCCATTCCTCTCTCTTCCGTATCATGTGATTCGATAGAGAATAGAATAGTGTCTCCATTGTCTCAATCCAATAATCTTCATCATACCTCTTCTTCTGGTATATGTATGCCTCCTCCATCGATTATCCGAGTAAGGTGAGCCCCCCCCCCTCCTCCTCACTCCTCCTCTTCCCTTTTTGTATCAAATATATCAGACGTTGTTCTCCTTCTAAAGTCCAATCAATTCTTCCATCTGCTCCAATTGTCGAGTCTACGACCAAGATAGAAGAGATTGATTCTGTTAGTTTATAGGATGATCAGCAGGGGAATATACTCATTATACGGTATTTAGGACTTTGATACGAGTGTTATGCCTGTTCAAAAAGAGGCACCTTCCACTATCTATAATAAGGTGAATTATGTGACGCTCTTTCACTATTTTATTATCTAACCTATCTTTTCAAAAACATTTGTTAACCTAAAAATATCCCCCCCCCACCTCTCGATTTCTAAATGCTTCATTTCCAGAGATTGGATGATTCGTTCACCACTTCTTCCACTGTTTCTCATAATCGGTAAGGAATCTCGTGTATTTGTTGATTGACTCTTCATTGCAGAAGGGTGTTGCCTATCATTCCATCGAATGTCCAAATGGAAGTTCAGTCTCAAGCACAGGTGGGCCTCCCTCTATTTATGTTGTAGACAGTTAACACCTTTCGGTGCAATGTCCATGAACTTGTTTATACCCACCACAAAAGTGAAAGGAGTGTTGAGATATAATAGTATATATTCTCAGACAGATCCACTTAATCATTCTATCGATGGACCACAACGGCCATGTGTCAAATTGACTCCTCAGACACTTGCAGAGAGAATCAAAGCGAGTCAATCGAAAGGAAGAAATAAAGAGTATGTTCAATCCCCGTCGTTGAGATAGACGCAACCTTACACATCGAAGCGATGACTACTGTGGTCTATGCCATTAGTCTTAATGTTAGTCTGTAGGAGCTTAGTGTCCGATCTACCGACCGAGATTGCTTTGGTTACCAAAAGGGGACAATTTGAGGGGGAACTGCATACAACGATGATCTTTCGATGTAATGGCCAGTAATAATTTCTTTTTTTTTCAGAATCGGGAAGAAGTTGATCCAATCTTCGAATGCAAGTAATCTATTCTACTCTCTTTCACTATTATTTATTATTTGATAGAGCCGTCGAAAGATGTTAATCGGAGTATTGCGTCTTACTTCCATTCATCCAAAGGAACTGAGTCAAAGTGGATTAAGGTTATTAAACTAACTTTCACAATATTCCTTAAACATTGCTGAATTATTTGTAGAAGACTCAGATGGTGGAACCTTCCCATCGAAGTGAGATTGATGCAATGAGAAAAGGTTAGTGAAATGATGATGAGGGGAGAGGGGGAGGGATGAGATGAGAGAATGAAGATATTAAGAGATCGAAGAGGGAATGGAAGAAGGACGAAGAAAAGAAGAAGAGGAAAAGAGAATGAGAGAAGATCAAGAGATGAGAGAAAGGAAAGAAAGAGAAGAAATGAATATGAGAGATGAAGAAGAACGAAGAAGAATTTATTATGAACAAATGAGACGGTTTGATGAGTTGATGATTGCTGTAGAATGAATGATTAAGGAGAGACAGCGAAGATATTAGAAGAAGAGAAGAAGAAGAGGAAAGGAGAAGAAGATATGGAGTTAGTAATCCACAAGTATCAGGTAAAGTATAGTCATTGAAGAGTTAGTTATGGAGATGGTATTGACAGTAGTAGTAGTATCAACTCCGACTCCATGTTCATATATCACTCCTCCTTCTGGATATGTCACACTTCCTCTATCAAATCAAGTTAGTTAATTGTCAAGTTCTTCTCTCTCTCATTATCTTTCTCTTTGATTAGATACATCATCATCCATTGTCTCATCCTTCTGTGGTCCCTTCTTCCTCTTATATTCACTCTCATCAAATGGAGATACCTCCTCTTCCTATGCGAAATGACTCATCCAATAACAATTTCCTTCTTTTCGGAGAGGAATCGCGACCTTCTGTCAGATTTCCCTTTGAAAGTGTAATGAATAAGTAGATTGAAGGTACCAATGAATCTCTTTGGATCTCCGGTGAGAATTCATCCATCGGCAAATCATGCCGTAATCCCTTTCAAAAAGACTAAAACAGAGGAACAAAAGATGGTGAAGTTATTTCGGAAACTGGGAATTTTTTCCTTGTGGTTTATTTGAAATCTTTCCAGAAAAAATGGCCAGTTGCTGATTGAAACGGTATTTTAATTGATATAAGTTCCAGACAAGTGAAGATATGAACGTTGATGGATTCAGAATGAATTATGGAATGAATAAAATGGGCCAATTCAATGGCCATTCTACTTCTAATCCCTTCCAATCTGTCCAGTAAGTTGAAACTTTTCTTCTCTGCAGACATGTTTATGAAATGTTCCTTTTTTCAGAGGAGTTAATTGTGGAGTTCGAAGTGGATACACCACTGAATTTCAGCACTCCCATTCAAGTATGTATCAGGTTAAGAGAACTTGATGAGAGACTATGATATAATGTTAATTATAGTCATCAGCGATATCAATGAGACCTCCTATGGAGATGTCTAGAGAAGCAATGGCAAATGGAGTGGGTGGAATATCTTCGGAGGAAAAAGATGTACAGGCAAGGTTAGAGAGTAGAAGAAAGTGATAGAAAATTTGATACTTGTATCTTTCCATGGAATGGTGGGGATCCTAATATGTACACAAATATCTGTAGTTATATCTCAGATATCTCAGTCTGAATGCAGTTTCACTGTCGGATGTAATGAGCAAAAGGAAGTTCTGGATGATGCCTAAGACATTCCATGTCATTGTGAGTACTCCCCTCCTCCCCTCCCCCCTCCCATCTCCCCCTCCCCCACCTCCTTCTCTCTTTGCTGTTCCATACTCTCTTCGGTTTGAAACTTTT
Source organism: Pristionchus exspectatus (assembly GCA_911812115.1). Taxonomy (NCBI): domain Eukaryota; kingdom Metazoa; phylum Nematoda; class Chromadorea; order Rhabditida; family Neodiplogasteridae; genus Pristionchus; species Pristionchus exspectatus. The sequence continues at coordinate 13,417,723 of OU461585.1, read as the reverse complement.
CATTTACTTTGCAGCCTCTGTACACAATGATTGATCGTAATCTGAATATCGAACAAGGACTATGGGATATGAAGATGAATGTATTAAAGGGAAGGTAGACAGTTGGTATTAACACGTATCTTTGTAGGTAATCGATGAATCAGGAGAAGAAATCATTTGTCAATTGGATCATAAATTACTTGAAGATCTTCTCGGAATGAGTGTCGACGCTGCCAGAGTACATCTATTCGCCATATCTTTATTATTTCCATATTTGATAATGAACAGTGCGGTTGTCGTACCCGCAAGTCCCAGTTTATTCCCGTTGGTCTACTTACTCACCATGAGATATCCACATTGATTTTTGATACGATGGCTGAATACCTTACAATTGATGGTTACAATTTATATTTTATATTTCCGTCCATGGATAAATGTTCATTCCAGCATATGCGGGAAGCGAATTCTACGCAGTTTCTCAAGTTTAAGGATAGAGGAACCAAGTGAGAAACCTGAAAACTCCTAATCATCATTGTTATATCTCCACCTTACTTTTTCTCTTTGGCCCTACCCTTTCCTTTAATTATATTAGATGATAGGTTTGAATATAATTTGCAGGATGTTTAAATCAATGAATAGAATGGATTTGGTATTGGATGTGGAAGTGAGTACTCTTCCTAAGGAACTTCCCCTTATCACCAAGGTAAGATCATTTACTCTATTTTTTCACTTTTTTAACATTTGAAATTTAAATTCAAATTTCTCTCATTTTTTTATCACTGCGAATTGAAGAAAATAATACCATTTCAGATCAGAACTCTTCCGGAAGTTTTATGCATTGTGTGAGTTTTCATAAAAATATACGGCTAAACTGCGTTTATATTTTGCTGTATATTTTTCGAGTGAGCTAAGGGAGAATATGCAATGTACCATCTAATCTCTGTAAATTGTAGTTAATGATTTGTTCATTGTCTACTGTGAGTAGAATTATTGTTACGGAATTTGTCTCAGTTGTTAATGTTAACCGATGAATTGATTTTGCTAATGAAATTAGAGAAGTGAGTAAATCGTTGGTTGCGAACATATTACCTTGTTGTGTGAAATAGGAAAAGTCGCATTTGTCCTTGGTTTGCACGGCCCCCGGGAAGCCGACATAGGGCTGAGAAAAACGTCCTGAGCTGCGAAACTTGTGCTGCTCTTTTTTCCCGCTAAACACAGAAACTATGTTATACTTTTTTCTGGTTGCAGATGTGGAAAAACGCAGTTGCAGTGATAGGGGTCAGGTTCAACCTGATTCAGGCAAGCAAAAGTTTGAATTTGCGCAATTTTGCCTGAGATTCAACCTGATTTTTTCGGACGTTTTCACTGTGTGCTATGTCGGCTCCTAGGGGGCCGTGGGTTTGTATGTAGTGTACACGCAACACAACGTTGCGCTAGCGGAAACTCGTTTGACCTGCTTCCTTCCATTATCTTCCTCTCTTCTCTTTAAAAATGGCTCCAATTCAACGAAGAGGACGAGGAAATCAGATGAAAACGGGAGTGACCAATCAGTAAGTTTATCTTCTATTCCGTGAGATTTATTAAGAAGGAACTGTGTCATTGGGATGTATCATAATAGAACTACACGGCGCATATTATGTCGAAGAAACCATTAGTTTTAGAACAATATACCGTTATTATATTATCTGAATGTACCATAAATCTCTTTCAGACAGACAGTAAATGGTCCATCTCAAGGTAGTACTAACATGAGTGTATCAGAAGGAACATCGGATGAGTATCCCTCTGGACTCGTTCTATCTATTCATCCTATATGGCCAGATCTTGGAAGCAATCAGGTATTTATTATCTATTTGATTTTGTGTATCTCTTCTTCCTCCAATGGTCATAATTCGGACTACAACATAGATAATCCATTCTCTATCATAACTGATTAATATTGAGGGTGAACTCTTCTTTGAATGTACTCTCTTCCTCTACTCAGTCCTCGCTCTTTTCCTTCAATATCTTAATTTATACAAATCTTTATGGTGGCTACCAAAAAGTTTTTGGCACTATTCAATGGTAAATTTATCTCGGATCTTGAAAGAAATTATTCATATACATTTTCTGCGTATCAATCAAGTATAACGTCTTTTTCCCAGAAATTGCACAATATAAATCCATACTTCTTATCATGTGTTGGTTTACTTCTCGGATTGAGAGTCACGAAATGCTTCTGGAGTACGGTAAATGAATTAATGTGTTTCAATTCGTCTCTTCCTACTTTCAGATCTCATACATCTTTAATAATATATGCGAGGGGAAGTCAAATAAATTTCGTCAAGCGCTTAATCTTATCCAGTGAGTACACAAAATATACTTGTAAAAGTGAAGGTGTTTTTTTTTCGTCAGATACGGAATAGTTAAAGTACCGATGACAACGATGATTCTCACTTCATTCTTATTCTCTTTTACTCGAATTATAAGGGAATTTCCATCTTCCGCTGTTGTTTATTTCTTCTTTCCGTTAGTTTCGTTCTATTAAATTATCAGAATATTCAGTAATCGAAAAAAGGTGAATGATTTCAGCCCCCTAGCATATTTATCCCTTTTCCACCGTCAAATTCACGAGCGAGTTGTGAAATTGTGGAAGAAGACGATGGAAGTGATACGGAATGAGGCTATTCCCTCTGAGGTATCCTTATTCTCCTTATACTTCTCTTTACTTCTCTTCCTCCTCACTCCATGAATGCATATGTTCTACAGATCTTAGATGTACTAATGGAGGATGATGATGGATGGTTGGAATTAGATGCAGTTGCTCATATGTGTAGTGGAAATAGTAGTCAAGTAAGGAAGGAAGTTGATGTCCTTCTAATCGATTTCTTCCTAAGAATAAGAAGGTAACGAGATTATACATATAATTGAATGGGAATTGTATAAAAGTGAATCATGACTTCAGATGTATCTTCGCTGGTATTTCAACGGCTTTTCTCTCTATCTTTCTACCTCTCGCATTTGTGCCCGTGAGTTCCTTTGATTATCACTCAAGTGATGATTATATTTGAGTACAAGACATCCGTCGGTCTACCTCAACAAGTTCTCGTTAACGATATGTGGCAGTTCCAAATGGGAATAATTGTGGGATGTACTGCATTCACTCATTACATCACATATCTCTTTCCTCTTCATTATCTCGATTTCATGTATCGGTTAGTGATCAACTTAATCTTCTCTCTACCATTATCTCTTATTCAGTAGTGCAATTCATCTTGGTCGATGGGTAGAGGAAGTACCACCAGCTACAGCTACAATCACAACTAATCTATCTAAGAAGATTCCCGTTGTATTGCATACCATTCACCATCCGGCTATCATGTAAGGATCTTCTTATTATTATTGTGGTATCAAACATTTCCATTACAATCCGGGAACCAATATTATGCAGTGGTCTGACACTCATTGCAGTTGTTAAACGGCTTAAATACCAGTAATATTGTTTGTTTTATAGTGGATATATAGTGATCAGATAACAGGTCCCGTTTATCTATTTGGTGGTCTGATATGGTACAATATTTTTTTGGGTATGATCGCGGTGGAATATTCTTGGATAGAATTGTATTAAATACCAGGTGGTCTCCTCACGCTCCTCCATATCCCGAGGCAACTATTGTTGAAGTAGAAGGAGGAAGGAGATTCAAGGCAGTTCCCACATCCAATAAGGTTATCTCAATTTATTCATTTTACTCTTTAACTTGAATTCTAGCTGAGAAGTGTATCTGCGCAACCAGACAACGCATATCATTATTATTTCGCTGTAAGTTATTTGTGAACTGACAAATTATGAGAATAATGGAATAAGAGAATAAGGAAATCACTTCAGTACTGGTGTTCGAATCCTTTGTCTCTCATTAATTTCCTCTGTCTCTTCGAGCTGGCACTCATATTCATTCAGGTAAGACAATTAACTATTCGTCTCTATTCATTAATCATTTCAGTTGTGGTTGTTAGTCCTTACTCTGGAATGGCAGCATATTCTCACTCTTGTCTTTCTCATGTTCGCCAATTATCTTCTTCTTGGAAAATTATTCAAGGATCGAGTCATTCTGCAGAGAGTTTATGAGCCTTCGAAAGAAGATTTGGCATTGGTTCACCAGGTGAGAAAAGATAACAGTTTATTCTCAATGAATACTGTAGGTACAGATGGAAACACTAAAGAGAACTCATTCAAATCCTTATTCAAAATAAGATATCGCCCCTTCTAAATATGTATATGCCGTCATGGACCGAATATTTATGATCTGTTGCTCAAGTTTACAATTGATTTTTCGAAATGCTCTTGATATCATTCCGCTTCTGTGAAGTACTTGTGTACAATATCAATACGTTGAACGAGATAAAACTGTTGTGATATTATTTGACAGAGCTCGCATCGATTAGTTGTATTACCATCTAAATTATACATACCTACAGTATTGTTGTGTATAGTAATGATATATGAGACTTGAGATGCCATTATTGGAATCATTGTCAATAGAAGAGATGGTTAATTTGCAAGGCCATCCAGTTATAATCAAATGCGTTCAAGGAGGAAGATCTGGAACGGTCAGAAATTTAGAAGAAGAGTTAGTAATTACACAAATACTCCATTTTTCAGAAATTTGAGGGAAATTTATTCACTGTTGATCCCATCTCCAGAAATGTGATCATCATTCGATTTGATGATAAATCAGAAAGTAAATGGAAGATACCAATGTAATATTTCAATTGTTTTCTTACAGATCCATTGGAGATGTTGACAATAATGGGAAATTCGATAGAGTCAGTGGATAAATGTATTGATATTCCATCGAATTGTCGTCCCTTCTCATTGGATTTAATGAAGTGGATGAATTCTCTTGTGGGTCAAGGAGATCCATCACAGACTGATTCTAATTCAGATGAGAATATGAAGAGGTGAGGATAATCTTTCCCCTCCCTCCTTCCCTTCATCTTCTTTCCCCTTTCAGACGACAACAATTAGTGGAATGGTTAAAGAAAAACTACATTGCAGTTATTGAGAAGGTGAGATTGGAAAAGTTGTATCTCCTTCTTCTTCTATCTATCTCTTTGTTATTCAGCCAGATGGCAGTCTTCTAATCTTCGATACAGTTCAAATCTCTGCTCCTTTTCGTCCATCTGATTGTATTTGTGACAATGGAATCGTATTGGAAAGAGTGAGGAATATCGTACAAAAGGCCAATTTATCATGAATGTACTGTAGTCAATTATCGATTGGACAATGTATCATTAAATTAATTGTGTATTGAATGGTCTTCATGATGATTACTGTAGAAGGGAAATATGAGAACGAAGATCGTCTTCTTTCGTTCCCTCCACACGATGCTTAATTTATAGATTAGAGATGAGAGATATTGAGAAGAGTACGTAAAACTATCTCTCACAATTTCCTTTCCATCTCTGAAGAATACGAATGTAGGCATAAGATTGATAGCGTATTTGGATGCGAGATTCTCCTTCAATGAACGATCGATCACTTTAAATTATACAATATTCCCACTTCCTCATCGATATCTACTTTTGCAAATTTGACATTGGGAAAGTCGACGGTTAATTTCTGGAAGATGTTTAATAGAAGAGGGAAAAGGAAGAAGAATGATACTTGGAATTTGGGAGACATTATCTTGCATGGACCACACCAAGTAGCAAAGAAATCAATGACCACTAATCCAGATGATTGAAGAAGAGACAGCAATTGACTCTGAGAATGAAAAGGAAGTTATTGTCGATTAAAGAATGGACAAACCTCGTTCACTTGTGATACCATGATTGGAGATAAGGAAGGAGAAGAAGTAAAGAGAGAGAGAGAAACTCTTAGTGGAATCTATAGCAACCGAAGAAGTACATGCTATCTACTCTCTCTCTCTCATTCTCAATACTCGCAATTAGGAGCTACGATAGAATTGAATCGGAGTGAAATTGAAGGGAGAAGAAGAAAGTAGGAATGATTTTATCTCTCTTAACTACAACAATCGATAGGGAGAAGCAACGATAAGATCTTCATCTTCTGCTTTTCTCTTACTAATCGAAGGATTCTCTTCATCACATTTAGTAGATGAAGATCGAGGTTTCACGTGTGTCTTCTGAGGAGATCTGAAAGAGAGAAGAGGGGATAGGAAAAGAGGAGGGGTGGGAGAAGGTACTGAGGAGATCTGAAAGAGAGAAGAGGGGATAGGAAAAGAGGAGGGGTGGGAGAAGGTACTCACTCTTCACCCGATCCTTCGATTGATTCAGATGGATGAATCTTTCCTTTACTTAATCGACGACGAAGAGAACGAGCGAAATCGTTTTTAGATGTGCGTTGCTGAGAATGAAGAAGAGAATAGAGAGAGAGAAGGAAGGGATAGATTACCGATCGACTCTTATATTCACTTGTCTCGATATGACCAATTCTCTCGTATCCAGGAGGAGGACGACCAGGTTGATTCACCTGAGAGAGATTATGAGGGAGAGAGGGGGGGGGGAACCTGGGGATGGTCATCCCTTGCAGGAGTATGTTGAATGTCCTCATCTCTTGATACTTCAACTGGAGGATAAGTTGATGGCTGAGATAGGAAGGATTACAATTAACTAGGGGAAATACTTACTTCTACTTTGATAGGAGGAGGAGTGGGGGAAGATTGTTGACTACTGTAATCATTAACTTCTTCTGGCTTGTGATACTCTTCCCTTGGTTGGAATTCAGGTTTCTGATTGTTCTTCTCTGGACAGGGACAATATTCTGCATCTTTTCCTGTAATTATTCTCTTCTTCATCCCTTCTAATAACCTCTATCCTAACCAATCTTTCCAACTTTTCCTTTCTCTCCAGGAGGTCCATCTCTTCCAGGTAATCCTGGTCCACCTCAATCAATATTAATGATTACAATCTTCTCATTAATTGATAACCTTGTATTCCTCTTTCTCCAATATCTCCTCTAGGTGCGTCGTCTCCTCTTTCTCCAGGATATCCTTCATCTCCTTCCATTCCCATCATTCCCGTTTCCCCTCTGGGCCCTGGTGATAACATTCCCATCAGTGCTAGGATTTTTTTGAAAAAAATTCAAACCTGGTGCCCCTTTTCCGAATCCCATTCCATCTTCGCCTGGTACGCCTTAAATTCATTCATTTTCTATTCATTCCTTATCTCAATTGTATACCTCTCTGACCAGGAAGACCGACAGAACCGGGCATTCCAATATCTCCGTCACTTCCATTATCACCCATCATTCCGTCCATTCCTGCATATTACGGAATGTACACAGATACTAAATCCAGACTGGAATCTTTAATTCGGCATAATTTTCCTACTGTTGAGCTATTTGATCAAATTAAGGTAATTTGAATAATACCAGAGTATCCAGGTTGTCCAGTAGGTCCCTGTAATGAATGAGAGTAATAAGGTGAAAGAGTGTGAATGACATACAATGGGTCCTCGATTTCCTCTTTTTCCCTTGTAACCAGGTAGTCCGGGTGGTCCCGCAGGACACGATTCATCACAAGATCTACTCGTTTGTTGTGCATTCGTGTAAGATGTAGGTGTAGAACCGGCCTTTCCAGGTGAACCAGGGATTCCATCGATACCAGGTACTCCATCGGGACCCGGTTGACCAGATGGACCAATGGGACAACTCTCTTTAGGTGGAGCTGAGACACGAGAAGGAGGAGGGGGAGGAGCATAGTTATTCTCACCCACTGCATTGAATGATTTACCATGATCTACTTGGTCTGCAAAGGAAATCTATGGGTGATTACGGTAGTTAGTACTTACATTGTCGTCTCTCTACATGATGCTCACTTTTCCCTGTGTTATCAGGGGCGAATTCGAGTGCAATTCCACACGAAGCATCACGACCTATTGAGAAGAGTACGGTAGGAGATGGAAGAGGTACTGTAGGAAATGAAACTCACATTTCCTTGCACTCCTTTTCTCAACAGATTCTCTCACTATTCTCTTTGTATCGACCTCATCAGGATCATATAAATCATTCCATATTTTATTGGCCATTCTGTCAAAGAAGATATTCAATAGATAAAGAATACATTAAACAGAACCTCTCATAAGTGACTCTTTCTGTTTCTAGAATGAGCTCAAGATCGCTTATGGTGTTGAAGAGAATTGGAGTAAAGAGAATAAGGGAAGATAGAGCGAATATAGAGAGGAATAAAGCAATGGAGACATGATACGTCAGTTTGGACATTCGAGGAGAATCCATAATGAATGTTGATGTGAAGGGGAAAGGAAGAATATGTAGTGAATGAGCTTATCGTGATCCATCGAGGGAATGAAGCATTCTTTATCTGATCCATTCAGCAAGTTAACTACCGGTATTACAGAGTGAGAAACGAAAGAAAGATCATATAATAGATAACAACCATCTACAATTCACAATCGCTCAGCCAATTTGAAATGTCTTTTGTACTCGTCAGTTAGAAATTGAGTATCTTCTTCCTTTGCGTTCTCCATGTAAACTTTCTTCGAGATTGGATCATATCTCACTTGACAACTACCGTAATCAGGACTTCCAGGTGGGAGTCGCTGTTCGATCATTGAGAGTACGGTAGCAATAAAGTTGAAGCATACATTACCCTTCCATTGACTTCTCTGACTCAGTTCACTAAGACTAACCGTTCCCACCTGAAATGAAGGATAGACATGATCTCACAAGTTGCCATACCCTCTCGACAATTCCTTCGTCATTTCGATATCCAACTGTAATCCTTTCCAATCCAATGAGGAATGCCTGTAGCCACCACTTTATCGATCTGGAATACACAGTTCAAGTATAATCCCTTTCATCGAAAACTACTTGAATTTCCAGAATCCTCCTTCGAGCGCCTTTCGTTGAGTTTTCAATTCCACAAGATTACCATCTCAAATAATATTGGTTCAACAAAATAGAAGGGTGTAACTAACTACTATCAATGGCATCAACTTCTGCTCCATACACCAATCGAATGCATCTTCCTCTTCCTCCAGGCACTTCAATACGAGTCTTACACACAACGGCAAACTCTTCTCGACAATCAACAGCACTACTTGTATCCGTCTCTCCCTTAATCAATTCATTTATCTCACTACTTTTTCTATCTCACTTACTCCTAATTCATTCGATGTCATGTACTGCTCGAATTTGAAACCCCAGTATGACATCAATCGATCACGATCAGTCATTGCATTCTTCCTACAGTAACCATTCAATTTAAATTTCGACTTGAAAAGGTAGATTACCTTACTTTTCTATATTTTCGTCGTACTCGCATAGATAAATGACTTGATCGACACGTAAGGCGACAAATCTCCACGGATCTCGATCTGAATACGGAGTAGCACCGATTCGAGTGAGAGATCCACGCCAACAAATCATATCTGCTTCATGAAAGATCTTAAACATTGAGAGTAATGGATGGAGACGGAAAGGATGAAACCTTTTTGGGTCTAACCCCCTCTTCACTTTGTACACAAGCCCATCGAAGAAGAACATCTAATCTCTCACTCGATACATCCTCAATTCATTCTATTCACAACGTATAAACAATGAATACGATCTACCTTGTCTATGAAGATTTCTCTACCCTTATTCAGATCGAAATTTGTCCTTGCTCCCTCCTCATAACTGCATAGATATTTCGCCTTCGAACGACCGACTTTCACTTGGCGTTTATTATTTACCTGAAAAGGAATATTAAGGATGCATCGCAATCTAGCACTAACTAAATTGAAATCACGATTTTTGACCTACCGCGTATTCACTAATAACTTCAGGTCGAGCAAAAAATGGAAACTTATTATCGTAGATCCCCGGACAAGTTTCAATAGACATTCCTGGAACCCTTAATGATTCCTATGATATATTCGAAAAACATAGTATCCTATGATACATTCGAAAGAACATAGTATCGAATACAACATATGAATAAAAAGATAACTAAAGAAAACAGTAGATAGACGCTCTTCATGATACCTTGATCAAGGATTCGCTTGATGAGAGATTCGCGCGACGAACTACGGTCCCATAGACTCTATTGAACAGTGATTTTTATTAACAATTCGATTTTAATATTTAAATATTAAAATTTTAAAAAAATGCAAATGTGATTTATTGAAACCATCAACTGAGAAAATCTAAATTCGCTGTCATTCGTTGTTCTTCTCTCGTCGTTGTTGGTCGTTGTAGAATGAATACAACCTCAACAGAACTGACCACTTCACCCTCATCAGATACTACTTTGTTATCTACAATTGTTTCCACAACTACAGAAGTCGTTATTTCCACTATGACAGCAATGAGCACGGGTTTGTTATTCATTAATTCTGCACTCTATATTTGATCATCCTATCGCAGAATCCCTTTCAACTTCTTCAACAGTAACATCGAAACAAGATGAGAATCAACTCAAAGATGTTCACTTTAAACTAATCGAGTACATTGTCATGGGATCGCTCTTCATCTTCGGTTTCGTATTCTTTACCTGTTTGAATAATGTTGAGATTGAAAGGTGGATCGATGATTGCCACTGGTCTCATATTCATTTTCCTTCGAGATAAATCATCGAGACTCAAATTCGAGAAGAGAGTCAATGCAAGATTAAAGAAATTGGGAGTTGAACCAGCTGTGAGAAGTAAGTTAGGAAAAGGAAGAAAGAGAAGAAGGGGAAGGAGATAATGTTCATATTATAGAAATGATTCGAGAAACGGAGAAAGATGCATTGACAAGAAGTCAAACGGAATCTCCAAATCAATCGAATACTTCACTTATATCTCTTCAATAATACAAATTATCATTGAAATCGTTGTCTATCACACTTATTGAGATCATAAAAAGATGAGATCACAGAGATATAGCGGAATACCGTAATCTACCCGATACAATCACTCCGATCGATATTCCCTATCGTAATCCATTCTACCGTATACTTCCTGTACTACTTCTCCCTCTGCTTTCATTTCCATCATACACATTTGTATATAATTGCATCTCATAAGAATTTCCTTGATTCCTTGCTCCTCTTCTTACGTATCTTCCTATAAAGACTCGATCAATATTTCTTTATGTATAATTACCGTATACCTTCTCTTCCTCGTGGGAGAGGGGGTGGATGACCATATGCAAGTGCAAGACTTTGATTGTCTAGAGGAGAAAATGCATTGACATAATTAGGATGTGAGCTCGCGGCAGTTGTAGTCGAGACTGATCTATAATACTTGTAATCTCTTTCTTTCTTTTCCTCCTTTGTCAACCTTGCAACGAGAGGAGGAGGTGCATCATAATCAGGAGTATAATAGTTAGGGACAATTATCGGAATGAGTCTTTCTCCATTTCCATTTAGTCTATTCCATTCTTTAGATTCATTACATTTTCGGAAACTCATTTGAGATGATCTACAATATACTCGTATTCTATTCACAGTGGGAATCAATATTGAATACCGGTCAAGTATAGGTTTCGTGCGATATTCAATTAGTAGAATACAGAAGACGGTTGAGAGAATTCCCATTAGAATTCCAATAACAAGAATGAGAATCCACCAAGGAGAAAAAGACGATGGAATAAAAGGAATATACGGATTATCTACTGCCTCAAAAGGAGTTAATTTGATAGAATAGATAAGGTAGTAAACAAACGATAATAGATTGAGTTAGTGGAGTATCGTCAATTGGAGAAGGAATAGGAGAAGGAGAAGATGAATGAGAGAGAAGTCGATCATCTGTTTTCATTGAATCCCTTGATGGATCCGATCCTGTTTCTCGCAAGAAGAATCCACCATTTACAATTACATTCTGAATATCGATCTTTTATCTTTCTATCCATAATCTTCAACTAGCCTTCATTGATTCTCTCATGGGTTCAAATAAATCCGATGGAATTTTATCTGCAATCTCTTTCGATAATTCCTTGTTCTTCTTTGAATTCGCGAATATAATCCTGAAATGAGTGACTAAAAGAGAATTCATCTGAGTTATCTGAAATGAGGAAATCTCTCTTCACTTTCTATTCAGATATCTACTCTTGTTAAGGACCCATAGAATACACAGTATGAGACTATTGTAAGAGTGAGTGACACAAAGAAAGATAAAGAGATTACTTGTCTCTATTCACTGGTTCCGTCGTATTGTCTGATGGTTTAGAAGAGAGAACAACTCGGAAGACATGTACAGCACAATCTAAATGGAGTACATCCTTCCCCTCTCCCCTCTCCATCCTCTCACTTGTATCATTGGCTCTTGATCCCTCACATGGTCGAATAGTCTGATTCTTCAGAATTCCAATGGTTGATTCATTCTTCTTCAAATCTGAGATATTTTGAGTGAATAAAAGAGGGGAAGGAATAAGCTCACCTTGGCCTTGAGAGAGAGAAGGAGAAAGAAGAATAAGAAGAAAAAAGAATGAGAACATTATCGATTTATATCTGCCATTCACACTCAAATACTCAAAGAATGAACAATGTTGAGAAATATTTAATGGAATGTTAATTGGTTATATTATGAGTAAGAGAAGGGTGAAGAAATGTAAGGAGAGAAGGGAAAAGATAAGAATGGAAAGAGAGAAAAGAGTTGAGAGTGATAGACACACTTCTCTATCTACCCATTACAACCATACATGATTTCTCTCTCTCTTCTTCCTCATTAGATGTTCTCTTTCCTATTCAATACAAGAACATAAATAAGACAAGTTCACACTTGAATATGTATTCCCCTAATGAATTGAGATGCGACGGAACAACTCATTATTTGATAATTTATCTACATAGGTACATGCTCGTATGAGGATAATATCAATATTTGGCAATAAATAAGATCTATAGGAGAGATATTGATGGATCACCGAGAGTAATCGTACTAAGTGGAAGAGGAAATGAAAGAGAAAGAGATGGATTATCGATTAATCGATACCATGGAGAACAGAGATTACATGAACAATTTGAAGGATACGGTACATCTGTAAAGATATTGATTGATTTTCTTCCGTCAATGATTCACTTACTCCTTCGATGCTGAATATGATTAACGATGACCTGTCCCATTGATTGACTAGACATTAGTCCATTCTGCTCCCACAACGTTATCACTAACATTCTCAATTCACTACTTTCACTATTCTTCCGAATTTATTAGCTTACTGAAGATGTAGATCATTTAAATTGATATTAGGGAAAATGAGAGTGTGATCTACACAAGTTTCCTTTCCTGTACAAGATTATTCATCAATAAGACAAACTGTCTAAAGATATACCTGGATTCGGATTGGGAATCCTCATTCTTCCACTCTCTTCTCTGGCTATTCGTCGTCCTCCCATGAATAATTTTCTGAGTGTGGAAGGGGAAAGTCGTCTTCGTGACTGCACTCAATGCACTTACCCGCACACAACAATGGGTCCGATTCTCGTGTCTGATGAATGGAATGTTATCGACTGAACACGAACTCGCACTATTCCAATCTTCCTGCAATCTATTAATTCTCTCTCTCTTCCTTTCTTCTACCGTTCTCTATCCACAATTTGGAATGAAGTTGTTATTCGAATATTACGAAGAGAAGAGGGGGCGGGGTCGGGAGGAGTATCCTAATATTTCATTAATTAGACGAACAATTTAAAAATATTGCTATACATCTCCCATTGAATTTTTCAAAAGTTATCGTGAATTTTAATGACTTATCATATCTTGATGGAAGAGAAAAGTTCACATACCGATTTGCTTTCAAGAGGGAAAGAACTTTTGTCTTGATGCCATGGATAATTATTAAGAGGAAGATGAAGTTCACCAATTACTCGCGAATTCTAAGAAAATTGTGAAAAATGAAAATGAGAATATACAGTACTTGGAGTAAATCTCGATGGCATACAGAGAGATGAAGAATATGCTCTTCTAACTCTGATTTTGTTAAATTTGGCAACTGAAATTAATTTCGTGGATTAGTAAAAAGGTAAAGGTCATCCCGTTAATCTAGGCACTTGCGTCCTGCGGGAGATCACTGCTAGGCCAGTGAATAGTAGATAGTATCGTGGATTAGTATCTAGGTCTATAGTAGTGTCTAACTTGAATTTGATAGTTGAATTGCGGATCATTCGTTGCTCGTTTACTTCTCGTTTTGTGCTTTATTCGAGGTTCGATCGATCCCTTTCTCACAAGTAGAAGCTGAAGAGAAGAAGGATAGAGGGGAGAGAAGGGAGGAAAGGGGGATGGAGGGAGACATCCCTTCACACTTACCTTCACGTAAGGATTCGGTTTGATTCCTCCTTCTATATTAGGAAGACGAGAGCAAGAAAGAATCTCTATTGAGAGAGAGGCAGATTGTACTCTATATTCTAGATGAAGAGTGATCTCCCCATTCAGAAATTGAGAAGGAAGAGTTGATAAAGACTGATTGTAGATATTACATTATCCATTTGATTAATAGATTCAACTTACTCTCATGCTCATTCCTCCCTCCATTGAACTCAATGAGATTGAATCATCATGCTGAGATTTAGAAATAGAAGAGAATGTACGAGAATCCTTTGTTTTATTATTCTTAATTTCTTCTTCGTTTTTTGAATGCTCACTTTTGAAATGGACCGTTCAGAAGATGACATTGAATATGAAGGTTCTCCGAAAGAAAGAGATAAAGAAAGAAACAACGAATAATTACCTCTAGACAATGGTTTCATCCTCATTTTAACCTCTTCATCTGCAATAGAAATACCGCATATTTCTAAATTGGATGGATAATCTCACCTTTGCTATCAGTTGATACGTTTGCTGCTCCATCCATTCTAAATTGATTTTCTATTTTTCGTTATCAATTTTAAAAAAAGAAGCAAAAGCAAAGCAAAGCAGAACAATATAAAACCAAGCAAAGCAAAGCAAAACAAAGCAGAAGCAACTTTATCAATGGGGGGATTGGAGAGATGGAGATCTCTTATTTTGATTCACAGTCGAATGGAGGGAATTTCACTCTGTCTTCTCTTCTCATACCGATTCTTCTTTGTATGATTAGTCCATGATAATCTTCTTTCTTTTGTGTGATCAAGAGAAGGAAATGCTCCCATTTCATCCTCTTCCATATCTTCCATATCTGAATAGAATGAAATTGTAGTGAAGAGAGTCATTTAAACGGTGTCAAGAGGTCTCCATCACATCATTTTGAAGAGAGAGAGAGGGAAAGGAAAGAGACAAATACGAAGTTTATTTTGAGAGGATGAAGGGTACCATGGAAACATGTTGATACATCTTATTAATACCGTATCCCATCTATCTCCATCGCATCATTAATCATATCACTCTTCACTTCATTCTCACAATCCCATTTATACATATTACCTCCCACTTCAATTCTTAATGACACTGTCGGGAATATAAAAATGTAAGTGAAGTACGTATGAGAAAGTAATAACTTACGTTGAGGGATGAAATTGTGAGGTTGACTATTAGGAGTAAAAGGACGAGGGGAAGGACTTCCAATATCTTCTCTTATATGTGGAATTCCCAATTGATATGGAGAGAATGGTGAACGAGGAGATGGAGATCCCTTCCAGAATTTATCACCTACTATAACAAATATATTAAATGAATTCTAAATAGCATAATACCTTCACTGTGAGGTCTTTGTTCTGTGGGTAAACCAAGTAGATTGGATCCACTAATTGGAGGAAGAGACATATTACGAGTTCGAAATTGTTCTGGTGATCTAGCTGAAATGAAATCAATTAATCTACCGTAATCAATTCTCTTCAAACCTCGATGTTCACTTTCTCTTCTCATTTTCGTAAGAATAGTTGCAGATATAGATTGATCCTCTTCAATTCCCATCCATCCTCCACTTGCAGCCAATACTTCTCTGAATGGAGTATTACTCTCATTCTCAATCTATTATTCATTCTACCGTAACCATTTCTTTACCTGTGTCGATAACATTTCTTACAGTAGACAGATCCATTCTTCTCAGTGTCAGGGAGAACTCTGCACAACTCACAGAGAATGGAATGACATCGAATACATTTGACTCCTGAATGGAAGGAAGGAAGGAAGAGTACGGTAGATGAGAGATCATCCACTTACCCGAATTGAAAAGGATTCCAAGTTTGGCATTGCAGTCATTACAGTTTCGTGCTCCGAGAGGGGAGATGGGACTAAAGAGAAAAGAGAGATCAAAGATCAATTAGAAGACTGACGATATAGCAGAAGAACCAAGAGAAGCTTGAGATCCGAAAGATTCTCCACTGCTGATTCCTAAGTGAGAATTGATTAGAATAGAGAGAGACTTGATTGCCTCATACCACTGGAAGCACTTCCTCTGTGAGTGGGAACTGTCAATCCAAGAGAATTCACTTCTTTCCATATACTTTCCTTCCTCTCTACAGGTACATCTTTTATCGATCTAAGAATTATATTGAACAAGAGAGAATGGAAAGGACTTACTGTATTCGTTCCTTCTCTCTTCTTTGAAACTCTAAATCTCTTTCGAGAACAGGACGAATAATCGATTGTTCCTCTGGAGAAAGAGCAGCAAGAAGAGATGATAGATCATCCATCTAATGAACATGAGAATATTAAGAAGGAACGAGAGAGAGATATGAGATAAACATGGAAGGAATCGATAGAGATGAAGATTCAGAGTTATCCATGATAGAAGAGAGAAGAAGAGAAAGAGAGAGAGATGAAATGACTGAGAATGAAAGGAAGTATTAAAGATTCAGTAAACGATTGTCAAATGGGAAGAAGAGACAATGGGAGAGAGATAAGGGAATGAGGAGGGAGGGAGGAGGGGGAGGGAGAGGTAGGTCAAGGGAGAAAAGAGGTGAAGATTCAGAATATGGACATATTGACGTCCTGAGGATAAAATGAGGAGAAGTGTGATAGGAGTGGATTAGATGGAAGAAAGAGAAGTGAAGAGGGGAAGAGGGGAAGAGATGAGGGAAAGAGGGAGGGAGACGGAGAGGGAGATACACGAATGGAAAGGGGAAGAGATACAAGGTATTGATGAGGTGTATTCATATGAGAAGATTGAGAAGTGTGAGAGAGAGGATGAAGGGAAGGAATTTCCATCTGTGTACACTATTGAGTATCCATGTATTGCAAGAGAGGGAAATACTGTTCAATCGATGCAATTCCAGCTATGAAAAAGAGAAAGAATCCATCCACAATGTTATGTTATGACCATTCCCCAACATTCCATCTTCATTCACTACAATACAGAGCATCTACATTATTGAATACGGTGGTCTCATTCAACTATAATTCCATTTATCTCTACTCTATTTTATTTTTACCTTCTTTCCATCTCATTTCCACCTTCCAATTATGGTCTCTTCAATCAAAATATTCGAGTCTCGTGTGTCACTAATCGAGTTTGAATGTATTTGTAGACTGAGGTATACACCATCCCTCATTCTGCTCTTTCTTATCTCTCCTTCATCCTCACTATCTCGATAATACTTAGATTACGCATGCTTACCCACTCATTCTCACGTATTTTCTCTCAATGGATCGTGATCTTCTCTGTCTTCTCTATGCTGGATTTCTTGCGACAGGAGGAGTGATTGGATATCTTAAGAAGGGTTAGTCTCTTGTCCCTTCTTCCTACTTCTTAATTATATTCATAGGTTCTCTTCCTTCTCTCCTTGCTGGAGTTGGAACGGGCGCTCTCGTTGGTTTATCTACTTATTTTGCCCTTCCTTTTCAGCCAACTATCGTTGCTGGTATGGTATCCTTTCATTTGATACTCAATCTATTTAGTCCAAGTCACTACTAATGAATTAATGGATGGATTACAGTAATCTCTGGTGGTTTGACCGCGGCGATGGGAAATCGATATCGTAAGGGAGGAAAGTTCTTTCCTCCTGGAGCAATCGCCATTGCAAGGTATTTATCATTTATAATAAATTCAAAAAAAAAAGAAATAATGTTTAAGTGGTGGAATCTTCATCGGTCAAGCTCTCTTCATCTCAAAGTATGGCTGGACCAGAAGGGGATGAACTATCTACATAGATACTATCAATAATAGCAATGATCAAGGATCAACATTCTCCTAAATTGTACATCTTCACTTATCAATTTCGGATAAAATGATATTCGTCTAGTTTGTAGTCTGTACACAATATTGAAATGAGAAGGGAAGAGGGTAGATCATAGTGAGCTATAGTGACCTCTCTCTATCTATCGATTACTTTCCTTTCCCAGTCTATTCCTATCTATCGCCTCACTATTAATCACAGCGTCACCATGCTACAATGTTGTAAGTTTTCTCTTTTTGATGTTTCATATTTCATTATTGAAGGTCCCTTCTTCCGTCGTAGGAAACAATCGTTTAGTAATGGAGAACCATTATTGCTTTCGGTCAGTATATCTCGAACTCAGATTCCACATCGACGTCTATGTGAAATATTGAGAAAATAACAAATCTATTTCCAGAACAAAGTGCTAAGTGAAGATTCTTCTCCTTCTTCAATCGAGGCAAGAATATGGTAAAATTGATAACAGTAATCTTTCGTTGCAGCGTTATGGCGATACTCGAAAGAGATGGGAAGATGAATTGGAACGTACTCGAGAGAGTTCTCGATCTATATCGATGGTTGGTCATCCCCTCTCCCTTTGTCCTCCTATTTCATCAGATGAATCGATGTGAGGACGATGAATTTGGAGGAGTTTCCCTTCATCTCACTCGTCTTTCTTGTGAAGAAAGACAATTCTCATGGCAAGTGAGAACTGCTATTGAATTGGAAGAATCATTGGTAAGTAGAAAGGAAAGAGAAGGAAAGGGAATAAACAAATGGATCATTCTCTATCAGAATCCTCTAATTCTAACTGCGATTGAGAAAGAAGAAGAAAGTATTGATGACAAGACGAATGAAGATGAATCGAGTGATGGAAAGGAAGAAGAAAATGAAGATGAGGTTTGAATTTATATAGAGAATTGAGATAATTAATGGGTGGATAGATGCATACTGCACTGGAATGGACACAAGGATATAGATGTATTATGGATGATGATGATGAGGTTTGAGTGAATAAGACACACGAATATATTATATATTGAGATGTTAATGGAAACTGCATTGGAATATATCGATGAAGGGGATGAGAAGGACGATGAGGAAAAGGTAAGGAAGATAGACCATAATGCATATAACTTATATTTGTACAGATTCATTCGTTGGCTGGGATAGAATGTGAGAATGGGGAAGATAAATGTGAATGGGTGTTATCTGAAGAGAAGAATGATCTTGAAAAATGGAAACAATCAATGGAAAGTAATGATGGCGTAAGTCTCAACTATGCATTTCGTCCCTTTTCGGGTTTCAAAAAAAGCACGTGTTTTAATTATACTCGTTAAAGAAACTGGATGAGACAGATGGATTTGGAACTGGAATCGTCCTCATTTCGAAGGGTGGTAGTGAGTTAATCAATTGAATAAAAGTATAGTGTATTAATTATTAAGATGAATCTCGTTTTGCATCTACATCAGTAATTTCTCTATCTATCGATCCTTCATTACAATCAGTTGATCTATCTACTCCAGCGGTATGCCTCTCTCTCTCTCATCAATATATTATAATCTTCAGAAATCAACGGGTCCTCTCACTGCCCATATGCGAAAACAGCCTAGGACTCCTTCATTTATTAATTTCTAACTATTGCTGGTTACATATGTTATGCATCATTTTTCAACTCACATTAACGTGCTAAATAAACACTTACTAATTATTATTTATGCAAAACAAAAGAACAAACTTAAGAAATGTAATGAAGGAATGATCTACATAGGCATAGCTCCTGGTCCCATAAGTGATGGATTCTGATGTCCTCCTGCATTGACCATTGGCTGAATCTTAATTGTGACTGAAGAAGGAAGAGAAGAAGAAGGAGAAGATGAAAGAGGAATTGAACGAGACGAAGAAGATGAAGAAGGAAGAAGAACAATTGAGAGTGTGACATCAGCTGCATCTGACCATGATGATGATACTGCCACAAGAACCTATGATATTACAGATGATTAGAGAGAGAGAGAGAGAACACTCACATTACTCCGTAATCTAATTATATTATCTTCCATTTCATTCATTTCCTTCTTACGAGGACGGAAAAGTGTGATACTTCCATCTGGATACTCTATCTACAATAGTCTTTATATTACTACAGTATCTACACTATTCTCATCACCTTTATCCTTATTCTTTCTCTATCATCTTCATCTAATTCATGAATATCAGCTACAAAATGAGTACAAGTAGGAAGTAGAGATACAAATCGATGAGGTCTCTCCATTAACACATCTTTCTCTGGCTCTATTATCTACAATCACATATCAGTGATATAATAGATTAATTACTGACCTTAGCCCATTTGACTTTCACCTTCTCAATATTATCAATTGAAGTAGGTAATGAAGGAGGATTGTTGAGGATAAGATCATTCAACATTTGATGAGAGATTACCTGAGTATTCGAAAGAGAAATAGAGAATAAGATACGAGGAATACCTTTCCAGATCCAAGTAAATAGAGGAGACCATCAACAAGAGATTTACAACTTGTTGATTGAACTAGAGAAGAATCCATGAACCTAGTTAACATATATCAATTACTATACAAAGAAATGATCAAACGAATAAATTGAGCAGTGATAAAAAAGGAAAGACTTATGATTGAATGTTGTCGATTTCAGTCCTCATTTGTTCCATGACACTTTTATATGAAAGAGGACGAAGAAGAAGAGAAGTCATCCATCGAAATACAATCACATGCACTTTAGTCTAGAATGATTCAATACTCAATCAATGCCATCTAATCCATCTTTATGTCACAATCAGTTATATATCTCATCGTTTAGAGTGAGAGAACATATCCCGAGAGATCCATCTTATGAGTATAAAGAATAATAAGGACAAACTTCAACGAGAAAAGATATAATAGGAGATGGAAGAGATGAAATTCCGTCTTCGATGCATTCCAATCCCCATAATTCCTTCAATTCATTCACAAATAGATATTTAATTATATTTAATTCACTATAATTCATGATATATTAAACATGCCTTATCTATAGATTCGTGAATTTCATTGGCATCTCCAGTTACATTAATTGATTCGAGAGGGGATCGATCCATTGAATTAAGTAGATAAACAATAGAAATGAGTAATCGAGATGGTGAAGCGAGTGATATATTAAATGATGATATTGCTTCGAGATCCCTCAACCAAATACAATAATCATCCTCCATCCATTCAATAAACTCACTCCACAATGTATTTCCTCAATTTGATTCTTGTATTTGACTCTTTCGTTTTCTGTATTTCGACAAGACGAGAGTACACCTCAATTATTTATTATCTGCAAACCTTAGTCAAGTGGAAATTGACCGTCCAAAATATTTCATACTTACAGTATAACACATCGTTTTGGAAAGAAAAATGCATTATGCGCTTCCTTTTTTCATTTCTAATATAGAATAGGATAAGATAATGATACCTCTTCGAGTAATTGTCCCTTTCCTCCTGTCCATTTATCTCTCAATTCACTCAAATGTCTTTCAGCAACTCCTTTCTCTCCGCTTTCCATTGCCTGACAATCACATATTACGTTGAGCATACACGAAAAAGTTATGTGTCAAAAACCTACGAATGCGGCGTATGCTTATGAAAAAGACCTTGGAAATCGACTAATTCTATAAATGCGGTGTATGTTTGCGAATCGTAAGTAACATTCCTTGTCAACGAAAACCTTAAATGCGGCATATGTTTTCAATTTCCAGGTAGTTTTCCACTAGCTTTTTCGTGTATGACGTTGAGAGAGAGAGAGAGAGAGAGAGAATTCGTTCAGAATATAGCTAGGAAGATGCGAATGAGTATCATTATCAACCACACAAAAACACAAATAATTTTGATATATCAATGAGATGTCTCTCCGGATATTACTCTATTTCCACTTGTACACGAATATATTATGACAAATGTAAATGAGAATAAAGAGAAAGGTATGTAAACGTACGGGGATGTGTGGTACGAGATGAGGTATTGCACATCGCATGTATCTTAATATATATATATATCAATATGGCTTTGAACGTTTTGTTCACTAAATAAACAAACATTTGCATAAATCATAACGAAAAATCGGACTTAACATTTTTGTAAATAGTATAAATGAACCTGAAGTGCCTGAGAACATAAGGAGGAAGAAGAGAGATAAGAGGCTCAAATTGGGAAGCTGCATTCAATACCATCACTAATTTAGCCATATCTGAAAGGAAAGATGTAACGATGAATATGGATTCCAAGTGCCTTCTTCCCTTACATTGATCATCTTGTAATGATTTCTCCTGTGATGCGAAAATAGGATGAATATTAAGTAGTTCGGTAACGAGAGGATGAACGAGAGATGAATGACATCGACCAAGTGATCCCATCGTTCTTAATTACCAATATTTATCCTCTCATCCACTTCTCCCCCCCCCCTTCAATCTTTCCCACTCACTCGAAAATATCATTCTTATCCATTGGATATCTCTTCATACACAACAATAAACTCTTCACACAGATTCGAATACACTCGATATCAGCGAAATTCGTTCTGAAAGGAAGAGTATGATCATTAGTTTCCCTCCTCTTTTCTCTTACTTCTCCAGTAATCTTCTGAGTGCTCCTCTACTAACAGGAGTCGCATCATCTAGACATTTTATAATTGTCTCCAATTGTTCTTTATACAATTCTCCTCTCGATACCAATGGAGTTAGTGCTGTGATTGAATCCAATCGTACCTTCAATCATTCCTTCTTATCCTCCCTTCCCCTTTCTATTCCTCACTTCTTCAATTTCATCATTAAACATATCAGCAAGATGATCTAATGCAGCAGCAGCAAGAGACGGTCGAGTAGAAGCTAATTTTCCCAAAGAATAAACAGCTGCTTTTCTTACTCCCATAAATTCATCTTCTAATGCAGAAATGAATGCTCCACAAGCTCCTTGAGGCATAATACTCTCTTCATCTTTTCCCATTCTTCCTTTCTCTCCTGGTGCAATCTCATTCAATTCTTTTCCACTTGACCATTCCGAATTATCTTTCTTCTTATCCATTTTTCTAATAGAGAATAATGATTGATTCGTTCGTACTCCAATAATCGCTCCTTTCTCAGTCTAATATCATTTATATTCCAAGAGGGAAGACGGGGCGATCACAAACCTTTTTCATCTTCATCAATTTCTTGTCCAGAGTCTGGTCAAGATACGACTCCGATACTACATCGAATTCACCCAGAAGAGATGATGCAAGACAACGAACTTCCACCTCAAAATGAGAGATGTGAGGAAGGAGGAGGAGAGGGGTAGGGTTGGCAATTTGATTCTTCGTGGATTCCCAGATCTTTTTGATTCCACTCATTCCGCACCTTTTGAGTCCGGGAATCGGTGGTTCTGGGAATCCAGGATTCCCAAGATCATAACTCGGTTTAAAATCATCAAATCGAGTCCAAATTTTGAGGACGTACTCACATGTCATTTTCGTCCTACGCTCTTAATTCCAGAACGATTGAATGATTTTAAAATTTTGGCCACTTGTGAATGACCTCAATCATCGATAGTTTCACTCATATTGATAGCTGCATGTTCTATCTATTGTTCGAAAGTACTATAGCAATGTAACAGTCATCTTGGCATAAGTTATGACTGCAAACAGCATCGCAGTGAAATGAGAAAATGTCTCAATTTTAACAGCAATTGAAATGTGTTTCACGTTTAATATTTGTGAAAAATATTGGGAATCCTTGGATTCCCAAAGTAGAGTACCTCCATGTCATTAACTGCATGACACACTGCACAGAATGCATCATCAGAGAGACAAATACGAGATGAGATAATGGAAGAAGAAGACGAGGGGACCACTATCTCACTGCAATTTCCCTTGTATTCATCACGTCGTTTACGATAGAATCGAACAAAAATCCCGTCACCATTACAGAGTACAAAAAGTTTCCGATATAGTTTGAGGTGCTAATAAACATGGGCCATAGTCAGAAAAAATTGTACATGTCAAAGATTAACGTATTTTGAAGAAACCGAAAAAAAACTCGACACTTAGACTACGGTTATGAGACGGAGAATGTGCCTTTTGGGTCTACTTATTTTTCTCATAACAAACAAAAAAGCGCTAACCAATGATCTTACATGCAAATTGATTCATTTATAGACAACGGCCTATGTTTCTTAACTTCTCAAACAATGTCGAAAGCTGATGCTTACTCAGATGTCATTATGGTGTGTATAAGAGATGCTCGAATCTCCCATAAACGGTCTCATATAAATGAGAGGGAATAAGAATCTCTTACTGATGGGGGAAAGATTGAGCGAATCGGTGAATCAATCGAAGACTTGACATACGAACTGATGCTTGAGAGTCACGACACAACTAAAATACATTCATCTTTATTGGAGAAAGGGGGAGTCATACCTCCTTGACAACAGAGTAGTGTTCTACTTGTAATTGACCAATTTCCCTTAATCCTTCCAATGCACTAATTCTCACTCTCACATCACGATCTCTCGTTGCATCACACACAAAAGATTGTATTGATCCTGTTGATTCTGCTCCAGATACATCTAAGAGAGAGAGTGAGAGAGAGATGGGGATTATCCATTCGTCCACTCACTAAAAACAGCAAGAGCACTTCTAAATTTAATGGCTTCTCTTCTTTTAATGGGATTATGCATATCATGGTCAGCTCTCTTCAATGTAGATTCGATCCACGACGGAAAGATTCCCCATTCTGAAATTAACACACATTTCCCCATTCTATAATTTTATTATATAAATGATAAACTTCTTGCAACAAACCTGCAATAATTCCTCTTCTAATAAACATTTCCATTAAACTGAGTATTGAACCATCTAGGAAAGAGTGTCTGCTAAGGCTGCAATATTCCAATTAGATCATAAGAACAAACTAATCTTTACATGAAAAATAAGCAGTACCTCTTTCCATCTCTTTCTTTGCCTGCTAAAATAATTGGCAATACTTTTGTGATGATATTATCATCAGTCTTTTCTAATATAGAGTGAGACATCCTTAGAGCGAGTCTTCCTATGTCCCCTATCTTGCTTACTTTTGCAATGTTCAACTGCAATGGAATACAATATATATGATTCAATTCAATCTATTTACCAGTATTTCCAAGCATCTTTCATGTAATTGTTTGTCCAGTGTAGGCAGATGATCAGTGGAAAATTCGCGAAGACATGACCAACACCTTAATCATTATCTTACTAGACCCGCGTCTTCGTCTCTCCCCCTTGGAGTAGATATACCGTATGTTTCGCATCATATAATACATGAAAAAGTTAAGCCAGAAAATCTAGGAAACCCAAGTATGAACTCTGAATAATATTCTATTCTTTATCTAACCAGCAATCATGCCAAAAAAAAGATGAATCGAAATTAGAGGTGTAAAGAAGGAAGACCCTGGTATGGTTTCAGGTTCGGTGTTGGCATTACTGAACTCTCTCGCGCCATACAGACAGAGGGAAAAATAGTGTGCGAAAGTGAGAGATAGAAGACACACCAATCGAGGGATAGAGAGATAATGGAAGTAGTTGCACAGTTATATCAAAGACTAGCCCTGACTAGCCCTTCTACATCTCAGTACGATAGAAAGTAAACGAACAATTGCTTGTCTCCATTCGAAATGTGATTATTAGCATCCAAGATAACCGTAATAACGTCTCTTTTGGGGGGAAGAACCGGAAATAATCAAACTATCTTTAATTTATAATCATCAAATTGAATGATTTATATTTTACTCACTTGGAATGGCACTGTTTTACTCTTTTTGATTATCTCAAATTCCTGAGGATCCTGCAAATACAGATGCTTCTTTAATTTCGAAAAAAAAGGGGAATATGCCTCAACAGCGATAAAAGATAAGACACAGCCAAGTATTTCAACTAACTCACCGATTTTGCATACTTTGAATCAATTAGAGTCGATGTTGGGGGTTTGGATTGAAAAGAAGGATTGATCTCGTTATATTTCCTCTTCACTCTCATCGGTCCTATTGATGACGACATCTACAATTATTTAGTCACTAAAATCTCACATTCAGAACACCTTTGTCAGCATTGATCAGTGAGAAAAGACATAGAATAGATTTCGAAACTGTACGAACGTATTGAAGTCCCTTCTCACGATGTTAAGGTTGTTCAAGCCGGAAAATATTTTTAAAAAAAAGGAGAACCCGGGAATGGTATGCACCATAAATGACAAACGTCGCAAATTCACTATATATTTATTCCTTACATTCCCTATCTGTCTACAAACGTCTACCCTCTATTTATGTAGTCATACTACTAGAGTTTTGACGAAACGAAAACAAGCCTTAGGTGCAACAGCTTCGAAATGGAAGGGAGATCTGACTTTTTTTTTTCGAAACGCCAGCAATGTAAATGAGTCGCGTTTCGAAACGAGAGTCTATATTTATATATTATATATTATATAAACTACTGAAATCTTCTATATATAGTATATATTTGAATTTTTCATCACGCGACGCAGCATCGTGAAATCTTAGCCAATTTTTTCGGGACATGACCAATGTAATAATTTAATCGGGTTACGATTATCTATTGACGAGTAAATAATCCATATCGAAACAATTACAGTATTGTACATTGTACGGAACAAACCGCACATTTTCGAGTAATACTCAGATCAAGATTCAGCAAAACATTTATCATACTGTTTAGTAGCTGAACGAACAACAAAGTCTTTTTTTAGCAATTATGGATATCAACAAGAAAAATTAAATGCAGTAAAATCTTGTTCTAAACTCATTAATTAATATCAGGGATATTTATGCATCCGTAAATTATTTGAAAATATTCTTCCTCATTCGTTATCGTCCAGAATTTGAACGAGACCGCCTTAATAGATATACATTATCAAATACTTCCAACTACCAGATTTGAGAAAGATCACAGTGCACCGATATTCGTGAATATAACATTCATGCGGGTTGCATGAATATTAGCTTCACGCATATAACGGAGATATGGAGATACATATATATCGGAGCAGAAGATCAAAAAAGCAGCAGTTTTTTTAAACTGTGGCCTTTGTTAAGCAACTGCACTATATATATCGGCATACTACTTAAAATCTTACTTCTTCGAATATTCAATCCAATAAGAGGAGGAGGAGTATTCGGAATCGGCTGAGCAACAAATTGAAGAAGAGATGGAATACCTACAATTACTACATGACATATTTTAATGATTTATGAACATGCCTGTAGATGAAGGAACCTCTAAGAAGTTTCGTATATTTGTATCTTCTTTTCTCATGATCAGAGATGAAGTTGACGTCATTGATGATCCATCTATACAATTTGTCCATTTTCATCTTTTTTTTTCCACTCAATAATAAAACACTCACTCATTACATTCATGGATGAAGGGATTGTAAGGTCACTACTATCATGTCTTTCTTCCATCATATTGGTCAAACCTTCTTCTATATTCTCATTTACTATGTTTACTGAAACGAATGTAAGAAATGAGACAATTAGGAATGTCTTAATCTTAAAATTGCCAAGTGACTGACCAAGTCCAGTAGTATCCTTCACTTGTTCATTAAAAGCGCTTCCTGAAAAGTGTGCGTCAAAAATGGTCATTCGAATAACCGCTAAGGAGGTACTAATTTACCCGTTCCGACTTGTGATTCGACCTTCTCATGATTAAGAGGGCGTGAATCCACAATATTCAGGCGTGAATCCACAATATTATCTACAAAGGGATTCAATTCATAACCGGTCCAATCCACATCTTACCATCCATTATTTTCTCCACACATGATGAATCCAATAATTCATTAACATCCTGTTCAATCTCCAATGGAGTTTCTAAATGAAAATGAGATTAAAAGTAGAAGTGCCGTAAACGCCCACTCGAATCGAGTGGATCAATGGGATCCGAATGATCATTGGGAGAACGAATGGGCATGTCGACAGAAAGTAAGGGTGATGAAACGGAATCACCACCAACGAGTTCCTAGACAAAATAATTATGAAAAATATTTAAGATATTTTTTTAAATACTGTAAATAGTGCAAAACGAACCTTCTTCACAATTCTTTCTCCGATGAGGGCATGTGTGAATGACTCGCCAGCTTCATTTTGAAGATCGATCACATACCTATTCCCTTTAAGACTCATTATGTGAATGGTCACTACATTCTTCTTCCATTCATTCAGTACTGTCTCGATAGATTCGCATTCAGATTCGGAGAACTGAAATCGGGTGTCAACAATGTATATAATTCAACAATCTGCTCACTTTATCTGTTTCGAGTGTTGCTCCTATGGGGTAACACTCCAGTTCCGCCATCCAAATAGATGCAGGAGGAATGGTTTCTGTCCATTTGGGAAAAGCATATATCGCTTCTACCGGTATAAGTGATTCGTCTCCGTAATCAATGAGCATGCACTTCACAACGGTACCCTACGAATATTTATTTATATTCACATGTTAAACATTATACATCGAGAAAAATATACACATTTGAGGCCGTTCGTGTTAGGATCAACAAGCCACAACGGGCGATCAGAAACGGTAAAAAATCGAGCGCCCAAATGTTTAATCTAGGGATATAACAACAATCTAATTGTAAGGTTGATTTCACAATGTGTCCCCTTTTCGCTCCAATGGGGTATCCCCTCATTTGCACTAAAATTCGTTTGTGCGATCTTTTTTTCTCGAAGCTATGTCAAAAAGGACGAAATTCTCGTGTATTCCATTAGAATTCTGTACTCAACCTCGTGTTGCTATTGAAATGTGATGGTTATATTTGCTTTTTTTTTTTTTAGAAAAAACGTGTCTCTTGATCCGAGACTTAGCATGAGCCGACCGGCTCAGATTTGAAAGACGAGACTCGCCTTAGCATTTTCCTATATCGTTGATTTTCGTCGTCGAAATCGTTAAATATTGATTTTGATAAAATTTCAAAAATTAAATTATTCTTATGTAGGTACCGCGACGTGTGGTCGCGAGTGCAATCCAAAAAATAATCCGAGAAATCATATTTTGCACAACTACCGTATCACAGCCCGTTGCTGGGTTCGGGGAGCCGGAACCGCGCGGACGCGTCTCTCACGCGTCGCGGCTCAAACTAAGAAAGCACCTTTATCTGACTTATTACTCTTTTTTTGGCTTTGTAAACTTCTCAGGAGCTGCGCAAGCGGTCAACTTACATGATGAGACTTAGCAAATTAATAAATATTTAATGGCTGATTTTATATTATTTTTCAACGGCAGGAGCCGGCGAAAAGTCACCATGTTGGCACAAAAAACATGAAAGATATCAGTGATTACTGAACTATTTACTTGCTTTCATGATTCATGTGGTCAAGTGGAATGTCCTCTACAACTTTTGGTTGCCAAATTCTTAATTAATTGTACTTTAACTCTATAAGTACCAAAAGAACGTATTTTACGTTGTAAACTGCAACTGAAAGATCTCTCCGAATACTGAACCAAATTCTTCGTTCTTGGTCTCAAACGATTTCTGATGTCCGGCGCTACAACTTTTGGTTGCCAAAATTAAAATATTAGGGCAAATTAACAAGATCGCGTAAAAATGCTTGAAACGTCGCCACCATTCGCGCACTCGCGACGCGTCAAAAAGTGGTCGCGTCGCGGCAACAGGACCGAACTGTTGACTGAAGGGCAACGGGCTGTGGCGTATCCACCCCCGCTGTTTTATCGAGAACTGAAATTCGTTTTAATTTTTATAATTATCGATTTCTGATCGATTCTGGTCATACATTTTTATTTTTTTCCTCCTAACGCCTTCGCCGTTCATAAATCTATCACATTTTGCACTTGGATCGCTCTGATTTTGCGATTTCATGTAAATAAAGCCATTCTAACATTTTTGTCTTCAACCACCTTGCCTATCGCGACCCCGTTTCGATTAGTTTGTGGTGGCAAACACTCGAAACCACTTCTGAACGATCGCCTATTATCCTAGCAATGCCCCGAATACCACCTTGACCCCTGATTTTGTTTCGGAGCTGACTTATCTTTATTCGAATCCGTGAAACCAGGCATTTTCCGTGATTTTGAACTTTCGCGACCCTGTATCGATTTGTTTGTAGTGGCAAACTATTCAAACCGATTCTAAACGTTCGCCTATACTCCTAGCAATGCCCCGCACACAACCGCGATTCCTGATTTTGTTTCGGAGCTGACTTATCTTTATTTGAATCCGGGAAACCAGGCATTTTTTTGTGATTTTCATCTTTCGAGACCTCGCATCGGTTTCTTTGTGGAGGCAAACTCCTAAAACCACTTCGCAATGTTTGCCCACACTTCGAACACTAATCCCGGCCACATCTTGCCCCGTGATTTTATTTCGGAACAAACTTATATTTATTTGAATGCTCGGATGCGCTTTAGAATAAAATAAACTTTTCTGGGAAATGATGAATCTAGATCATGTAGAGCATTTTTCCTAACGAGAATGTATGCAAAAAATCAATAAATAAATGTAAAAATATTTAAAAAAATAATTATTTAAAAATTTATATTTAAAATCATATACGTGACACAGCTCAACTCAGTAGAAAAAAGTACTATTTTCCGGTTTTGACGGATTTTCCGGAAGTCTTTTCAAGATTTCGCTAAAATCGTTCTATTTTCATAATTGTGCAAAATTTTAAGTTCAATTTTTTTCGAGTCGATTCGCCATCGCCGATTCCATAGGATAATAGGTTGAAAATAATTGTATCGACTCTTCTAAAATACGACCCCGCGGTCCCTATTCTTATGACCCTTTTTTGGCTCATTTTTTTAGAGAGAAAAAAGATAAACTGACAATTCAGTATGTAGAACATTCATCTCGAAAATTTTACCTTACGAACAGCCTTTTTTTTAATATGCTTTATTGGCCATCTCAAGAAAGTAGCAACTTTTATAAGCGAAAAGCGAAAAGAGGCATCAAAAATATACTGTGGAGTCTTCTTAGTAGAGAAAGTGAGAGCACGAGAAGGGGGCACGGGTTTATAACGTTGACTTTATCATCGGCGAGACGTTTCGTGTAAACAGCACAACATCAGTCAGGAATAACACATAAAATGAATGGCAATGACAATCAGACAATAGCGAGCGACAATGAGTAATGAAGAAATGAATTGTCATTGCCATTCACGTCATAACAATTAATCATTGCATGTGTTATTCCTGACTGATGTTGTGCTGTTTACACGAAACGTCTCGCCGATGATAAAGTCAATGTCATAACCCGTGCCACTTCTGGTGCTTTCTGCTCTAC
Organism: Pristionchus exspectatus; assembly: GCA_911812115.1. NCBI lineage: Eukaryota > Metazoa > Nematoda > Chromadorea > Rhabditida > Neodiplogasteridae > Pristionchus > Pristionchus exspectatus. The sequence continues at coordinate 13,386,433 of OU461585.1, read as the reverse complement.
TTAGAAGACTCCACAGCATTATTCATTATTCATTATGCCGAGAATTACCGAGTATCATTTATTGAATCCATACAGCCAACTTTTGGGCTATATCGATTTATGATTTGTGTGATGCAAACCGCCTCAAATATCACTTGTGATCGAACATTTTGAATCTACCCGCTGATGGGCAAAGCCCCGCTAGTTGGTCGGGGGCTCCGCAATTTTCGAAAAATTTCGGTTAGAGGGCTCCGCGACAAACGTTTCGGACAACGAGGAGGCTCCGCAAATTTTCGAAAATTTCTTCTTTGGGGCCCGCACTCAGATGATCAAGCGGGGATATAGCCCAGCAGTGAATCCACCATTTAGAGACCAAGAGAAAATTTTTTTAGAGCATCTTATCCTAAAATGGGATCCAAGATTTCCCATCAACAAACGACGAAACATGCTGTGGGAAAGAAGCCAAGGAGAAGATGACACATTTGAATTCCCACAATGTTGTATCTCTGCTCCCTATGGTGAAATTTGGATTCTGTGGTGGTCATTCGTGAGCCAGGGAACTCCTTGGAATATTTTTGTACGATTTCTCTGCGCACAAAAACTGTTTCTGAAGTACAGGTCACCTTCCTTTTTTAACTGATTTTTTTTTTTACTTTTCCTAAAAATCAACGGGCAACAGCTCAAATTGTTGAAAAATTACCTTAGCTGAACGGGTCACCGCCTCCTCAAAGTTCCTCAGGGAAATCGGCGCTCAGCTATGGTGGTGGTTTTTTTTAAATGTTCACCCCAGAAACAAAATTTCAAAGTCGCTTCCTATATATGGCGTATGGCGAGCTGAGATATAAAATTGCGGCAATTCAAACTCTGTCCTCTTCTCCTCAACTTTTCCACAACATCTAGGGACGGCGACGTTGTTTACAGATGATCAAAACAATTCACAAGTTTATGCGCAAACGAAAGCTTACCAAAACGAAAGCTAATTGAAAACATTTCATGTTTTCAATTTAGTTTTTCAAAAATAATATCAAAATAAAGAGAAAAAGAGCAAAATAAGGAGGTACGAAACCGGACGTTTTGAGTTCAAGCGGAGCGCATCGCCTGTCAACCTTTTTACCAAACTATCGCAAACTGAAAAACAGTGAATATATTCAAATATATAAAAGGACTATTATCAAGCTATTCTATAGTATGAAAATGTTATGTGTCTCTTCTCCAATTACCGACGCATATTTTGACACACTACAAACAGTATAGAAGAGCCCATACATCGAATAGGAAGCAAAGTACTCATTGGGTTACGGTAACTCAATATTCAATAATTAATTGCTCGGAAACGGCCTAGAGATTCTTGTTCATTTTTTCTCGGGCGATGTTAAATGCGAAATATGTAAACATGTTAAAATATGGAGAAGAATCTCTAGGCCGTTTTTGAGAAATTCATTGAAACTCATTTTTACAACGGTAAAATGCTCAGCTTTGGCGACGTCAATTTCGAACAATTTTAGTTTATATTTGTTTTCACGTACATTTTCGTTTTCTGGGGCTCATAATTGATATATTCTGAAAAGATAAAGTCTCAATGATAAATTATAAAAACTCAGCATTTTTCTTCGCCTCGGCGTGAGTTTGCTTTTGCACTTTTACACATATTATATTGCTTCGTATTTGCTCAGTATGCTTACTTATTAATCTAAGAAAACAAAAATATTGAATTTTGCGTAGAAATATATTAAAAATAATTATTTATAAAGTGAAACATTTTGAAGGAAAGATTACCACAGCCCGTTGCTGGGTTCGGGGAGCCGGAACCGCGCGGACGCGTCTCTCACGCGTCGCGGCTCAAACTAAGAAAGCACCTTTATCTGACTTATTACTCTTTTTTTGGCTTTGTAAACTTCTCAGGAGCTGCGCAAGCGGTCAACTTACATGATGAGACTTAGCAAATTAATAAATATTTAATGGCTGATTTTATATTATTTTTCAACGGCAGGAGCCGGCGAAAAGTCACCATGTTGGCACAAAAAACATGAAAGATATCAGTGATTACTGAACTATTTACTTGCTTTCATGATTCATGTGGTCAAGTGGAATGTCCTCTACAACTTTTGGTTGCCAAATTCTTAATTAATTGTACTTTAACTCTATAAGTACCAAAAGAACGTATTTTACGTTGTAAACTGCAACTGAAAGATCTCTCCGAATACTGAACCAAATTCTTCGTTCTTGGTCTCAAACGATTTCTGATGTCCGGCGCTACAACTTTTGGTTGCCAAAATTAAAATATTAGGGCAAATTAACAAGATCGCGTAAAAATGCTTGAAACGTCGCCACCATTCGCGCACTCGCGACGCGTCAAAAAGTGGTCGCGTCGCGGCAACAGGACCGAACTGTTGACTGAAGGGCAACGGGCTGTGATTACGGTAGATTGAAAAGTAAAGCGTCGGAGGGTGTAGTCCAATAATCCGTACTCAAAAATTCGCTCCGCCGTCCCTAACAACATCATTACTCCTTAATAAAGGAGAGAGGCCTCCCTGTGTGCTGTGTTTGTCCACCTAGGCGAGAGTGCCAGAGGGTATGTCTGGGGCAGAGGCGCAGAGTAAACAAGTGTAAACAAGTCGGGCGCCCCCCCCCCTCAAGTACCGTAACCCTGACTACCGTATACCTACCGTAGCTCTACAGTAACCAAACTACCGGGAAACGTGCCAGAACCTTCTAGAATGTTCGAAATTGAGCGGAAACTTCCAGAATTTTCTGGAATGTTCGAAAATGAGAAGAAACTTTTTGAACTTTCTAGAATGTTCGAAATGACGGGGACAGGCACAGAGGCTTCTAGAATGTTTGAAATAACGGGGACAGGCACAGAGGCTTCTAGAATGTTTGAAATAACGGGGACGGGTCCATCGGCTTCTAGAATGTTCGAAATGACGGGGACAGGTCCATAGGTTTCTAGAATGTTCGAAATGACGGGGACGGGTCCAGTGGCTTCTAGAATGTTCGAAATGACGGGGACAGGTCCAGAAGATTCCAGAAGGTTGAAAATGACTATTATACCAGGTCAAAGGTTCACACAACCCAGCTAAATACATAACCCGGCTGGTTAAATCATATAGAGCAAATTTCACATTTTGGTCTCTCGTCCATTCTTCCGAAATGATTCCTCGACAATAGATACCATCGTCACTCTTGAGAACTACTGCTCTTCCTTTCTCCAAATATCTTTCACTCGATAAACTCAGATGATCGATATCCAATAGTTGGAGAGCTCTTAATTTATTAGTCATCAATTAGTCATTTCATCAATAATAACATCATCAACGTATATATACATTAAAAATAGTAAACTCTCTCTCTTTCTTAAAATGAAACTCGAAATTAAGAGTTCGCTGAGATGAAAGCTGATGCAAAAAGGTACAAAAAGTTTTTATCTCTCCGTTAAGAGCAGTTGCCAGTCCAGTTGTCATCCACGTTTCATGAAAATCAAATTGTATTCCAGTGAGAGGCATCGCTGCACTCTCACAGCAACCTCTGCCAACCAATCAAATTTTTAAAAAAGTACAAAAAAGTTTATTTTTAAAATACTCGAGCTGTTTTTCAGCGGAAGATGACCAAGCAGAGAGGATGACTGCGAAGAATCCGTTATGCTTCTTTAGAATTGTCACACCCACTTCATTCGACACCTTAAATATGCATCTATTACAGTGATTAAGATGAAAATAATCAGAGTACCGTGAGTATCATTGGAAGATTTATCGATTCCGGATAGAATTGATAATGATCAATTGAAGTCAATCTTTCAGGGATGGAAGGGACAATTTTGTGATCCACTCCAATTTCTTTCACTCTGTCATCATTTTCTCTTTTTTCTTCACGATTCATATTTGAATTATTTTTAAGCTGCATCGAAATGTTTTTTTGGAGATGAACAACGTTAACTAAAATATAGCTTCATAATGAGGAAGAGAGAACAAGAAATAACCTCCTTCATCGTTGGAATTGAGTACCAATATTTTCATAAGAGTTGCATCCATGGTCAACATTTTGAGCATGAACTGTTCCAAGCTGTCATCCTTAAAACGGTTTACGATCCTCTCTTATACAACAGTTACAATTTTCAAACATACATGGAAAAACAAGTCGAGAACTACCCGGAATTTGAAAACATACCCCGCTTTCGAGGTTTCCGTTAACAAGGCATGTAACCTACGATTAGCAAACACACACGGCGAAAAATGGGTTCATCTGTCATACCCACAAACATAGTCTTCACATGTTATTCTTTTTTAAACTAACTGCGTATTCTTCTCCAATCAATTCTTTGACAGTAATTGGTTTTTCTCTGTTAATCTCCGCTCTGACAACTCGTTCGATCATTGGAGGAAGAGCGAATCGAACATCCTGATGCACCTACAAATTAGTATACAATCTCTGATCTTTTTACCGCATGCATTCATCTTTCCATCACAACTCCAACTTAACCAACTTTTTTCATTGCATCCTTCAGTCCAGCCATAACAGAAAATAATTCATCTTCGGCAGTTATATCCTGAATTGATTTCAAGTTATTTTTTATCGTCGCAAATGAAGCCCTTGAGAAAATATTATAAAACATTTTGGAGTCTTTTTTGGTGATTTTTTTTAGCTGCGATCCCATTTCCATGCGGAAAATTGAGGTTCAAATAGGGGCAATTTTCGGAAATTTGTCTAAAAATGGAGGTGACTCGTGCTGAGCCATTTTTGAACTCGGAGACTAGGCTTGTTAGCTCGAGTGCCAATTGTCGAGCGCTCGCACTCGACGAGTCATTTTGAGCCATACTCGTTTTAACCGGTTGCTCGCGAGTGAAAAGAGGAGAATGACTCGCGAGTGCCTCCTTTGTTCGCTCTTCCCTTGTCCTCTCCCTCTTAATCTAATTTGTCGAGGTCGAACAATGGACTCACTCGCGAGTGCGAAGGGCGAAATGACTCGTGAGTGAATCTTGCTCGAGTGATTTTCTCATTCTCACTCGCGAGTGCCGGGTAACTCGGCCTAACAGGCCTACCGGAGACCCGTTAAAGTCGGACGAAAAATGTACAAAGAGCTCCGTGGCTCACGTGTTTGGAGTATAAAATAAGAGTCCATCTATAGTTCATCTATTTTTTGTTCGAGCGTACATAAATGGCACTTTCGACGTCATCTTTCTCTCCGTGAGTCCTTCCATACTCATCGTTGACATGTCCCCACTTACATTCAAGTGAGAAGATCCATGTGGAGAGTGAGCAATGGTTGGGATAGCATTACTAGGAGAGGAATTGGACTGTGAATGGGAGATCAAAGGAGTGGGAGTGCACATCTCATCATTCTGAAGATTTGAAGACGGAGAGACAATTGATCGGATTCCATGAGATTGTGCAGAGGTTCCATGGTGGGAGTCAAGAGAATTGGAAGAATTATGAATGATAGAAGCATCGCAACCGGTTGCAAGAATCGGTGTATGAGAGTGACTCGTTCTATTCGTCACACTTATCGCTTCTTCCTTCTTCTTTTCACATATATCATTCATTTCTCTTCTGCCTTGGTCCGAGAGTTGTTCAAGAGGTCTACAGTTGTCTCTTGAAGGAACCATCAATGGAACAGCGTCAGGAACAGCACCTTTCGACTGCAAACAAATAAGTATACGGCTAGGGTTCGCAATTTTATTCTCCTATGAATATGAAAACCATTTGTTTCTTTAATAACGCGGCTCAAAATCGGCCGAATGACCCCAAATTTTGAGACAACACATTGGTATGTACATTACACCCTCCAAATTTCAGACAAAAAAAAGATTTTCGTTTTTCCCATTAAATATCTCACGGTTTTGTTGTTCTGTGGTACTTTAAAAATTATTTGCAAATAAACAATCACGCAAAAGAAACCGTTGATATCAATTCAAAATTAAGGAAAGAGTATTTTATTCACACCAACCGAGGCCCATTGAAGACAATATGGATACCTTGTTCATATCATTTGCTCGCTCCACCCTTCTCTCTCGCACTCCGTTCCAGTCTTCTATCTGAATGAGATCAATCACACAAGGTATAACATTAATAACATACAGTGGGAGTGGGAGTATCAGACTCGCTTTCTATCGTCTTACGAAGCTCCTCCTCTTGGCCCGAAAGAAGACTACCATGATCCGTATCGACAGAATCGTTGATATTGATCTGGAAAGATAAAAATAGATGCGTCCATTTTAAAAAAAACTACGGAGTTGAGAGCATATTCCACCATTCCGTCAGTTCCAAATGTCTGCTGAGTATTGAGTTGCAATTGATGAGGAGAGGCGGCACCAGAATTTGCCTTCGTCTGGCGCCCGCCACATTTATCGTAACTTAATAACAAGTCTTGCTCAATAATATTAAATGAGCAACCTCTTGAAAATTTCCTCAGGGTGAGATTTGAACACGGAGAAGTTCATATCTTTCAGATCCTTCTTACAGAGAACTCTAAAGAAATATTATGAAGTCAAGATGTGCATGAATGATAGCTCTAACTTGTAATTATTTTTAATAGCAGCCACGAATCCGTCTCTTGTCTTAGCAAACGCAGACAAAAAAGGTAAATACTTCTTTGGTAGCTGAAAGATCGCATGATGGCAAGGTCTTCTTTCAACTATCTACTAACCGGTCGTTCATCTTCTTCGTCAGAATCTTCAGAGCTCTCGGCACTCATCCTCAATCCGAAATTCATATATATATATACTTTTAAAGACCTACATTTGTGCGAAATGTGGTGTATATTTCCTGAATACGTCAACGAACTTCTCAACATCAAAGGTGTTTCCGCTATCGTGCATTCTATAAGTAGATTTTAGTACATAACAAAAGAATGCCATACTCTCGATTCATCGCATCAATTAGTTGTGATTCTGCTGAGTTGATCGCTAGGAGCATCCGCGTTTCTTTTTTTGAAATTGCTTTCTGAAATGTATAAATATATACACTTCATATATCATCGTACTCAAAACTCACGCCTCCGCCGTCGTCATCAGAATCAATTCGAGCACCCATTATAAGAACTGTAAACGATGAAAAATCAGTTTTCCCATTGAATTAGATAAACAAGAATAAGGCTATTATCATCGTAGTAGAACCATTCGATCCCGACCCGCAACCGGTTGTAACCCCCGACGTATACGAATATTCTTATATAACGCATTGAACAAAAACAGCCCTCAAACTTGAGAGTTGGGCACGAGCTCAATTATACTAAGATTAAGATCAATGAACTTGTTGTGCGGATCGATTCGGATCAGACAAATATCCATTCGGGAATACTCATTATTTGATATTTTTTTTTACATTGATCAATATTAAATGATTAATGACAAAAAACAGTAATAAAACTTTGTATAAGCTATGCTTCAAACGTTAAAGTGGCCTGATCCTATAAATGATGTATTTTTTAGGAAAAAAAATAGACATTTTTCTAAGAATATCTGGAATAAACCGCATATTTTTATGAAAAGTACTTTAAAGTTATCACAGCCCGTTGCTGGGTTCGGGGAGCCGGAACCGCGCGGACGCGTCTTTCACGCGTCGCGGCTCAAACTAAGAAAGCACCTTTATCTGACTTATTACTCTTTTTTTGGCTTTGTAAACTTCTCAGGAGATGCGCAAGCGGTCAACTTACATGATGAGACTTAGCAAATTAATAAATATTTAATGGCTGATTTTATATTATTTTTCAAAGGCAGGAGCCGGCGAAAAGTCACCATGTTGGCACAAAAAACATGAAAGATATCAGTGATTACTGAACTATTTACTTGCTTTCATGATTCATGTGGTCAAGTGGAATGTCCTCTACAACTTTTGGTTGCCAAATTCTTAATTAATTGTACTTTAACTCTATAAGTACCAAAAGAACGTATTTTACGTTGTAAACTGCAACTGAAAGATCTCTCCGAATACTGAACCAAATTCTTCGTTCTTGGTCTCAAACGATTTCTGATGTCCGGCGCTACAACTTTTGGTTGCCAAAATTAAAATATTAGGGCAAATTAACGAAATCGCGTAAAAATGCGTGAAACGTCGCCACCATTCGCGCACTCGCGACGCGTCAAAAAGTGGTCGCGTCGCGGCAACAGGACCGAACTGTTGACTGAAGGGCAACGGGCTGTGGTTATAAAGGAATTTGCACGTGGAACGTTACGAAATTTACGCAATTGCGCGCTAAACACCGTAGCGCCAAAATTTTTTTTTAAATTTTGAATCTTTGATAACTGTTAGAGATCGTACAGCTGCCACTAGTGCGCGTTTTTTCTCTCTCATTTTCTCTTACAAAAAGCTGCTCTTTAATCTGAACGTTCTCAGAGAGCGCTTTCTCCTTCCTGGCCAGGAAGTATCCTTAAGGAGAGAGCGCTCGCTATGGGTTTCGCACGTTTGTGCACCCAGGAAAGACTCCGAGAAACCCTCTCGGGCCGGGACTCAGACTCTTGTTTCTTCCAACCACTAAGAAACCACAGGCTTTCTAGAATTCTGACCACAAGGCCATAATCTATGTTTTTAGGTTAACCTCAATCATTAGGTAACCATCGTTTCATGTGCTACTGTCGTGCTATTTGGGGTACAATCAAGATTATAACTTCCACAAGCCCTTATCTGGTCGAACACGCAAAAAGCGACGGAGATGAGACGGTCGATCTCCAGTTCATCATTCCAAACTGTCATCTTAGTTAGTCAATGATGAGAATTTAAGGGGTCATACCGCGGTAATGGCCTCATAAATATCGATAATACCTTCGTTGGCATACCCTCCTCTAGCCTCTCCCCGTTCCTCTCAGTTCACATTATCGTGAATGAGATCTCAAATTGCAAAATTATCTGTTTATTCCGCAAACATCTGTTCTGCCTTATAAATTCAACCCGCTCACTTACTTTCCGCGTTTCTCTAAGCTGATTACTGTATTTCGACCATCTCACTTTTGATTAATAAAAACGATATCCCATTTCAATATCTTGCACGACCACAAATTTAAACTAATGATTTGATTAAATATTTGAAGCATAATTGTTTTTTTAAAGTAATAAAAACATTACATGATCATTTATATCATGCTAAAACGATAGTAAATCGCTCCAACTCAAATGTAGGCTCGAACTCAGTACGGTATTCACCTGGCAACTTTTGGGTTTTCAAAAATTGATATAATTTTGATATTTTGCAATTTAAATAGGTTGCCTATTGAAATGTAAATTGAAGCAGACGCTCCGTGTGCTCGCATCGCGTAGTGTCTTAAGGCTTGTGAAATTCAAGTTATTTAGACCATTGCATCAGAATTACTTGTTTGGATTCGTTCTCCGTCAGTTGTCCATTTATCATTTGTTTGCTTCGCAGGAAAACTTGGCCATAACGATGAAGAATCTGACTGCCAATGAAGTTCGCGCAGCCTTCATCGAATTCTTCCAAAAGAATGTTAGTCGTTGTATTCTTATTTTCTTATTCTAATTCTAAATCTTCTAATTCTAAAGGAGAGAAAGGGAGCATCCATGCAGGGATATCCTCCGATATCAGCCGCCTGGCCGAAGGCCTGTGGGAAGGCCCAAAATGAGTTGGATGAAGGTGGTTAAGAAAGACCTCGCAACGAAAAGATTGACTGAGCGACATGCTCTGAACAGAGAACTGTGGAAGGAGAAAACAGCACATCCAGACCCAGCCTAGCTTGGAGAGAAGAGGGAGCAATTCGAAGATTACGTTATGAAGAAGATCGAGCTTTTTTTTCCATCGTATTGACCCCTATTGTTACCGAATCGACCTGGATAAAATGATGTGATGATGTGATGTAATAATTGTTTTGAGGAACACAAATACGTGCACTCGTCGTCGGTGATTCCCCATGAAGACCCGACACTTCTCTTCGCCAATGCGGGAATGAATCAAGTATCATTCCTTTCTTTAATGATTATATAGAAGTCTTTTCCAGTTCAAGCCCGCTTTCCTTGGTGTTGCTGACCCATCTTCTGACTTGGCCAAGCTCAAGAGAGCCGTTAACACCCAGAAATGTATTCGTGCAGGTAACTTTATTTGACTTTATTTGTACAAAAAAAATGTCGGAATAGGTGGAAAGCACAACGACCTTGACGACGTTGGAAAGGACGTGTACCATCATACCTTCTTCGAGATGCTCGGCAACTGGTCATTCGGAGATTACTTTAAGGTACATATCACTTTTACCTTAATATGCCAAATTAATATTTGCAGAAGGAAGTGTGCTCTTGGGCATGGGAATTACTCACGAAGGAACTCGAGATTCCCGCTGAAAGACTGTCAGTTCCATTATACATACCCTTTGACTAGTCTAATTGTCTTATCCATTATAGATACGTATCTTACTTCGGTGGAGATGAAGCTTCTGGTCTCGAGCCTGACAATGAGTGCAGACAGATTTGGCTGGATCTTGGGTAACCTTATTTTATTGTTGTGCATTATATTTGAATATTATTGTAGCCTTCCTTCCAACCGTATTCTTCCCTTCTCAATGAAAGATAACTTCTGGGAAATGGGCGATGTGGGACCGTGTGGACCCTGTTCCGAGATCCACTACGATAGAGTAAGTCCCACTCCATTATATTAGTTAATGGTGATTAAAGGTGGGAAATCGTGATGCTTCTCATCTCGTCAATGCAGATGATCCCATGGTTGTAGAGATATGGAATCTCGTATTCATGCAATTCAACAGGTACACAATTATTCATTGTATGACAATAAGTAATAGTGTATATTGAGGGAAGAGGGAGGAAGTCTTCGTCCACTTCCTCATAAACACATTGATTGTGGTCTCGGATTCGAGAGACTCGTCGCCGTTCTTCAGAATAAGACGAGTAATTACGACACGGATGTATTCGTTCCCATCTTCAATGCCATTACCAATGTACTATTATTCATTATTCTTCCATTATACAGGGGTATTTGATAGGGAACGGGAGCTCGTGCTTATACTGGTCATGTGGGAGAAGATGATACGGATGGAATTGATATGGCATATCGAGTTGTCGCTGATCATATCAGAACTCTTACTATTGCACTTTCTGATGGAGGAAGGCCCGATAATACAGGAAGAGGGTTGGTTCAATTGTTTAGAATATCCAGATTATAGAAGGTGAATAATCCAGATACGTTCTCCGTCGAATTCTTCGTCGTGGAGTGAGATATGCAACGGAGAAATTGGGAGCAAAGGACGGATTATTTGCTTCTCTTGTTCCTGTCGTTGTTGAACTACTTGTGAGTGAGATGATAGAGATAGAAGAGAATAGAAGATATATTGTAGGGAGGAGTCTTCCCTGAACTGACCAAAGATCCTGATACAGTACAAGATATCATCAATGATGAAGTGAGTGAGAAGAGACAGAAGGGAGGGGAGGCAGAAGGAGAGAGATTGATTACAGGAGACTCAATTCCTCAAGACTCTTAATCGTGGTCGTATTCTCTTCACTCGTGCAGTGAGCGAACTTCCCGCAGGAGAAAAGGTTTTCCCAGGTTGGAAAAGGGCCGAAAAGACAGGAGGGGATTGGGAGGGGCAATTTGTATATTAGTATTGCAGGTGCAATCGCATGGCGTCTCTATGATACATACGGATTTCCCGCTGATCTTACCCAATTGATGGCCGAAGAAAAGGGACTCAATGTTGACAGTGATGCATTCGAAGAGTGTAGGAAGAAGGCCATTGTGAGTCCCCCTCCCTCTTCCCTTCCCATTAGTCATCTCTCAGGAAATGTCTTCTGCCGGAGCAGGCAAATTGAGAGACACAGTTGATTTGGACGTACATGCCATTGCTGAGCTACAGTCAAAAGGAGTTGCCGCTACTGACGATAAGCCAAAGTATGATTACACTGCTGAAGAGAGTAATGAGATGACTTCCAAATACGGTAAGAGATCAACTCATTGATGATATGGTCATGACACCGATTGCAGCCTTCAACTCGTGCACTGGCAAAATTGTTGCCATTAGAAAGGAAGGAGCTTTCGTTGATGAGATAAATGTAAGCTAAGTGTGAAATATATTATAAAATAAAATATAAAATATATTAGTCCGTTCATGTAAGAATCCACCAAATAGGTATCTGGCACAACCCAAAAAATTGTCATTTATTACGCGAAGGGCCTCATCTGGTTCCATTATACCTCACAATAATTATGCAGTAATAATTTGAAGGATGGAGAAGAGGGAGTTGTTATCGTGGATAAAACGAATTTCTATGCCGAGCAGGGAGGACAAATTTATGATATTGGAGTACTTACGAAGGAAGGATCAGAGGTTAATTGGATTATGAGCATATCGACAAGTTTATTACATATTTAGGACTCGCATTTCAATGTGACCAATGTGCAAATCCGTGGTGGATATGTGGTAATGGTGGGATGTCAAGAGGGAACACTCAAAATTGGAGATTCAGTTGTCCAGAAGTTTGATGAGGTATTGTGATTAATGGAATGAGAATAAGGTAGTAAATTGTAAATTAAAGGATCGTCGTTGGTTGATAATGAAGAATCACACGGGTACACATATTCTCAATCATGCACTTAGAAAAGTGATTGGAGATGTTGAACAGAAGGTATTGAAATAATTGATGAAGTGTAAGAGATGAATAATATCAATATTGTGTTGAGGGATCACTTGTTGCTCCTGATCGACTTCGTTTCGATTTCACTGCAAAGGGAGCACTTACGCCTGATCAAGTAAGAAATATCCATTCAAACATTGCGCATACTCAATTTCGCAAATAAGGCAACATTTGAAGATTTTGTGAAATTGAGTATCCGACCCATTTAGAGCTTCAAAATAGTTCGAAATTCAAAGAATTTAAAAAAAAAGAATTAAAAGTCGTAGCGATTACAACTTTTCGTGTTTGTTTTTTCTTAAAAACTTCTTTTATTCGTACCCCATGGTAGATTGTTTTGTCTGAAAATAGTATTGCGACCATCATGACCATCATCTTATTTTACCCTTAATTTTAAATTTTGGAAATATATATTAAATATATCAAAATGAAGGTGAGAGACGTTGAATCGATCTGTCAACAACTGGCTGATGCAAAAGGAAAAGTGTATGCGAAGGAATCGAAATTGGAAGAGGCTAAGGCTATCAATGGACTTAGAGCTGTATTCGATGAGGTACTCTATTGTTCTCAATACCAATTAGAATAGAATATTGTTTTAAGAATTATCCTGATCCAGTGCGAGTTGTCTCAGTGGGAATATGTGTAGATGATCTCCTATCTAATCCCGATGGAGATGCTGCTCACAACACTGCCGTCGAATTCTGTGGTGGAACGTATGTTTATATCTTCGCCCTTTATCATTTGTGATGATTTCCCCCTTCTCTCTTATCGGAAGAGAGCTCAAGAAAGAAAGTGAAATGGAATGGAATGGATTGCAGTCATCTTCACAATTCGGGACACATTGGAAGACTAGTGATTACATCTGAAGAGGCCATCGCAAAGGGAATAAGGTGAGAAAGAGAGGAATGGGAAGGAGGTACTCATGACGATGAATGATTGCAGACGAATTGTTGGAGTGACTGGACCTGAAGCCGATAGAGCCATTCAGAGAGCAGACCGAATCGAGGGAAGAGTACAGGTAAAACCGTTACCAACTCTTTTAAAATATAAATAATTCCAAAATAAGAGCATGTTATGTGTGAGAATATATTATTGAGGGATTGAATATGATTATCGAATATTATTCCAGGAGCTATTCTCAGAAGTTGTTAGTGAAAAGAATCTTGCTGAGAATAAGGAGAAGTTTAATGAGAAGTCGAAGAAAGCGAATGATTTGGTTGATGTGAGTTGTTACATGGAATGATTGAATGAAGAGGGGAAATATATTTGATGCAGGAGATCAATTCTCTCCTACTTCCATCCTGGAGAAAGGATGCAATCAGAGAAAAGGCAAAGAGCACTCAGAAACAACTCGACTCGTATGATAAGGCTGCCAAGGCTGCTGTTGCTGATAAGGTAGTGAATGAATTATTGAAGTGGAATCTCAATGATTGAATAGATTGTGGCTGAAGCTAAAGCTCTTTGTGAGAAGGAAGAGGAGATGGTCGTCCATGTATTCTCCCCTGGAGCAAACAGCAAGGTTACATGCCCTCAATTTTCATTATTAATGCGTTATTAAATTGAAGGCTTTGGACAACGCATTGAAGCAGTTGAAGAAGGCTAAGGCAGTGATGGCATTCTCTGTGAACGAAGATAATGGAAAGGTCCTCGTATTGGCAAAGGTCGATAAGAGTCTCGTTGACAAATTGAAGGCGAGCTCTTGGGTAAATGAGGTGAGTATCATCAAATGATGAATAACTTGCCAGTATTGATATATTGAGGTGTGTACTGTACTGGGAGGACGAGGAGGAGGAAAGGATGGACAGGCTCAAGCAACGGGAGAGGATTCATCTCGTCTTGAGGAAGCTATAGAAATCGCTCAAAGATTCGCCCAAAATGCTTTTGCTTAAGATTATTTTATGGGAGATTGATCATTTATTCTGTTCGAGTCATTGTTCATTTTATATTTATTGGCTCGTTTTGTTTTATTCGTTCGGTGATTTTTTTGTAATTTTAAATACTACATAAACACTTGTTGTGATGCTGGTGGATACAATATCAAATTGTACGATTGAAAATGTTTGAGACACTGGAAAAGCTTGCTTCAACAATAAGACTTCCCCCTCCCCCTTCGAATATTTTTATTCATATTGTGGTGTGCTGTTGTAAGTTAGAATCAAGGCCAAGAATGACTGGTTATTGATTCGAGAACGCGAGCGTTCGAAATAACAGCCTCCATGGAAAATTCTTTGATTACAGTTTGAGCAGAAGAAAACAGAAGTTGAAATTGAGTAAGTTCTCAAGTTTTTTTTTTACAGTGCTCTCGACATTTCCCATGTCCTGTTGCTCGTTTGGAGTTGGTTTCGGAAAATTCGACCTATCTTCCCTTCCCCCCTCTCTCTCTCTCTCTTCCTCTCCTCCGAGTAGGGATAGAAGGGAAGGGTCGTACAAATCTGACTTTCTCGGTTTCTGCGATTTGTCTTCCCCTCTCGTCGGAATATTCGAAGAAGGGAAGATGGTACCCAATCTCTCAAGAACATGTGCTCGAGAGAGAAGGGTTCAATCACCCGGATTTGTTGAATCCGAACGTGCAACCTTACCATATGGTGGCCATCTCCCTTCTCAACGGTTGACCATTTTGTTTACAGTATGACATTCGCACCCGCTCTTATAGAGATCGTATTTTAAAGCGCAATCAGGGAAGAAAAAAAAATGGGTACGGTATTGAAACGTCATCATTTTTTTCGTTTATTTTTTTCTTTTCGCTTTTGTGGTGACGTGTGCTTGGTGAAGCGACTATTTATTTCGAAACCCATTATCATGCTCTGATTTCTTACCCTATCTCGTTGCAGTATCTCTTTTATTTTCAGGAACTAACAAGTCGCTTAACCTTCGAGGATGCACGATAAGATTAACGTGTGTTTATTCCTCTTTTATCTTCCTACGTATGTCTTTTTAGGAAGCGCCCCAGGGCTCTCGTCCGAGCAGTACTGAGACCAACAATTCCGGTGGCTTCGGCCGTGGTAGTGGAGCTGGTGATTTTTCGTCGAAGGGAGGGTCTGGCAGCGGATCGAACAGTGGAACTCATAACTCTTCCACTGGAAAGCAACAGAAGGATCTTGGAACTGTCCATCGTGACCTCTTCACTCGTCCTCAGGGACTCGATAAGAAAGGTTAAATTCTAATTCTCTAAATTGTTAGCTTGACACATTTCAGGAAAGCTTGGAAGAGCTGTGGCATGTAATGCTAACTTTGTGGAAATTATTTCTGATATCGATCGCCCAATCCATCAGCTGCATGTTGGATTCGAACCTGAAATTGATGCGAAGCAGGTTGTGTTTTTTTTAGTTGTGATATGCTTATCCTACGATTCAGATGAGAATCGATCTCGTTCGCGAACAGTGTGTCGATATCGTGGGAGACCATTGCATTTTCGATGGAATGATTCTCTACCTCCCCCATAATCTTTCTGCTGAGAATGTTGGTTTTATCAGATTAAATGGTATGAAATTTACTATTTGTTCAGTCGAAACGTGTGGTGAAGCACAAAATCACCGGAACTGACGTTACTGTAACTTTCCGCCCATCGGTTACTTTCGGTCGCAACGATCCTCAAGCAATCAACATCTACAATCTACTGATCAGAGAGTGAGCTATTTATTTTTTCTCGATATATCGTTCTTTTAAGGGCTTTCAAGGCGATCGGATTCGTGCAAGTTCAGAGAAACTTCTTCGATCCTAAGAGATCGAATCTCGTGAAGGAGTGGGATGTAGAAGTATGGCCTGGATACGAGACCGCTGTCCGAATGTGCGTAGCTCATTCCTATGGAGAAGTTTGAGCCACAAGCATATTACGTGTTTTTTTAACGCTTTTTGAAGTGTATCGTTGACTCCTCTATCTCACTTTTAACCGCTACACAAATATCTTTCAGGTACGAGGAGCAGATGATGTTGTGCATCGAGAACCGTTTCAAGGTTCTTCGCAGAGCTACAGTCTTCCAGCAGGTAAAACGGCCTCTCCACCCCCCCCCCCCCCCTCTCATTTCTTACTTCAGCTCGTCTCCGAGTTCAAAAGAGCTAACGGAAATATGGATCTTGTGAAAACCAACTGTGACCACACGTACACTGGCTCTACTATCCTTACTCTGTGAGTTACGCCTGGAATTAAAAGCATGTATTATTTCGATATAGGTACAACAATCGTATGCATCGTCTCTCTCGATTCGAGTGGGACATGAATCCCATGTCTCAGTTCCACCACGCTGCCACGGATACCAAAATGAGCTTCGTCGAGTATTTCAAGACTCAGTATGGCGTTGAAATCAAAAACATGGATCAGCCTCTCATTGTAAGTTTACAGTAAAAAAAATAAGACTAATATATTATATTTAAAAAAAAAGTTAGTGTGCCGTGTGGTAGTCGAGAGAGAGCGAGAAGACAAGTATTTATCTCGGTATGAGAGTGAGGAATAAGGGAGAGGTCGACCCTTATATAGAGGGGCGACCGAGTCAAAGTGAGAGGGAAATGAGGGATGAGTGAGGGATCTTCATATTCAATCTTCTTGTCAAGTAGATAATTCAATTGTAGATGTAGAACTAGAAGAATATCTGCAGACTGATCCCTTTATCCCAACTCCTCCCCAAGTGGATAATTCCACTTTACTGTGTATCCCAAGATCCCATGTGCTCATATTTATCTTATAACTCTTTATTCTTCAACGGACCGTCTAGGTCTCGGGGTTGGAGGCTCATACAATGGTTTTATTGAATCACCAGGTTAGGGAAGTTCTGCTCCGGAATCTCCATCGCAGTAACAATGTTGATGATAGAAGGTTCCCCCTCGGGGGCGAGGTTCAAACCGGCATGGGTAACAGACGGGGTCACCATGCCCAGAGGCTGGTTCTGGGATACGGTAGGCATGGCCGCGGGAGGCGCGGTGGTCAGGAGGTGGTTGGGCAGCGCCTGCTGGGCATACGCCACTACGGGTTGAGAGGAGGGAGTGGGGTAGGGCGCAGGAATCGTCGGAGAAGCGACCATGGGCTGAAGAATCGTCGTCGTGGCCGGTGCCACACGGGTCAGGATCTCGTCGATACGCTCGTTGACCGTCGCGAGGATGGTCGTGATGGTCTGCAAGGCATACGGTAGGAGTGGGGTTCAGGACCTTTACCGTAACCTAGTACGTCATGATTACCGTACCTGCAGCTGACGGGACAGCTGAACTTGATTGGTCTGGAGGGTAGCCAGCGTGGACAGCGTCGATCCCTCGAGACTCTGGAGAGTACAAGCTCACTCTGAGTCTCAGTGGATACCGTAATCTAGGGTAACTCACTAGATTGCCCGGCACGGCCCTTCCTTGTGGAAGCGAGTAGTTGGGTGTAGGACGCGGGCGGTAACGGCAGGTAGGACAGCGGCAGCCCGAGCCGTGGTTGGTCATCGTCCTACGACCGTCGGAGGAGAGAGTGTGTCTCGGCCTCAGTGGCTTTTCTTATATATCTTCCGAGGGGGCCATTTACATCTCATTGAGAGGTCTCGGAATATGATAATTGTGAGATAATCCTTTTGTGCGCCTTCTTTCAACTTTATTTATTTTAATTATGCCTTTTGCATAAGACGTGCGGATTTGATAATGGTGTCTACAGGATCTCCTCCCCAAAATCTCATTGAGAAATGGAGTTTTTTGTAATTCCGCTTGCAATCGATCGATAATCTACTTTTTCTTTCTGTTGTAGTCTTGATGACTGTCTGATTACCGTAACTTCTGGTTTCCTCTGAACCTCTTTTGGTGCGATTCTGGGTATTTTTCCGGCCCTTTCTTGCTGACCTGGTGTCATACTGGGGCGTTTGACTACCTCTCTTCTGATCACTGTTTCTGGTCTTTTATCTCCTGTTTCCATGGTTCGTGCCATTTTCTTTGTAAGCATGAACTGTTCATAGTTTTCCCATAGGATTATCGGAGATCTCTTCTTTAGCTGGTTTGCGTGGCAAACTCTCTGACTATTTCCAAAATGAACTTCGAACTGGTTATTTCGCACCTTTTTGGTAATAATACCGGGAATCCAACGATCTCCACTATCTTTCGGGTTAGCAATGAAGATTTTTTCTCCAACCTCGAAGGTTCGTGAGACAGTGGTTTTGTCGTGGTTTTTCTTCATCTGTTCCTGGTATCTTTTACTGATACTCTTATTCTCTCGTTCTTTGGTACGAGATGGAACCGGTAATAGGTTTGTTCTAATCTGACGTCCCATCAGCATCTGAGCGGGAGACATTCCCGTTGCTGGGTGAGGAGTAGCTCGATATTCTTGTAACAAACCACACAAGATATCGTCTACTTTCTTTCCTCCCCGGATACCTTTCTCTACTCCTCTTTTGAATGTTTGAACGAAACGTTCAGCTTCCCCATTCGAATTAGGGTGATACGGAGGAGTGAGAATATGTTCAATATTCTGTGCCTCGCAGAATTCCTTGAACTCTTTTGCGGTCAGTTGGGGTCCATTGTCACTCACAATTTGCTCTGGAATTCCATGCGTAGCAAATATGCCTTGGAGTGATTGGGTCGTGGTTTTCGTAGTAATATTACTCATTTTCTTCACTTCAGGCCATTTAGTTTTGGCATCTACTGCAATCAACCACATGTGACCCTGAAATGGGCCCGCGAAATCTATGTGGACTCTTTGCCAAGGTCTTTCCGGTATTTCCCATGGGTGCAGGGGAGTCTTTGTTAGACCATTCCCTAGAACTGCGCACACGGGGCATGACTTCGCCATTTTCTCAATGGCTGTGTCCATTCTGGGGAACCATACTTTCATACGTGCCAACGCCTTCATTCGTGCCACACCATAATGGTTTGCGTGCAAGTTCTTGAGTATCGTCAATCTCAATTTTGTGGGAATCACGACCCTGCCATCCATCAGAAGATATCCATCTCCCTGGCTGAGAAACCCTTTCTTTTCCGCGAAAATTTTCATTTCTATATCTTTCTCTTTCGGGCGGAAACCTTTTCTCATTTTGATTTTCACCTCCTTGAGAATCGGATCCTTCTGTGTTTCTTCAACCAGATCTGATGCCGAAATGGGGAGACATTGAAGCGTCTTTTTATCCCATTCGGTTATTTCGTCGTCGTCCTTTACACTCTGGATGGTTGGCAACTCCGTTTCCTGTGGAAGTCGTGATAATCCATCAGCATTTCCAAATTCCTCTGTGTTACGATACTCAATATCGAATGAATACATCATCAATTTCAGTCCCCATCGGTGCAGCCTCTTTGCTGCGAATACCGGAAGCTCGTGCTTCGGACCATAGATTCTGACTAACGGCTGATGGTCTGTCAGTAACGTGAACTTTCGCCCATAGAGAAACTGCGAAAATTTGTCAACTCCATAGACAATTCCAAGTGCTTCCTTCTCTATTTGAGCGTAATTCTTCTCACATTTCGTGAGTGATCGTGATGCATATGCTATCACCTTTTCGTTTCCATCTGGGTACTTATGGTAGATCACCGCTCCAATACCGTAATCTGATGCATCGGTCGCTAACACGACTGGAGTGTCGGGATCGTAATGAGTCAGCACGTCTGTTTCAGATAGTCTTTTTCTTATTTCCAAAAAAGCTTTTTGCTGCTCTTTTCCCCAGATGAACTCTGCATCTTTCTTGCGAAGTGCATTCATGGGCGCTGCGAGTGTGGATAGATCCTTTATGAATTTACCGTAGTAATTTATCATACCTAGGAACGATTCCACCTGCTTGATATTTCGTGGTTCGGGCATCTCCAGCATTGCTTTTACCTTTTCCGGAGAAGGTCGGATACCTTCTTTATCCACGATATGCCCAAGGAATTCCATCTTTTCTACTAGGAATTCACATTTTTCTCTGCTAAGACGGAAACCTGCGTTTCTCATTCTTGTTAGCACTTGATTCAATCTATCTAAGTGCTCTTCATCAGTGGGTGCCGTGATGGTGATATCATCCAAATACGCTAGCACCCCTGGAATTCCAACCAGCGTCTGTTCCATTATCTTCTGGAATATCGCTGGTGCTGACGCCACTCCAAATGGAAGTCTCTGGTATTGAAATAGGCCCTTCTGTGTATTCAATACAAGGTATTTCTTGGATTCTTCATCCAATTCCACTTGTGTGTATGCATCTTTGAGATCGATTTTGGAGAATTTCTTTCCACCGTTTAATTGGTGAAACATGTCATCTGGTTTGGGTAACGGGTATTGATTGATGTCCAGTACTGGGTTTACTGTTACCTTGAAATCTCCGCACAATCTCACTTTTCCGCCTGGTTTGGGTACGACTACTAGTGGGGTCGCCCAATCGGCGTGGTCAACTAATTTCAAGCTTCCTTGAGAGACCATATTATCTAATGTTTCGTCTACTTTCGGTTTCAGTGCAAATGGCACTGGCCGCGCTCGAAAGAACTTGGGCTGAGGATTTTTGTCCTTGAATTTGAGGGTAGCTTTCGCTACAGTGCACTTCCCCAAATCCTTTCCAAAAACTTCAGCATTTCTTTCTAGGATACTTTTCACCTTGCTAGCTAGTTCCACCTTGTTAGTGGTTATCTGGTGAATTCCTTGTTCGTAGACTGGGCCTAGATTCATGTCGAATCTTGCAATAGCGTCACGGCCCCAAAGGGCTGGTGCCGGACGATCCAGAACTTGTATATCTAACGGAGCACTCAGATTATTCCAGCGGACCGATGCCCTCAACGTTCCCATGAACTGAAGAGGTGTTCCTGAGTATGCCCTAGCCGCATGACTTGACTGTATCAACGAAGGTTTTCCCAATGCTTCCCATATCTGAGATCCCATAATCGTCAGACTAGAGCCTGTGTCTAATTCGAATTTCACTTCCTTTCCTTGTATTTCTGTAGCAATCATACATTTAGGGTACTCGTTCCCTTTTACACTGTTCACTGTGAAAATTCGATACTGCACAATCTCTTCATTGTCACTATTGGGGTCATAATATACACTGTGGGCATTCTTCATTCTTTTATCCTTGCTCCAACAGTTGCTCGCGAGGTGACCTCTCTTGTGGCAATGGTTGCAGACGATGGGACCTCGGTTAGGGTTATTAGTACCCTTCGAGAAATGACTCTTCTTCTTATGGAAGCTACGAGGGTCCCGTTTCTGACCCTGGTGATGGGCCTTAGATTTACCGTCATACGGTTTGTTCTGGGGGGCGAAACGCACCTGAGTTTGTCGTTTCGCATTGTCCACTCCGTGGACCGACTCTCCGGTGTGACGGATGTCCATCGCACCTTTACCTGCTCTCTCGTGAGCTTCGGCTAAAGCTAGTAGTTCCTGTGAGCTTTTGTCGTTCTGTTCAATTAGTTTCTTTCTAGTGTCATCCGATTTAATACCAGAGATGAATGCCAGTGAGACAAAAGCATCTCTGATATCTCTCACCGTCTCGAACTTACAGGATTTAGCCGCGCTCTGGAGTTCCGCTAGGAACTCTGCTAAGTTTTGAGTATTCTTTTGAGTCAGTTGAGTCAAGCGGAATCTTTCGGACAGCACCAAAAGCTTGGGCTGAAATCTTTCAGTCATCGCATCTTTCAACTGCTCATATGTATACTCTTCTAGCTCTTTTCCTGGAAGGAGGCCTTCCAGGATAGCGTAATTCAGATCACCAATTTCTTCTAGGAACACGAATTTCTTAGCGTCGTTGCCAACTTTTCTAAGTTTCATAAAGTTCTCTAGACGTTTGAGCCAAATGCGCCAATCGCTGCCAGGCAGGTAGGTACCGGGCGGCCTTCCTTGGTAGGGTGCCAATTCTACCGTAGTATGTGTCGCCTGAGGTAGTGCCTGTGGCTGCGGAGCATCGATATTGAACACATCAGATGTGGAAACACTGTGACTCGTACAGTAAGATTCTGTAAGCGTATTCATAGTGGTCTCAATAGACACATCTGACGAGCTTCGAGAGCCTTTTACGTCTAGGTCCGGCAATTGCCTGGTCCTTTGGCCGGGTATACCACATGCCTTCTCTGGTGTACTGTGTACCCGAGATGTCTCTGGTGTACTGTGTACCCGAGAAACCGATGGAGGTAAGCCGGAGGGAAAAACATCCTTATGCGGCGTCTCTGGTGTACCCAGACTACTGGATACCCGAGCCCCGGGTACCTTACCGGATACCCGAGGGTGGTTCATCTCCTTCGGTGCTGTAGGGGTCGGGGATTTATACCGACTCTCCTTGTTTGATGTGGGTGTCCTGGCCGTTGACGTAGAAGGACTCGAATTGACCGTGCTCTGTTCGCGCTTGCTCATCGTGGTGATACGGTATCTGGGGTATAGGTGGTATTAGTCTTTGATACAGAGAGTTGGAGATCAATCTCCAAGTCAAAATACAGTAATCCGGACGAAAAGGGTATCGGGGTATTGATTCAAACCAACGTCCGTTACTGTAGATCCTCCGCTGAGCTTCGAAGACTGAACGCCAGTTAGTGTGCCGTGTGGTAGTCGAGAGAGAGCGAGAAGACAAGTATTTATCTCGGTATGAGAGTGAGGAATAAGGGAGAGGTCGACCCTTATATAGAGGGGCGACCGAGTCAAAGTGAGAGGGAAATGAGGGATGAGTGAGGGATCTTCATATTCAATCTTCTTGTCAAGTAGATAATTCAATTGTAGATGTAGAACTAGAAGAATATCTGCAGACTGATCCCTTTATCCCAACTGATTGCTCGATTTGTCTAGATATTTCGAAAAAGATCTTTTTTTTAGGTATCTGAAGGAAAACCGAAGCAGCCTGGAGAGGACCCTCAGGTCACTTACCTTGTTCCGGAGTTGTGCAACTGCACCGGACTGGCAGATTCTATGAGAAAGGATTTCAAAACCATGAGAGTATGTCTGCAATTATTTTCGTAATTAAACACATCTGCTCAGGTACTCTCGGATTACACTCGCCTTAGTCCTGATAGAAGACGCGAGTCGACTCTGAAGTTCATTCAGTCGGCCAAGGCGTGAGTATCCTTATTCTAGGAGTCTCGCAGAGATTTTGAAAAACTGTACAGTGTATGATTCAGGAATGACCACGTCGCAAAGATGTTCAACTTTTGGAAGGTTGATTTCGGCGATTCATTGGTTGATCTTCCTTGCCGTCAACTGGAGCCCGAGACTCTCTATGGAAAGGGTCCTCAGTTCTCGTACAAGGGTCACAACGCTGAGTGGGCAAAGGATGTGAAGAGTGCTGGAAATTTCCGCACAGTGAGCCTAGACGACTGGATTATTGTGTGCCCCGATATGCCCAAGGCTTTTGATGAGGCGTTCAAGTTCATCAGTAAGTTGAATCACTATTTAAATTATTATTTTTTTGTTTTAAGAGGAGTGCAATAATCTCGGCCGAACGATGCAAATGAACGTCAACGATCCGTTCAAGTGGAAAGTAGACAATCCGCAAGCAACAGCATATCACGAGGCGACGAAAACTGCAATGGAGAATTATACGAAAGAAACTGGCAAAAAGGCCAAAATGGTATGCACTTTTTGAGCTTAGAAGCTTGTTCGTAAAAGAATTAATTTATGCATTAAAATCAAAATAGTTTTTATATTTTATTTACTTTATATTTTTTGAAAATCTCATTCGCACTTATGATTGTAGGTCGTCGTGATCGTCAACGATGATAACAAGACTCGCTACGATACTGTGAAGAAGCTGCTTTGCCACGATATGCCTGGTAATTTATAATTTTTAATCACATTTTTGAATAGTATCTGAATAATGATAATATAAGTTCTCTTCTAGTGCCTTCGCAAGTCGTGAAGCTTGAGACACTTGCTGGCAAAGCCGGCGTCAACAAGAATTATTCGTCAATCGTGCTGAAGATTCTTCTGCAAATCAATTGCAAACTTGGAGGAGCAATCTGGAAAGTCGCTATTCCTCTTGAGAAGACTATGATTGTCGGATACGATCTCTACCACGATTCTACTATGAAGGGGAAGACAGTGGGAGCATGTGTTTCGTCGTACGACAAGGACTTCACGAAGTGGTACTCGCAGACGCTTCCTCATTCTAACCCTGTCGAGCTGGGAGACAACCTTCGCAAGTTTATCAGAAGTCAGTCAACATTTTGTTAGATATTTTTTCAAAAGCAAAAATTCAGAGGCTCTCCAGAAGTATCACGAGACTAATGGTGGGGAGCTGCCCGGTCGAATCTTCGTGTATCGTGATGGATGTGGCGACGGTAATTTATTTAGATTATGATTTCAAAAACATGAATCAAATGATGAAATTTGAGAATTTTTTCTTAGATGTGATGGAAATGTAATCAACAAAATATCATACCTCAATATTAAATCTCAATTATCAAATTTCAGGTCAAATCCCGTACGTGAGGGACACCGAGGTCCGCCAGGTGCAAGAGGCTGCAGCGGAGGTTGGAAAGGTTCTCGACCAGGAGTATGCTCCCAAGCTGGCCTTCACGATCATTACAAAGAAGGTCGGGTTTTACTTCTTAGGAAATTTTTGATGGGTTTATTCTCAGGTGAACATGCGAGTGTTCAAGAAAGTGGGACCGGTCGACCTCAAGAACCCCGATCCCGGAACTGTCGTGGTGAGCTTACTAGAGGTATTTATGGAGTGATAGCGTAACCGCTTTAGGATTCTGTCGTTACTCGCCCTGAAAGATACGACTTCTACATGGTCCCTCAGTTCGTCAACCAGGGAACCGTCACTCCTGTTTGCTACAATATCATTCACGACACTACTGGAATGCCTCCTGATCGTCATCATCAGGTATTTAAAAAAATTTTTTTGGTTGATGTCTAGAACAAATAACTAGAACAACCAATTCTTCAGAGATATAATTTTTTTTCAGTTGGCCTTCAAACTTTGCCATCTCTACTACAATTGGCAAGGAACTGTGAGAGTGCCTGCACCTTGCCAGTATGCGCACAAGTTGGCATTCCTTGTTGCTCAGTCTCTTCACGACGAGTCTTCCGAAGAGTTGAGAGACAAGTTGTTCTTCCTGTAATGGAATGTCGAGCTATTCAGTTCAGTTGCTCGAACACGAGTATTTCTGTTATCTGTCAGCTAACTTTCATTGTCTGTTGTACTACTATTTGTTAAAATTTCTCCGTCGTTAATGTCTGTACAAATATTTAAGCATAGCTAATTTACGATCTACGCTCATGATAATCCATGTTCGTTCACGTTCACTCACGTTCATGTTATTATCTGACGTCGTTAAATAAACTTTTTTTAAGAAACTACTTGCGGTTTGCAAGAATGAGCACAGCCTGCAAGTTTGGTGGCATCTATATTTTCATGTCCTTCTATTTCTATATTTTCATGTTTTCATGTCCTTTTTACAATTTGTAAAAGGATTTTCGAATATAGTTCAATATTTGGAAATTGATTTCCCGATGACATTGTATTTGCAATAGTCTCATTCGACGTAGTTTCTGAGCCGGACAGAGACTAGTAAGGAACCCTTGCGATGTTTGCGACGACAAATTTAATTACTATCGAACCATGAACATGCGTGCTTTATTGATTTAATTTTTTTTATATGTATGCTAGCATACTTTCTAGTATTCATACCGTATTTGTATACCTGTTACACCTATGGTGCTCGCTATGCATTTATTTTATGGTATTCATTTCACGCGTTTCGCGTCAGCTAAGGTTTTTGCGCGCGAAAATATTTCAAATGAATGGCCATTCACGGGTTCATTTTTACACCTCATAATAATTGCCTTCAGTTGAAACTATAATGAATGTAGAGCAATGTGAATTCGCTGCTGGAGATGCTCATATCAAGGTGAGTCAGATAATACTTTATTCTAATTAAACGATTACGTTGTCTAGGTGAAATCTCGATTCAACGAAGGAATTGTAAATTTGATAGCTGGAGATATTGGTCCCTTCGAGGCGGGAATGCCGTGTACTGTCCCATTGTGGCTCGCTATTGATCTACGAAGAAGACACAAGTGTGAAATCATTGTAAGTGCGATTATTAGATCATACGTAGCTTCCTATTTGAGCCTCCCGAGTGGATGACTGTGGAGCGACTAAAAGAATTGATTGTGAGCGAGGGAGAAATCACTGGACTTGCTCCTCTGCCAGAGGCCTTTTTTGAAATGGCTCATTTCTTAACTCGATACGCAAAAGAAGATTTGGTGGAGGGAGATCAGGTGAGAAGATATGAGGATTCTCATCTATTAATTTCTTACCATTAGATAATGGATTCTTTAAGATGAAGACACTAGTTCAAGACATCTGGGATAAAAGAGAGGCTAAACTACGTACATCTATGCTCGCTTTTCTATCACAGGTATAACGATAGTGAATGAGTAAGAGCGCGGATATAATATATGAAGATTACAGAATGAGATGGGACACGCCCGAATTGATTCAGTGCAACGA
This sequence comes from Pristionchus exspectatus, assembly GCA_911812115.1. Classification (NCBI taxonomy): domain Eukaryota; kingdom Metazoa; phylum Nematoda; class Chromadorea; order Rhabditida; family Neodiplogasteridae; genus Pristionchus; species Pristionchus exspectatus. Next base: position 13,359,536 of record OU461585.1, on the reverse strand, counting down.
ATGGAATTGGCAACTATGAGAGATCCCATCCTTCAATCTTGTGAACATGTCGATCGATTAGTTGCAAATGAACATTCACTCGCTAATCAATAACAAATCCACCACTTCGTCACAATTCTTCCTTTCACATTCCACTTTGATTCAATATTTCATCTGACCTATGCTTATACACTTTCAATATCATAGAGCATGTACTATACAATATACAATCAACTGGTGAGCAATCTATTAGAACCCTCGAATGATAAATATATGTATGACTTAGAGGGTGCTCTCTAATGAGATCCATGATGTTCGTGATGTTCATGTTCCCAGTCAGGATGAGTGTATCTGCAAGTAATTGATTATAATCGTTAGAATATAGTGGGGGGTAAACCTGTAGTGTGCGATTCTACACAGTTGAGCGAGACCAGTGAGCATAACGAAGAAATTGACACTAGCGAGATAAACATTCACTGGATGGATCATGAAACAATAACGAGTCCAGATAGCTCCTGTTGCGAATAACGCAAAGTTCTGAAAGGGATCAGATATATGTATAGAATAGATGTAATAATAACCTGAGCGGGAGACAATCTCTGCGCGGGTCTTCCCAGATCTGCCAATCCTGCTCCAACCAATGCCCATTTGATAGTCGGAGCCCTTATTCCATTATTATCACAATGGTTATTGTATAATTGACTCACCAGAAGAAGACTGTCTTTGGACCTGCGTTGTGATTCCATGCAGGTTTGGCAAATGCCGGAAGAATCGGATAGACCACTCTGTCACCCACCTATCATGCACATTATTCTCCTTTCTAATCTCATAAAATTAAAATAAGTAAATAAATCAAATTAAAGGAAAGGAAAGATCACTTACATTGCACAAGAGTCGATAGAGAGCGGACAATGGATGGGGTTTGTGCATACTGCAAAAACATGAATGAGATATAGATAAAGAGGAAACAAACAAAGGAGATAATAATTATTTCCTTTTAACTATTTTTATCCCATGGACACATGTGTCTAGTTTCTCTTCTCTCGATCTATGTGAACCCACATCCGAATATCACTGACCCTTCTATAAATCTCTAAAGAACAAATATTAGAGGAATGGTGAGCGATCCTTCAAACTTCAGAGTCCTCACACCATTCATAATTAACGTATTTATTGAAGCTCTTTTCGCAATAACGAAATCCACAAGATTGAATTAGTGGATAGTGATGAAAGGAAGAAGTGCTTAGAAATAAAATATGGTTGAAGCCAAGGCATGAAATACAATGTTAAAACGACTCTCTGTACAGTAAGAAAGGGTAGGAGTATATCTCAGCTGGGCTTCACAACTCGGGAGTTTCATCGATTGATGGTAAAAGAGAAGATTATCGATTGAGACGAGAAGAAGACAAAGTGATGGAAGAGATATGGCACGAGTGCCTTGATGGAAGAAGAAGGGGAAGTGACTAGGTAAGAGATGAAAAGAGAGAGAAGGGAGGGGGCATCAACGATATTATATCAAGGGCTTGTGTACAAAACTACTGCCGGAATACTCTTGTTAGCTATATGAAAGATAAGAAGACTTTGATACAAATATAAATGGGATAGTGATGGAAACTGGAAGGGGGGGATTTAAGAGAGTAGTTAACTCGAAGAGATAACGAGATAAGGAATGAAAAGTGGAGTGATGAGAAGAATGGAGTGATCTCTCTCTCTCTCTCTCTCTCTCATACAAATATTGAATGGATAGTATAAGGTGATAGATGGGGAGAGAAGGGAAGGAGGGAAGGGGGAAGGGGATCGATTCCTTTTAAGAACAGCATGATGATGCACCCGAACCAGGAGCTCCTCTTCCTGAATATATTTATTATTTCTTCTATTCCTCTTCATCTATATCATCATCTCTCTTCTTAACGAACCAGGAGATGAAGGAGAAGAAGGAGAATGTTGAGGTCCCAATTTGATTCCATTTGCTTCATTGTTAATATCGAATACTCCTTCTTGAATCTTACGATAGATTTCCTTGGCAGTATCGATGAATGCCTTAATATAATATATGTTTCCTTCTTCTCTATCATATTGATAACCTCTTCAACATTAGCAGCAGTCTTAGCACTAGTCTCCATGAATATGAGTCCATGCTCTCTTGCGAATGCCTCTCCTTCTTCCTTCTTCACTTCACGACGAGCTTCCAGATCACTTAATTTATCATTCCACTCAAAGTATACATACAAATACTTAATAAACTAATAAAATTGAATAATAAATGTAAAATGAACCTCTTATTTCCAATGAGCATAATGACCATATTGCTATTCGAATGTTGTCGTGCATCTTCCAACCACGAAGTGAGATGATTGAATGTATCTCGTCTATAATACAACCGATATCATCATTCCTATTCCCTCCTTGTCTCTAACATCTCCCTTCTCCTCATCCAACAATATCATTGATTTCTGTCTTCTTTTTTTTCCGCAATTTTCTCTCCCAGACTACATTAATGTATCCCATTATTCACTCTTTCTCTCAAATTCCATTCAAGAAAGGGGAAATTATTGGAAGAGCAGGGAAAGCGCACATAAACATAATTTTCCTTACCAAATAAATTCGATCTGTTCTAAAGGGTTCACTCATAGACTAATAATAATAATCTGTCTTAATTGTGATAATAAATTCTTGCCCACAGTCCATACATATTCACCCCCCCCCCCTCTCATCTTCTAACCTCGTTATGTCATAAACGAGAAGAGCTCCAGCAGCTCCTCTGTAATACGATCGAGTGATGGATCGGAATGATTCTTGTCCTGTATATATACCTATTATTCCACTCTACTTTCATATTCATTACCTGCAGTATCCCAAATCTGTAGTTTGATCTGTTTTCCATCGATTGTGATCATACGAGCACCGAATTCAACCCCTAAACACATTTTGCATCAATATAATCATGAAAGATATACAAACCAATGGTGAGGTCATGAACAGGTTGGAATCGCTTGTCTGTGAATTGTAGAAGAAGACACGACTTTCCCACTCCTGCAATTAATCATCATCTATACCGAACAATAGATGTCCAACTCACCAGTATCTCCGATGATAATGTACTTGAAGAGATAAGCGTACGACATATTGAGGAATTGAGAGAGGTGCAACGACTCTGTAAAAGAGAAGAGGAATCGATATAACGAGAGGGTGGAGAAGAGGAGAGGAAGAGAGAAGAGGCGAAAGAAGGAAGAACAACGCTGAAATGAACAGCAAATGAGTGTACTGCCAACGAAACAAATCAAATAAGAAATATAGAGAGACGGTGAGAATACAATAATTACTAGATAGGTAACGAAATGTTGAGAGAAGGAGAGACGATGAGAAATGGAAAAGAGAAGACAGAAGCTCAATCGATACGACTCTCCCCTTTTAGGCCTCGGGACTCAATGACGCTCTCTCTCTCTCTTTCTCTCTCTGTGCACTCGCCTCATTCCTATTTCATCCAATAAAAACAAGCGAATCCACAAATGGTAACCATCTTGTCATGAAAAGGTGAAAACGAAGGATAGTAACGACGTAATGTTAGGAATAACGTATCAGGTGTACTCCTGGGCATTAAACTGGAATGAGCCACAACCAAACGAGTATTGCCCATTGTATATCAATGTCCTTCAAAAAAGAATAATTAAGCAAGTCTATTCGAAAGCGGATCTTCAATAAAAAAAAATACCACGTGAATGACAAGGAAAAAGCACCACGGAAGAGCCAGCTCACCCGGAACGGGCAAGGATTATGAAACAGACTGTCGATTAAGGGTTATATTATAGTAGTTATCAGAACAGAATGGTATATAATAAGAACCCCTTGGTAACATGAATTTGTTGCTACTTAAAAAAGTAAACTAAATACCTGGTAGAGCGCTTATTACCATATAAAACACCATTCCCTGGAAACGAAAAGTATGTAGCAAAAAACAATATCCAGATACTTAAAAATGGAGACTAAAATTAAGCAACATTTAGCCCCTGATAATTTTGACTATAATAATACTAGTAACAATCGAACCGAATCACTGGGCGGGGCATAGTCTGTACACTTACTGTTATATCAGTTAAGAATGAACAAGAGGAGGATTGATATAGCTATCCATGATTACCAATCAGACTAAAAGAAACTCGGAATACAACTATCAATCGATATGAACTGTTAATAAACAGCTGAAAATTGAATGGTTCTCACTCACATGATGTCATTCAAAACATACTGTATACGTCATTCCATGCTTAGGATTTATTAAAGATTGACTAAATTTAGTATTTTAAATTATAGAAAATTGTTTTCATCGATGTTTATAGTTCTTTGTGGAACGACCCTATTATAATTTCATTCCATCTCATTCATTTCCACAGGATCACTCGAATAGGAGCGGTTCGACTCAATCTGAAAAAAGTGAGCCTTGCCTGTTGTGATCCATGGTTTGTCTCTCTTCATCTTTCCTTCTTACTTTTATACTATTTACAGTTAATATTTCTATTCATTTCTTCTATTGTAAGCTTCGCTCTATTCCTATGCACATCAACTAAAGAGAAAGAACTATCGTAAGTCAAAAAATGAGAATAATCATAGAATGTCGTCTGTAGGACAAAGAAGTTGACAAGCAAGAAGATCGTAGATCATGGAAGAGAAAATGATGAAATGAAGATCGGAAAACTACGGTAGAGATATGATAGGTAAGAAGAGAGATAATGAATGTTTTTGTAGTCAACATGAAGATGAATGTGATCTATCACGATCAATGGTCAGAGAAAAAGGAAAAGTTATTGAAGATGATATTCCATCTCTTTCCTTATCCTTTACTCCAACAATGGATGAAAAAAAGAATTAACAATAATAGAGAATATCCATTCAATTGAAGAAAAATCACGAATGATATTATCTGCGTTAATTTATAGACATCAAGTATTTAGTTGTATCTCATTTGGAAGTGATGATGACTTGAGATAACTTGAGATGTCTCATCCCTTTCGATTCCATCCTATCATAAAATGTAGTAGGGTACTCAAAGTAGTACTCACGACCCAATATTCCCCTTTCTTCATCTCATCTCTCTAGTTCACTTCCCTTTATTTCTTATCATATATAATTATACTGAATCCATGTTGAATGAAGAATGAATAAACAAGGAATGTCCATTCAATACATCCATCTTCTCTCCTCTTCAATCTTCTATCATCTGTTTTTCATTGAAGTCTCAAGATTGATCAATGCCATTCCCTTCTCAGTCTTCTCTTTCATTCTCCTTCCATTATCCTCTTGTCTCTCATTTCACCCTTCTCCTAATGGTCGAAATTGATACTCATTCATGATTCTCACCTCTATTCATTGTCTCTCTTATATCTGATATATGCCCATCCTTGTTCCTCTCTCTTCTTCAAGGGAGGAATGGAGAGAAAAGGAGACTCCTCCCCATATGTATTCAATCTGTCTTAGAGGAGGACTAGAGATCTCTTCTCTCTTCACAATCAGGTAGTTGGATGGTCTTCCAATGATTCTTCTAATCTTCATTCTTCTCTTTCCATCAATTGATTCAACAATCAGGTACATTTTTCTCTTTCTCTTCTTTGTCTTGTGAATACAAAGGGACTAATTGAGTCTTTCCCTTTCCTTCGTCAATGACACATTCAATTGTCGTCTCTTTCTGGTAGTCATTCCACTACTCTTTCTTATCATCCCCCCACACGCATTCCCCACCATCCATTCATTCCTACTCAAAACTTGGCCAAAAATAAGTAGAAGGTCTACTCTTCCACTATCCAATCCGAGTAAATTACACAGATCTAATTTAGAAAGGAAGAAAAGGAAAGAGACTCAGGTCTTTGAGTATTTCAATTGATTTGAATAGGAGAGTCGGTATCCTCCTTTCCCTCTCTCTCATATTATCAAATGGACATTACATTTACAGTGGGACAACAAAGAAAAGTTCAATCAGAAGAAAAAAAACGATTATTTTTGCTCTTATACTGAAACATTTTGTGATGTAAAGAAGGATAGAATGGCTTTAAATGTGAAAGGAGGGGGAAACGGAAGTAAGAATAGTTTATAGCCATTATCCCCCCTCTATCCCCCTCCCCCTCTCTCTCCATTCTCAGCCTATTAGTTGCACTTCTCTCTGACTCAATCACACTTCGTTTACATTAGTTCTTCCTTTCTTCACCACTCTCTAAATCGGAAATTCATAAACAATTCTTTCATTCTACTCTGACGATCAATCGATTTTAGCTAGATAGAAAAAAAGCTTTGACGAATGAGAGGAAAGACCACACTGTACATAATAAAGAATTAGAGAGATCCTTCTCTTCATTTCACACGCTTTGTCTGCTCTTCTTTTGGAATGGAACCATCTTTGTTCAAATGTAATATTGTTTCGAAAAGGGACCAATGACTGAATAATCTTCTTTTGAAAACTAGAAGGAGAAGAGAGTGTCTATACGGTTCTAGAAATGAGAACTTTTTATATTTTTGAAAATATAATAATTTAAGTTGCTTCTCGTGCGCGTCAGCTGATTATCAGAAATTAATGGAAAGTAATCGGAATTTGGCAGGAAGAGTTCCTATTAGAATATTTGATTCGGCCTGTGAAAGCAATGAATTGAGACAGGTATAAAAGATGTACAATTAGATAAAGAGAATGAATAAATATCAGATAAATGGAGGTGAATCATCATGTCAGACTGATTCAACGTGCATTACCTTGTATGAGAATTACTACGTCGGAGGTTTGTTCCTTTCTTTATTTTCCCTTTTGTCACTCTCACAAATACGAATAAGGAAAGAGAATAGAAGGAGAAGAAGAAGAATTATGTGCCAAAACTTGTCAATTTTTAATGTTTTTTTTCTATTTGTACGTAAAAGTGGGATAATAACTATAGTTTTCTTATAAGAGATGATATATAAAGTTGTCTCTAAAAGAATTTGTTGTGAGTGTGGAATTGACTAACGAGTTAAAAGAAGAATGGGTCTCTTTTTCCCTCGATTGTTCATCTCGATTCACAGTCTTCTCGAAATGGGGCAATTTGAGTGTTGAGAAAGAGAGACGAAAAGAAGGAATGCATAAGTATACGAGATCACATTCCAATGAATATATACACTTAACGCATACTATTCACGTTGTTCAATATATAAACGAGTAAATGATTGAGGAATGCAAGTTGAAGATCGTCCCTTCACAGTTATTCGAGGTTGTACTGATAAGATACTCAATTATGTTGATAATGTCAATAGACCAAGAGAGGTAATGTATACCTTCCTATTCTTTTCAAACTTTCTTGATTTATTTGATGTGTTCCTCATTAAATGTTGTTGATACTTTCACAAATCCCTTGAACCTCTTCCATTCTATTACACTTTTCTATTCCGTCATCTTTATTTTGCCGCCTTGACATTCATTAGTCATTGAGGAAGAAATAAAACTTCTTAGAATAGGACTTCCAAAAAACTCACCAGATTAGATATAATAATGCAATTGTTCAGATTGATTTTCTTCACGAAGGAGCAATCTGCGTTGATTTGGCTCTTTCTACAATCTTTCCTCAAGTGACAGATGACCTCACAGTGAGAGTGAGTCTATTCCCTTTCCCTCTCCCCCTCCCCCTCCCTCTCCCTCTCCCTTTCCCTCCCCTCTCCCCCTCCCTCTCCCTCTCCCTTTCCCTCCCCTCTCCCCCTCCCTCTCCCTCTCCCTTTCCCTCCCCTCTCCCCCTCCCTCTCCCTCTCCCTTTCCCTCCCCTCTCCCCCTCCCTCTCCCTCTCCCTTTCCCTCCCCTCTCCCCCTCCCTCTCCCTATTCTTTCCCTTCCAGGCATGTTCGTGTATAGATGACGACTGTAATCGACATCTTCGTCCTTCTCATTATTCATCTTCATCTTCTTTCTCTCTTTCATACGCAATCCTCTCGCTCATTTCTCTCATCTACCTCTAAAACTTTTTTAATTCTCAATTCTCACGGGTTTCTTTGATCAATCGCTCACTAATTTCTACCTATTTATAAGTGATTTCATTCTTTATCCAGTCAGATAAGTATGATAAATTTATTTCCACTCTTCATTGCTATGTGCAGAAGAGATTACATCTTATTCGTCTCAATTCATTCCGTGTTAGATCTTTTGGATAATACTTTTCTATACACACGATACTTTATCGTTTGATCGATAAACGTAAATAGATGGTGGAAGAGTGGGATGGTACTGTACTTCCAATCATCAGAGTAAACGTGAAATCATTTACTCGTTTAACGAAATGGACTCAAAAAGAAGGTTGAAAAGTGGTAATCTAGAGAGAATTAATGATAATCTAGAGTGTGAATACAAGGGGGAAACGAGTTAATTCATCTGCTCACTTAGTGCCAATTCTAGATTAGAGGCATTTACACATTAAGGAGCGATAAATTGAGATGATAGGGGAAAGATAAAGTAAATCGGCAGTTAGGAGTAAAAACAAGATACAAGACACAAAATACTCCTTTATCCGTCGACTATCGATTACGGTAGTGTGTTGTGTGGTGTGTGGTGAGAGACTGAGAGAGGCGAGAAATTGGAAAAGGCGATGGGAGTGCACACGACGAAAAATGGACGGAGCGACGGACCGTGGATGGCATTTAGAAGTACGCGTGGCTAGCAGAACGAGCCAGAGACGAAGGCCTGGGATTGATCGGAATCATCCATCCATACTCTCACAACTACAGTAATCTCGAGAAATCGATCGTATTCTAATCAATGAGAAGACTTGAGACAAATCGATTACTCTGTGAGATATTACGGTAGATGTGATTGATTTTGACTACGGTATACACGGAAAAGAGGGAAAGGCAGTGAGTGAAATAGGAAAGAAAGGAAAGGAATGAAGAGATGAAGATATCTTACATGTCCTCCTCCATCACGTACACCTGTAATAGACATAATGAGTCATCCTTCTCCCCCTTCCCTCCCTCCCCCTCACTTACCTTTCCTCCGCTCTTTCCAGTGACAACAGATCCACGATGTTTAGCACGAATGAGATGGAGGGATGATTCAGCCTGATCGGCTCTTCCCTCAGCATCCTTCAATCAATTCCATTCACTCTCATTCATTCAATAAATGAAACCTCAAGTTCTCTCTGATATCTGCGAACTCTCTGTAGATTCTGCATCGTCAGTGATTCCTATAACGAAGATAACGATAAGAGAAGGGAGAGGGGAATATCTCTTACTGATTCTCCAAGTTGTCTCTTCTGGATATTCAGCTTCTCCATTAGTCTATCGGCAGTGTCTTGTGCCATAACGAAGTTCTTGTGCTCCTCATCGACCTTCAATGGATTGAATAGACTCCCCCCTTCTCCCCTCTCCCTCCCCTCCCTTCCCCTCTCCCTCCCCTCCCTTCCCCTCTCCCTCCCCTCCCTTCCCCTCTCCCTTCCCCTCCCCTCCTCACCAATTGCTGGACTTCCTTGATTCTTCTATCCTTCTTCCTCAATGCATTCTGTGTCTCTTTGTGTCTTCTTGTCTCTTCATCAAGAGCAGTTTCGAGATCTCTAATTCTAGTCTCAAGTTTAGAGATGACTCTCTTTCCTCCTAGAAGAGCAGCAGCTTCAGCCTCTTGGATCTGTACTTGAAGTTGTTTCACTTGTTCCTCAAGACTCTTTCTCAGTGCATCAATCTTCATTGAGTGTTCTTGTTCCTCATGAAGTTGTTCAACAGCTCTAGCAGCATCAGCAAGTGCTCTATTCGCTCTCTCATCAGCAGCATGTAATTCCTTCGTCACTTCATCGAGATCTGCCTGAGCAGTAGACAATTCAGTCTCCAACTTATTCTTGATCGAAGTGAGATTGTTGTTGATGGCTTGGAGATCAGAGATGCGACCGACCGCCTCTTCGAGATCAACCTGAATACGGTAGGAGATTGATGGATACGGTAGAGTCTGATGGGACAGATGGATGATTGACTGACCTCAGCCTGCTTACGGGCACGAATGGCATTGTCAAGAGCAGTCTTGGCCTCTTCCAGTTCAGCCGAGAGGGCACACACCTAAGAAAGAGAGAGAGAGAGAGAGAGAGAGGTAGAGAGGGGATGGGAGAGGAAGAGGGGACTAACCTTTCTCTGAGCGAGAGCATACTGGTCAAGAGTCTGCTGGAGTTGACGTTGGCAGTCTTCGAGAGAAGCTTGAAGGATCTAAAAAGACGTTCTCTCATCTTCAGTCTATCTCTTCATACCTTATTCTGCTCGGAGAGTTTCTTGATGGTCTTTTGTGCTTCGATATTCGCTCTGTTCAGATTATCAACAGTCATTTCCAATTCAGCGATCTCAGCCTGGTACTTCTTCTTCAGACGAGAGATCTCTGACTGAAAAGGGAAGGATGATGAGTGAGGGAGGGAGGGGGAGGAGGGGGTACCTTCATTCTAGCTTCAGCATCAGCAAGAGCAGCAGTGAGTCTATCAATCTCGAATTGCATATTCTTTCTCAATGCTTCCATTTCTTCTTCCTTCTCTTGAAGTCTTCTCTCCATCTCAATTCTCAATGCTTGCAGTTCAGCAAGTGCTCTCTGTGCTCTATTCTCAGCATCACGACGTTGAGCATCAGCCTCCTATAAGGAATACGAATGATTACGGTAGATGGAGGAGGGAGGGAGTACCTTGAGGGCAGTCTGGAGTTCTCTGATCTCTCCAGCAAGACGAGCATTCTCCAGATCGAGTTCATGAAGCTTTCTATTGGCATCAGCAAGAGCCTCCTTGGCCTCATGGAGTTCATCTAAAAGGAGGGAATCATTCATTATATCCATATCCCTTCAACATCCTTACCGTGGAGCTTCTTGTTCTCTCTAGCGAGAGCTTCCTTCTGTTCAACAGCCTTCTCATAGAGATGTTTGAACTTTTGTAGTTCAGCCACAGTGGCTCTCAATTCTCTCTGAGCTCCCTCCAACTCAACGTTCAGTTCATCGATGCGAACCTACAAGGGAGAGGATAGAGGGAGAGAGAGGGGAGAAAGGGGGGGGGGAGAGGGAAGGAGTACCTTGAGGTCGTTCACTTGCTTCTCGAGTGCTTCCTTTGCTCTTTCAAGGAGAGCAATCGTAGCCTGAGCCTTTTCGAGATCAACGATGAGAACTTCGACCTGAATTAAAGAATGATTAGAAGGAGAGGGAGGGGGGGGAGGGGGAAGGGGAATACCTCCGATTGGAGTCTGCTCTTAGCCTTCTCAAGCTGGGAAATCTTCTGAAGCATAATCTCGATTTGCTCTTCGTATTCAGCCTGCTTCTGGAGCATCTTCTTACGAAGATCTTCCACTTCCTCATGATGAAGAGCGACCTGAAGGAGGGAGATGAGGGAGAGGGGAGGAAGGAGAGAGATGAGGGAGAGGGGAGGGGGGATGACTAACCTCAGCATCGAATTTGCTCTTCCATTGAGTGATCTCAGTGTTGGCAAGATTTAGCTTGTGTTCAGCATCAGAACGAGCAGCAGCTTCCTCATCGAGAGCAGTTCTGAATGAAGGGAAGGAATGAGGGAGGGGGGAGGGAGAGGGATGACTCACCTCACAGAGTCGAGTTCAAGCTGCACCTGATGAAGCTGAGACTGAAGCTGAGATCTCTCCTGCAATATTCTTCATTAGTATTAATCGTTGTAAAATATGTGTAGTTTCAATAAAGTAGATTCAGTAGAAATGTAATCGAAATGTAAGTCCCTTTAGTGTCAATCCCTCTTTCTATGGAATCTGTCTCTTTTTCCGTAGTATTCTCAATTTCCTATTCGTCATCATTATAAATTGGCAAATCTATCCTTTCATCTCACTCATATTTCTTTCCCTTGTATCAAATATATTCGTACTCTTTCAGCATCTTCCAATCTTCTTCTGGCTTCTTCCAATTGTTGAGCAAGAGTGTACTTCACATGTTGGAGATTGTCCAACTGAACCTTCTGGTCATGGATCTCCTGCAATGAAGAGATTGATTACTGTAATAGAGAGAGAGTGATTGATTACCTTGAGAAGATCATTGTTCTCAGCTTGAAGTCTCTGTCTCTGTTGGGCGAGATCATTCACGTGCTTGTTCAGATCTTCGACCTTATTTCCCAATTCGATAGTCTGAGCTTCGAATCTCTCAGCTGCTCTCTCTGCTGTATGCTGAAAGAATGAATTGATTGGTAGGGGCAATCGATATCCATTGAGTGAATGTGTCTTCTCTTCTCTCCTACTCTTTCTTCCCATTGGAGACAAACAATAAAGAGAGGGAGAAGCAGTTATGTAATTGACTCAAGGGCACAACTGACTTCCCATGCTCTTTCACTATTACAATGAAAGACTGCCGATCCCCCTCCCTCCTCCCTCAGGAGGAGAGAGAGGAGGAGAGAGGAAGAGGAGGAACAAGAAAATGACTACGGTAGGAATAGAGAAACACACGTATTGATTGGATAAGAATTAGAAAGAGATAGATGATACAAGAATGCGATCACTTGAATAGAGTATCATATTGTATACCATACCTTGTCCTTCTGAAGTTGATCGATGGTAGCAGTCAATTCGATAACTTCGTGTTGAAGTCTCTGTCTCTCACGATCGATCCTCAAATACAATCAATAAGTTTGAGTGTATTGAATGTCTAGTTCCTAGAGTGACTCCGTCTCTTCTCTTCTTCTCTCTTTCCATCTCACTCTCACTTCTCCACAATGTGTAAAAGAGAAAAGAAGACTCTCTTACTTCCTACTGATTAATCAATAAATTGAATGAGAATAGAAAAAAGAAAAGCGGATGGATTCGATTAAGAGAATGAAATTGGAAGAATGGAATCAAAAGTGAATTGAAAGAGAAAAAAAACGAGGGAAGATGGGATTGAGCAACAGAAGAGATGACAGACATATGGAGGAAGAAAATGTGACGAAAGGAATAAAATGGATTATGGTATGATTGAATAGAATGAACTAACTTGGAGTTCTTCTTGGAGATTGCTTCGACTTGCTCTTGATAATCAAGTACGGAATCTTGATGTTTCTTCCTCAGAACATTCATTGCATCTTCATTCTCCAATTGAGATTCCTCAAGAAGTTTACGAAGCTTCAGAAGTTCTCCTTCTCTCTTTCTATTCGATTCAATCTGAATAATTAATTGATTATTGATTAGTTAATCATTCGATTGTAACCTGTGTGTCAGTTGTTCCCTCAGCATCTTCGAGTCGATCGGTGAGAGCGATTAATTGAACTGATAGATCAGCTCGCTCTCTTTCGATCTATAACATTTATTATTACTTTATTATCAATTGATACTCATACAGGATCAATCACAACTTATTTTATCTATGGAAGTTATCATTTTCCTTCGAACGTCTAAAAATTGTATTGCCTAATTCAGAATAAACAAACGAAATTGTTTATTTGTTTGTTGATCAATAATAATATCTATGTGATTACTGAATGAAGACTAAATAGTAAAGTAGTATTACCCTGTTTCTGAGTTCCCTCTCAGACTCGAGATCCTCTTGAAGAAGACGAATCTTATCCTGTAATGGGCATCCATTTATTCACCCTTCTTCCTCTCTATTCTCTCCTTTCTCTACCCTCTCCTCTTTCCCTACACTCTCGCATTCTCTCTCCCTCTCTACTCTCTCCTCTTCTTTCGTTGTCTCTCTCTCTCGGAAGGTGTAAAGAATGCCTCGAGCATCTATCACAAGAGAGGCGCGTAGTAAGAAGAGAAGAGAAGAGAAGAAGAGGAGGAGGAGGAGGACTCATTCCAATACAGAGAATGAAAGAGAGAGATTGGATATGAAGAGAAGTGAAGAGGATAATGGAATGAGATTGAGGGAATGATGAGATGAACTGTATTCAGAAGGAAGGACGGAGGTAGGGGGAGGGGGAGACGAGGAGGGAGGAGGGAGAGGGGGGAGAGGAGTACTACTCAGTGAAGAGGACAAAACAATTTGAATTGTGAATGCAATTGGATGTTGTGAGGAAAATGGAAGAGAAAGAGGGAAAAAGAAGAATGGACTAAGAAAAAAATGAAGAAAAGGAGGTCTGGAGAAAGAATATATGAATGAATTGAAGTAATAGAATGAATGGTAACCTCAAGTCTAGTGAGAGATCCGAGATCAGCAACAGACATAGCTCCGAATGGAGCACCGAAGGCTGATGATGATGGACTCTTGTAGATACCAGCATTAGCTGATGAGGGACTGCGATATAGTGACATCTCTGAAGAGAGAAAGAAAGAGATGGTCAATGGATCTGAAGAGTGGAGACTTACTAGATGGAAGAAGAGAGATGTCTTGACTGAAGAGAGATGCTCCACTAGCTCAGATCAGCTTCTATCCTTCTTCTTCTAGTGTAACATCCTATCGCCCCCTCTTCTCTCCTCTCTCTCTCTTAGAAATATTCCGCCCCCTCCGATCTACTCTTCGTCTATATCCACTGATCCACTCTATTTCTCTGTCACTCTCGTTATCTTAGAGGATGAACAGTTGAATGAGGGAATTCCCATGTAGGGAAGGAAAGTGGGCGGAGTCAGTCTCTTAAAGGGGAGGAGAAGGGAGAAGAAGAAAGAGAGATCTTCTATTCTCTTCCCATCTCTTGGTCGGTGCATACAATGCATGATGATTCTCTTCCATCAGTATATCTAATCGAGGCTTCAACATCAACGTCATCAGGTCTCTCATCAAATGGATATTCATCATCAAATCGACGTCGTCTTCCATTAACTCCATCTCCTCCTTCAATGTATACTCTAACTCCATCTCATACAACATCACATCTCTTTCTTAATCATTCAACAGTCTTATCATCTCCTCGTCGTTCATCAACTCCTCGTCTTCTTCCTACACCACCTCCAACTTCACCTGATTTTCGTTCTCCATCATGTCAATTAGATCGTAGACCATCAGGAAGAATTCTTCCTCGTCCTCCTCCTCAATTTAATCTTCCTCCTTCTGATACTTCATCTTCTTCTCCTTTACTTGAATCAGAAAGAGGATTAACACCTGATGGAGATATGCCAAGAATTGAAGAATCTTCACCTTCTGTTGAACCAATTGGAGATTATGATATTTATGATCAATTGGAAGAATTTGAATTGGAAGACGTCAATGACCCCCAATCGTCTATTAGTATGGGAACAACTACTGAACTGGTTCGTTTTTACAATTACTCATTATTATACTTTTATTTGTGTCTTTCTTCTGTTAGAGTCGTTTTGTGAGTGAAGGAAAGGGGAAAGAGTGGTGTGAGAGAATGTGGGGATACGCTGTCTATACGGAGAGGTGAAAGAAGAAGGGAAGGGGAGGGGGGGGGGAGGGAGGGAGAGAAGAAGGAAGAGAGAGAGAGTCTTGATAACTGGGTCTTACACTGGCATTGAGCCTCAACGACGGCAATTCTCTTGCTAGAGTAGAATGGAAGGGATCGTTTAGAGATTGAAGGAAAAGAGAGAGAGATTCAGTCAATTTCATTCCCTTGTCTCACACTTGGACACAATTCCCGAAGGAATTGTCTCTCTTATCGAAGAGAGGAAGAATGGCTTCCCTCCTTATACAATCCTTAAAAACAAGGGCGAGAAAGAGAGAATGAGAAATGGTGTATCGTTGAATAGAGAGTAAGTTCATTCGTGTGACAATTCATTCTTTCTTTCTCTGGTTAGACGTCTCTTTCCGAACTAAGAAATGCTGTCACCTGTAAATAGAATATGAGAGAAGGAGAAAGAGGGAAGGGAGAGAGAAGAAGTGAGAATGGACTTGAGGTCCATTCAATGGATAGACCAACACAATTAAATGGATAGACGGACCTTCTTCGTAAGAACTTTGCTTAACAATCACTTTCAATATATTTGAATTTATATTTTTTTTAAATAGCCACTAGATGATTATCTAAGCGAATTTAGAGTATGTATGAAAAAATCCAAAAGTATTCCGAATATTTATCCATGCTTCACTTCCACTCACTTTTCTTTTTTTCTTTTACTTGCACAAATTTTTCATATTTCAAATTGGAAATAGATATATTTTTCCTTTTTTTGTAATGCATTGATAATCTCGTCAATTTCAAACAGATTCTTAACCTCTCGCTCTTTTAATTAAGTTTCTCTTTTTTATCGTATTTAACCGTAAATGGGGAAACTAATATTGTTTTCGTTCATCTCTGAATTGATCAACTCCTTCATATTCTTCTTCTTCTTAGATGAATCTTCTCCGTCTGAGATTCTATTAATATTATATCATTGCCTCATTGACGTTATCCCTTTCCCCTCCCATCTCGAGATCTCCCCCTCCCCCTCTCCCCTCCCCCCTCTCTCCCTTCCTCCTCCTCCTCCTTCGTCATCATTCCTTTACAGTACACAAATAGTATTCCGTCTTTCTATCTCCGAGAGATTTACCGAATCTAAAATCGGAATAACTGATCTCATTTTGTGAAGAAACTGTTATCAAGTTGGAAATTTTCTTACTATTGGACTTGTAGACATTTCCTCTTCCTCTAATCACTCACAACGTTAGATAAAATATTGAAATGTATTTATATTGCGATATTTCTGAGATTTCATCCAATTTAATTAAAGGAGACCGTATAATTAGCCCCTTTTCCTTGTGTGTTCGAATAAAAAAGAAAGAGGTTGAATGTCGATAAGACTAGACCAGAATATTAGAGAGAAGAAAGATGAAGAATAGATAGATATCCATTCGGTATAATGAGAATATGCGAAGAAGGGAGGTCATGAGATAGAAAGAGAGAGAGGGGAAGAGAGAGGGGAAGAGGGAGAGGGAGAGGGAGAGGGAGAGGGAGAGGGAGAGGGAGAGGGAGAGGGAGAGGGAGAGGGAGAGGGAGAGGGAATGCCATCTTAGAAGGACTTTACTTCTTTCCCTAGAAAGGAAGACAGACCAGACTACCATTATAGGAATAGGGAGTCAATTCGATGAAGAAACGTGAATATATTGGTAGTATCTCTGTATCTGAAAGGGAATTAATCTTCCTCATTCTCTTTCTTTTTTTACATTAGAAATTTACTGAAATTAACCCTAATCAAGACTACGTTTCGTATTTCATCTATATTTATTCATTATACAAATATTTCACTACATTATCATTTGAGTGTTATGGGGGGGGGGAATTAGTTGTGCACATGAGATAAAAGATTGTATCTAGAAAAGAAAAGATTAGATGGGAAATAAATAGTAAAGAGGAATGTGAATATAGAAAGGCTTTTCAATGTGTTCAAGATAAAATACGAAGAGTGAAAAAGAGAATGAGACAATTAGAAGAGAAAGAAGAAGAGAGTCTTCACTATCTTTGATTACTGCAATTACGAAAGGAACTACCGTACTACTACAGTATTCTCATTGACGAAATGTCCGTCTACAGTAATCTTATTTGGATGAATCAGGCACAAATCTGCTCCGACCCAAATTCAATTTGTATTTTCCTGTGTCTCTCTTCTAATGATTCCTTTCTCTTCTTTTGGTATAAGTCTCCTTCGTCTCTTTCATTCTTTCTTCTCCTCCTCTTTCCCCTATGATTATGTCTCTTCTCTTAATCTATATCATTCCCTTTTCCTCTCTTAAGCCTCTTTTTTTCCATCATTCGATAAGTTAGCATCATGAATCTTCCTTCTTTCCCATAGACTTCTCTCATTTGCATGTCATTTCTTCATCTTTTCCTTCTTCTCCCATCTCCTCTTCTCCTCTTCTCATCTCTATTCGATACTCTCCCCCATACAGTTCCCTTCCCTTCCCTTCCTTTCCTTCTCTTCTCCTCCTTTCACTTCAAATCGCTCGTTTCCATATCCAATTATGTATGTATCTATTTTGGCAGAGTTTTGGTTAGATGGATACTCACTCCATCTCCTCCCCCTCTTCCCTCCCTCTTCTTCATTCATTCTTCATTACCCGATACATATTCATCATTTTTCTCTCGATCCTTTTCCATCCTTAGCTCATCCTTTTCCCTCCAGTACAAATGCTCGCTCCTCCAAATATTCGTAATGCAAGAAGATATTCACTCAACTTTCCTGTCCAATCAACAGTAAGTTCTCTCTCTCTCTCTCTCGCTGTGGAATGGGAATCCTTGGAAGAAGCTCATAAGTATACATTGTTTACTCATTCCTTGTCTAATACAATATGGAAGAGAGATCGCCTTAGGGCATTGGATATAAGAAGAGAGCGGAGAGGAATGAGAAGAGAGAGAGAGAGAGAGGAGTTGGTTCCTTCTCTACAGAATAGTCTCATGAATACCGACTTTGTGACTTCTTTCACTAGGAAGACTCCCCTTCTTCCTAGATTTTCTATTTCTTCAATCGATTCAAATGAAACAAATGTATTCAATAGAATACGGCATTCTAGTCTATCTTCTCTTATAGGAAGGGTCGATGTGAGTATCTCTCTTCCTTCTAAGGGGATTCATACCCCCCCTCATCTTCTCTCTCTCTTCCCTTTTCCTTCCATCCATACTATCTAGAAGGGAAAAGAAAGAAATCATCCATTAGTGAAGAGTTCATGGGAAAATGTTATATCTTCTATTCACATTAATGATTATTTAATTGTTTTAGTTCAATTCTAAATTATACAATGGAGGATCAGACTGTGAAGAAAGAGAAGCACGAAGTTCATCGAATTCTTCTTCTCATGGACTAAATCCATCTCATTATCTTCCAAATGCAAATCTTATATCTCCTCAAGGAAGATCTCATTCTATATCCTCTTCTCATTCAATTGTCGCTCCTTCACTTCATTCCAACGAGGTAATATCCCCTCCTCCCTTCTCCTTCCCCCTCTCCTCCCCTCCACCCCCCCCCTCCTCATCTTCCTTCATTGACAGGGAGATCGACCCACTGGATTGGGACTTGTTCATTGTACTATCCAACACTTTCCTGTAAGAAAGAGATTACGAGTCAATATTCTGAAGATCGAGGGTGAGTCTCCTCCCTCCCCCTCCCCCTTTCCCCCTTCCCTTCCCCCCTTCCCTTCCCCCTTCCCTTTCCCCCTTCCCTTTCCCTCTTCCCTTCCCCCTTCCCTTTCCCCCTTCCCTTCCCCTTATATCCCCTCGATTGACAGCTCTTGCTGGTGGATTGAAACCGGAGATGGAATTACATGGAATGATGAGAGTCTCCGTCCCAGGAATGAAAAGTGGAAAGGAACAATCAAGTGAAATAAAGAGAGGAAGAGATCCCGTATATAATCAAGTGAGACTATCACATACATAATCAGAAACGAAAAGGATTTACTGTAATCATCGATCATTATAGGAATTCTTCTTCGATAATATCTCGACTGAAGATTTGGATACAAAAGTTCTCCATCTTGCAGCATATCATCATGGAGGAAAGGATATACTCATTGGTACGGATCCCTCCCTCCCCCTCACCCCTTCCCCCTCCTCCCTCCCTCTCACCCCTTCCCCCTCCTTCCTCTTCTCTCCTATATCGTATCTTTGTGCAGGAGACTCAGATGTAAATCTACACGATTTCCCTGAATTGCATATGAAGAAGGAGGTCAAACTAATTGAGGAATTAAAGCAGAGTCTTCCAAAGGCGAGTTCTCTTTCTTTTCCCTTCCCCCTTTGCATCTCTCTATTTCCATTGAAATATGATAACTCTGAACTGAAAAGCGCTGTAAAACCTAGCCATAGAAGAGTATAAATCTCTTCTTTCTCACTCCTTTCCATTTGGATTTCCTAAAAAGGGAGGAGTAGGGGGGGGGTGGGAAGGGAAGGGAAGAGACCCTTTCTCAAGATATCTCTAACAGCTAGGGGCTAAAAAAGAGTGTCTGTCGTAGAATTTTGATGTCAATTGGGAATAGAGAGAGAGAGGGTGGAGGGTATTTGGGTGGGAGAAGGAGGAGAGGGAAGAAGGGGAAGAAGAGAGAGAGATCATTCCATCCATCATTCAGTCCACTAATTCCTTCCAAAAGAATAGATTACTTTCAGAAACTTGGAAAGATTTCAATAACAAGTTGCATCGAAAAAGACGCGAGACGATTGACAATAAATATAAAGAAAGTGGAAGATCTTCCTAAATGGGGATTCCTCGGTGCACCAGGTAAGGTTCATACCACTTTCTAGATAAACAGACAAATTAGAATTAAAGGAGGCGTATCATGAACTCTTGAAATTTAAAAACTCTTAACTCTTAAAACTCTTGAAATTCTTGAAACTCTTGAAATGAAACTCTTGAAATTTAGTGAGATAAAGGAAGAAAGTGTACGATGTTTGCACTTGATGAAAATAATTTGTAACACTGATTCATTTTCCATATGTTTTTTCCTTCATTTTTCTGATTTTGTAATAATTTTTGGACCGTCTTTTACATTCAAATTAGAATTAGAGCAAAGTAAGCGAGATGATGTTACCATATTCATTAATGAAAGGAATGAGATTGATATACACGAATAGAAGGAAGACTGTCAACCTCCACCCTCCCCTCCTCCTACTACTAGATACTAGTAGATAGAAGACTCTTATATTATTCATCATATTATGAGTCTCCAGAGACGAATTTTTTTCTACAAAAATAAGAAGAAAGAGAATCATGTGGTGCAGAAGAAAAAAGAGAAAAGAGAAGAGAAGAGAAGAGAAAAGATAAGGAAGTTTAGTGAATGAGAAAATGAGTGTACTCATGAATATATCTAGGAAGAAAGGAAAGGGCTTTCACTGTACTTTTAGATAGATAGATGAGATATCAGAAGGTTCATCTACAATTTATCCCTCATTTCTCTCATTTTTGGTCTCAGTACAGATCTATCTACAAATACATATAAAAGATGAATTGGTGAATTGGCATAGTGTTATAGACGTGTGCGTGAAGATAACACTGATGGGAGGATCGGGATTAGCGAAGACAAAAGGAAGTCGAATACTAAAGAGTACGACGAGCGCCGTATTCAATGAAGCTGTCATGTTTATATTCAATCCTACCAAAGCAGAATTGGCTCATACTAAGATAACCATTTCGGTCCATGATAATCAAAGGTGAGCGAATGAGAATAATCAAAGGAAGTAGAGTCAATTGAATTGAGAGAGAAAGAGTTTGTCAGAGAAAAAGGGTTCGTGTTCGGCATTCTCCGGTTAAAAAATATTGCGTGTCTATTAGTTGACATGAAAAGTCATTATTATTTCTTGAACTGTCCAGAACTTCTTCAGAATAATACATGAATTCTAAAGTGATAGATACATAGGCAGGTACTCAATATTTGGACTGGTGCATAATAGGTTACGCATTATTGATCTCCTATGACGGATCCTCTTTCAAGTTTCCAATTTGTCTACCGAAAATGAAAATTACAAACACATATTGACTAAAATGATTTATATTAAATGTTGAGATATAAGTATGCTTATTTATCTCTTCTATTTGTGTTTTGCAATTATTATTCTTTCCTATTTCAAGCACTTTCCTTCGCAAACGTAAAAATATTTGAAGGGGAATACTGCCCGAGGCAAAAATTTGTCACTCATTTCTATGAATCGAACAGAAAATGAGGTGGCTGTAATTATAAGAATATTAGGGAAGAAGCAATGAGATGATATGATTGATTGCAGAAGTTCAACAGGGGACGATATCATCGGATCTGCTTATCTCGGAATATTCGCCCAAGATAAAAGTGAATTAGAACAATGGAAGAATACAGTGGAACATATGGGGAAGGAATACAAAGGTTGTCATCATCTCAAGGTACGGTAGTCTATTTCTATCGATTGATTATTATTGATTCGTAGCATCCTTCAACTCATCCACCAAGAGAAAGACAGACACAACCAATTAATGACGAACCTGAAGAAGAAGATGATAGAGAAGAAGGATTTGAATTCTAACCACATTATCATTCCACGATTAATACTCTACATCGATACTATTTATTACAATATTTCACTTTCGTATCTGGCCAATCGATATTCCTTCCTTTTACCATATCCATTCATTTTCATTCCAAATATTCTTCCAATCTCATCATCTCTCGATCTCTCCAATCCATTTCCAATGCTTTTCATCATTCATTATATTCATAGTGAGTGTACTTCTCATTCCGTTATCTCTTCTCTAGTAGAGAACGATGATAAATACTTTCATTACATTCACAAGGCCTTTTTGAATTCCTATAGAGAAAAATGAAGTTAATCGGGAAATCGTGCAATGATAATCTATTTCCATACTTATTATGATTATTTAATAACTAAATATTGATCCATTGGAATTTGATAAACTCAAAAGAGCTACTAAAAGGAGATCGTATATAAAGTGGTCTAAATAGAAAAGGGGGAAATGTGATCAGAAAAGAGTCCGTAATCAGATTGAGTGCCCATTTTGAAGATTGACACGACATAAAAAGAAGACAAATACAGATATAAAAAAATCAGGAAAAAAGAAGCTGAGATGAAAGAAAACTCTTCCCCTGGATTTCCTTGAAGTTTTAGTGAAACGAAGTCCGATACATATGGCAAACAGATGAATTGTCTTAGATGAAACATTTACGAGGATAGAAAACTTTAGATTATCTTGTCGCTCCCATTTCTTGTATTCCGTTTCATCATAAATGTAGATAATTATCATCCTGGCTCCGGTTATCATTCTCGCTTTATTCCTCTCCATATACGTAATCTTAAACCCAATCCCCCTCCAATCACATATGAGATTACCACATGAGATTGGAGAGTGACTAGAGTATTTACTATAAGAATAATAGATGTGTCATCGGATGCTCTCTTTCATTCTCTCTCTGTTATATCCATGATCCCATCTGTCTATCCTTCGGTTTCTCTTTGTCTCTCTTCTCCTTCTGATTAATACTTCTCCCTCATTCACGAGAAGTTCCTTCTATTTCCTTCTTCTCTTCTCTTCTCTCACCTTTCCCTCTCTCCTTCTTCTATTGTCTTCCTTTCTCTAAACTACAGCAATTACTAGTGGATGGTATTGTCTATTCGAAAGGACTTCTCCTTCCCTCGTTCAGGTCAAATCCCAGTCTATTCTTCTTCCCATTCTCCATCTGTAGTCATGTTTCGATATATCTTTACAATCTCATTCCTTTCCTCAATTTCTTTCATTCTCTACCAAAGAATTTACATTAATAATCTGAAGGTATGTGCATATGAGGCCGGTTGCGTAAGAATCGAACAAGTGTTGGCACAGCTCAAAAATATCGATTCTCTGAAATAGCGTTTTTTGGGGTTCTCAAGGGTGCTGATGACAGTGGGCATACTCATTTTACCCGTATTGTTGTCGTTGGCTCCAGACGACGTCACGTCGATATCAGTTATTTGGGATTTTCTGCGTCCACAAAATCGCTAAAATTAGGCCAGTATGGCCCCATGGCTAGAATTTGATGCTGATCACGCCTGTCAAATTCATTTTTCAAAATTGTGTAAAGTAATTTTTAATAAATAAATTTTTCGAAATGGCCCGAGCAAATGGAGAGACTAGTACAGATCGGACCGGAATGATGAGACGATTCCAAATCTGTGTTAAGCTTGAAAATTGAACATCTCCATAAGGTTTTGTGCTAAATATATTGTACTCGACTTGTAAGTAAATTGTGCCATCTTTCCTCTTGTTGACTTCCGAACCTTGATCTACCCGTGTCTCTCTAGTATGGCCTCTTCCCTCTCTCCGTGCTCTCTCTATTCCCCATGCTCTCTCGCCTCACTCGGGAAGGAGAGATGGATCGATAAAAGTTCGCAACAAGAGGAAAGATGGCACAATTTACTTACAAGTCGAGTACAATATATTTAGCTCAAACCCTTATGGAGATGCTCAATTTTCAAACCAAAAACAGATTTGGAATCGTCTCATCATTCCGGTCCGATCTGTACTAGTCTCTCCATTTGCTCGGGCCATTCAGAAAACTTTATTTATTAATAATTACTTTACACAATTTTGAAAAATGAATTTGACAGGCGTGATCAGCATCAAATTCTAGCCATGGGGCCATACTGGCCTAATTTTAGCGATTTTGTGGACGCAGAAAATCCCAAATAACTGATATCGACGTGACGTCGTCTGGAGCCAACGATAACAATACGGGTAAAATGAGTATGCCCGCTGTCATCAGCACCCTTGAGAACCCCAAAAAACGCTATTTCAGAGAATCGATATTTTTGAGCTGTGCCAGACTCCTTCTAGATAATTTGTTCGATTCTTAGGCAAGCGGCGTCATATATTTTATATATAATTGTCAACTAAATTGGTAATCTGAATTGATTATGATTAATGTAATTGAGAATCAAATTTCTTCGTGTTCTCATCGATCGAAGAGATCAATTTCAATGGATATTCACACTAAAATGGAAAATGAAGATGAAGATAAATCAAGATCCATTTCGTTTCCTTTATATGCTCAGATATCTGTGAGTCCAATTCTCTCTCCATCTATAACATTATCTTACATTGATAATGAAAATGACATTTCAGAAGAAAGAAATGGCAAAATTGTGTAGTGACAACCGAAGAGAACGGAAGAAAAAGGAAAATATGAAGAAGAGTAAAAGAATGAAAGAGAAAAGTAATAGAGAAGAAAGTTACGAAGAAGAGAATATTGAAAGGAAGAGTGAGTTAATCATAATTCATGATGATTATGTACTTGATTCTTTCATTTCAGAATGTTCTCAACATGTATCATATTCATCTCCTCGTTTAATATCTCGTCGTTCACATTGGAAAGGATGTGCATTGAGAGATGGAAATACTTGGTAACATTCATCCTCTCTATCCCATATTATATCCATATTTAGGTATGTATGTGAGTTTCATATGGGATATACCATTCTGGAGTATGCTGATACTTCTTCCCTAGCAGCATCTCTTCCTAGAGCACTCAGAACGCTTCCGTTAGTAGAGATACCTTTATTATTGTATATTCTTCCGTTCAGATTTCCTTACGAGGGCACTGATAGTGCGTCTATTAATGGAAGTATTGCATATTCTCATGATGATCAACTTGTATTCTATAATATCGCTACATCTCAAACTAATCGATTGCCTTTCAATATTCATGAGGTAGTGAATTCATTTGATGGAATCTTCCAATCAGTCAATTGTAGGATCCATTGTACAATGGATCATTCTCAAGAATGGATATTCAATCAGATGAGCATGGATTATGGATATTATATCGAGAGAAGAAAAAGGATACACTTACTGTATCACGAGTGTCCATTCCATCTCTCAAGTATCTCTTTTTATATATTTTTTTGTAAATATTTTCTCATCAGACTTCTTCATACATGGAATCTTCCATTTCAACCATCTCAATACTGTAATTCGTTCATTCGTTGTGGAATTCTTCATTCGATCACATGTTCTTCTCAATCTGCTTCAATTAAACCCATCTACGATTTCTATTTAGCCCTTCCTATTATGGGAAAACCCACCACTCTTTCAGGTCTGAATCAAATTGTGATAATTAATCGAACTTTGATGTTTTTTCAGGAATAAGAGAAGACGTAAACTCAGCTCAATATGATCCAATTTCTCATTCATTGTCCATTTTCTCACGAGGATTAATATATTCAATATCGATTGAACAATCTTCTCAGTCCTCCTCTTAATTCCTCCATTTTCGAGTAATCATTGTTTACTATGATTTCCCATATTCATCGATTACTTACTCGTTCTATGTTTCCCCAACTGGAAAAGTGAAGAGAGATAACCAAAACAACATTGCATAGAGAACATTTCTCGATAGATATCATGATAGTTCTCCATTTAAGATCTCATTCTTTTCTTTCTCTTTTTATCCTTTATCTTGAAGAGTTAAACAGTACTTTAGACAGCTGATAAGTAGATCTCTTTAAATTCATAATTTAATTCTTCGTTCTCACCATCTTTGTAGTTGAATGTGTCATTGTGACTAGACAGTGTATAATAATAAAGATAATCGTATATATCTCGCAGATAATCCTCTCTTTCCCTTCCAGTTCCATTCATTCGCAATACCCATTCTTCACTTTTGGTACAACTTCGTCAAGTTGGTAGATTACATTTCTCTTCAATGAATGATCTCCAATATTTCCTTCTCTTTATTCCTTTTTCATTATGTTCAATTCCATTCGAATCATATCAATGTGGTACAAGTAAATCGAGTAGAATGACCAGTTGGATTCTAACTGCGAACTGTGAACAAGAACAGAGTTAGTTGATCATTCCCTTCGATAGAACGGGAGAAAGGGGAGGAGGGTGTCCAATCTTCCTTGATCCAATCAATTTGTCATTCAGTGAATAGATGCTGCATCTCACACGATTCTTGTTATGATTCATGTAAATTACCTCAGTCTCAATGTGATCAACTCTTCTGTAATTGTCTTTTTGCTGTTCCCTCCACTCCAATATGTCGAAATCTAATCGAAAGTCTCCATTGTACTGCAGTCCAAGTGAGTATTCCATCTATAATCTCTCTTCAATTTTTCAATTTATTCAGTTATTGGGAGATAATTACATCTGTGCATCACAAGCCGAACCTCTTTTCCCTCTAAAGAAGACAACAACTTTTCCCCCTGCAGTCACACCAAGAATTACCTCTACTATTAATTTATATTCTAATGATTATCCAACTCAATATCATCAATTTTATCAGTATCAGCCTATTCTTCCTCCTCCCATTCGTCCTTCCTTCATTGGATATTCTAGAAATCGATAATTAAATTGTTCTTTGTCTTTATATTAATTCTTTGTCTCGGTGCATTTCACGTATTTGCAACTTGAATATCGAGTAAATCCAATTATTTCGTTTTGCACAATCGATTCTTTATTCATTCTTCCCTCTCATTCAATCATTCGTCTTTTTCTCCTTTCATTTCTGCATTTTTAGATATCAAAGAAGGGTTTGTTCTCTTTTCTCTCTTTCTTTTCAATTGAACCATTCAGAATATATGGAGAGAGATTATCAATCACAAGAAGAAATTGTGGTAGAAGAGGGGATTCGATCGATTGATCATCATCATCATCATACTGTATCTAATCAATCTATCATTTCTTTCACTTACAGTATTCATCTTTCAGAGAGTTCTAGCGGGAGAGGGAGTGGGAGATGGAAGTCCTCCACGTAAAGTGAGAAAAGAGAATGATTCACGTACTGCAACTGTAGAGACAAGTGATGGATTGAGGGTAATTATCCTTCTCATCCATCTATTGATCTATCTACTTTAAGATGGAAGTGAATTCATTCGAACTTTCTCGAAACTCTCGCTTCTTTCGTGCATTCTTCTATGGTCCGATGTCGAAAGTGAATGGAAATGGAATCTACAAGTAATAGAGATGATCATTCAATCGACTGAATGGATATTCAGATTGAGTACAGTGAACTCTCGAATGCTTCGATACTGTATTGATTTCCTTTATCGATTGGATAGTCTGAGAGCAGATAATACTGATCTCGTTACTGCAGTTCTCGTAAGAAACAGAAGAAAGAGAGAGAAAGAGAGAGAAGAATGAAATGAATTGAAGGTATTGGAGACAGCTGCATATCTCTGTCTCATTCGATTGGAGAAGAAACTTTGCCATTTGATAAGCAGTTTGGTCGATCCTCTCAATATCATCTCTGTAAAATATGATATAGAGATACAAATTCGATGTAAAAAGTTTAGATCTACGCAAAGGTAGAAGATTCGAGTCCGAGTCTCGCAAGAGAATTATGGACTAAGATTATTGCTGATTTCGATAAGGTAAAGGATAAGAGAGATAATAGATAATAATGGTAATTGAATTGTAGCTAGTGGAGAATTCAACGTTCCTTCAACTATCGGAACAGGAAATGATTAATTTAATCAAAGATGAACATTTGGATATCAAACCGAAGAATGAAAACAAAAGTGTACAAGAATGGTGCAAGGTTGATAGAAGGACTATTCAAGAATTAATTAGAGATTATTTCATTTAAGAGTCGAAGCGAAGAAGAGAAGAAGGAATTAGTGGAGATTACTCAATCAATGCAGTGTTTGTCCAATGAATTCTCCCATGATGGATACATTGTATACAAGAAGAGATATCCAAGAAGTATTCTTCTATCTCTCGGTATTCCTTCTCTTTCCTCTTCATTATCAATTTAATGAATACAGGAGGATGGAGTTCAGAAGGAGTAAGCAGTGCCATTGAAGTTTTCAGTACTCGAACGAATAATTGGAAGGGTGCTCGTCCCGAGTATGAACCCTATTCCTCTTTGTCCTATCGTAATCATTTATTCCTTTTAGGACCGCCATGACTCCTCTATCGTATCACGGACTTATTCAGAGGAAAGAAGGACTGTATTTGATTGGAGGATTCAACGGACATAGTTACTTCAATACCAATCATTACTTCGATTTCGAAAAGAAGGTACATAAATGACCGATTAATATTATAATGAAGGTGTAATTGAGGAATGGAAGTTACTTGCTCCAATGAGATACAATCGTAGTTATATGTCTGCTGTTGTTCTACCACAAGAAGAATCTTCTTTCGTCGCACTAGGAGGGTGAATACAGTAGATAGTGAGAAGACAGGAAGAGAAAGATTGTATAGGTACACTGGAGTAGAGAGATTGTCCACAGTTGAATTGTATGACGTGGATAAGGGAGTATGGAGGAATCTTCCTAGTATGAACAAAGCAAGGTTTACATATATCCGGCATAATCAATTAGACGATGAAATATGTTAGATCGGATGGATCGGCAATGTATGTGGATGACAAAATAGTGGCAGTTGGAGGATTCGATGGAGCAACCATTCATAATAATATTGAGATGTTTGATTTCCATCGACACAAATGGTAAGAATACAGTAGAATAAAGAATATATTGAATATCAGGGATATCATCACTCCTTCGATGCATTCAATGAGAACAGGAGTATGCTCAATTGCCTTATCGAGATCTGTATTTGGAGTATTCGGAGGATTTAATTCCCAACGAAGACTAAAGTGAACCTATTCCCTTCTCTCTCTCTCTCTCTCTCTCTCTCTCTCTCTCTCTAATATCATTCATATTAAGAAGTGTGGAATTCTTCGATACACGAGAAGGAATTTGGCATCAAATGAATGAAATGATGACTACTCGGTATAAGACAACGCTTAAATCATCTTAATGGAGATCTTTTTAGTTCTAATTTCTCTGTAGAACTATTTGATAATAAGATCGTCGCAGCAGGAGGATACGATGGAGGAAGGTTATACATCAATCACCATATACCGTAATCTCATTATTCGTTGTAGGACTACAGCTGCAGTTGAAGCATACGATATCAGAATGAACAAATGGTCAGGTCTCCCTCAAATGGCAGTTGCTAAGTCAGCCCTTAAGGTACCCTCCCCTCCCCTGCCCTCTCATAGTAATTTGTAATTACAGGTGACTAGAGTGGATGATGTTGATATAATCAAGACATTCTCTCATCCATACTAACTCCATCCCTTCATTTCCCCTCTCTCAATTATCCTCTACTGTACATATTCCATCGTCTCTCTTCAATCCATTCCTATATCTCAATCAACTGATTCAACTCGAAGAATATTCTACTCGGGTCTAAACCATTCTCTCCCATATCCTCTCCTCTCTCTCTCATCCACTAGTATTCTTCTATAAACTAATGGTGCTACACCCCAATAAATGATCTGTGATCTTCTTCATTTCTTGTACATCGTATCACTAAATTATTTATTGAACTCTTGAATGTGATATGTCCTCTATCTCTTTCGCTATCTAGCACAATCTCCGTTACCAATACAAAAATCAACAACGCTAAAAAAAGGTATTGCAAATATTGCAATACAAAATATCCCTGCTTATTATTATGATGGGTAAGAATGAATTCACTCGAGATTCTTATACTTCTCGATTCCACTGTTGGACATAACACAGATATGACGAAGATCACGGAATCTCTGAAGAAAAAGAAATAAATTGGAGAAATGGAAAGGAGGGGAGGGGGGTTCACACTAAAGTAGTTAACTAACCTGATTGTAATCTAGTCCATATCCAACAATGAATTTATCGGGAATCTGAAAGGCTACGAAGTCTTCCGCAACATCGATCGATCTGATAATGAAGAATAATAGGAAATAGTTGAAGAGAAGATAGAATAATACCTGGGAACTCTCTTACTAACAAGAAGTGCAGTCCAACATTTCTTTACTCCACTCTCTTGAAGAGTATGAAGAAGTCGAGATAGAGTTCGACCCGTATCAACAATATCATCAACTACCTATAACAATCACATTAATCAACTATGTCCTTCACACTTATTTACTCACTAATACATTCTTTCCTTTGAGCTCCGTGAGATTGGACAGACCGATTATCTGAATATGACGTCGTTATTATCATTCGCCCCCTCTCTCCCTCCCCTCCCTTTCTTCTCTCTTCCTCCCCTCCCTTCCTTCTCTCTTCCTCCCTCTTCACCTCGACAGTTCCAGTAGATTGAGTATCTTCATAAGATCTACATCGAATGAAGTCGACAGTCATTGGATGGGGGCAATTGAATCTAGCACTCGTCAATTCATCCACCTAAAGATCATTCCCTCATTATTCATCACTATATTCATACTTATCATTACATAGTTCCTCTATCTAATCAGTGTGGTTATCACCCCCCCCCTCCTCTCCCTCCATCTTTCTCCTTTCTTTATCTTGATCCTTCGTCGTTCTTTTCTCTTCTGTCCACGACTATCTCTTCCTATCAATGAGATAGTGTGATAAGAGAAAGAGAGAGAAAGAAGGAGAGGAAGGCTACTCTATTCGTTCGCTTTATCATTCATTCTTTCGACCATCATATGCAGAGTGAAAGGAAGGGAGCAAATGCATTCATTACCAATTGGCAGTCTGCCCCATCTCATGTAAGTAACAAGAAGAGAATGAGAAGATGGGTCGACCCCTTTACTTTGTTTTGTTAATCCTCTTATATACTCTACCTTTGACTCAAGCGAATCTTTTCCATCGAGAGAGCACACCCCCCCCTCCCCCATGCTCTTCTTCCCTTCCCTCTTGAACTGACCAGAGCAGTAAAGAACTTGTATGATCCCTTGAGTACACAAAGAAGTGCAAGTGGTTCACTCCCAATGGAAGAATGAATATCTTGAGCCAGACGACGAACCTAGGAGAGAAAGATCATTCCATCAATTGTCCTTGATGGATCCAGTACTCTATCCTTGATCATTCCTTCTGGGATAACAACTGCAGAGAGATCCCCCATGTATGAACGAGGAATATCGAATGCCTCCGTTGGCATCTAAATAGGGGGAAATTGAGTGATAATAAAGAGAGGATGGTCAATCTTCTATAATACTGAATGTACACTTTCTTAATGACACTCATCATACAAATAGGAATACGAACAAGATGGATTAATAATAAATATGTGAATGGACAAACCTCGAAATCATCGGGAATGACTGCTTGAGCTGATGCCATCTTCTACAATGGAATCAAGAATGGTTACTCTTTTTCTTCCTTATCATGACTCCGCCCTCTCCCTCTCCCTCCCCCCCCCCCTTCCCTCTTGCACTTTATACACTCCATTCACTCACCATTCGAATCTCATGACAAACCATAACCAATCATATCGTTGACCAACTACAATGATCTACTGTACCGTAATCAATGAATACTCACCTCATCCATTCTTCGTCAGTCCAATCTCCTTCTTCTTTTCTCCTTCTGATCTTCCCCCTCCCTTTGCAATTCACTGTAATCATATATCTTCTCTATCTTCATCTTCAATCTTTAATATTCATCTTAGAGTAAATTAACTCTATACTCCTACCTCAGCACAACACATTTTCATAAACATTTTATTAAAACATCAACAAAATGATAACAAACTGGCATCAACAATAACAAAACAACATGAAAAAAGATTAGGATAGGTGTAATTTAGAGAAAGTATTAAAAGTCCCATCCAGCATATTCTCCAATAGTTTCTCTATTACTCTTTCTTCCTCTGGATACTGCACTCTGCTTCCCTTTTGCACGTAGTTTCGTCTTCTCCTACAATCAATATTTCATACTACCATGCATAGCTGGTTTACTAAATAGGTTCTTTTGTTTCTTCCAGTTCAATCATCGCAAATGATTGGATCGTGGGACACTTAATAATCTAAAGATGGGAACCTTATTCTGTCTCAATTCCATGGCAACTCTTCTCTTAACTTCCTCGGGTGCAATTGTACTTCCAACACTCATCACAGATCGAGTACCTCAAATAGAAACAATAGAGAGAGGGGGAGGGAATATCATCATTTTTACGATTTCGTGAAGAAGCTGAGAAACATAAACAATAAGAAGCATGGATAATTTCTAACCGGCAGTTTGATTACTCCTTTTCTTATTTCTTATCCTCTTCTCTTTCTTCTCTTCTTCATCATTAACTTCCTCTTCATTTCCATCAACCAATTGTGGTACTTTATCCTCATTATCACATTCATATTCTCTTTCTTCCACTGATGGCAACGTCTTCAATATGAATATCATTCATTTATATTCCGACATATTATAATTATGTAATGGTTCGAAAAAGAAGTAACCTGATTTGGATGTTTGACAATATGAACATGTTCATCTCCTTCAATCTTAACAACTTGTTCTAATTGTTTACTTGCTTCATCTAACCAAGCATCGAATCGAGAGCACGCCATTAGTCCCTTCTTCTGAAATTAAATCACAATTGAGAACACATCTACAGCATGAGAAGGTGACAACACATTTTTCCATTAAATAAACTCAGAAAAGAACGGATCAAAAAATTGTATAAATAAGAACGCGCAGACTCCCTCTATTGGAGGCAACTCTTAGAAAGAAAAAAAAACGTACTTTTAACGATTCCAAAATAGATTTCTAAACCTTTTCTGAAGTGGGGATTTCTGATGTTTTTTTACAAAACATCCGCTTACGGGTCAAATAATCAATCTCTATCAATGGCTAACCATTTTTTCTCCTTCTTTCTTCTCATTATTAACTTCTTCTTCATCATCTTCTTCATCTTCTTCCTTAATAGTTTCCATATCGCTCTCCTCCTCTTCCCCTCCCTCTTCATCTTCATCTTCCTGATCTTCTTCTTCATCCTCTTCATCACTCTCATGAGCTTTGAAATCTCCTTCATCATATGCCTATATATGGCATATCATGTCTTCAACCGTCATCAATTGAATCACTAACTCTATTTAGATCCTTCTGCATATCCTTCGTGAATCCAGATGCAGCCAGTTCAATATCCATTGTGTGTCTTCTCTTCACTTCACACAGACGAGGAAATTCATCCGAATCGAATCCAAATTTACGTCTTAAATAATTAGTTAAAACAGCCACAGTAATTGTTTGTTGTAAATATCGAACTGAAAAAGTTTAATACCTGAAAAATGTGCGAATGCATTCTACATCTCGATTGAAGTAGTACTCTGCATTTTCATGCTCTGTTGAAACCATTTGAGGAAAATCAATGACGACTATTTTATCGTCCTATAACATATATCCAATGAATGAAAGAACGGGAAGTGACGTGGAGAAATACCTTGATTAACATAAGATTAAATTCATTGAAATCTCCGTGAATGAGACCATGTGAAGCGAATTTAACAATTAGAGACATCAATCTGCACACTCATTTATTAGATATTTGATCATCTAGATTACTGGACAATCCATGGAATCATGTAATAAATGGAGAAACCTGTGATATAATCCAGGAATATCGTCCACTTGATCGACATGGCAAAGAGTGATTCCATCGATTAATCCCATGACTACTACGTGTCTGCAATCACATACAATATTTCATACCCATCAACGAATATTGATGGCTGACAGGGTATCTACTCCTCTCTTCTTCATCTTCATTCTTATACTCTCACCTGCACACATCGATAGCTTTTGGAACAGGGAAGTTCTTAGCAGCAAGAGCAGAAAGGAATGCGAATTCCTTCTGAGCAGCCAATCGAGAGAGATACAACCAAGAGGCATTCTGAATGACTCTCATCTCTCTCCACATCAATTATCTACTTTACTTATTCCTTTGTCACAGTGTGTCACAACTGACTCACAAGTATAAAAATCAATCTTAATTAACTAGCCTTTCTTTTCTGATGATAATCTCTCTTTTCTTTAATCTTTCTGAATGAAGTTCGTCCAAGTCGATGGAATTTGAGAACAAGATCCTGCAATAAACAATAATGCTACTTGTAGGCACTTGAGTTGAAACAATAAACGCACTCCTCTCAATTTCCATTAATCTCTTACCAGAAAGGTAACCTGATTCGCTGCGATAAATCAAAAATATAAAGCTAGAGAAAGTAAATTTAAAAAAGTGTTGAAATGCCTATGTGCGCAATATATTTTGTGGCCAGTGATTAATTGTATGTCTCACATTGAATTCGGCATCTCCTCCAACATAAACATCAGATTCCTTTCCAACTCCAATCTGATTTCCTACACTTCCGACAACTCCTCTTGCACAGAGAGCACGAAGAGCAAGGAAATCGTATCCTCGAACTGTCAGACGATATCCGTCACCTTAACCAATTCAAATATCGATGCTTCAACTTAAATATATATAAAGTAATGGGATGGATGGGAACAAACATTTGATTCCTCTCTCCAATGCAATCAAGGAATGCTTGCACAGATCTCCACATATCTTAGCCACTGCTCCTCTGAACATTAAGAATATCACTCGTCATCTGTCACACACATTCTATTTAATATCACCGCGTGATACTCCATTGCTTTCGTTTTTCGTACGATTGCGGCACCACTTGTATCGCCAACTAGATATCATTATCATTATGTCTTTCAACTCGCCTATGAATCTTTGCAATGGCAGAGAGAAGAGCGAGAGGAACAACTTCATGATTCTTCATTCCCATCTCACATGAGACTAGAACTCGGAAGTGTTCCCCTTCCAAATATCGCATAAGATTCACGTCCATTCGACCCATCTGAATTTTGTATCACAACCATATCAAATATAGTACGATATATTATAAGATAGCCAATGTTCGTTCTAACAAATATGCACATAGTCCATTGGGAAAGCAACGCCATTTATATTAATAGTGAAGGCAAATAGCGAGAGCAGCAACAATCAATCATACAATTTAGATCGTCTCAAGTCTGCAATAATGAAAATAAGAAGTTCTAAAACTTCTTGAGATAGAAGGACGAAGAAAGCAAAAAGTAGGAAAGATAATGGAAAGGAGTATTATATTTAGAATGACCGAGTGAAAGACTGGCCATGGGATCAATCGAAACCAAATGATTGACTTAGCCATGGTGGGTATGGAATAATTAATGCAATAGTTAAACCTACTCTTCAGTTGAATCATTACAATAATGCAAATATCTGCAATTCATACTATATAAGCATTCTATATTCGGAAGAGGGAAATTTGGAATAGGTATATATATATATAATGAAAGAGAAACTGAGATTGAATTGTATGAGATGATTGGAGAGAAAAAAGGAAAGAAATGATCAACGGGAGTATTGACATGGAGGATTAGTATTTGGTATGATCATACTCGAGATCTCTTCATTGGAGGAGGATGATCTCCATTGAGCATCATTCTTTCTAGAATGAATGCTGCCAATCGTGCATTTGAATCTCTCAACATATTCCATCCCTCTCCTGTCAATACGAAAGATCGATTCATCGACATTACCTTAAATACAAATATTAATCAGAATAGCAAAATAGTTCATTAAGAGTTAGTACTCATAGATGCTTTCTATATATTTTTCACCACATAATATCCTCTACACCCAAATAGCACTGTACTTTAGGCATGTTCCAATATGTTGTTCGTTACTTACTTGGATGCAGAATTCGAGAAGATTGTTTGCATGGTGAAGATCTGCCAGATTAGCATGATCAGCCACATTAGACTTGTCCGTCCTGCAAAAATATATCTATCGCGTACAATAATAATAATTATTATTATTATGGATAAGATAAAGAATAAAGTGTTATATACATGGTAATGAGCATGTGCTCACAAGAAGCCTTCAAGTCATTCAAGTGGTACTTTTCTGCGAGAGTCATCACCTTAACATGTGTATATTATACGTATACTTGTATAAAAAATATGTCATATGAAAAATAAAAATAAAAGATGAATGGAAACCTCGGCAATTTCATCTGAAGCCATTTGAGTGTTGAGTCTTCCGACGTAGAGAAATTCAATCATTGTCTTCACTGCATGGGCAGTAGTATCGCTCATGTTCAATCGACCCTCCTTTAAAACGATGTTAACACAAAGCTCATAATTAAAAGATTTTTTAAGATGGAAACATTCGAGTATGAGATAAAAGAGCGAGTGGCTCAAAATATCTCACCATAATTTCTTTCGTATTTTTATGGTTGAACATAGCTTCGAATACAGCAGAATGAGCCATTAACTTGAACTTGTGAACATTAAGTTCCTGTCCATCAGTCACAATTGTGAAGTCTGTATGCTTTCCTTCACTCAACATATCCAATTCTAAAAAAACACCTTTTTCAGAATGACTTGAAACGTCGATATACCTCGTGAATTATGAGTTTGTGCAACTTCGACCATGGGAGACATCGAATTGGATTGCATTCGTCTGCATTGAACACGAGAAACATCGGGCATCAATTCGATGACACATGAGATTACCAAGGACGCGTCCGATCGAACACAGTTCGCAACCTTCAAACAATCTCAGTTACGAGACAATTACAACAAATGACAGTGAACGGCATGATGAATTTACCTTTTGTTTCGGAATATTACGAAGTCCCCAAGAATGACCGCCCTTGGGAGGTTTCGCGTGGAAATCACCAATATTTATGTTGGAAAATCGAGGTTGCTCGTTATCATCCAAGAAATAGAAACGATATTCCGCTTTCACCAAGACCTGAGATAAATAAGTATACAAAAAGATATTTAAAAGAGTATAAAAGGAAAGGGAAAGAGAAGGAAAGTACCTCTTTCATAGGTGAAGTAGCCGACATCTTGAGAAATAAGGATACATGGTTAGCGTTCTCTTCTCTTTTTCCTCCAGGATACAGACAAAGCTGCCAACACGCATCCGATCCCACTTGATCACGAAATATATTGCTTCTCAAACATGCCCCAGGCCGTGACAGCTTCATCAAATTGGGGAAATTGTTAACCTGAGGGATATATTTTTTTTTTAAATTACAAAGCAAATAACTGACTGTCCACCGTTGCGTCAGGATTATGGGCTCGACGTGTGTTAGACCTGAGATAATTTGTCATTTTGGAACAAAATCTTACTCGTCACACTCACACTCATTCTTCATAATTATATTCCTAGTTCGAGCAGAAGTGGAAGTCGACGGTTGAACATCCATTGCAACAACATCATCATCACCGACCATACCTACAGAATATACAACTTTTTCTTTCAAAAGTAGATGAAAAGGTATGAAACAAGTTATACTTCGGCAGTGACGTATGTGCGAGTGCGTATGAGAATTTAGAGTCGACTCGAAGGGATTTCGGTGTAGGAGAAAAGGTGAACAAAACTGAGATTATGTTAACGGTAACAATTACTTAACGTGAATATATGATTTCCCACACACATTTGAACTAAATAAAATAGATACTTATAAAAAAATCAATAGGAAAGAAGAATAAACCGACCACTTGCACGAAAAAAGTGTCATTCGGCCATAAAACCGTATTTTAGAACCGGGGAAAGGACTGCGCCTGTAGTGATAAAAGTCGAACTGTGGGAATTCAAATATCTGCAGATAATTTTGTCATTTCAACAAATTGTTTGTTTTCAAGATCTAAGGGTGTGCCTTTCTGGCGTGTTAAAAAATAAAAATACCTGCCATAGAAATCTTCAAAAAAAATCGAAAAAATATAATCACAGGAATTTTGAATTTTGCGTTTAACATCTGCAGATGTCTAGATATCTGCATCTTGATATACTTTTTTCTTGTATGACCCCTATTGTTTTCTACTTTCGACCTGGATAAAATGATGATGATGATTATCTGAACAAATTCGCAAATTGTTTCTAAGAATCTCCAGGAGTATTTGTGGGCAAATTTAGTAAATAATAGGAATACTTTATTTCAAAGGTAAAACGAAATGGCATAATAGTGAATTGAAGAGTGAGACTAGATGAAGGGGCTTTGTAACTGCATACAGCGGGAAAGTTGCCTTGAGGATCTAAACAAAAAAAAATAATTAAAGCAGTGTGAGACTATTCGAGATGCGACAGAAGATTGAGACTAGAACCAATCAATTAATAATTGATCCGAATTGGAGAGATGAATAAGTTATATCAACATGCATATGATCATAATATACGGATGAGTCGTAACGATTCTTTCTGTCGATCAATCAAACTCAAATAATAATCGAAACAAAGGATCATTTGAAATAATGGCGAGAAGATTGAAACCGCAATGAATGAGAGAACTCAGGAAGAAAGAAATAATATCAAGAAAAAGAAGCGAGTAAAGGTACGAAATTATACGGAAACAAGGTGGATACAAACGATATTCAGTTGCCTAGAAGAATTGGGAATGGGAAATAGGAAATGAGAGATGATAACTACGGTAAGTATACGTTCTATAGGGATCGACCATTGATGGGGAGTGGGAGGGGAGACTGATCAGTAAAGACCACAACCTCGTAGATTATTTGCAATGATGACATCAGTAACTGCATCAAATACAAATTGAATATTGGTGGTATCAGTTGCACAAGTCATGTGACAGTATATCTCCTTATTCGCAGATTTGTTCTTAGCCTCGAATTGGGCCTGGATATAAGCAGAAGCTTCGTGATAATCCTGTCGACCGGAATATTCAGGGAAGCAAATAGTAAGAGGACTCTTCTTGATCTTATCCTCGAACAGATCTTTCTTATTCAGGAAGAGAATGATAGATGTGTCGGTGAACCATTTGTTGTTGCAGATCGAATCAAAGAGTTTCAGTGATTCGTGCATTCGATTCTGAAAAGAGAGGAATACATTGTAGATTAGAATTGAATGGAGATGGAAAAAGAAGAGAAGAAAGAACTACAGGAACTGGTATTCATTACTTCCATCTTACATAACGGCAATCAATAAAGTCTTATTTAACCTAGTCTTTCCAAAGTATGCAAACATCAGAGAGAACGATTTGCCGATTTTTGAGAAAAATTCAAAATGGGTCGTTTTGATATACTGTTTCCCCCGTTCCCATTATCAATTATATCCTTCTCCCATGACTTTATCACTTACCGTAGTCTCATCTTCATGAAGTACTTGATCGTATTCTGACATGGCAACGCAGAAAATGATAGCAGTAACATCTTCGAAGCAGTGAATCCATTTCTTTCTCTCTGACCGTTGTCCTCCTACGTCGAATAGTCTAAATAACAACAAGTGAATTACTCACGCTCATATCAAAATAAAGTTCAACCATAAAAGCTTTTATCTAGTTTTTTCTTCAGATTTTAGCAAAACTATCGCCGTTCTATTTAAAATAATTTCACAGCAAAGGCTAATTTGATGAGAAGAATAAAATCTTACTTGAAATTGAGGTTCTTGAAAGTGAAATGAACTTCGACAATTCCAGTTGTCTTAACTCTAGTCCTCAGAATATCCTGCTCCGTCGGTTGATAGTTTAGCTCTCCCAATCTCTCCAAATCATCAAGGAAACTGAAGAAACATCTTTTACTCTTCAGTACATAATCTCACAAGAATCCACTAAAGTGGGCACACTAATAGAATACACATAAAGTAGTTTTCATTGAGTGTTCGGTACACCATCAACTCCAATATTCCTTTCCTCATCGAACCCTAACTCACAATTCTCGCTCCCTCCCCCTCTCTCTCTTTCTCCCCTCCCTTCTTCCCTTTCTAATTAGTACACATCTTCGCTAACAAAACGGATATCCCTTCTCCTATTCTCTCCATAAACAAAAAATTGCGTTTCTCAACAAACCTATGCAACTCTCTTTCCCCTTACCCATTTTCGACAGTTGTTTCACGAAAATGTTTCATAAAATGAAAGTGCTCACTATTTGGCAGAATCATTGAGTTGGTATTCATTAGATCGTGAGAAGCATTCTTGTACTCCCGAATCAGTCCACAATCTTTTCATTGCTGCTAATAATTCGTCTGAGAATGGTTCAGTATCTTCCATACGAGAGACGACATCCAGTACAAGTTTCGCATCCACCTGCAATTACAAACTGAGTATTCCTCTTCTCCAAACATTATTCACAATCTATAATTATTATCCATTTCGCGAAACACCAGCCCTAAACTTTTCCTTATACTTATACTTATACTTATACTTTAAAAACCTAAACAAAATATATATCTTCCTAAACCTCATACTTTGATTGGTATTTGATTTTTTAAATTACGGGGTTGTAAAAAGGGCTAAGTGCTATTCATTGAAGAACAAGCATTGGGTAAAGGAAATGGAGGGGGTTTGTAGTAAGAGAATGTCTAATATGATGATCCCTATTCCTAGTCCACTAAACCAATAGAAACACTCAATTATTTAATCTACCCATTGTATGGTTAAATGAAATGTGTAAAGGAGGATATATATTGTCCCTTTAACTCTCTCGTATCATCTGAGGGATATCACGACCCTTTTCCCTCTTGCTTCTCTTACTCCTCAGTGAAGGAAGTGAGAGAAAGAGGAGAAGAGTGGGGAGGGAGAGGGGGAGAGGGGGGGGGGGGGGGAATCGATGGACCCCCTCTCTCTCTCTCGTCCGAGCCCTCACCAACAAAAATGGATGAGATGCTATAAAATAATGGTGTGATGATGTTATAATGAAAGATGATTTAGATATATACCTCTCTTTCTCCAGTAGAGAATGCAACTCCAAGATTGGTCATGGCACGAAGAATGGCGACTAGAGATTGAACTGTATTCGAATACACAACTGGCTTGTATTGCTTGTAATCTTCTGCTGTGAATCCACTCTCGTGAATGATCCTGATATATCATTTATATACAAGAGGTGAGAGACAAGAGACGAGATAGAAGAAGACGATTAACAATATGCACAACTATATCTAATTATCGTCTAATTCATACAACACAGATATTTTACCATTTAATCATTATGGAAATGAACGCCAAATACAAAAAAAAAGGAAGAACATAGAGTGTGATTAAAAAGAGAGTGAGAGAGGAGGAAGAGGAGGAGGGAGGGAGGGGGATGTACGAATGTATTTGATAACTCACTTCATTTGTTTCACGATTGTAGATTTTCCAGATTCTCCGGCCCCTTAAATGAAAGAATAATCGAGAGAGGGATGAGGGGGGGGGGTTATACCTAGAAGGAGTAGTTTGATATCCTTAGCTGCTTGCATTCCATCTTCCTTTAGATTCTTCTCAATCATTCTTGATCTCTCGAGGGCCGCCCTCTCTTCTTGACTCATTGTACATCCCATTATGGAGAGATGGAAGAAAGGAATGAGACCACACCAGGTCAATTTATGAGATATCACTTATACACCTCCAATAGGGATGGCGATACCTGATATTATTAGAGATTAAAGAGATTATGATGAGAAGAATAAGAAAGACACGGGAATATGAATGGATTGGAATGGATGGGATGGAAGAAGAAGAAGAGAAGCGAAAGCCAGTAGTGTCAGAAGGGGAAGGAGGGGAGGGAGGGAAGAGGAGAGAGAGGAGAAGGCGGGAATACAGAGGAGAGAGAGAGAGAGAGAAGGAGGCTCCATCGATTGCCCCTCTTCTTCTCTTCTCTTCTCTTTCTCCCCTCTTCAGTCTCCATAGAGAAAATTATTGCCACCTTTAGTATACGAGACCCACTAAATCAGACTAAAATAGGAATAACAGAAGAAAGCTATCGAATAAGAAAGAACTTATAAAACATATTACGGGCAGAATAAATATGTTTCATCGTGCACATCTCTTGCATAGAGAGGGATGGAATAATGGTCCTCCTACTCCATCTCCTCCTCCCTCTCCCCTCTCTCCTCTCCCTCCCCTCTCCCTCCCTCCCTCACTCCCCTTTCTTCTACCATCATCTCTTCTCTCCCGTCTCAGCAAGTAATCCCTTCATTCATTACATGACTCGTAATGAATTGTGAGAGAGACGCACCACTTCAATCCACCATTCTCAATCAATCCACACACATAATCATTAACCCCCCCCCTCTCTTCTTCTTTTCACAGTACAGTACTCTGGTACATAGTGCATCCCCCCTCTCATACACTCTTCTCTTCATCGAATGGTATACACTACCATGATTGAGTGTGAGGCCCAAGAGGAGAATAGAGAGGGGAATGGATGAAAGGGTCATTCATACAATGATTTCCACGTAAGCATCGATTGAATAGCCAGAATAGTGAGAATGGAGAGGGAGGGAGAGAGGGGATAGTGATAGGAAGGAGTTATCAATATGTCTCTGCTCCAATCTCTTCTCTTCCTTTTACTTCCATTTTCAATTCTCTCTCTTCTTCCAAAAGGAACAATTCGTCACGAGTTGACATTTCAACTGGAGAGTAGATTAACTTGCTTCTGGGAGAATTTCACTCAGAATGATCGACTTAGAGTATCAGTTGTATCAATGGGAGACAAGAATCTCCTTCTACAGGTATTCATCCCCCTTACAATAACTCTCACTATCTAGATCAAGATACATTCATAGTCACATCTACTCATTTTTTCTAACTTATGGTCCAAAAGTATCTTAAATGAGAGTGCATCCCGACAGCGAATAATCTATTACAACTAGGGGAATCTCGAATACTAGGAGCATTTTGAAGAACAAAATAGTATGAACACGCAACGAATTGATCGATGTCGATATCTGAATTTGTAGTTACGAGTAACATCTCCAACGGGTTCTCTTTCTGATTGGCAGAGTGGAGATAGATCTGCTTCTATTGCTTA
The DNA here is from genome assembly GCA_911812115.1 of Pristionchus exspectatus. Taxonomy (NCBI): domain Eukaryota; kingdom Metazoa; phylum Nematoda; class Chromadorea; order Rhabditida; family Neodiplogasteridae; genus Pristionchus; species Pristionchus exspectatus. Next base: position 13,316,782 of record OU461585.1, on the reverse strand, counting down.
TAATCTCACTGAGACTGGAATCTATGAAGTATGTGTCCATTCGAATGTAGAGACAAGGTGAGAAGGGAGAGGAAGAGAGCATCCACTGGACACTCTTGCCTAGTTCAGAGTCTCTCTCAACATCTTTGCTTACAACGAGGAACAATTAATTGCTGGAGTATCAGCATATACGGACATTGAGAAGAGTGGCACTAATCTTAAGGTTCAATTCCATATCTCTCAATATCTTAAGATGATAATGTTAAGGCAGCAGTGACGAATCTAAACGAACGTCTGTATCAGACTCTCCATTCAGTCAAATATGCAACTCTATCCATGGCTAGAGATGAGAAAGTACAGAAACGGAATGTTCATTACATCGAGAGATATACAATCTCATTCATTATCCTCAATTTAGTCATTGCTCTAGTCCAGATATTTATAATCAGAAGATTCTTTAAGCATGTCAATACTGGAAAAGTCCGCATTTAATTGAAGGAATCCAATCATTAGTAGTATGGAATCGATAATCTCTTTATCTCAAGTATTATTCCTCTTTTAGAAGTTCTCATCAATAAATATAATAATTAAGGTGAAATGTACAATGCAAAGATGGAATTGAACCGAATGAGCAACAGATAAATAACACAAGAGATACAATATAACCTGCCCGAAAGAAAAGAAACAATTTGATACGAGTAGATAATTAGTAGGAACAATTGGATACAAGAAAAACATAATAAAGGGAATCAATTAGAGAATACCCGATGACTAGAAGATATTTGATATATAGTCCATCTATGGTTTATCTACACTTCTCTCTCTCTCTCATTCAATGACTATGTCCATGTCCATGACCATCATGTGAATGACCATGTCCTCCTTCTCCATTACATTGTCCATTCCCATTTCTTCTTTCTACTCGAATTAGATCTCCTTTTCTTCTTTTTGTTCCTTCTATCCATCCATTATGACTCTCTTTCATCATATTCTCGAATCTTTCCATTTCAACTTGAACTGTCGATTGAGTTGCTCCACTCGCTTTTAATAGAGATGCTACCTGTGATTCAACTATCTTAGTCCCACACTTAGTCTCTCTCCCTTACCTTGTGTCGAATACTCTGGATATTAGCATCATTCTTCACTTGAACATGAAGAGAAGCCACATTCAGATCACTCTTCAATTGCCAAATGTGAGGAGAAGAGAAGGATATGACCCCTTCCAAACAAAGAATCTCATCCAAATGGAATGCCCATTCTTCTTCCATCTCAGGAGGAATCTCCTGTAATATTCAATTATTGGAGGAGAGGGGGATGTGATTATACTGACCTGTAGAAGAGTGCATGCACTAGATCTGAGTAGAGGATAGGCAGATCCAAGAATTAGAAGAGAAAGAATGAATGAACACAGGGGATCAACCCATTGCCATCCGAACCATTCCATTAGGAAAGTTGAGATAATAACAAATACTGATCCGAGAGTATCAGCCAGAACATGGAGGAATACTCCTATACAATAGATTAATCGATATCATGAGATACAGTCATAGGTCAAACGCCGCTCCCGAAATGACCTAAGCATGCCACATTTTTAGGCCAATTTGAGCAAAAATTTGAGAAAAGCATACCACCGATTGACAAAATCGGAAGATTTTTCTCGAAACCTTGCCACATCAAGTGCAACAGCCATAAAAAAATTGTAATAGCATACCACATTTTGTGTTTCATGACCTGAGCATTTGACACCTGGATACAGTAACCCTCTTACCTTGCATATTAGCATTATGTGAATGTCCATGTGCTCCTCCTCCTCCATGAGAATGACCATGATGTGAATGACCATGACCATCTTCACCTCCATGGAATGAATACATTCCGAATAGATTAACACACAATCCAACGACAGCAACAATCTGTATTCACTCTTTCTCTCTTCCATCCTTCTATTCCATTACTTACTAGTAATCGATCAGTATTCACAGTGGGAGGATCCCAAATTCTTCCCCATGCTTCCATTAGAATAAACACTGCGATCACATTGAGAAAGAGTGCATTTATGAATCCTTAGATAAAACCATTAATGAAGGGATAATTAGAATGGAAGACATACCAGAGAGAACTTCCACTCTTCCGAATCCATATGAATAGTGTTTAGTAGCAGGCCATCTAGCCATAACTGATGCCACTAATCCCATCACCTAGAAGAAGGATTAATCATCACTTTCTCTCCCTTTCCCTCTCTTAATAAATAAGTGAATAATTGACTAACGAGAGCAGAACAGTCGAATAGCATGTGGAATGCATCAGAAATGAGACCGAGTGAATTCGTCCAAAAACCGTAAAGAAATTCAACTCCGCAGAAAGAAAGATTGACTAGAAGGAACCAGAATATACGACGTGAATCACCATTTCCAAGAATTTCACTGAAATTAAATATATTGAACAACCTTGTAGCAGTAATCAATTGAACGTTGAACGTACGAGAGAGTTTCATTTGCAAATAGGAGAAGACTCTTGCTTTTCCTATGGAGGAATGCTTCTCCATATGCATAAAGGGGAATTCCCTCGTCACTCATTCCTATTAATTGTCCTGCTCCATTTCTTCGTGTAGAGGACCAAGTCAGAGAAATACATCCTATAAACGAATAAATAACTTCACTCATCCCATCCCGTCCGGATATTGATGACCATAATACCAAAATTCGAGTCAGCAGTCCTACCGTACAGTAAGAAACTCAAGATATCGCATATCATATAACATTGTGATTTTTTCAATAGTAAAAATTGAATAATTACCAAGAGAGAATAGAGCGAGAGTGAATAATACTCCTCCAGTGAGTGGATGAATCTCTCCATATGGATAATATATTGAAGCAACAAGATAAGAACAGACGAACATTGTGACTGGAGACCATCGAGCAGTTCCCATTACAGGATCAGCTACGTGCTTAAATCAACCTTCTCCCTTTCCAAATGGTTAATTATTCAAACCTGGAAACAGATAGTCTCGGCGTAGAAATCGATGATAAATACAATGATAGCAGAGAAAAGAAGCATGATCAAGTACGGGAAATAGTCCATTGGCTCGAGAGACTGCAAGAGAAAGAGATCAGATATTGCATGATTAGGTGGGGAGATGAAGGGGGGGGGGGGGGGGTGGATTGTTACTACAGTATTCTAACCTGATCGGAGAAGAGGAAAGTGATGAGAAGTGCAAGAGGTGTGAGGATAAATAGAGAGAATAGATTGATAAGAGCATGAAGTCTCTTTGCTCCTCCCATTTCCACTCCTAGATGTCGAAATGAAGAATCGTAACCTGGATATCAATCATTAAAATGGCAATCACACGTTTCCATAAATAGCATTGTACACAACCCACCAATCCTGAGGAATAAGATAGCAATAAGGAGAACAATTCCTCCTGTGTGATCCGGCACTCCAAGGAATGAGAAAGCATGATAAAATAGATGATTGAGACCAGCATGATGAGCATGAGTTGAAGCTACAATCATACAATAACTACTTGGAAGAGAGAGAAGAGAATAGAGAAGAATCCAGAACTTACAATGATCGTTTGAGACTGTTTCGTCTCGATCCATAAGAAGAAGGGTGATTAAACCACCAATTATACATAATATTCCTCAAATTTGAATCATAATCAAATTGAGCAGTCCACTTTCAGCTTACCTCTAGTTTTCGCTGGACTTCCGTTTCCTTTAATGAACGATGCTACTCCAATCATTATTACAGAAGGGGACAATTCAAATACGAGAATTGATCTGAAAGAGAAGAAATATGTGGTCATTAATCTTCCCTGTGATGATCATATCGTACCTTACTGGTCCACACAGGGTGAGTCCATATAGCCAGCAAATTTCAATAACAACATTCACAAAGGATAGACGGAGTATTCGGAGAATCTATATTTGTCATACAAAAACAGAAAAAAAGAATTCATTTACCAATGGTTTCCGAAGAGCTTTACCATGAGTGAAGGGTTTTTGGATGGGAATGAGACAAAGCGATGATCTGAAAAGACAATAATCAAAATGCTCGAACAAGAATCAACTTACATAAACTTATATGCCCATAGCAAGCTGACTACATGGGAAGATTTGCTCAGAATATCCATAAAGAAAATTCCAATGCATCGGAGAAACTTTGTCAATACTAATACAAGAAAATACCATGCCGACCTGAAAAACAAAAATAAATAATTCAAAATAGTCAGAAATTGATAGTCGCACGAATAATGAACTTACTTTGACGAAGAAGTAGGAGTAAACTTTCTCTCGTCTGAACGGAGAAAATCGTGAGCGAGCATTCTTCTATTCTATAGTACTAGCAACATAATCGTGATTCAGACCGGTCACTGAATCTAGAAGTAGAAGTTCTCTTAGCCGCGTGGCTCACTCAGAGTACTGTGGCCGAGTTTTGACACATACCTTGAGCACTCTTTCGCTGATGCTACTCTTGAGTGAACGAGAGCATATTCAATATGATTAGATGGAAAACTACCTTATCACTGCTTCCACTTCTTTCAACTGCTCTCTTCGTTGATGATTCTATTCACCACTCTATCGAATATCGAATCCCCGATGAAACTTCGCTTCTTCTGCAACAGGAAGATGACCACCATGTCGTTATTCAAACAAGGGATCAAGAGCAATATACGTGCACATTACCCCAATCGAACAAAGAGGTGAATTTGATGTTTTTTCGAATATTATTCATAGTATATTCATAATTAATTACCCCAATGCATTGCATGTACTTGAAAGAAATCATGAACGATTTCCGGAAAAAAAATCAATGAACATAAATTATTATACAATTGCTACTTGCAGCAGCTAAATTTATTGAGTGGATTACAGAAAAAAAGCGAGAAAGCGAGAAAATCAATACCGTATCAATTCGTTGTGGGATATTAAATATTTAAATATTATTGACAAAAAATATACGCAAGAAATACAATGATCGCTAGATAACTGTGGAATTAGTTTCCTTAATATTTTCAATAATCTTAACTCTGATTCCTAAATGTGACAGATAATAGATGCTTGAGAGAGTTATGGAAGAGGCCTAATCTAGATGGAGGTTAATCGGGGCGAGGGCAATCTTAGATTTACAGCATATCACAGCAACAATTTTTTTAATCATCGTTTGGCATAATTTTATGCGAAGACATTTTCGATTTTTTTCTTCATATTCATACAACTTCATTCTCCATTTATAAGAATTAGTCACTCATCTATATATTTCTTAAATCTTGGAACAAAAAGATTGCAGGTGGATGATGATGTGAACTCGTACAGCGGTCCAACACCATGGGAATTGATTGCTCCTTTGAAAGAGAGAAAGATATGTACACAACGCGTTGATCCTTTCTGGTCGTACGAAGTATTTAGTATGCTTCTATTACATTTGACAATCCAATACTTTTAGGTCTGTCACGGAAAGTACGTGAGACAATTTCACGAATCGAAAGAGAAGTTGAATTTTTACCTCGGAAACTATCATCCAAAGCTATCAAGCTACCAATACGTAAGTTGTTAGCAATGTCAATAGTTGTTGTCAATAGTTGTTGTATCATATAGTCATTGTAGGAGGCTTCAATATGTTGTTCACAATTGTCATTAAACAACCTACATGGGCAGAGAACCAGAAAAACGATTTTTAGTACCATTCCCACTTACGATAAAATAGGTCTCATAACTACTTAAAAATATCTGAATATTATTGGTTATTAACCAATCTCAGGAGAAAGAGAAACCGAATAACGACAGGATAAAAGTGAATGGAGAGGAGTTACCGTATCTTCCTGTTCTCTATTCTCAAGTAAGTCATGACATAGAATACTCAAATATATTGACATTGTCGAGGGAACAACTTGTGATCTAACTGGTCAGCCTCGCATTACCCGAGTGCTCTATATTTGTTACCCAGTCCAGAGAGAACTCATTGAATCCATTACTGAGGTATCGATAGCACTCACACAATCACCGTATAGCTCAATAATACACATTCAGGTTTCAACTTGTAAATATGATGTAGTAATTCTGACTCAACTGCTATGCACGCACCCTCTCTTTCGAGGAGCGAAGACTACTATCAACAAGATAGTCTGTACTTCTCATAATAAAGAGTCACAACCCATTCCTAAATCATACACTCCTTTAGCAATTGCACAGAAGGCAGGCTTCCATGCGGTAGGTCTCGTCTTACTCTTCTTCATCAATAATTATAATTCAGTCATATGCTCCTACTGTCGATCGAGTTCTTAAACCAAGTGATTTTTCTTCCATATTGGATCTGACTGATCTGTATACTAAAATGGAAAGAAATCACGGGTTCAAGGTAGATTCAAATGGAAGGGGGGAAGATGGAGGTTCGATTCATTTGAGAAGCAAGCTGACATTCGATTCGATTCATCAGGACTCAACGAGATTTTATCGGGAACGGCTTGTTTGGATAGTGGGGGATTAGATTATTGGAGATACGAATACTGTCACCTCAATAAGGTTCCATTCATAATCAATATAAGGAAAAATAGTTTCGATTCTCAGATTGTTCAATATCACGAGATATCTTCAACCAACCGAAAGGAAATTCTTCTTGGTGTATTCAACAAAGAGAAACACCTCAAATATTTACAGGACTATCCCACCAAACGGCCCAATAAAGTATGACATCATTATATATATATATATATATATATATATATATATATATATATATATATATATATATATATATATAATCATAATATATTTCAGTTCGATGGGAAAGTGGTGCAGGTTACATTATTATACAGTGGAGGAATGAAGTGTGGAGACGAACCTGACAAAAATTTCCATCGGGAAGTCGAGGTAATATTCCACGAGAAAACCTCTGATAATTGTATAAATTAGGGGTTTATTGCTGGTGAATTATTGCAGTAAAAAAGTAGAACCATCTGATATGCACGTCAAACAAAATGTGATTAATTCTTTAATTGTCTCAGGTTCGTTTTCGATGTTCGGCTAAAAATAATGAGGATGAGATGAAAACAACAAAGGAGGATATTGAATTCTCCGTGATAGAAACTTCTATATGCAACTATATTGTAACTCTGGAGAGCGACAGCATTTGCAGAGCAATCCAAGGAGCTGATATTAATGGTCTATTCTCTCCCTAAATGGGATCACTGTCCACTATATTGTCTGCATGTACGAGTAACTGTGTGATATAATATGCACAGCGATTTCAAGACTACCTCTTGTAATATGTACCGCTTATTTATTGTTCTATAAACTTAACTGGTAAACAATAGCAACGATTCTATTCGAGATCAACTTGAATCATCACTCGATCCATTCAATACCAATACGAGTGAGGTCGGATTGAAGTGGAAATTCCGTGATGTTCATTTATTTCCTCCTGAAATCCGTCATTGTTCCCTTTACATTAATTTGACAACTAACAGCAAACGTAGCTAATTTGGGGACGTATGTTCTTGTAAGAGCAATGGAAGAAGGAGTGTCCTTCTCTGACACCTTAAAACAGACATAATACGTTAACATATTTTGTCCAGAACTAACCTCAATGTACTTCTCAGGTTGAATATATTCGTAGGTCATGAGTGCTTGCGAAGGAATGGGAATTTCGAATCCACTTCGAGTAGATTTCCGTAAGTATTCTGATCCATCGGGAGAGATTACCCATCTAAATTTAATATAAAAACATTCCAATTTCTGAGATTTGATAATTCTGTAAAAAAAGAAAGATACTGTGCTGTGCACGTTTGTTCATCATTGGGATCGACTAGCATCACTTCTTCATTCACAACAGACAATCCTTTCTCTTTCCATCTGCAATATTACCATTACTTCCTATTTATTCATATCTTCAATACCTGAATGAATTATCGATTCCGAATTTCTCAGCTCCCGTTTGTTCTTCTTCCAGTACACAATTCATGTTTTCCACCCATACCTACAATCCTTCCATCAAGTGACGTCACTTCTACTAACCCATCCATCCCCACCTCGTACATTTAAACTCTATTTAGCAAGTTGGTTACCGAATAAAAAATGTCTCTAAAACAGGACACTCCTACTACTCTTACTGTCAGTACAATCTCGGTTAAGTACGTTTCACAAAAATTTACCTATTTATGTACGACAAAGCCTTCACTTCGCCACCCCTCCCGCCACAATTAATAGAAATGTACTCACCTCACTTGTATCTCTTGACACCTTGATTACAGTACCCTGCTTTCCTTTCTCCTTTCCAACCATAACCTGAAATTGTTTTTGTTGTTGAAAAATCATAAATATAGACCAAAGCACCTGCACTCTATCTCCCACGAATATATGCCACTTTTCATCATCCATTTTCTTGCTGACTTCCTTCTTCAACTCGTAAAACTTTTTTCCGATGCTTCAATAATAATCGAATATAAAAGTAAACTGAATTACTCACTTTGCTTGACTGTATCTATTTTCTCTCTCCAAATTTTTATTGACCATATCTTGTTCCCATGGTCGTGTTCCTGTTTCCACATAATCATCGGGATGAATTTTCCATTCAACAACATCAGGAGCTCCGAACCTACGATATTAACTAATTAACTCTGTAGGATCCAATGGAGAATTCTAGTCAAGTAAATAACTAATTGTTACAAACCTTCCCCCAAATACTTTCTTTGGAATGGTTCTCTTCATTCTGTCTACATATTTCTTGGGCATATGACGAGAGTAATCAAGATATGAAGAAGGAATACGAGGAAGGTACCGAACAGGAGACAACCACATCTTATCCACACAAAAAGAAAACGACATATCAATTATCTTGTTTCACAGCATTCATGTATTCACTGACGATATCAACGTCTTCACAATGAAAATATAAGGAAGACAAATAAAATATTACCATCGTTTATCCATACAATGTTTCCTATCGTATTATGCATGCGTAAATAGAAAATAATTATGAATCTAAATCGTGAACCCTGATAACATCCCCCCCCCCCGATAAACGTATCTGTACTACACAATCGGGTCATCACAATGCGGTTAACGTATTTACAATTTTGAATGAATACTATGATAGATGCTTAATATCTTGAAAATAAACAACAGATAAAAAGGATATTTAAATCAGAATTCAATTCCACAAATGTCCAGGCTCATCATTAAACAGAACCCCAGTATGAAAAATATAGATGCAAGTTTTCCATTACCATGTCTCTGTGCCTCGGGGATAATATCATCGACCACTACGTAAATCATAGCACCAGCCGCGAAAGAGAGGGCATAAGGTAGGAGTGGCTCCATCACAATGATTAATAGAGCTCCCAGTACAGCCGCCACTGGTTCGACCATTCCTGACCATTCAAGGATTAACAGAGCAAGAGAGTAATTGTACCTGAGAGTTGCCCGTAGAAGAATGCTTTCAATTTAGAATGGCCAAAAGCTGCGAGTGGGAGAGAAACAGCCAGTCCTTCTGGGAAATTTTGTAGACCAATTCCAATAGCCAGATTCTTTGCAGTTGAAAATGTTGAAGAATTGGTTCTCCCTAGAAACAAAGTATTTCAAATTGGTTCGTAAGATGACGTTCGCACCGACTGAAGCGAAACCAACTCCAACTGCCAATCCTTCAGGAATATTGTGAACGGTAACTGCCATTATAAGAAGAACAATTCGTCTCCAACTCTCTTTGAATGCAGCTCTCTTCAAATATTAAAAAAAATAACTAAAAAATATGAGTTATTTACCTCGACGCTATCATCTGCATCACACACCTTTGAAGTTCCCATTTTCGGTTGGATTTCCATTCCATCTTCGCCCCTGATAATAGAATATCACGTGGGAACACAATATTACCGACCGAGAGCCATTCATTTAAAAGCAACAACAAAAAAAAACAAAAAATGCGATGACCCATTTGTAAGATAGGATTGTGCTTGTCATGTATTCACCTAGGTACGCGTCTTCTCAACCCGTACCCGTCCATATTCGAGTCTCCACGAGCTCCTTCCGTAACTGATGATTCTCCCACTAGAGCTAGTTCCGTTTCTGTCTTGGATGGAGCCAAGTGATCAACCAGAGATACTTCGTGTAGAACACATCTAAATAGTTAAGTATTCACCTAAATTAAGTATTGTCACACGGCGTAAATAAAAACGTGCAGAAATATTCTCCTATTACGAAATTCCTCTAAGATATAAATTAAACTATATGCATACCCGGGAATCAATGAATCGGCTAGATGTACAAATGCAGCTCCAACAGCAAATCCGGCCGAGACCGGAATGAATGCATAGCCTTCCATCGTTTTGTCACTTAAATTTTTCCCGTATTCTCTGATTGTACTCTGAGTACATTTTATACAGTGTAATTAGGTCACACCTTATTTCGATTGCTGGTGCGAGTAACGACCAAAACGACGCAGCAGTCATAACTCCTGCAGCAAATCCCAGACTGATATCTGCAGTGAATAAATACATCATCATTAGATGAGCGAGGAAAAAATTCGAAGCCATGAAAAAACATGCCTAGAAGTTTTTTGTTCTGGGATCGCAGAACAAATACTAATGAAGAGCCGAGAGCAGTTACACCCCATGTGAACAATCCAGCCAGAAGTGCTGAAAAATATAGCTCGTCAAAAGGTAAGAAGAATAGACAGACCTTGAACTACGGGTGAGCAGTTTTCAATCATCTTCGTCAGAATACACCGGCTTTATGGATATATTTCTTTAGACACGATAGCACATAATCTGAAATGTAAATGGACAAATGTATACAACGACTGTCGACATCACAAATCGCAAAAGTTCGAATTAAAAACATGAGTAGATATTATTCACTACGTGAAGTTTCATGAAATGAAAATCCCGCACCATGCGTGTGCGGGGCCAGGGACCGTCTTTTAGTAGACTATCCCTGCGTTTGCGTGCAAAATACTTATTGTTTTTTTTTGTCGTGACTCATCACAAAACGTTTTGAAATCCTCCCTTGTCCCTTATAAATAACGGTCCTATTTCTCTTTCTCGTGTTATACTCTAATTCATTCTTTCAAGATCCTTCGCGAGATCTCCAAAGTTACGAAACTGGGTGCCGGAGAAAGCAGCATGGCTCTTGACAGTGAGTCTTGATTCCAGCTTTAATTATCTTCATTTTTTTACAGAGCAACTCTTTGAGTTGAAATTTGCTGCAAAGCAATTGGAGAAAAACGCACAACGGTGTGAAAAGCAGGAAAAAGTGGAGAAGGATAAGCTAACTGCAGCGATCAAAGTTTGTTGTTAGCTTTCTCTGCATGTATACTTGTAAGAAGCCTGTTTTTAGAAGGGCAATCAAGAAGTGGCTCAAGTGCACGCAGAGAATGCCATCAGGAAGAAGAATGAATCTATAAACTATATACGAATGGCAGCTCGAATTGATGCAGTTGCTGCTCGAGTTCAGGTTCGTACTTGTGACTCATCCGAAAGCTGCCTTTGGGAGACTAATATTTATTTTTCAGACTGCAGTAACTCAGAAAAGAGTGACTTCCAGTATGCAAGGAGTTGTTAAAGCAATGGAATCAGCAATGAAGAGCATGAATCTCGAGAAGGTATTTAACTTCACTCGATCAATTATTATCATGTTATTTAATTTGTTCAATTATTATTTGAAGGTTCAACAACTAATGGATCGATTCGAGCGTGACTTCGAGAATTTGGATGTTCACACTGCAACTATGGAACGAACAATGGATGGTACTACAGTGCTGAATGCTCCCAAGGGACAAGTGGAGGCACTTATCCAAGAAGCTGCTGATAAGGCTGGGTAAGCATTACTACTTTTTATTCCGTGTTTCGGCATTAAAACGCGGTCTGCGTAAGAGCGGGGGAGGGGGTGGCACAGTAGCTCAAAATGGTCTCCGGGGGTTCATACTTGGTGGTTAGACTCCCTAGGGGTGGGATACACTTCAGCCAAAATTTTGACCCCAAAAGTTGATCTTTGATCTTTGATCTCGGAAAATTTCATCTTCATTTTACCCCCTCATGTTATATACCATTCGAAAGAGCATCAAAAGTTATGTAAGATGCCAAATTTTTGTAGTCCTATCACTTTCCGTTTTCGAGAAAATCGATAAAATGTCGATTTTTCGTGTTTTTATTTTTTCAAGAATTTTTTTCACGATGTTCCAATCGTTGCCACGCCCTGAAAAGTTGGCATTATATGTAACAATATACAAGGAATCCAATAAAAAATATGCCGACTCGATACGACATGCCAGACCATGACTTTTTCTCGAAAAACCTAGCACGCAATCGTCGAAATCGTGAACGCGGGTTCGAATCCCGTCCACTGCAAAAACTTTTGCCGGATTTTATTTTCGCAATTATTGCTGTTTTTTCCATACCAGACAACTTTTCATGTGTTTGTTTGTGATTTTGACGATGTTTTGACAACGTTTTCTGTTTAATTACAGTTTATGAAAGTCATGAAGCCGGTGAAAGCCGATGAAGCTGTATTTGAAGATGCTGAGTTCATGAGCGATGCCGATCGCATTGAATCTACTATCATGGACAACTTGGACGTTTTTTTCGACATGAACGCCGAGATGGAGATTATGCACGAGGAGCTGACAGCAGTTAGTGAGCCGATAGTGACGATCAAGCCGGAAAATGAAGTGTTTGGTCTCCCGCCCAAACAGACGACTAGTGAAGAGAACGAGCTGTGTGGTGAATACGGAATTCCTGATGATGATCAAGAGAAGTGCTGGGAAGAGCGAAGGAGAGCTCCTCTCACTCATCCAACGGTACGAGCAATTGGAAATGAAGACGAGCTGTGTGGTGAATACGGAATTCCTGATGATGATCAAGAGAAGTGCTGGGAAGAGCGAAGGAGAGCTGCTCTGGCTCATCCAACAGTTCGGGCTATTGGAAATGGAGCCGAGTCAGGGAGTGGAACAATCGCAGTATCCTCTGCAGAAGAGTTCAGCCTTCCAGATGAGATTCAATAATCAACTACTATTCGTTCGTTTTCCTCAGATATAGTATAATTTCCGGCATTCAATCATTCAAAACATGACAATATATCACTTCATTATTTGACATTCATGACTTTCATAAACTGTAATTAAACAGAAAACGTTGTCAAAACATCGTCAAAATCACAAACAAACACATGAAAAGTTGTCTGGTATGGAAAAAACAGCAATAATTGCGAAAATAAAATCCGGCAAAAGTTTTTGCAGTGGACGGGATTCGAACCCGCGTTCACGATTTCGACGATTGCGTGCTAGGTTTTTCGAGAAAAAGTCATGGTCTGGCATGTCGTATCGAGTCGGCATATTTTTTATTGGATTCCTTGTATATTGTTACATATAATGCCAACTTTTCAGGGCGTGGCAACGATTGGAACATCGTGAAAAAAATTCTTGAAAAAAATAAAAACACGAAAAATCGACATTTTATCGATTTTCTCGAAAACGGAAAGTGATAGGACTACAAAAATTTGGCATCTTACATAACTTTTGATGCTCTTTCGAATGGTATATAACATGAGGGGGTAAAATGAAGATGAAATTTTCCGAGATCAAAGATCAAAGATCAACTTTTGGGGTCAAAATTTTGGCTGAAGTGTATCCCACCCCTAGGGAGTCTAACCACCAAGTATGAACCCCCGGAGACCATTTTGAGCTACTGTGCCACTTCCCCACCGAATCCCGACATTCTTACGCAGACCGCGTTTTAAGATGAACAAAATGAGAGTAATTTAATATTGTTTAGCATTGATCTGAATGCTGAATTACCTCAAGCGAATACGGCTCTCCCTGCTGCAACAGCATCTGTGGCCGAAGACGCTGATCTCACTCAAAGACTCGCTGCTCTCAGAAACACTTAAGATGTTCCAATGTTCTTATAACTTATGTACAACGGGACTCGCATTCGCCACTCATTTCCCCCATCAACTTTATTCTTGATGAATATACTCGAAGTTTATGTACATTGTCTCTCAATCCCGCTATAAATACCCTCAGATACATTTCCATTTCTAATACTGGCTAGACGTTTAAGTAACTTACTGAATGCAACAATAAATCTATGAATAAATCTTATCCAAATGAGTTTTCAATCAATATGAATCGATAATCGATACAATTGTATACTTGTCATTAAGGTTCCGTAAATTATTAACGGTTGGATTATATGCAACCGATCGAAAATATTCGGTGTCCTGCCCTGGTTTAGCTGATTTAAGCTGACTGACTATATATTTACATAGGCTACCATTTTCTATAAAAGTGTTAGAAAAATGGTGTTGATAACGATTGTGTGGGACGCTCTATATCTCTCCCTCTCTTACACACTCTTCTTACGCACTTCGAACTCTGTAGTTTGGACTATTTTGGAGGATGTAATACCTCACATTTTTTTTGAAAAAAATCTAAGCTAACGTTATATATATATTTTTATTATATTATTTTAGTGGTAATGCGTGTCCTTGTGGGAGTTAAGCGAGTGGTCGACTATGCGGTCAAGGTTTGTCCCTTCCTTCTATATAAATCATAAAATCGTTGTATAATTGTGTATTGTTTTTAATAGCAAGTGTATGATTGAAGGTTCGTGTGAAACCCGATAAAACTGGAGTGATTACTGAAGGAGTCCAGCACAGTATCAATCCCTTCGACGAGGTTATCCTTCGCTTTTATCACGGTGTGACATAGCGACCGGTGTCATGCTGTGCCTCTTCCCTCCCCTGCCTCTTTCGCAGTGTGCGCGCACAATTGCGAGATACTGTAGTTTCGCCATTTTTTACAGTACTTAGGCATATTGAAGGCAAATCCGTGCAAGACCGAACCAAATTACAAATTTTAAATTTTGAATTTTCAAAACCGTAACTCGTGGTATTGTAAAAACCATTCAAAAACGCACTTTGTTATCAGATTTGATGACTTAACTCGAAAGAAATAACTTAACAAGTCGTACATTGATAATAGACTACTGTATGTTTTGAACTACCGCAAAAAGTGCGCATACACGCAAGTGTGATCTCCTAAACTATTTTCCGGTATTTCGGTCCGGTCGACCGGTCGATCCTGTGGAGCGTGTCACAGCGTGTTTTATTTGAGTTGACTCTCTTCTGCTCCTCATTCTATAATAATTTTTAGTTTTGTAGAGTCGTAAAAAAAAGTTTGAACTAAATAGTAGATGTAATTCATTGTGAGTATGAATATATGTGAACGACATTACAGATCGCTCTCGAGGAAGCAGTGAAACTAAAAGAGAAGAAAGCAGCTACAGAGGTAAATTAGTGGAGTTCAAATACTTTTCCTGAAATGACCTATTCATTCCATATTTTTCGACCAATTTGAAATTTGTGAAATGATCGATAAAAACGTAGGCAGTGAATGGAAACCTAACCACGGCAAGTGCAATATCCCCCACCCCCCACAACCTGTGCGGATAAATATTATTATTATTATTATATCCTTCAAAAATTTGTCATAGCATGCCATATCTTGGGTTTCATGAGTAGTTTACCCGTGTAGTCATTAAATGGAATGATAATGTGTGATTGTATAGGTGGTAGCCTTCTCGATGGGAGGTCCCAAATGCCAGGAAGTACTTCGTACTGCACTCGCTAAAGGAGCTGACAAGGCCATCCATATCGAGGTTGCTGATGCTGGTATCATAAGTGATGACATACGAAAGTATTAATTAATTAATTAGATGCATCCAAATTGGAACCTCTCCATGTTGCTCGTGCCCTGAAGAAAATTATCGAGAATGACAAGTTTGATGCAGTGTTCCTCGGAAAGCAGGTAAAAAGAAAGAACAATACTTTGCTACATACTACTTGTCTAGTATTTTGAAAGATGCCAAAGATGGCAAAAGTCTTAGAGAAAATTATGAATTCGATAATAAAGGTGTTATATCGGCAATGCAGTGCATGTGGAATGCCATTTAAATAATTGCGTAATAATAATAATAATAATGGTAGGCAATCGACGACGACGCAAATCAAACGGGATCTCTTCTCGCTGGAATGCTCGATTGGCCACAAGTGAGAACTCTCGTTTTAATTGTGTACTCTCTCGGATTACAAGCACGTTTTTGCTTACTGAACACATTTTTGATATATCACTTATCCGCCGTTAATTAAAGGAGGCGTATCATGAAAAATTAGTTCATGTTGTTGAGATCATGATCCGTTTGGAATCCAGAACGATATTAGAAAGCCGAAGTTTGAAAGTTGTACGTCCACTCTGGGACGAGATAACCCCGTCCAAAGTATCAGGAAAGGACAGGGAAAACGCCGCGAAAATTCAAATATTTTACGCAGCGCCAATGGGGAGGAAGGGAAGGTAGATCACGAAGGATAGATCGAGAGGTCATCGTTGTCTCGCCCACTATTGATTGGCTAGGAAGGGATTTTTCTTTGTTCCCGCAGGTTCTTCCCATCGACAAAAACTGATCTACTCCTTGGCGATTTGCCAAAAGAACCTTGGCAATTTTCCAAAATATTGCAAGGCTCGGCATATCGTTGTAAGAGTCGCAACATTTGAATTTCAAAAGTTCATGATACGCCTCCTTTAACATTAAATTGTGAGAAGGCGCTAGTAGGGTTGAGTAAACGGCAGCAGATTGTATCTGCCGCAGATTAGAGATCGCGCGCCATTAATCGAGTGTTATGTAACTCGTCTCATGCTCATTATTATTATTATTAATATATATTGTATGTTCGAAAAATATTGTATAACGATTGATACTTTGATAGGCACTGTATGCTTCGAAGGTGGAACCAGATGGAAAGTATCTGAAAGTGACGAGAGAAATCGATGGAGGACTTGATACAATCAAGGTATCTCATTGACCCTCCCCTCTCCCTATCCTCCCTATCCTTCACAGGTCTCACTCCCCGCTGTTCTCTCAGCTGATCTTCGTCTCAATGAACCTCGATATGCAACTCTTCCCAATATAATGAAAGCAAAGAAGAAACCTCTTGAGAAGAAGAGTGCTAAAGATCTTGGAATCGATGTTACTCCTCAGACAAAGGTGATAATAGAGATGGAAAGAGATTAATGGGAATGGATTGAGGTATTGGAAGTGAGTGAGCCCCCCGTGAGACAGGCTGGAGGTTTCGTCGATGATGTTTCTGCTCTCATTACGAAACTGAAGGAAAAGGGATTCATCAAGGCATAGAAAGGAGATGATTAATCCAATCGTGTAGTTTATATTTATTTCAAGTATAAATGGGATGCATTTCAATTCTTCATAATACATATTTACTGATGGGCGACGAATAAAATGTGGGAAAGGGATTTGGCTAGTTTGTCCATTATCTCCTTATTGTCATTACTATTATCCAGTAGATCTTCAAGATACGCTTCCAACTGTGAAATAATGTCAGATACGATAGTGTCCAAACAACGAACCTCTTCATTCTCTAGATCATGCTCCTCAAGACAATCTTTAACAATGTCTAACCAACTGGATACTGTATCCTCCAATCGATCCACTTCCTTCAATTTAGATTTTATTATAAATGAATAGATTAAACAATTTTTTACCATACGATCTTTCTTGATCAAGTCTTTAAGCTGCTCCGAATTTACATCGAGACTGTGAGAATTTCTCTTAAGGGAATTTAATTCATCCTCAGTTTGCCCAATTTGACGTCTTAGATTACGAAGAGATTGCTCCTGTTCCCTAGAGAAATACTATAACACATATAAGTATATATAAATAAGTTACTTGTTGTACATGACAAATACTTCACTGAATATTCCTTGTTCTTTTGGTTGGCAATCAAAATCAATTTTCTTTCCGTGTTTACCGTGCTTCTTATGCTTCGATGGTACCTTCACATCCTCAAACAAAAGATCATCAAACCAATTTCAAACAATTAAAACCTCATCATCATCGTCATAATGTTCTCCTCTTTTCTTTTCTTTTTTATTTCTGCCAGCTTGACTGAAATTGTCATTTATACATCCCTGATTATATTTTAAAAGAAGTAAACGGGACGTACCATTGAACGATTTGTATTCGTCGGTCTTTATGTACGATTCCATTAGTTTGGCATACTCTTCCTTTTCCAGATTTGATTTAACAATGAAAACCTAGAATTAATTATGGATAAAAGAGTATGATGAATGTCAATCATTCTTTCTCTTACTTGTCTCTCAGTATCATTGAGTGCTCTCCATTCAGCAGCAAGCATCTCGTTGATTTCTCTCTGCAAATCAATGTATTCACCTATCTCTATATAAAACTCAATTCTTTCAGAATACATATACAAAAAAAGAAAATAAGTTTCACCTGATTAACTCCTCCCTTGGCACTTCCATACTTAGCTCGTTGAGATGACAGAAAATGGACATATGCCGATCTAGAATGAAGGAGTGAGTGTAGGGGGAGGGAGGAATGGGGAGGGGAATTCTCACCGGGGTCTCCTCGGTGCATTCGGATCCTCTATCTTCTTCTTCTTCGCCTATAATTAGAGTGGTAAAATAAGATAGATAATGCATAGTACTAACATCCTTTCTGTGATATCTCCGTCTGGGTCCTCCACTTCCAGATTGAAGAATGGAGAAAGAAGATGAATCCTCCTTGTGATGAGAATATTCCGCTGATTCATCCATCAAATCCCACAGACAAACCCGAATCCTATCGTTTAATAAGAGTCGAATAAAAAAAACGCGAAGCTTGAAAATGAGTAGAGAAATGAAGAGAGAAATTTGAAGACGCGTGTGGCGAGAGTGACAGAGAAACGAGGGCGCTCGTATGGAAAATAGAGTATATCATAGAGTATACCTAACACAGCCTCTAGTCCCGGAACATTTCAAAACCATGAGTCATGTTTCAAGTCTTCAAAGCGTTTGCTATAATCTACAGTCTGGACTCATCGGTTTACGGAAGGAACGTTTAGTTATGAAGACTTGAAAAAATTGAAGAGAATCCTCTTCATTTTTTTAAAGGCGTTGAATTAAGCCCATGATATTAACCGCACTAACTATATCACCGTCACAAATTTTTAAATCTTTAACAAGAATAGAAAGAAAAATATCAACACGCAAAATCGGCGGGAAACCATAAAAAAAAAGATATTGAATTGTACAGATACGTGCTATAGAAAATGCACACTGAACAATTGACATGGGCATGATCAAGCTTTATCGTATGAAACAAATTTACCAACTCAAAATGGAGCAACATAATAAACTTGGAAAGTTAATAGGTCGCAACTTATTCACAAGAGATTTGACCAATCTTGCCATCAGTCATCTCTTCCACTCGATGTCCACCAACTGCTTCTCTAGCCAATTCATAATATTGATTAGGATGAGTAATAAGAGAAGAAAGAGAGCCTTTCCCATGTCCTCGACTCACTTCCCAATGGAGAGAACACGCCTTAACATACGCCATTTATATTTATATGTACGTGTAAATTCCGGAATATTAAATCTTCCGTTTATCTAAGTATCTCAATTCACCTTATCGAATTGGTTTATTTTAGAGAGAGCTATCATCTCATCGATATCTTCACTTTTTATCTTATTCGCTTTAAGAATTGACTTGAGATTTTCTTCTGTCGAATGCTTGAAAGGACAACCTGCAAAAAACGTTGTAATATATTCATTTTGAGTTATCTATTCGAAATGATAATGAAGTACTTGACTACAAACCATGGCAATCATCGTGACTGGGAGGATTATTAAGAATAATAGTTGCACACGAAAAAGCTGAATATTCCTGTCTGAATGGTTGTAAGAATAGGAGAATGAAAAAAAAACGAAACCTCTTTCCCTCCTTTCCGTACATATGACGAATGTTGTACGCGTATTGCTTTTCAAACTGAAAGATTAAGTACACATGGGGATCAAGTGGGGGAACTTATATTGGAAGGACAATCGAAAGGGGAGGGGGCACATAGATGTCCACGCCGTCGGCGGCCAGGGGGGGGGGGTGCGGTGGGGGTGGACTGCCCACCCCCACCGCACCCCCCCCCCTGTCTGGGGTCACCCCATAATCACCCCTTATACCGTACCCAATCATGTCTACAGTACCCCAGTTAGTATTCGTCGGCTACCGTAACCCAGTTCCGTGGGTCAACCATTTTAGCCTTGTGTCAAACTTCTGCCAAGGTGTCTGAAATCGATGTGGAAATTTTTCTATCGTAATCTACAGTAACCTACCGTACCCCTGACTACGGTATCGCGGCTGGACATCACGAACTGACTTTTTTTTGTTTTTTTGTTTTAAAAATCCATTCTTTGTGCCTACAGGCATAGTTCATCGAGGAATTTTTTTTTCGGTACCTACCATACTCCTACCGTACCCCCGGTTCGGTGGGTCACATATTTTTAGCTTTGGGGCACACTTTTGCCAAATTCTCTGAAATCGATCGGAAAATTATTCTACCGTTATCTACCGTATCCCTGACTACGGTATCGCGGTTGGGCATCACGAACTGATTTTTTTTCACTCTAAAAATCCGTTCTCTGTGCCTACATGCATAGTTCGTCGAGGAAAATATTTTTTGAGTATGATTTTTTCACTATTTTGGGTTGGTCTCACCGTTGTTTCGCCGAAGTAAGATTTGTGTTTTTTTTTAAGTATTCGCATAATGACTCTACAAGCACAACGGTAAATATACCTACTTTGTCGGAGTCAATTTTTTGAGTGAATTCTTCTCTGAAAAATGCCATTGCTTCATCCAAGGAGAGACCAATTGCTTTGAGAAAAAGTCCGTATTGACGTCTGAAAAGATGTTTTATAGCAATGTTCCCATATCTCAGTAACCGAAATAGGAACAATTTCTTAGTTTACATCCATTCGCTGCCCGAGTATTCCCTACGTTATTTGGCAAAATATATTTTTTTAATTGGTAAAAGTAGTTTTTTTTAGTTTATTTTGTTGGCCTTGGAATTTCAAGGATTCAAAACGCCCTTTTCAACTGTGATGGCAACTGCTTTCAACTTGTTGTGTTCTCAGAATTATTTAATTCAAGAATAGTAACCTTGCTCCGTGTTTAAGGTGATGGTTTCTTCTGAGATGAGATTGGATTCCACTCATACAAAGAGGAAAGAATTGAGAAGACGCCTGTGCAATCAACGTAAGACAATTTTTAAGATTAACGGATCAAAAATGACCATGTGACTTGCAGCGTCAACGGTACTCAATTACTTATTTTCCAATGAAATACGAGCTGAAAAATTTCATTCAATCCGTTTTTGGGAAGATCGATTATCTTTTGAAATCTTATTATGGCAAGGGTGAGGTGTCGCAGTGGTTGAACCAAGCGGCCAAGAAATGATGGAAGTTGTAAGAAGCACAGTATTCAAATCCCACCCCCCTACGCGCAAACAACACAGGTGGCAAAGCCCCATTCAAAGGTCGCATAATTTCTCGGTACAGTCTGAACACTGAATTGGCTTGGGTGGCAGAGCCCGCCCTAGCGAGGAAATATGTAAAAAGGAAATAAGATGAACTGACTGAATCGATTTGATGTCGTGAGATAGACTGTCCTTCAGCAGCATTAAATTCCTTCCCTCCATATCCACCCTTTGTTAATCTCTCCAATCGAGGTAGAAGTCGATCCTGCTCCTCGATTACTCCCATGTATTGATTAGCTCTCTAAAAAGGAAGAATTATCTGGTGCAAGTATCTAATAATTACCGCCATCGACGAATTCATTGTTGCTCTCAATCTTTGAACTATAATGGTTATAAGCGATTCATACTCCAGATACACTTTTCCTGCGTGAACCAACACCTTCCTCTTACGTATCAACTCAAGAGCATCCAATGCATCCATCTGAATGCCTTCGTACTACATTAGACAAACCAATTGTACAGTACCGTCCATATATCACAGCTTCTAACTTTCTCCATTGAGAGACCATAGGATGATGCAAGGTCTTCAATTCGTGATTCCTTCTCAGAAGCAGTCATCTGGACACAAATAAAATACAATAATTGGAATTCCCATTGTCTACCGTTTCAGCATCGAATTTGTTATCTGCGAAGAAGCTCAAGATGGCCGATTTAGGTTCATTCTATAAATACAAAATGTAAGAAAGAGTCTACGATTTAACTAAGTATTTACCTGGAATCTATACCTGAATAACTCGACTTCTTGAGTGACAAACCACTTCGTATCTTCAGGAGAACGGCAAAAAGCGAGACGTAGAGCAAAGTGACCAATAACATCATCACGGCGTATTTGCTTCTATAACAATATATATGCTAGGTTTAAAGAAGTAAGTACGGCAAACAGACTCTTTGCTCCTCGAGGAAGCCTGACTGATGAAGAGTACATGGTTTGAAAAGGGGATGAAGCTCCTTTCCCATTGATACTTTAAATTCATCATACGATTTCTCACGGAGTTTAAGTTCTTCAATTTTCTGAAAGATGAAAGATGTCCGTTTCAGTAGAAGTAGTGATCAAACCCTCAAAGCTTTTAGCCTCTGTGCAGCAATGTCTTCAAAGTCACGAAGAGATATCTCTTCCTTGGGAGCAAATTCATACATGGAGAGATTACTTTCACCGGTTGAAGCGAACGTATAATTTTTAGAGGCCTGAGAAAGTAGTCAAATCATCAGCATCTCAAATCAGAGAAAAATATACCTTGATTTCATTCACATCGCGGAGAATTTTGGATCTTCGGGATCTATTGTCAAACTGCATCTCTCACTGAAACATTTTCTATTAATTATCAACATCATGTAGAAAACATATCAACGAAAAAATGGGAAATTACAGTCTAGATAGTTTGTTAAAGACAATTATTGCCAACACCATTAATATTCGCGCCTAAAGTTGCTAACACCCTCCAACTCCTTTAACGATCTCCCTTTGCAAATAGCATCCAAAGTACTGTGAAACGGCCGGTTAACCGGAAAGACAGGAAAATTTCACCTGGTCGCACCCTGGTTACTGTAAAATAGTCGGCCATCAATCATGAACTGTGCAAATATCACATAACAATTTGATTTCGCAATACCGCTCATAATTGCGATTAATTGCTCTTGTTATTAATTAATTAATCGTGTTTATGAATAATTATGTCTGTTGAAATCATTAGTAATAAGGAAAGTCAACTCAGTTCACCAGGATCGCATATCTTATCGTACCTAGGAAGAAAGTGAGTCCGACTGTGAATTTCGAGACGATGATGTGTTGGGCCGATCGCGATCGCACACAAACACACCCACCTTTATTTTTCCACTGTTATCGCCGACAAAGAAGTTGTTGACCAGTCCGGATTGATCACTATTTTCCGTTGAGTGACCAAGCACGGCTCGACATGGGCTCGTGTCTCTGCAAAAAGAAAGCGAAGCATCGGGAAGAACACGAAAATCGTGTTCGGAGGAATGCTCGAAATCAGCAACACATCAGCAGGTAAGATAAATAACAGCTAACTATGTATAACGCCCATCCCATATTCTTTATCATATCAGACAACGAAATGAAGATTCCAACGATCAATCGAGGACCGAAATGGAGCAAAGCTGTCAGTTTAACAATATTTCATCCCCTCATGTCTTATTAGGTTATGGCTGTGATCGCGATAGCTCCTGAATTGGAAAAAAATCCCATATACTAGAATTGGATACTTGACACTTTCATTGTTTTTCGAGCATCCCCAAAACTGGGTGAGAGAACTCGCTCAAAGACACAGCTAAATATCTGCGGTGTCTTGTTTTATTACAGTGAAATGATTGACGCTGATTTATTATATCGGGCCAGTTCAAAAGGCGTAATAATTACTAGGCCTAACAATAAGCATCTCAAAAACCATCCCTATTGTTAGCTATTTTAGGTTATGGCTTAGTGTTAGGCTTAGTGCTTAGAGGTACGTTTTAGCTTTTGCCCATACTTATTGTTAGGCTGCGCGAACATCCTCATTTAGAACTCATTAAAGTAAAGCAGTTTCAATGAACGAAATTAATGATTCCGTGAAAAAAGGCCATGGGTCTTTCGAATGATCCATGTCACTACGTTTCGAAGCGAGTTCCTGTTAGTCTTTCCCGCCAGTTGTGGTTACCATAATGTTAGCTTCCTATCACAAGGATCCGCTTCTCTTTCCTTATCTATAAAAAAGATTGTTATATTATGATGATAGCTTGATATTTGTATTCGGTCAGCCGCTGATCCGTCTGCTGATATAAACCATCTGATATTGGAAACATTATCGGTGATCCGTGATCTCGTTAACAAGTAAGTTCCTTCTGAACAATCATCTTTGTTACTGATTTGTTATTTGAGTGATCAAGAACCCCCTGGATCTCTCCTCAAATTAAATTTGATAGCAGACAAGGAAGAAGGATGGCAAATGGTTAGTTTTTTCTCTCTCAATATGACGGAGTTATAATTTATGTGTCTCATATAATTGAAATTGAAGGTAGTTCGTAGCCTTATCGAGACAGTTCCTCATGAAGATGCACTCGGACCAGCTGTTATCACTCTTTTCTTAGATGAGAGCCCTCTTCCTGCCAAGGTTTTTTTCTTCTTAGTTCAGTATACTACATTCGAAAATTAACCCCTACTTACATGATTAACCCACTGTACGATCTATTTCACTGGTAGTGATATTTGTTGTATAACTATGGATGGATTAATCATTTGGTATATTGAATGTTCGTTTGATGACTATTGCAGGAAGCAGTATCTCGTCTTCTTTTCCGACTCGATCTCACAAGTTGTTCATTCCAATCTCATCCATGGGGATGGCATAGGAATGTCTGTATTGTTATTGGATCATTGGCTGAGAAAATGGCAGGAGCGAGTAGTTCATCCATATGCACCAATGCTACTATGACTTACCTTCTCAATAATCTGGTAAGTAAGTATATAAGCATCCGATCTAAGGATAGTCAACTATAATGGTGGCTAATTGTGAACTAATTGTGAACTCAAGACGTACCATATTCATTATTCTATTATCAGCATTACAATCGTCCTGCGGAAGTGATTCTTTTCTCGTTGATAGCACTCGAGAAACTTGCTCAGACAACAGAAAATAGATTGACTATTCTGAGACTTCTTAATGAATCGGAACAGAATCCTCTTGAGGTGAGAGACCCTTTCATATTTACTAGACCATAAGTAGTAAATATTATGTGATTATTGAGTATATGTTGTGAATATAATGAGTGTTCGATTGAGATGCTCGAAAGATGGATGGATGATGCAGTTATTATGTCAAATCCCGTTAAAATGCAAGTATCGTTCTGTGCACAGTGGTCTCTTGATAATATTTGTCAGTTTTTTACTCTTTTTTTTATTTGCGCGGTGCAATGTTCTAAAAAAATATGCTTATTCTCGCTTATTTTATACACAAGATCACTCTTAGAAATGTTTAAAGTTACCCAACCAGGACAAATTATCGCTTGAATGCGCGCGAAAACCGTAACCGGAAAGTAGCGACCAAGCAATGAATGACTTTATTTTTAATTGAATTGAATAAATTATTGAATTAGGCACTGCAGAGTAAAATTTCAAAGTCATCCTAAAATTCCTGTTTTGCTACTGTGGGGTAATCGACGACGCCGAATCATAATAGCACTTCCAGAATTTTAAAATATTTCAATATAAACGAGTAGGAGACCATCCTTCCAAGCCCCGCCCATCGTGGTGTTGCGACCGAGTGTTTGCAGTCTGATGGGTCACTACATTTCGCCCGGTCACTTTATGAAATTTTCAAACACATTTATTTTATTTTATTTGTTGAGGTTAAGCAATTCTACACCTAATAATCACTAATTGATAAAAGTTATGGAGATTTTTCACCATGGGCCTTAGTTATGAGGGGAAAACTGTACTACAGTAACCTCGACCGTATTCAGGCATCTCAAAAAAAGAGCTGGGATCCATAATTCTTGCTTAAAATACAATTGCTATATCAGAAAAAATCAAATATCACAGTCAATATTCGAGGCGTGCTTCCATTCTTCGAGATTTGTATCAAACATGGTATTCTTATGCGCTAACTTTGATAATTGATTTCAACGTTTCCCCTCGACGAATTGTTCTGAATTTTCGTTCATAAAATGTTTATAACTAGTAAAATACATTATGAACAAAACCGGAGGGCTGCATGACTTGAAACGTTCGCTGGATAATTAAATGTTTAAAAATGGCATATTTGAAAATTTTGGGATCCGATTTCTCCTTTTCCCCTCGATCAATTTTTCCAATTTTTTTCTGTGAGTTACTATTAATCATGTGTTCATATATAACGCAAAAACAGAGGGCTGCACTTCCTAGTTTTTGTTTAAACTTGAAAAAGCGAATTTTGTTCGCTGATTTGAATTCCCGGGCGTTCGAGGTTTACTAATCGGTCGCAGGCCTACTCTGGCTCTCGATTTCGTATTTCCCGGACTGCGCCCCCCTATTATTGAATTAAGTTTATTGATAATTATTATTGCATTATTGATTCTGGGAACACAAATGCGGGGTCGATGAACCGCAGCAGAAAGTGAAATTGGGCGGAGTCACAGCGATTTACAATTAAGTCTCCCTATATTCGAGTTTGAATTGCGCGCGGTTGCCTGAATCAATGCCGACACAGTCCCGATGTCCCAGGCCGCTTTTTAGGGCTATTATCGGGTTTTCTGACTTTTTTAATGTGCGAGCAATACTATTTCGACCCATTCTCTATTCAATGGGAAAATAAAAAGGGGGGGGGGGTCAAAATCGTCCCGGTTGGGTAACTTTAACCTATGGCGTAAGGTTTTATGTCAAAACCGACTCATCATGTTAATTATATTTTTGGGACAGTGTTGTATGTCTATATGATGGTTTTTTTAATTGTAGTTGTGAACGATAGTCGTACATACTCGTGTATGGTAACT
The DNA here is from genome assembly GCA_911812115.1 of Pristionchus exspectatus. Classification (NCBI taxonomy): domain Eukaryota; kingdom Metazoa; phylum Nematoda; class Chromadorea; order Rhabditida; family Neodiplogasteridae; genus Pristionchus; species Pristionchus exspectatus. The sequence continues at coordinate 13,289,968 of OU461585.1, read as the reverse complement.
GATGTTACTCCAATCAATGCAATGCTCAATCATGCTGATGTATCGGAATATCTCAAGATTGGACCCGATGGACTCAATGTTAGTTATTCTTCCCATTACTCATTCAATCCGTCTTGTCTCAGGCTCGATGCGATGTTTCTTCTTTCGAATCAGTCAGATGCACTTTCGAAGTACCGCAAGATAGGAAAGATGTTTGGTTAGTTTGACTCATTGTTTTAATGCAAATATCGAATATATGAAATGTAATGTATAGTTTTACATAGGTAATACAATGTGTATTAAGGTACTACGAAGCACAGATACTGACAAGTGGTGTCATGCAGATTGGATTCGCTACTAAGAAGAGTCGATTCCTCAATCATGAAGGGTATCATTTATTATTTGTTGAATATGAATATGAATGCAACTATCTCATGCACTTTTAATTCTTAATTAATCCTTGATGGTTTAATCCCCAATCTCTCTACGACTCATTCTCTACGCTCAATTATTCCGTGTACTCCTTACATTTCCCAAATGTTTATATAATTGTATTTTGTGTCCACATCCTTTTCCTCATAACCAGTGCACATCGTTAGAGGATATTTGTTTTCGAATACTGTAAAGACAAGCTAGAATGAGTTTATAGGGAGTGACTGTGAGTGTGTTGATATGACTTGTGTTGTCAGGTATGGAATAGGAGACGATGAACACTCGATTGCATATGATGGATGTAGAAGATTGGTATGGCATGCAGCTAAAGGACATAAACATGATGCACGCGCATGGAAAGCAGGTGAGAATGGATAGACAATAGAGGGGGGGGGATGGAATATGACTCTCTCGTTTAAGGAGACACAATTGGTTGTCTATTGGATCTGTGTAATGGTCGAATAGTATTCTCTCTCAATGGAAGTGTGGATATATCTGATTCATCTCTTTCATTCTTTTCTCGTCTTTCTCCTTCCGATGGAATATTCGCTGCTGCTTCATTCATGTCTTTCCAAGTAAATCATTCAAAAACCTCCCCTCATCCAAATTTATTGTTTTCAGCAATGTATTTTCAACTTTGGTGCATCACCTTTTCGTTATCCTCCTCGGATAAAATTCATATCGTTCAATGAAGGAGGAGCGAGATTAACCCAAGAAGAGAAAACAATTCTTCCTCGGTTAGAATAATTATCAATCATCATCTCTTTTTAACTTTTTACTTATCTAAATATTAAACTTCGGGGAAATGGTGTTCGATAACATGTTCTTATTAGTTAGTGTTGAGTGTGAGATTAGATAATAATGATTATAAATGTAGGAAATGGTAATTGATAAGTGATAATTAGTTGTTCATTGTCAGTCGTCGTCGAATGGAATTACTTGCTCGTGATCCTCTTATCGAAGATGCATGCACAATCTGTTGCAGTCGAAGGGCTGATACTATCACCAAACCATGCATGCACGGGTAAGCATACATAGGGATAGAGAGGACACAGATAATGGAATGAATTAAGTGGTCTATGTCACGAGTGTTCCCTACAAGTTGAAGTGTGTCCCTTCTGTCGAATGCCCGTTGAGGTCAGTCTATCCATTCACCATTTCCCTTTTTGATCTTATCACAGCTAAACAAGTTAGATATTGGATATGAATGTATGTTTCTGACGATTCAATTGCAGATTCGTGTCTCGGTCGCATCCATAGGGGAAGGGGACAATGGTAGACTTCATTCTACTGTATAATTAGAATCCAATCCATAGAAAGTAATGGATATTCGTCTGTTCATACTTGCTTACGATATTTTCGCTTCTAATGTGCTCAATATAGATGTATAGCTAGCTATCTCTCTCGACATTCTTTCACTTTGTCATTTTGAATATCTTGTACTTGTCTAGACTTGTCTCGTTCACTTTGTCTTTCTTCATTCTATATCCACTCCAATATCGATTCTTTCAACTATGAATTCATATTCAATCTCGGTGTGACATCCTATCATACGAATTCCCCTGTAGTAGTCTTTTCTCCTCTTCCCGTTGAATAACTTCAGGAACTGTGATTGCATTTAAGTGCTCTTCAAATCGTGACAAACCCCTTAATCTTCTTCATAATTAGCTGATGAAATCTATATAGATATTAGATCATTACACCTTATGCCAAATAATTCCTTTTGACCTGCATAGCATGTAAATAAAGTAACGTGTAATGAAAATGGAGCTGCTTTAAATATCATGTTTCTGTTGAAATGAAGAGGAACGACTCGTACAATCATTGAGACTATTCCTCGCCCTAAATACATATTGTGTGATAAAAAATTGCGAATAGATAAATTATATTGATAGAAGGAGAATTCCAAAGATAAAAAGTGATGAGTGTCTTTAGATATATCTGAAGATAGCAAAAACCAATTATATCTTATTTATTACAGTATGCCTCGAACGTTTGCTGAAGAGAAGTCATACATTGAACGAATTAGCCCGACATGTTTCAGAATAAAGAAGGGATTCGTTCCGAATATGGTGGTATGGTAATGAAGTGATGATAGAATGATCCTCGTTCCGAGCAGGTTGAAGGACGATTCTATGTCAACAATTCTCTAGAGAAATTGATGTTTAATGAACTGGAAGTGTTCACTAACAATCCAGGTATGCCATTAGATACTATCAAAGTGAGATATATACTATCATATAAGGATATGGTGGATTTCTTCCTGCTGTTCGTCAAATGGCCAATGTTGCTGCCCTCCCTGGAATTGTTGGTGCATCCATTGGATTGCCTGATATTCATTCTGGTTAGGAAGATCATCTCTCACCATTTATTCCCTTCTTGTTCAGGTTATGGATTCTCTATTGGAAATATTGCTGCATTTGACGTCTCCAATCCTGAATCCATTATTTCACCCGGTAAGGATTGGAGAGATCGCGATTAAATGAATAAAGGGGATTGATTACAGGAGGTGTCGGATTCGATATCAACTGTGGAGTGAGATTGATGAGGACTAATCTTTCATTGGAGGTATTCTCAAGGAACTATTATAGTATTAAGGAAAAGGATTAATGAATACACTATTAAGGATGTTATACCAGTGAAGGAGAAACTAACTCAGAATCTGTTTGATCATATTCCAGTGGGAGTTGGAAGTAAAGGAGCTATTCCAATGACTAGAAATGCTCTTGAAGAGTCAGTTGTTTAGAATATTTTTGTGCAAAAATGAGTGTATTTGAGAGGAATGGAGATGGGAATGGATTGGACATTGAGAGAAGGATATTCATGGCCTGAAGATCAAGTAACATCCATTCATTCTATTTCTTATCTCTATCTTTCTGTTGAGGAACATTGTGAAGAAGATGGCCGAATGCTTCAGGCAGATCACACTAAAGTATCCGATAAAGCTAAGAAAAGAGGATTACCTCAGGTATATTCATTTATGATATGAATAGGAGGAGTCTTTTTTAGTTGGGAACTCTTGGCGCGGGTAATCATTATGCTGAAGTTCAAGTTGTAGAAGAAATATATGATAAACATGCTGCTGCCGCAATGGGAATCGATAGAAAAGGTAAGGAGAAGAGGAAAGAGAAATGAAGTTGATGGAGGGGTAATCAATTGTAGATCAAATCGTGTTGATGCTCCATTGTGGAAGTAGAGGATTAGGACATCAGGTAAAGAGAGAAAGGAAGAAAGGAAGAAAGGAAAAGTGATATGGAATGAATTAGGTTGCAACTGACTCATTGGTACACATGGAGAAAGCAATGAATAGAGATTCTATTGTTGTGAATGACAAACAGTTGGCATGTGCAAAGATTCATTCCAAGGAAGGTTAGTGGAAGGGAGGGGGGATGATCTTTGATCTTTCATTTCTCAGGTCAAGAATATCTGAGTGGAATGGCTGCAGCAGCGAACTTTGCTTGGGTGAATCGATCGTGTCTCACTTATTGTATTCGGAAGGCATTCTCACGTACATTCGAATGTCAACCAGATGATCTCGATCTACAGGTAGGTACTCTCCCTCCCCCCTCTTCTCTTTTTCTTTCTGGGTGGTCTACGATGTATCACACAACGTTGCAAAGATGGAAGAGCATCTACTGAATGATCGTCCTCATCAATTATGTGTACATAGAAAGGGAGCAACTCGTGCATTTCCTCCTCATCATCCTCTTGTTCCTCTTGATTATCAATTGTGTGGTCAACCAGTCCTTGTTGGTGGATCAATGGGAACTTATTCTTATGTTCTCACTGGAACAGAAAAGGGAATGGCAGAAACATTTGGAACTACTTGTCATGGAGCAGTAAGTTCATCCCTCCTCCCTCCCCTCCCATCCCTCCCATCTCTTACCCTTTCAGGGAAGAGCTCTTTCTCGTGCTAAATCTCGAAGGGAGATTACATACGATCAAGTACTAAATGATCTTGAAGCAAAGGGAATTTCAATTAGAATTGCATCTCCCAAATTGATAATGGAAGAGGTATTGTCTTCTGTCTCAGACACTTCAATAATATTGTATTGAGGCACCGGATTCGTACAAAGATGTGCGGGATGTAGTGGACACTTGCCATGCAGCTGGAATCAGTAACAAGGCCATTAAACTCAGACCAATTGCTGTAGTTAAGGGATAGAGAAAGAAAATAGTGAGGTGTAATATTTTATGTTGTTATGTAATCATTCGCTTTCGTTAAATAAACGGGACTTTCTTTATCGGTTAATTGACGCTAATTGTTAATTTTACATCGTCATGATCTTTACAATAAATTATTACAATTTTGACAATGTGTTATTAATGCTTAGCATTGACAGAATAGACCTGAGAAAGAAGACAATGAATGGGAAGAAGCACGAACATGAAGTGACATTATATTTACAGAAAGAAGAATGTGACAGAAAGAGGTATTGCTTAGATATACAATGATACTTATTGATTGGTCAATTGAGCAAGAATGGAGAATAATAATTCTCGTTGAAAGCAAGAACGTCGATACACGTCTATGTCAATAAAGGTACAGTTGATTATCTATGACAAAAGGGAAGAAAGGGCCTATATTGGAATGGTAACAGAAATGGTCAAGTGAATACAGTAGTACAGAGGAGATATTCATTAGTGAGATAACAGACAATAGACAAGAATGCGCAAATATAAAGCGGTATATAAAAAGACTAGGGATTAACACCGAACTCTTGTTGAAGAGCCTGCAGATCTGTAATCATGATATCGACATCTCCCATTTCATCCAATTCTTCTGTTGAAATAGATTGATGAAGAGTGAGATGTGATGGATTACTCATTTCATCCTCTTTATATCCCATCTTCTCATCTTCTACTGACATTGCTGACGATGACACATACGGACTGCAATTACTCCCTTTCCTCTCTCTCCTCTCCTCTCCTCTCCTCTCCACCCCCCCCCCACTCTTCCCCTCCCTCTCACCTGCACAGATTGGCTACATTAACTCGAGGTTGAGCTTGAGCTCTTCCGACTGGAATCTGTCTGACTGTAGAGAGACCTCCATTGATATTAGAGAATGAACGAAGACCACCAGAAGGCATATCTGAGTCAGAGACTGAAGAGAAGAGAAGAGAAGAGAGTGTACTCACTGGCAATATTAGAAGCATCTCTAATAGATCGATAACCATCAGCAGTAACAATAGGTGGTTGAGGAGGGGCAAGATTAGGAGGAGGAGGGGTACCCGATGGAAGACCCATCCATGATCCATATGGTGATTCACCTATATCTATCTTACCCATTCCCTGAATTGACATTATCTCTTCCTCTCTCTCTTCCTTTCTCCTTACCCTTCCATGTCCTCCATATACCATATGGGGAGTACGTTGTCTCTGATCAAGAGAAGTTGTTGAGTGTTGATAACTGCGAGACAAAGTTCCACTTCCTTAAATTATTCCATTCATTTATATTTTGCTATTCCGTCAATCGTATGAATCAATTCACAATTGGTTCACAACAGAAGGACTACATCGATAGGTGAGATTCGAGAGGGAGAGTGAGAGGGAAGAGAGGGAAGAGGGAAGGGGAGGGGGGGATAGACTCACTCTCACTATCTCCAGTAGATGATCCAGGAGCAGGTGGAGCGACTTGAACCATATGAGGATGAGATTTATGAGTAATTCGAGATGAAAGAAGAGGACGAGTTGAATCAATAGATGATTCATTATCGAATGGAAGAGATGGAACACGACGACCACCAATCACACACGCATATGTATCTGAATAGAGGAAAGAAGAGGAGAGACCATGGACTAATTACGACATCCAATAATCAATCAAACACACGATAACGGTGCATTCTTGTACTAAAAGAATGCATGTTATGGACTGGATGAGAATAATGGATTCAAGACACGGATACATCACATTGACACACTCATTCAATCAATGGATAAAGAGAAGACTAGATGATAGTAACGTACCTTCTCCTCTATTGATTGTTCCATTGTGATATCGAGGAGGAGTACTCACTCCATTACGACCATTCTGGAATTAATACAATTACACTTATTCATCATTTCATCTAATTGTCGATCAAAGTTATTTCTTCTTTCCCGACAATGACAAGAAATAATAATTAATTCACAGTTTTCCATGGTTACCTTGATATCATTGATAGAAGGAGTCTCAGTGAGAAGATGAGAAGAAGCTCCGCCCACTCCATGTTGAATCCATAAATCATTGTTTCTATTCTTTCCATTCGATGCTTTTCTCCCTCCTCCTCCTCCTCCATACCCATTGGGAGATGACTTTGTTGAAAATCTGAGTCAATATCAATTCTCTCCTCTCAAAAATATTAACTTACTTCTTTACAATGCATACACAGACGAGACAAAGAATGAGAATGAGAAGAACAATGAGCACGATTATTACTATCGGCCACAGTGCCACATCATTAATTGACGATAAAATATCTGTAAAAACAAAATGCATATTGTTTAATTCCCGCATAGCGCCACAGTGCCCCCAAATAATATTGACACATAATGAATCAAATATAAGGAACAATAAAAAGATTCGTACCCTGAATAGGTCCTTTCTTCGTCTTGACTGACTTTCCTGTGGGATGAACGAATCCAACGGATCCAGGCGAATAAGACTGATTAGGAGACATTGGACCCATTCCTTTAATCAAACATCCATTTCATCCCCCCTTCCATTATCATTCTTACCTTTTTCATTCTTTGCCTGTATTCTAAAGTAATAAGTAGCTTTTGGTAGTAGATTATCAATGGGAACAGATAATCTATCAGCAGCAACTCGAATGGAAATCCATTCTTCATCACGAGCGGATCCACGATCAGTATAATACACTATATACTCTAAAAAGAAAGAAACATCTCTCTCTCTCTCTCTCTCTCTCTCTCTCTCTGTCCATCTCTTCCTCTCACCAGTCAATTCTCCATTAGCATATTTGGGTGGTTGCCAATTGACAGTAACAGAATGGGGATCTCCTGATGCAGCAGGAAGAACAGTTACATCCCTTTAATTCATTATTATTCTCTCTCTCTCTCTCTATGATACCTGGGAGAAGAAGAGGGAGCAGCAGGAAGAGTCACTTGTGTTACAGTCATACTCCATGGAGAAAGAGATGAAGGGGGCACCATAGCACGAACTGCCAATTCGTATTCTGCCCCTGGCTTCAATTTATCCACTACGATCCATGATTCAGAGGTATTGAGGAATCGGGCGTGGCCAGAGTCAATCCTGTAGTCAATACAATGATTAGAAGAGAGAGAACGAAGGATAACTCACTTGCTCATGTATTTAACATTGTAGACGATATTAAATAGAGATGGATTATCAGCCCAATCTAATCGAATGGAAGTAGCAGATAGTGCAGTCGAATGAACTCCAAGGGGAGAATCGAGAACTGATATTTCATTTCCTTTTCCATCTATTCCCTCTCCTCCAATCATAGACCCTCCCGTTGAAGATGTTCTGTATATGGAAGAGTTGTCTTTATTCAGAGGGTCCATGTTCTACCTGACAGTCTCATAGATGGGAAATCCACTTCCTTGTCTGTTCCATGCCCTCACTGAGATAACATAATCCCTCGATGGTTTCAATCCATTGATCTTGAACTCATGAATATCTCCGTCCACTCGTGATGAATCGACATCAGGAATATTAAGACCCCATCCAATCTGAGACAATTAATTATTATACAGACTAATGAGAGATAACAATTACTTGATATCCTCTGACGAGTACACTTTCATCAGCGGGAGGAATCCATGTAAGAGAGATTGAATCACTCGTCGCACGAGCTGTTAACTCTCGTGGAGCTCCCAATACAGATTCATCCTTCTCAGTTAATGGAGTATCCACTGATATCCAATCAGAATAAGGACCTGTCCCATTCTGAAACACAAATAAATAAATGGCCAATTAATTACAACTAAATTAATGATAATTGTACCTGATTGACAAGTGCAATTCTAAGTTGATATGCAGTTCCAGCCTCTAGTCCCTCTACAATTTCTTCCAATCGAGAAGAATCCATAACAATATTCGATGCTTTGCTTCCTCTTGCTTTAGTCTTCATCTTCATTCTGTCAATTATACCATTATCAATATATAATTAAAATTAAAATAATAATCAAAATGTTAACCTCGCTCCAGTGATCGGTCCATTCGATTGACTTTCATCCACTTTCCACGTCACTTTGATCGAAGTTGTCGAAATAGATCTTGCAGTTATATCAATGGGAGCCATGGATGGGACATCAGATAGAGTTCGTACGGTTACGGTATTCGATGAGAGTCCAGCTCCCTATTGAATAGAATAGATGGAAGGAGAGATATAATGAATGATATACCTTCTCTCCTTCAGCTTCCACTCGGATATCATATGACGTGTATTTATCCATTCCATGCATTGTATATGCAGTTGATGGCACCTTAATATCAATCTATCTCTCTCTCTCTTTATCATTTAATCTCTCTAATTAATAAAAAGTTACATTAATTTGTGTTTCCTTCTCCATAAGTTTTCTATCGCTTCTAACATAGAATAATCGATAGAATAGAGGAATTGCTCCTCCATTCGATGGTTTTCTCCATTCAACTTCAATTGTTTCTGATCCAATTCCAATAGCACTCAAATTCACAACTCGTCCAGGAACTTCTTCTGAATGAGCACTTATTATACTCACTCGAGATATTATTACAATCATTCCCCCTACCAACAGTTTACATCTTCTCATTGATAAACACGAAAACAAAAGTAACGATGGCTAATGTGAATAAATCTTACGTTCTTCCTTGGTAGTGAGTGTAATGGGATTGGATATATCTCCTATTCCAGCTTCATTCTCAGCTGCTACTCGAATGAGATAACTTGTCGATGGATGAAGATCACGTAATCGACCAAATCGATCCGTTGAATTAACTACTCGCTCACTATAATTATATCCTTCCTTTTCTCCTCCCCCCCCTCTCTCTTTCTCTTTCTTCCACTCACCGATCACTTCCTTCTTCCTTGTAATATAGATGGTAATGAAGTATATTTCCATTCTTTTGAATAGGAGGATCCCAAATGAGAGTAGCTTCTCTACTTCCAATCACAGTAATTCCCAATCCAAGAGGGGCTGATACTTTCACTGGAGTACCAGAATGAGCGGCGATCAATGAAGAATCTTAAAATATTTATTAAATTATCTTGCCTATTCGAGTATCATTACGAGTTTTGAGCTGTTAAACAACTGAGAATCGGACAATTGGGGGGGGGGGGGGTAAAACTCGTGTAAATTAGGTTAGTCATTATCATAATGAGGATATTAGTCAGTTTGATTGAACCCCACTCGACATATATCTACCATCTGAATACGATTGTCCCGTATTCACTATAAGTTCATCTCTCGATACTTCTTTCTTTGCCACCCTCGAAGGAACGGAAATCCCTGAATCAACCAATTGAACCTTCCCTTATTTATAATATCTGTGTCTCATTAATACTAATCTCAATAACCATAACCGTCTATTTCAACAGTGCCATTCATTTGATACCCCTTCCTCTCCCCCACCCTCTCCCTTCTCTCTCACCAGTATTATCCACCAACAATTGAACTGCTGCATGAGCGGTCCCTCCTTCGTTTTCAACAAAACACTCGTATATTCCTGAAAGAGAAATAGTTGATATCATTGGTATAAGCAAAGTGTAAGATGATGGTGGTACCTTGATCAGTTTTGACGACGCCGAGAATCCTTAATTTGTTCGATTCAATAACGAAGTATTCACTGGGAACAAGCATTTCTCCATTTTTAAACCAGGAAAGAATTGGCGCCGGGCGTCCAGATGAATAACATTCCATCTACAATTATACACTTCATTATTATTTATTTTTAAAAGAAAAAAAACAGGACTAAATAGTGCATTCCTTCAACAATAACAAATAGAGATGAGAGATCTTCTACTCTTCATCTAAGTTTTAATCCAGTCATTATTTATGTACCAATACTCGAAAAGTATGTGAATCATGGCAAGCGTTTAAAGGTCATTTTCATTGCTACATATCTGTACATATGTGAGTTGATCTGAGCCTGTCAGACGTATAATGCAAGGTGACACAAAAGAATGATGAATAATACCAGCAGGTCAATCTAACGACAAGTCTCCACATGCCCGTTGCAAATTTCAATCATTTTTACTCTTGTGTACTTACTTCAACATCAGTTGTCTCCACAGCAACAATATCCTGAGGACGAGAAGTTATATGAGGAGGAGCTTCAATATATATCATTATAACAGTGACATCAATTAATAAATGTAAGCAGTATATTATCACACGATGCAATGTCACACATGACAAAAAAAGGGATAAATTAGAATGAGTTCGTCAAACGGTCGATTCACGCTAACTTTCTCGACCTCACATGTGAACGCGTTAAACCAAAGTAAAATTTTATAATGTCTAATGATTGGATTGAAAAAGGTTGTAACTCAGATTTTTTTCATCGATTTCGAATCATAAAATAATTGAAAATGAGAGTTGACTGACCAATAAGAGTGAGAGTAGCTGACGCTTCGATTGAATCAGTCGAATCATTCACTCGACACGTAAAAATTCCAGAATGATCAAATTGAAGAGAAGAAATATAGAGAGACGAACCCATCTACAACGAAATATATTCATATATTATTCAACCTACTAAGCATTGAATATTTTTGTTACCCTCTGAATTCCTTTGAGATCATCAATTTTCCGTCCATCTTTCGTCCATTCCACTCGGAATTCTCTTTCTCCCGATGGGAAACATTCAAGTAAAGTCTCTTCTCCTTCTTTCATTCTTCTCGATATCGGACGAGAGAGAAAATTAAGATCAATTGGTTCATTCCCTATAACAAACAAACAAGTTCTCATCGAGTGTGTATAATTGGAAAGGCCAAGGGAAAATAAGATCCGTTTCGGAAAATGTCCATTTTAGAAACATTAAATAGGCCTTTTTTTAACACTATCAGCTACTCCTACTCCATTTGAAATGTTTCTAAAAAAAAAGTTTCAGAAACGTCCTTTTCCGTGTTTGTTTCACCGAACGTTTTATCACCCACAATAGTCTAATGAAAAGCAGACTGAATATGTTCTACATCTTATGCTACAATATATTGAATTCAATACCTTTCTTCATTGAAATCCTTGCTCGTGCACTTTCAATTCTTTCATTATCTCTAGTTGCTATACACGAGTAAACTCCCTCATCCTCCTTTCTCATCCCTCCAATCTCCATAATTCCTGTGTATCCATTCTTCAACAAATGATCTGAAAATTCAACAATTATTCCCATTCCGCCGTATTTCAAGTTTCCTTTGGATACTTTGGTATACCAATACTGATTGAATAGATCAGGCCATACAAACTCTTTCTTTCCTGCATTTGCATACATGATCCCATTCCTTCTCTCAATTATTCCCTTAGGGGTCACTCATCTCAGGAATTTCGAAAGACATATAAGGGAGGGTAGGGACGCTTCAATGACTCAATCTCTCTCTCTCTCTCTCTTGCACGAATCAGCCACCCCCCCCCCAAAGGCTTAAAGGAATAGAGAGAGAGAGAAGGGGGGGGGGGACCAATCTGCCCCCAGCCCCTCGTCCTTAACCCATCAAGAGAAGAGTACTGCTTGGAAATGGAGAGTGAGGCAGAGGGTTGAGAGACAAAGGGGAAGATGGATGAGTATGGGATTGAAGAAGAGGAAGAGGAATGGAGGGGTGGGGAGGGGAATTGATTAGTCAACTTACTTGATTCATTTATCTCTTTCTCGTCTTTGATCCATCGAATGGTCGATTTGTCTTTCTCATCCTGTACATAAATTCTTGTTTTGAAATTATGTGTGTCTCTGATAAGGAAGTAGAGACAAGTACATCTCATCTAGTGGACACATAACAGCTGTCTTCCCTATTAATCACAATTAACATGACCCTCCCTTGAGATACCCTTCCCAATCGAATGGTCTCACCAATTCACATCTGAGTATTCCCCTCTTTCCTTCTTGAATCGTGGTATCTTTCGGTTCTTCCTTCCATCTGGAATGAAATACGAGTAGAGGGAAAAGAGAAAGAGGCCAATTATTTACCTTAGAGTACTTTTCACTCTCATAACAGCCTTATTGGAGAGAAAAGTCCAAGTGGAACCATCATCATCAGTAATATGGACAACACATTGATACACTCCTTCATCAGATCGAGATGTATCATTCAATAACAGAGACCCATTACTAAGAATTGATCTGAATTCAGACATCAATCATCATCTTTTTCTCCTTTATTCAAAGAATATTTCCCATTCTCCAAGTAGTAAGAGTGTGATAGAGTGCTAAGAGCGAGCTCCTGTTTAGGTCATTCGCAAGTCCTTTGTTATACTTAATCCCTTCTCGTACGACTCGTAATACATTCAACGCCGCACATAAGCCTAATACACTATTCCCTAAACTAAAAATAAGATAATCGGAGTGTAGTTGGCAGTGGAATACGAAATGGTAAATGAGAGAAGCAAGAAACTATACTAGTAAATTTAACGAGAACTTTTTTTTAAAGTCCACTCACATTCTCTTATCGGAAACGTTAATTGGAGTAGAGTCTCGTCTCCATTCGACGACACTTTCTCTTTTTCGAACTAGAGAATATGTGCATGGTATGAGAGTGTGCTTTCCATGGAACGTTGACGATATTGGTTCATTATCGAAGTGAAATCCGAACCATCGATCGTCTGGAAGAATGCAGAGATCACACCACACATTATATCAAAATTGGCATAACCAGTCAACAATAAAAGCACATAAATGACAAGAAAAAGAAATGGTAAAACTGACCATAACTGATTGATCGTCTGTGATGTCTCTTCCTTTGATCACATTGTACTGTTAATAAGAAGAGCACGAAAATACCTAGAAAGCGCCCATTATAACCCATCTTATAACGATAATGACTCACCTATATTAGTTATTCTGGACATTTGCCCCTTGGTAGACAGACTAGTAAACTATTTCCAACTTAGTCATATTTAACAATTTCTGAAATGATATCGGTAGCATATTAAACCACCGAATATACATTAATAAATCAATTGCAAGTTTTAAACATCTTCAAATTTAAACAAAAAATAATAATTTTGGATAAAACAATTGCAGAGAAGGCTAGATATAAATATATTTGCAAATGCCCCCCGCACTGCAGTGATCACAGGAGAATAGCCATTGGGTTTGTGAGCAAGTGATGTGCAGAATTCAAATTTTGAAATGGCTTAGCGCCAGCAGTTCATTCAAATAAGCATCTATCTTGGCATTGATTTGATACTGTAAAATAATAATTAATAATATTAATTTTATTAAACTTTAATTCAGAAAATATCAACGTTGATATCAACTAAATAAATACAATATGCTCCATCGATCCATCCCGTTAAAAAATTATATTCCTCAATGTATAATTTAAAACAAAATGGAATAGCAATGAACATCATGATTAATAAATTATTATCATAAGCATCTATGTGGCCATTATAAGCGATGCTGAATTTATATTAAGCATAGACAAAATATTTTGTTAAAAGGTAAATAGTCTCGCCGCGAAGTGCCTGATATGTGTCCGTGTTTTTCGCGAAGTCGTGAAGTCGTTGTTTCGTTTTTACTTTGGTTAATTATCGATTCCTTTTGTTTTGCCTAATTAGGTTGTTGTTTTTCCTATACCGTTACTTCCTACTACCTACTCGAATCGCTTTTCACTGCTTACTATTCCACTATAACCCTGGAACTGCTTATTAGCCTGATTTGTGCGACAGTTTTTTTCGAATTTTAAATTGTCATCGTGCGACTTTTCTGGATTCCATTTACGCGCTGTGTGCCTACTAGACCGTCTTTCGCAGAAGCGTTGCGCAAGTGTAGTTTCGATTTTAAGATATCAACAAGTATTCTTCTATTGTCATTGTAATGGCTTCGAAGAGTTATCTTTTTCAGGTAGTCATTAATCGTCGATGAGTTCAGCGGAAAAACCTGGGTTTTTTTCGAAACTGTTTGGTCGAAGCGTTTCTCGGCCAGCATCGTCTTCTGATAGCGGACCGTCAAGTTCAAATGGAGGATCTATTTCTTCCCTAGACGAGTTGTCAAATACAAACGGTATTTAACATTATAAAATTATATAAAGTATGTTTTCGAAGGTTCATCTCCCGCTGCTACTAAGCCATTGCGATATTTGAGCCCGACTGCTATCGAAAGCAGCTTTTCTCGAGTTCCAATGCGCACTGTCGAATCAATTTCGGACACTGCAGTATGTTTTTTCTTGAAAAAATGGTTACTGATTGCGTGTCATTTATTTGTATTTTTTGCAGAGAAAACGCCCTCTCGAAAGTCCTCAAGCCACTGGCGGTGTCGCGAATGGCAGTTTTTTTATCAGCGATACAGCGAAAAGATTCAGAGCGACTGCTGCTAATACGAGCCTCATTTCTGAACCGGTAAACCATTAACACAATGTGAATTTAAAGGAAGGAGGATTACTATTATAATGTTATCTGTTGCAGGTGATCCGACTAGAGCTTCAGTTACCTAAGTTAGATACAACTTGGTCTGCTGGAATGGGAGCAATATCTCCTACTAACCTAAGTTACTCGCCATGCTCCTCTGTTAGATCTCTTCGTTCTCGTATCACTCGTCCTTCGAGCAGATCATCAGTTCTCAGTTCCAAGACTGCAGCTTTGCTTGGGCAGATTGAGAAAGTGAGCACTCCAGCTCTGGTGAGTCACAAATATTTCGATTTATCCATTGGTTTTGAAAACGGACGTTTGTATAGGATGCGCGAAGAATGCCGATGCTAAGAGTTGGATTGAATAAGGAAAGATGGAATTCGCTCGGTTCTACCATAACCAGTAATCCACCTCTCAACCGACTATCGTCTGTCCCTTCACGATATCAAGTTATGTCGTCCTTCCTGACTCCTATGCAGAAGAAACCTTATTGGTAATATTTGATTTCAAAATAAGTATATATGTTTTTGTTTTGTAGGAGGGATGTAGCTCGTGAAAGGTGTGAAGAGGTGAATGAAGTAGCGTCAGTTCCTTCTGAGCCCACTTCCTCCGTATCGGTAATAATGCGTTCTGGAAATGGAGGGACGAATGGAGTCAAGGAACAATCGATGAGACCATCTACTCACCAATCAGTTTTGAAAGGTTTTTTTTAAAATTTAAATTTTCAAATCATTCAAATCATCGGTCTTGTTATCATATTCTTACATGCATTCTAAAAAAAAGATTTGTTTTCAGGACCGGATGGATTAAACGTAAGACGAGATAGGAACACATACTCTGCAAACGAGATCTCTCCTGATGATACTGCAGATCTTGTAAGCTATTATTGACTTAACAATATGCCTCATAATTACTCGGTGAAAATAAGAACCGTTTCTAGGAAGCTCTGAGTAATGTAAAGGGTCTGGACGAATCTCAATTCGTTTTCGCTCCCCCTACTAAAGGATTTCTTGCGAGGGATGCCAAACCATCGTTCTCATTCAAAAAGCCCGTAAAGATTACTGAGGTTGGTGTTTCGCTCACTTTTCGTGGTAATATGTTGTTGTTTATAAGATGGAAGAGTCGGAATCGAGTGAGGAATGTGAATCAGACGAGGAAGATTCATCGGGATCTAATTCTGGTAGTGGCGACGACGATGAATGCGATACTGCACAAGAGACAATCAACAATGCCAAGTCGAAGACTGTAAGCACCATTATAACTTGCTTACTTATGAGCGCAGCTAATCTTGTAATCTATTTTCACCTTTGTAAGAAACGGGATCTCCACCCAACATAATTCCAAGCCTTGATATTGTTTTATGTTATTTCACATGTTTGATTTCAGACGGAGAATACGTCAGATACTAGTTCATCGGCTGAAAATACCTCTAAGGAAACATCGAATGAAGAGAATAAAAAGAGCTCTCCTCCCAGAACGGCAACCAATCCCATTTCGACATTTGTTCCTAAGGTACGCCTTTTCGTTGTCACGTATTTACTGCAGTTGATGCATGCGACAGTACGCTATATATCTGAACGGAATATTATGACTTGAAGAGTATATAGTAAAATTTCGCGCAACTAGTAATTAAATACAAGCGAAATAGCGCATCCACTACTCTCAATGGCGCTACTGTAGCTAATTACAAGAAATTACTAGTAACCTTTTTTTTTCTCGGCCAACGTTCTGAAATCTATCATCGGCACCACAGAAAATCGATTTCTAAATATTAAAACATCTCTAAGTGGTCAAAAAGCATGTCAAATGTCATAAGGTTCCCGACGATGACGGTCTCATTTTTTTTACTTGGTTTCCGATGAGGTGAACTTCTAAGTATGCGAACCTCAATTTTGATCATACTATTTTTGTTTATTTTTTGGTCGACGTGTACAAAAAATAGTGATAGGTACTGAGAGTAGAACTCATTTGACATGACTCTCCGAGCAATGTTCTCAATTCTCAAAAAATATAATTTTCCTATGCCCCTCTGATTACCGTGTATATTTGCATTAATTGCCCCTTTATTGTTAGATGTTCAAAAAAAAGGGATTAGATTATCATAGAAATAAAACGTTCCGGACACACGTCTATTACGCTGAGGGGGCGGAGTTTCAGAATAATTGTGCGCGGCAACGCGTGAAAATGCGAATTTAATCAAGCGCTCTTTTGCAAACACTTATCATCGTGCTATCATAATCGGTTGTTGCTTTTGAAATAAGAAAAACAAAATACAAATGCGTGAAAAACTATGCGAAAGTGGTGAAAAAAGTACACGATAGATTGGAACGGAACGTTATATTCCGTGGTGTGTGACTAGGGACCATCATCGATTATGCAAATCATAGAATCATGACCCTTGAACTATTTCAGTTTATTAAACTGATGTATGGAATCATTTTTTGTGAAGGGAAGACCAACTTTAAGTTAACGGGTTTCGAGATAATCTCATTTTATTCAAAATCTGTTTTTCAAAAATGAGAGACAACAAACTTCAAAGTGCTCTAGAATGAGATCAAGGCGATGGCCGCGACTTTTGACACTTCACAGTGATAGACTAAGGTTAGGAGCATACCATATCCAAAAATTAGCCAATTCTATCGGTGCGCACGTTTTTTATATGAGATCAAAGATCACTTCCCACCCCAAACTTTGACTCTATGTAAATTTCGCGCGCACCGATAGAATTGGCTAATTTTTGGACATAATATACTCATAACCTTAGTCTATCACTGCAAAGTGTCAAAAGTCGCGGCCCTCTCTTTTAAAGGAAATTACAGCGATTCAAACAATCTATTTACATTTCGTGACGTTATTTTTCAGATACTTTTGCTCATAAATAGCGTGCGCATCGATAAAATTTGCTAATTTTTTCAGCAAAGTTAGTTCACATGGTGTACTAAACACCTGTGAAATCAGAACCCGCGGCCTCTCCCTGCCCTTCGCATGAATGTACATGGCGCTCGTGCACATTTATAAAAATGGATAGTGGTCCCTAGTGTGTGACAACTTTTTGTGCATCTATGATATGATTGTGTTCAATATGTAAAATGTAGGTTATTCAGCCATCATCGGAGAAGTCTTCATTGCCCATCGTCTCTGCCCCACTCCCTCCCACTTCTTCTGCTTCCACCAACTGGGATTGTCCTAGTTGCTGTGTCAGCAACAAAACGGAGAATGTGAAGTGTGTCTGTTGTGGAGAGACGAACCCCGTTAGTTGCTCAACTTTTCTTTCCTCACAAGATAGATTTTTATAGACAAGTGTGGTATCCCCTCCATCTTCCTCATCGAATGCTAGTTGGGACTGTCCAAGCTGTTGTGTGAGCAACAAAGCTGTTGATTCAAAGTGTATCTGTTGTGGAGAATCGAAACCCGTCAGTCTCCATCATTATTTTTTTTAGACAATTTTTTTAGTAGTTTTAAATTTTTTTTATTGTTATGCGCTGATAATATAGTAAATTGAAGGGAGCAGTGCCTCCTCCCGCATCTTCTGCGAATGTTTTTGGAGCGAATGCATTCAAACCAGCAAACACTTCCTCAACAGGTGAGTTCCTCACTCAAGTGCGTAAGTAATTGAATCGTTTAAGTTACATTCGGATTCCAAACGGGAAATGGTAATTTGACTGTTCCTTCGTTTGGCATCAAACCATCGACTGAGGGTGATGGAGTGAAGCCTACTACGAGCACAATCACATTCGGATTCAAATCATCAGAGCCATCAGTTCCTTCAACAACTCCCGCAATTCCCGTCACTCAACCGATTTCTGATCTTCGTACTGCATCCAATCCCCGTAAGTATATGAAGAATTGTTTGATGGAACAGGGATATCAACCATCTTCCATGAAAATGAGAGACAATATAAATACATTTTGTTTGAAGTGCTGGGTGGAGCTACAACTTCGATGCCAGGAAGTACTGTGACTTCTTCTGCCGGAGCATCTTTCGGCTTTGGTTTGAAGGTTCCAACTAATGGTAAGCGCATTTTATTATCGGCATTAGAACATAAGCATTGGTGTCTTTGTGCATTGTATTTGAAAAATGTATTTTAAGTTAAGTAAGAGTGATTTATTGTTTAGGGGATATTGCGAAGAGCGTTACTCCAACTGCCACGTTTCCTCTATTTCCCTCCTCTACTTCAGTACCTCCCTCATCTACAGCAGCTTCAGCTCCTTTGTTTGGCGGTTCCTCGTAAGATTTTGTATATCTCGAATAAATATTCCTTGTTTTACCTACTCCAGCCATTGATTACGTTAGTTGAATGGCAAATCATAGCTTATTTTTTTCTTAAATTGACATGGAATAACATTTATTTTTCAGTGGAATCTCAACAAGTACGGCGTCTTCAATTGCATCCACTCCTAATTTCAACTCGTCGATCCCTTCATCAATATCAGCTCCATCGTCGTCTCTCTTTGGAGCACCATCGAATGCGCCATCCAAACCCCTATTCGGATCTTCAACTCTTGCTCCTATTTCCAATTCCATTCCTACTTCTTCAACACCTTTATTTGGTGCTTCTTCCACCACAACTCCTTCCATTCTTCCGTTCGGTAGTACAACCTCTTCCGTCTCTTGTGCACTCGCTACGAACGGTCAGCGTTTATCCTCATTGTATTTCCTTCATTCATGTTTGTCTGCTATGGGAATTTTAAATACCATAACCAGTAGGGTTGGCAAAATGAATCCCTCTATACCGCTCGACACGCGTCGAGAGGGAGTGGAATGAATCCAAGAATGAGAGGGAGGAGAAACGAGGGATTCGATTGAATCCATCCTATTTCTACTGGGATTCATTTGAATCCACAGGCTGATCTGTGCTTGCAAGGGCTTTCGAAGTCGAAAATTTAAATAAGTTGAGTTAGAGGCACATACTTAGGCTTTCCCTCGCCTTCTCCCCTTCCACAAAGTTCCAAGAACTATAATTGGGACCAGATATTTGGCCACCAGTTTTTATTAGACCATTCAATTTTTAGAGGTCTTACGTTTCCAATAGCCCCTAGCTATTTGTTACATGCATCAGTGATTATTGTAGTAGTTCGAAAACTAATTCTCTCTTCGAAACAGGAAGTTCTATGAGATCGTTGACGATGATGAATTCGAGATCGGAAGAAAACGTTAGAATTTCACTGTATAGTGTTCGTATTCGAACTCACAAGGGTCGAAAACCTATAATCCGTTGAAAACACGACTTTCCATGAAGTTTTCCGCCATTTCTAAACTGGGATTCAAATGAATCCCAACTTTTGGGATTCAATTGAATCGATTCATTTGAATCTCACGACCGCGCGATTCGGCGAGGAATGATTCGAAATCCATTGAGGGATTCGTTTTGCCAACCCTAATAACCACAATTATTGGATATTTT